>OX637360.1:8119418-9319418 GCA_951799405.1 Agapetus fuscipes
ACAAATCTTTGTATTAGGGATGTACCAGTTGGCGTCATATTAAATGACAAGACTTGTATTTGAGAGCCAGGTTGATAGATAGTTTGGCCTAAGATGATCAACAATAAATTTACCAATGGAAATGCTTAGAATGTACCCCATCTTATTGTAAAATATTTTTTTTTACTGTTTTCATAGTTTTCATTTTTTATTAGATTTGTAATCTTGGAACTAAGCTGCAATTTATTATCACATATTTTCACCGATTAGGAAGCTAGCCTTATGCTGACCGTTTACATTGAAGTAGGAGTTTCCCTGCTCCCTAGGGGTCAGGCTTTACTTCATGTTAAGGCTGAGTAAACAATGATTTTGGATTTGAAATGAACACTGATACGGGACATCATTTGTGACACTCTAGGTAGGAGTCAACCTGATTTTAAATATATTCAAGAAAGTTTAACTTTTATTAAAATTCACTAAACAACAGAATCAAGATTTAGGTTTTTCTATGCTGGATGGAATCATTATTTACATTTTATATTCTTATGAGGGAATTTTTGTAGCCCATGCCTTTTCCCTGTCATTTTTTGTCATGATTATGTACCAGGAGTTGCAAGGTTTATGTTCGTGTGAGGTTTTTTTTTTGTGTCAGCGTAAACTTACACGTGTCTCTGCCTGTGGGCGTTCATTACATAAGTGCAAGCCTCAAATGTCAATATATCTTAGCAACTTAGATTACAAATAGATGGATACATAGATTGTGTAGATCAGCAGATAGGTATACGCATGTTGTGGTTCTAAGCATTTCCGTGGTAAATGAACAGTTTCTCCCATTCTATTAATTTGCACTATAATAATATTACATGTTAACACTCGTTATTACTTTAATTACATATATAAATACTTTATCATAATTTTACGCCAATATTATTTTTGTTATCCGAAGTATGAATAGGTTTATGCATTATTATCCTTATGGTTGAAGTAGTTACGAGTTCCTTAGGATTACATTTACCACAAACATGAAGAATGTGTCCTCATTCACAGTCTGCGCTGAGCACTCAACTCTGGACCGCTAAGTCTCCGTCACACTCGCCTAGTCAGCTTATCCTACACAGCGCCACACACACAGGAGTGGTATGAAGTCCCAGGGTGTTGTAATTCGTTTCACTGACACATGCACTTCTTTTTATCGCAAAAGTAAAATGTACAAGTAAACAGATGTATTTTTTTGATAATTTCCCCACCCCTAGAACTTTGCAGAATCAAACATATTCTGCCTTATTCATTAAATTGGTTGAACCCAAAACCAATGTTAAACCAGCTGAATAGTATGGGAAATTCGATTTGATACTAGTTTAAAAATTAAAACATTTTTTATGAATAAGGTGGATTGAGGCGTTCTGTGAAATTAGTGAATAATGACAGACTGCCTTGAAATGCATTCAAACTAGAATGCAAGTAAGTGATCTATTAGGTTTGTGGGAACCTGTACTGCTTGTTTATTGTCATGTCATTATTATACTCAGTTGCTGTTACTATGTATTTAGTTGTATGTGAAATAATGCACAAATAGTTCTTATAGTTCCATGTGATGTGTGGAATTTATTTCTTTGCACAGGTAAGGGGGCCGGCCTTAGGCAAACCGATTCACGATTGAAGTGGGGGTTTCCCTGTATCTGAGCGAGAGGTTCTCATTTTTTGTGAAGAATGAGTGAACCGCAACTCACAACTAAGCTACACATTTAGTGAAACTTCTTTCCTTCCTGGTATTTTAATTTTGAGCTTAAAATAAACACTGAAATGGGAAATCATTTCTGACGACCTCAGTGCGGATTGAACCCTAGCTCCTGGTATTAATTGTAAATCATCAACAACTATGAGTAGGTTGAGAATTCAGGGTATAAAATATAATGGTATTGAAAAAAGGGGCGGAAATTATCAAAAAAAATTTAGACCCGTAGTTCAAATAAGTATCCAGTTAACACAGAATGCATAACTAAGTGAGAGATTTGAAATATACAGGTTTCTTGTCTGCAGGAATACATAACACACACAGGGGGTTAATATAATTTTGATTTTCAATACTTTGATTAACAAATGGTAAATGGATAAAATTAAACAGATTTGTTACATTTAAAACAATCATGCCCTTTTGATTTTGTTCACAGCATGTTAAACCTTTAAAACATATCCTAAAAAAGTTTATTTTTCCACGAAAGTTTCAAATATATTAAAACGTTTTATATGTCCATAACATAAGATAAAATACTATACTGAACACAAGATTGCATGATATATGTATGGCTTTATATATAACATATTTTGTTGCAACATTTTTCACTAGTGATTTCTCTTGTTTGACCATTCCCTTAACAATGCTGGGAGGGCGTCGCCGCGTTGGCATTTATACACTCTGCTTGCTTGTCCGCCTCGCTGCTCCGTGCTTCTCTTGACCCCTCAAGGAATCACAACTTTAATTCACGAGCTAACGCTTTGACGGCCCACCCGTGTTCCACTATTCAGTCGAGTCTATGTACATTTGTGTGTTGGGGATGGTGGTGCTTAGTGTTGGTGGCACGCTGCAGTGTGGGCCCCGGTGCTGCCTCGCGCCCTGCCCGCTGCTGGGTTAGCACATTACAATATGCAGCAGGAGGCCGAGCAGCAACTGCTTGATCCACCTTTACTCTTTTGTCGTTGATCTGAAAACACACAACAAAATATTAAATTAATAAATAAGTAATATAAAATGTTAATTAATATAAAAGGACCATAAAAGCAGCAGAAAGAAGAAAAATTGACGCTTTTGAAATGTGGTGCTGGAGGCGCATGCTTCGAATCCCATGGACGGCTAGACGCAACAATGAGTCCATTCGTCGGGAGCTGCGTTTGGATGGCTTGACTCTGGCCAACATGTGTACACGCCGTATTCTTCAGTTCTTCGGACACGTTGTCCGTGGCAATGAGGATAGCCTGGAACGACTGGTTGTGATCGGTAACTTGGAGGGGAAGAGAGGAAGAGGTAGATCCCCCACACGATGGACCGATCAAGTGAAGACAGCAGCAGGCACCTCGGTAGTTAGAGCGTTGCGGGCAGCGCAGTCGAGGGAGAGCTGGAGAAGATTGGTTGCTTCCACAAGGGTCACAACCCTCAGTAATGAGGAATAGGATTAAGAAGAGAATATAAAATGTAACTTGTTCTATATGTTTCTTGAATTATAGGTAGGTGTGTGGCTGACCACCCATGCAGTAGAAAATGATTCACTTTGCCAATATCACCCCTGTTTCGGGGAAGGTCAGCAAGAGTTGTAAGGTGTATGTTCATTTGAGGTTTGGGTTTCTATGTTGTAGGTTCACATGCGGCATATACAAGCGCGAACTTGCACTTGTTTGCTTGTGAGCATGCAAATAATGTGAATCCCCAATGTTACATATCTTTGCAACTTAGGTTAGATTAAATTAGAATAAAGCAGATAAAGGTCCATCCAGCCTTACAGCAACTGGGTCTTGCTCGAGTATTGGCGGTTTGAAGCTCGTAAACAACACCTGCGGCACTACAACAAGTGTCATAGACCTCTAGAGTCTCTGAAATCTAGGGAGTCTCCCACACAGGATTTCTAAAAAAAAATGATATAAACATTTTTTTTCTTCACGAGTTTAGTAGGTATACAGAAAAACAATGCAGGTACTTATGTAGTTTGTGCCCAAAAAAATACGAAATTCTATAATTCAATCATCCTATAGAAAATAGGAGAGCATAATATGAAATTAAGATGAGGACCTGGTTTAAAATCCATAATGGTTTTTTTCTGAATCAATAACATTTGGTTAGTGACTTCCTTGACTTATAGGTTGGTATGAGGCTGACCACCCATATTGTAAAAAATGGTTCACTTTGCCAATGTCACCCCTGTGTCAGGGAAGGTCGGCAAAAGTTGTAGGGCTTATGTTCATTTGTGGTTTGGATTTTATTTGTAAGTACACATTTAGCATTTGTAAGCGCGAACTACACGTGTTTGTTTGTGGGCATGCATTTGAGAGCTTTAAATGAATATATCCTTGCAGCTTGGATTATTATAATTAATTTCAATTTATAATTTTTGGATGAAATTTTTCAAGCAAAACACTGTTTATTTTCACTATAGACTTTATTTAAAAGATTAAAATCTTTAAAACAAAATTACGAACGTTTTCGACCTAGAAGGTCATCATCAGGTATGATTTGATTACAGAAATTAATTTTATTTTATGAAATTTTGTCAATAGGTACAAATGATGTCAGGTAGGTAAAACACATACAGTAAAATTTTAAATTAATGAAATAATTAAATAAATTAAACAAGTAAGAGAAGATCTATTAGGTAATAACTAATTAATTAATTATAAGTCCATTTTAATAATAAAATAAAATAAAATAAAATAAAATAAAATAAAAAATAAAATAAAATTATTAAAATGGACTTATAATTAATTAATTAGTTATTACCTAATAGATCTTCTCTTACTTGTTTAATTTATTTAATTATTTCATTAATTTAAAATTTTACTGTATGTGTTTTACCTACCTGACATCATTTGTACCTATTGACAAAATTTCATAAAATAAAATTAATTTCTGTAATCAAATCATACCTGATGATGACCTTCTAGGTCGAAAACGTTCGTAATTTTGTTTTAAAGATTTTAATCTTTTAAATAAAGTCTATAGTGAAAATAAACAGTGTTTTGCTTGAAAAATTTCATCCAAAAATTATAAATTGAAACAAAATGAATTTTCACAGTGTTAATACACAAACAATACAAAATATATTATAATTAATTTATTACTTAGACCTTGTGTTTGATAAGTAAAACTGTAGGGGATGAAAGTAGAACGTTTTCTTAATGGGCTACCCTTTGTGAAACAAAAAATATTTTTAAATTTGTAATTTCGCTCTATAAAGTGAACTCAAGAAAAAAGTTCATCCTTTGTTTTGTCTCGATAATGACGCGCTGTTTTTTTTTTGTCTCGCGACTGTAAATAAACTTTTAATAAAGCTTCGACAATGTTCCAGCATCTTGTAGTGCAGCGATCCCTAACCTTTTTCAGTCGCGGACCCCTAGGAAATCAAGCACAATTTTCAAGGACACTTTAGTATAAAAACCAGCAATAAATTCTGGACCATTTATTTTAGTACTTCAACTACAAAAAAATAAAAATAATAATTAACGCCCAACAGCAACACCAACACGGTTAATGAATGTGAAGGTTGGTGTTGCTTTTTAAAAAATAAATTAGTGAAGTTTGGGTTGATGTTACTACTAAGTTGGAGTCTCAGATCGGATTCCACTTGTAATCTGTTTCTGTTTTTTGTTTTTGTTTTTAGTATAAACAAGAGCAGAGAATGCCTTTTCACAGAGGTGTGTGGTTGAGAAAAGCAGTAAATGTTTCAGTGCTTCTTCTTCTATTTCCATATAATCTCTTTCTTTACATTCACCCAAAGACTTGATAAAGAGGATTCTTTAAAATAACATTTCAGTGCTCAATGAGAATTGCTTGAAAGAGACTTTTGGTGACATTTATTTATTATTATGGCTATTTAACATAGTCATGGACAAGTGTGTCAGAGATGCTAGACTTAATGATTGTGGATTGATGATAGGAGAGAGCAAAGTGAGTGTTCTACTGTATGCAGATGATGCAGTTCTTGTATCTGATTCAGCAGTGGAATTGCAAACAATGCTCTCTAGATTGAATGAAGCTTTGTTAGGTAACCATCTGAAGTTGAATGCAAGTAAGACGAAAGTATTGATTTTTGAAAGAGATGATGAAAGTATGAATTATGAATTTAAAATTAATGGAATGAATGTTGATGTCGTAAATGAGTTTGTATACCTGGGAAGTAAGTTTGAAAAAGATGGAAGAATGACCGGTGAATTTGAAAGAAGAGTAATGAAGGGCAGGTGTGTACTGGGTGCCACAGCTTGTATCGCCAAAAATCAAAACATATCTAAAAATGCTCGATTGGCGGTACGCAGTGGCATACTTTTACCCACCTTGATGTATGGAAGCGAGGCCTGGACGGTGAATGAAAGTGAAATAAGTAAAGTCCATACTGTTGAAATGGACTTTCTAAGAAGTATGATTGGGAAAAAACGGAGTGACAGGGTGAGGAATGATTTTGTAAGAGAAGAATGTGGTGCAAGAGAAAGTGTGAAAGTGAAGATTAAAAGAAGTTTGTTAAGATGGTTTGGGCATATGGAGAGAATGAATGAGGAAAGACTGACGAAGAAAGTATATGTTGGTAGAATAGATGGATGTCGTGGTAGAGGAAGACCGAGAAAGGTATGGATGGACCAAATATCCGAAATTGCGAATGAATGGAATATCCAGAGTCATAATAAAAGAAGAGCCTGTATGAAGAAAATTATGACTCTGGAGGAAATGAAAGAAGTATGTAAGGACAGAAAGAAATGGCGGTTGATCTGTAATGTTGGCGGCTAGGGTTTATTAAATTGGAATTTGTTTTTATTTGTAAATGGATATTTTGTATTTGGATATTATTATTTAGTGATGTATAAAATGTAATTTGTCGTGTGTGTGTGTTCCTTGACTTATAGGTTGGTATGCGGCTGACCACCCATGCTGTAAAAATGGTTCACTTTGCCAATGTCACCCCTGTCTCAGGGAAGGACGGCAAGAGTTGCAGGGTGTATGTCCATTTGAGATTTGGTTTTTATGTTGTAGGTTCACATGAGGCATGTGCAAGCGCGAACTTGTACGTGTCTGGTTGTGAGAATGCATGTAATGTGAATCTCCAATGTAACATATCTTTGCAACTTAGATTAGATTAGATTAGATTAGATTGTTAGATGGTCCAGAGATGTGACTGCGGACCCCCATACATACATACATTCGCAGACCACAGGTTAGGAAACACTGTTGTAGTGGGTAAATAAATTGTATAATATTGCGTAAAAAGCGCGGCAAGTTCTCGGGCGGTGTTGCTGCAGGAGAAAATAAATTCCCCTCCAGGACAGCTAGCTACCCACCCGAGTTCGTAAAGTGCCAAGAGGAGAAAAAAAAATATTTAAGAAAGCAAAAGAATCCCGGTGTCCCAACACTGGAAAGTTTTATTATAGTTTGAAAATGGAATATGCGAGGGGAGGTAACTTCTGAAAACAAAAACTTTGCCTATCTATTCTCTTTATGCAAGATTAAATACCTGGGTTCTTTAGTTATATATTAGGTAATAGGTATTAATATATTGTAATATTACCTAAGCATATATACGTTAGTGAAGCAATATATTATACTGACAAACGTTATAATAACGTAAAATACAATTTGACTGCCAAATGATAAAGATATCATTGGTAGCATTCATCTAGTATTCAAATTAATTAATAGAATAGCAGTCACGAAGGAGCTTTTTTCCCCGTATGCAATATGCATACTATTTCTTTCATAGATCAATGGGAAAAAATTGCTTGTGTAAGGAAAAAATTAACAACTTGTAAAAGTGAAGCATGATAAAGAACACCTCGTGAATAATAGAGTACAATTTTAATGTGTCGGCATTTTAGAGAAGAAGAGAGAGAGAGAAAAATGAAGAAGGCGTACTTTGTCCGGCATTTATGAGCCTCAATATTTAAAAGGGAAAGTTTAAAAAGTTTCCTAATTGTTTTAATAATAATAGAAGTAAGAAGCGTGAGTTGGCAAAGGGAGGAGTGAGGGATGGTTAGGGGGTGCGGGGCACCTCGGGCTTCAGGCTACGGTCTACGGCGTAGCATATTATATTGAATTTTTAATTTGCCTCTGTCGGTTTCACTTTAAACTTCGGACAAAGACCGATTAGAGGTATTAAATAAAGAATAAGCGGAGAAGGGGATAAAAAAGACCGGGGATGGATGAGACGAATGAACTGTAATTGACTTTATATTTTGATAAGGGATTACAGAAAGTTTTGCGAAGATGGCATCTGAAAAGTACGTAAGAAAATTTAATCGGGAAGGCTAGAAATAGATTTCCAATTCAATGGACAGACAATCCTGGAAGTCTCATCACCACGGTAATTCTTACCTACCGAATATCGGTAATATTTGCATGAAGACCTGTCAATCCAAGATGGCCGCAAATGAACAGCTGATTAGTCTTTGTACAAATATTACCGATATTCGGTAGGTAAGAATTACCGTAGTGATGAGACTTCCGAGTGAGCGAGATTATGGGTCTCTTATTGCCTTGAATTGCAGGGTCAAATACTGAAGTATCGTTCAATCTTCCAAAGAACTTGGTTGCGTATTGTCATGCTATAGGAGGAGTAAGGCACTGCCAGTGGTTGATAAAGACTAGGATACACCTCGTATTACTTTGCTTATGATGATGAGTTGCCGCAGAAGTGGCCCAATAAATAATAATATTTTTTATTTCAGCCTAGTCACGCGGAGGGTGCAACACGTAACCAGTCATATTAAATTGAAAAACCAATACATGGGAAACAAAGGATAACAATCTAATAGCACACAAATAAGAAAAATAAGTTAAAGATAAGAAAAAAAATACAGGGAAAGAAAAATATGGTCCAATGCCCAATGAATGCCCAATGCTGCCATATCGCTGCCTTAGTTATTGTTTACCGTATACGCCATTGAGAAAATTGTACATGAGCAATGTTTGCATGTGTACTGGACCATTGTGTCTTATAAAAACAAGAAATTTATTTAAAAAATATTTAAAAGAACTCTCACATTATCGAGTTTTACGGTTTTTCTTATCTCAGATTGTGTAGAATTTGATTCATAAGACAACTGCACGAAAATGTCATATTTGACAAGATTGGCGTATACGGTAAACAAGAACTAGGGGAGCGATATGTCCAACTCTCATTTCAGTCCTCTGGTTGCTGCGATCAGAGAGTTTTGGGAATATAAAGAGCGCAAGGCAGTGGGAAGAAGAGTGGTTGCATATTGTCACGGGACTGGAGGAGGAAGGAACGCTAGTGCTAGTGGGGATGAGGGGGACGTTACCGTGCGAGTTGGGCTCCGGCAGGTTCTCGCGCGGCACGAGGTGCATGACGGCCGTGCGCCCCTGCGGCAGGCCCAGCGCGCCCAGCGTCACGCTGCTGTGCAGGAAGCGGCCCTGGTAGATGAGCCGCAGGATCTCCGCGCGCGCCACGGACTCCACGGCCCAGTCGGCTGGAAGCATCGACACAACTACTTTAGACAAATCCGGAAATTCAGTACACATATTATAGGCAGGCCCAGATTATACCCTCTGGGAGCCCTGGTGCGGGAAAAAGCTCGGGACCCCCTATATGCTTCTCCCCTTCCTGAAAATTACCCCTTCCTTCTATCTTTTCACAACGCCAAAGATGCGTATTAGTCTGTAATCGGGGGCCCCTTGGTCTCAAAACCCCGGAAACATCTGGGCACTGAAAAAAATATACAAGCTTTTTTTGTCCTTGGGGGCCTCCTGGGCGTGAGGGCCCAGATTCGGTCGTACCGTTCGAACCGCCTTAATCCGGGCCTGCATATAGGTATCGGTGCTGTACGTTAACAATTTAATGACATCAGTATAATATCCTCCTGCTGTGAACAGTTGAAGAGATGAGTCTGGAGCATTAGCGGTGATCACCAGTTTTGTTTTGTCTTGATTAATGGAGTCAGGACCAATTTCCAAAATTTTCAGTGGGGTGACATCACAAACTAAGGTGACTAAGTCCTGAGAAATAAAAAACAAAATACTCCCTACATATCTAGTCCGGGTGACGTAAACTTCCGGTCATTTTTGTGTGAAATCCATTTTTAAGTAACTTAATTTAAAGTTTGCCGTGTAAAAGTAGAATTTTGAAGAGAAGAAAGTCTCAATATCTATTTTATGCACATTCATTAAATTTCCTTCCGCACAAAGCGTTCCATTAATTAAATTCATAAAGCAATGATTTCTTTTAAGGGTCGCTGATTCACATAAGTCTGCACTTAAAGAGGAAACGCGCACTCTCCAAGGGATCCAGTCTTGCCCGTCTTTAGCCATCTGGCCTACTTCCTAAGCCAGGAAGACGTGAAGAGTTCGGGTCTCCCAAAGTGGCCTTTGATCTTATATGCCGTGTGCGGGAGTGGCCCCGCCTCTCTCGGTCACACGGGAATTCTTCCGCTGAATACCTTTGACTTTTAAAGTATGAATATATTATCTAATGTCAACTGTTTCGGTCTGAAATATTACGGGCCCGAGAGCGCCCTCACGGCAAAGCAAAGATAAAATTGCACAGAGTGTAAGAATATTCTATTTTCGGGCTACGGAAAACAAGGGTGGATTTTCGCTGCGAAATTGAGAGCGTTGAGTGTCCCACACGTCAAGGAAATGTGATGTTAAGGTAAATAGCAATCTTAACAACTGTTGTTACATCTTTTCTCCTACTTTTTCAGATTATTTCTACTGAGAAAACTAAACTTTGTGTTGTTTTTTACGAGAAAATTCCCAAAACTAGTGAAATTCCTTCGTGTAAAATTTTCATGCATCGTTTTTTCCGTTTTTAATATTAAAATGTTATTGTTTTGTGTCAGATGTCTTTATTATTTTCGTTAAAATAAATTACTTTTAACTTTCGTTAAAAGAAAGATTGCGATTGTATCTATACATACAATCAATGCTTTCACAATTATTTTTGTTTAATTTTAAAACCATGTAGGAATCTAATCTAATCTAATCTAATCTAAGTTGCAAAGATATGTTACATTGGAGATTCACATTATATGCATTCTCACAACCAGACACGTACAAGTTCGCGCTTGCACATGCCTCATGTGAACCTACAACATAAAAACCAAATCTCAAATGGACATATACCCTGCAACTCTTCCGTCCTTCCCTGTAACAGGGGTGACATTGGCAAAGTGAACCATTTTTACAGCATGGGTGGTGAGCCGCGTACCAACCTATAAGTCAAGGAACTTATTGATTATAAGAAAAAATACAGGTGTTTTAAATATTGAAATATATAAAAATCAGGTATTTTACAATATTGTATTAGCATTAATTATCGTTTGCTGAACTATCGATGTCAGTGGGAGTTTTTGTGCTGGCAATACAAAGGCAACATCACAGTGGTGTGGCAAGTATTTATACCACAGTTGGAGTTACATAGAGTTAGATACTAGTATTATACATTATGAGCCATCGCTTCACAGATAACTAACAAAAGGATCAATCATGACTCGGTATTATTCAACTTGGATGGATGTTCTGTAACAGTGGTGCTGTAAAGGACTGCCACACAATCTATCGTCTGTTCAAAAATGTAGGAGATATTAAAGGTGGTCGATACGATCTATGGAGCATTCCACATAAATTTAGGGGTCAAAATAAAATCGAAATTGTGAAAATAGAAAAATGATTTCTTTGTAAATGCAATTTTCTCTCAATGAAGAAAACTTTGAATATTTAATATACTTTGAAGAGAAAAGACAATGAGAATAAGGTGTCTTTCAAAAAATTATATAGACGCAAATCAATTGAAAGAAGGTCGAAACGATAAAGAAGAAAATATACGTAACTCTAACCACCTTTACTCCTAGTATAAAACATTGCGTAAATTCCCCTCTATCGCGCAAATAGAAAAATGTATTGAAGATACAATAGCAATCCAAGTACGTGATTTATTTTTCATACTAGTGTTGCAATGGTTGTTCTTTGTAAGTCGCTTTTTAACCAGACTTTAACAAAAATTTCATTATACCAAAAAAACATTAATTCAGAAACATAACACATAAAATACCTTAATTATCAATGAAGTATCTCGTAGATAGTGTAAGGCTGACAAACTGTGCTGTGAAAACTTAAAGGTTCCACACGTCCCGTCAATAATAAATTACAAAAAAAATGTTAAACTTCGATGCGATATGTTTATTAGTATTGGGAAGCGCTGTTTAGAACACAAAATGCTATCGAACAACAACCCAGAGTCACATTTGATGTACATATATCTAGAATCACAATCTTTATGTATGTTTGTGTAATGTTATATCAAAATGTTATCTGTATTCACTTACAAGTTCTCTATCAATTCGGACATTCTGTAAATGGAACATTGATGAGGGTCTATATTTTGTGTGGAGATCTTGGAATGCTCAGTAAGTATTTGTTACAGGCATTGCCGGAAACATCATAAATAATATGGAAGAAAAAAACATGATGAAAGGCGATACTAAAAATGATTCAGAATAAAACCTGTTTGCACGGTTCAAAGGACTAATGTACAACCAATGCGTTATAGTATAGCCACAACAAGAGACCCAACTTTAAAAGTCATCACAATGTAGTTTCCTTATTAAAAATAAAGAAATTGTCTAAAATTCCGATGAAGCTAGTAAAACATAAGCCCTTGTTCACGAGGGGTGAATTAATGAGCCAAAGTTTGTACTAGAGCTGTCACCAGGAGATTTGACATAAATAAATAATAATATACATATTTATAATTTAACTCATTAGTAAGAATGTTAAAAGTTTTGTAAGAATGAAGACTTATAGGTTGGTATAAGGCTGACCCCCCATGCTCTTAAAAAATTGTTCACTTTGCCAATGTCACCCCCGTTTCAGGGAAAGTCGACAAACGTTGCAGGGCTTATGTTCATTTGAGATTAGTTTTTTATGTTGTAAACCACATGCGGCATGTGTCTGCTTGCAGGATTGCGTTTAATATGAATCTTAAATGTAATATATCTTTGTAACTTAGATTATAGAAGACAATGGAGAATACATCTTTTCATTATTATATTTTTTAGTGTTGATCTGTTAATACAGTGAAAGTCCATTTTTTAAAATATTTAAAAAAATTGAAATGGTAAAACATGGTTTTAATTCACTTTATTCTTTTTGTTTTTGCTCGAACATTTTCGCCTAATGAGGCATTTTTTAAATATTTTCATTATTAGTTTGTATGACGCAATCAATGGTCTATCTCCATACTACGCTAATGGTACATACAGACATATTAAACCATGTGGAGGAGTTTTTGAAAGATGCATGAAATAAAAAGCAACAAAATAAATGAGTGTTGTATGAGGCTGGTTACCTTCTGGCCAGTTGTCGTAGACATGTAACGCGATGTCTCCCGCTGAGTCCACCGGACTGAAGATGAACTCCTTCGTCTTCCCAGATACCAAGATCAACCGGAGATTTATCTGGAAACAAACAGACAACATACTTACAACGTTGCAATCAAATTGATGAATGAATGATGGAGAAAAATACATAATATTTAAAAAAAAAGGTTATAAAGTGAATGACTCATCAATTAACGATAAAAAAAATACATGTTTTTTTCATTAGAAACTTTTTTATAGAAATTTGGTCTTGGCATTAGTATCGAAATGAATATTCACTGTAAGATTCACAGTCCTGAAATACTAACCATGTACTAGTAAATAATATATTTTGCGCAGCGTACCTTCTAAGAATTCAAGATTTAACTTCAGACAATGGACTTTATATTATTTATACACACAGGACAATTTAAGGACACAAATCTAAGAAACATTGTCTGTGACTTTGTGTGGAGAGATTATACATTACATCAGAAGAAAACAAGCTATGTATGTACCTACTGGTGAAGAATGTACTAAATCTAAAATCTAAATCTAAGTTGCAAAGATATGCATCATTCGAGATTTATATTAAATGCATTCCTACAAGCAGACACGCATAATTTCGCGCTCACACACTAAAAAACACATACATCACATAAAAAACCCAATCTCAAATGAACAAACGCCCTGCAACTCTTGCCGACCTTCCCTGAAACAGGGGTGACATTGGCAAAGTGAAACATTTTTTACAGTATGGATGGTCAGCCTCATACCAACCTATCAGTCAAGGAATTCATCTCTAGAAATCGTCTCTAAACAAAACTCAATGACCACCCACACTGTAAAAAATGGTTCACTTTGCAAATGTCACCCCTGTTTCAGGGAAGGTCGGCAAAAGTTGCAGGGTTTATGTTCATTTGAGGTTTGAATTTTAATTTGTAAGTGCGAACCTTACACGTGTTTGTTTGTGGGCATGCATTTGATATGAGCTTTAAATGTTAATATATCCTTGCAACTTAGATTATAGATTGTAGACGACCGAAGAAGAAGTGCCGAGATCTAACATTATTTAATCAAAATCTCCAAGATCTTATGACGTACAATTCCTGGAATTGCGTCTGCTTTTATGTGCGGTTTGGATGAACTGTCGTATAAGGCAGTAATGGCTGGGCTGCAGTTAAATGCGTGATCTCGGCAGTTAAAGTTGGCATGGCGTTGTGTTATACTCAGTGTGACAGCTCTGCGCACGGTCTTCTCGCGGAAGACGACATATAACGGCGTGTGGGAGCTCCTGAGGTGACGGTGGAAGGTGAAGAATGTACGTAAACTGTGAGATAACAAGTAGTATTGAAGTGGGTGTTGACAGAAAAATAAACGTCTTTGCGTGTGAGCTCTGACATCGTATGTAATAAAATAAATACTGAATGATTGCAAAGAGGAGTGATGGTTAACCAAGTAAGAATGAATAATGTTGAATTATAGAACTATGAGTAAGAGCATAGAAAATACGACTCTCTTTAATTATTGTTAGTCATTGATAGAAATTATAAATATCGTTGGCAAATTCATCTACATGGGTGATGTTATTTCGATTCAAAACGACAATCAAGAGAGACTTGAAAAAGAGAAAAGTGTATTGCTGAATTATTTTACATACAATAGTAGATAGGTATCAATATCAAGATTTTTGTGCCAATTTATTTTAAACCAATAACTTGAAACGCATTATGTTTGAATTTTTTGTGTCTTTTATATTTTTCTTCCATCTAATTGTATTTCTTATTTTAACCACATTTCCTCTTTTCTTCAAGTAGGCACATATCTTGAATCAGGGAGTGTGAGAACACCCTTTTACATGGAAAATGCTGCTGCAAAAAAACGGGGAACACAATGCTTTGATTGTGTTATTTACACTGGGAGTGCATTGAAGTGAAATTTTAAAGAATAACAGGAAACGTTTCCCCGTTTTGTATTTACTCTCTCTCCTCGTGAAACAAAGCCTCCTTCCCTCATGAATTCACAGAGAGAATATGAAGAGCGGCGTTTTTGAAAAGCTAAACGACGTCAAGTGCCACGCAGGTAATGTGCAATACTCAGCTGCACTGGGGAATAGAAACAGGGGAAGGACTGCAAGTACCCCAAGTTTAACACTTTACGTTTAAACTCATTCAAAGCTTTTACCCAAAATTGCATGAAAAATTAAACAGTACCTTTAGAGAGCGTTTTACATTCCGTAAATATTCGGTAAATACGATGGTTGAGTTCAAACGCATTGGGTGAGTGTGAGGAGATCATAATGCTATATATCCAATACTTGTGTCATAGCGAAGCATCTTCAAAATAAAGTCACCCCAGATGAAAACGAAGCTTAGGGTGATGTCATACAAGATACATAATTAATGGATCCCAATTTTCATTTTGAATATTTAATTCGTTTCGTTATATCAGAAACAGGTTCAAAGTAAAACGGTTCGAGAATCCATCCTACGAACGAAAGGTTTGATTTTGACTAATGTCAACAAGAATTTCCTATTTTGGTATTTTATCTTTCAGTACTGAAGTTAGAAAGTGACATTCAAGAAAATCTATGCCTTCAAGCATGTCAACTTCCCTTGTTCAAATACACATGTCAACACTACCTTTGCGAAAATAAAGCGAAAACATACGATGTGTAATATGTAGTTGGATACGAAATACATCTAAATCTAAATCTAGAAACACGAAAAACATGATGAAGAATATTAGAACTGAATAGAATAAACTTTAACGGCCGGTGGTTGAAACTGGAGAGTTGCCGTGGTCTATCGAGCTGGAGCTTTCGGACAATTCGACCAAAATATCTGCGATGGGCTTCTTTAGCATGATGATGATGTAATGTGATGTTCATGAAACTGTTATAAAAATAATTGGGAGTATACTCGGCTTCGAGATATATTATAACAATCCAGGCACTTAACGTGGATTACAAATATAGGAAATAAGAACAGTATTCTGTAACTGTAACTCTGTCCCCGTTCCGCTAGGGGTGGCCAGATCCTCTGCAGAGCTGCCTCCATTTCTTCCTATCCTGACATACTTCTTTCAAATCATTCACATTCTGCAGACTTATTCTTCGTTCCTTGACTTATAGGTTGGTATGCGGCTGACCACCCATGCTGTAGAAAATGGTTCACTTTGCCAAAGTCACCCCTGTTTCAGGGAAGGTCGGCAGGAGTTTCAGGGTGCCCATTTGAGATTTGGTCTTTATGTTGTAGGTTCACATGCGGCATGCGCAAGCGTGAACTTGTACGTGTCTGCTTGTGAAAATGCATGAAATGTAAATCCCCAATGTTACATATCTTTGCAACTTAGATAAGATTAGATTCAAATTCTGAACTATAATTTTTTTTTTATTCAGATACAACATAAAAAGTATTGATAAATTTCCTGAAGCAATTAGGATAATTATACATATTTCAAATGGTTTATATTTGGTGAAGCGCAATTGTAGATTTGTCAATCGTCTTGCTTGGGCAAGTTTTCCCCCCTGAGGACTGAGGGTGCAGCAGAGAGCGGCGACCCTAGCCGGTTACATACTGGGACACGCCGTGAGGGAATGCTCTCTCCCATCGCTTCAAATTACATTCCCTTCCCGGCCCCTCCGCTCCTTCTGAGCTCAGAGTAACAGGGACGCTGTGTGGAACTACTGACTACATACAGACATACAGCAGTGACCCTACAATTGGAGTTCAGGATTCGTTGCCAACAATTCAATACCCCCTCCTCTCGTCTCAACAAGGGCAACTCGTAGAACGGCTCACATTCAACCATTTGCAGTCAATATCAAAACTATGAGAACTTGGTGTTTTCACGACTCATTCCTCTGCCAAACTGCACGCTTATGGAATGAGTTACCGGTATCTGTGTTTCCATCCAAATTTAACCTTGCCCTTTTCAAATCCAATATCAATCGCCATTACCTCTCAGTGTCTCAAAACAAAGCAATGCCACACACACCACAGCACTGCGCAGCTAACGACCCTGCAACCGGACATGGACAACTGCCACATCACCAACACCTCTGCGGCACTATAACAAGTGTCATAGACCCTTAGAGTCTCTCAAATCTAGGGAGTCTCCCGCAAAGGCTTTCTTAAAAAAAAAAAAAAAACTTTAAAAAATGCATGAAAAAATGACGCTCATTTGAACTTAATTTTTTATTTTACAATTTTTTTTTTTTTGAAGGAATTCAAAGAAAACACTGTTTATTTTCACTCAAATATATTTAAAAAGATTAAAATCTTTAAATAAATTACAAACGCGTTTTCGACCTAGTAGGTCATCATCAGGTATGATTACAGCTTAATTAATTTTTTTTACTTTGTAGACCAGTTTAAACTCAATTTCCTCTCATCAATTGAAATTTGAATGTCTTATGAAAATTAAAATTTAGATTCTTATGAAAAATAGAGGGTCAACAAGGTGTTGAAAGACGAAGAGTTTCCTGGATGAGGAACATCTGGGACTGGACGGGATTGTTCAGAGTGGCTGAGGACCGAGAGAACAAGAGATCTACGTTCTAGTGATAGTCAAAACCGGTAGGACCTGACAAAACACGAAAAGATAAGAATAATCGTCGTAAAGCAAAGAAATGTAAAGAATCTTCTGTATCACTAATGCGATGCTCAGCAGAGATAAGTGATGCAAATGTTTTACACTATCTGTTGGATAAATTTATCTTTCTTTCGATCGTTTTCCGACTGTTTAACATCTATCTCCTTTCCTTTATCTCCTATAATTTGACCATTTTGATCATTTCATGTTCTTGAATACAAACTTAAAAGATTATTTGTCCTTGTGCTGTAAGGGTACTTAGTATTATGCCTTGTTAAGCTCTATAAATATACGTATTTACCTAGGAATCCCTAATTTATATAGGCATTGAAAAAAATGTGAAAATGTTAAACATCTTCTGGAAGGTTAAGGGTCACTGTTCTGGACCGCTTGCTTTTGTTCTCGTCTTATTTTTCCACCCAGCTACACACAATACCGCTGGGCGGGGGCGCTCTTTGTGGTTTGTTGGACTTGCAGGTTTTCAATTAAAAACGACACATTGTTATTGCTACAATTATTAATTTCAAAAGACAAGAAACACGGATAAAATAAATTCATCGATAAGAGAGAACAATAAGAAAATAGTGGAAATTACCGACCCGGTAAAATGAAATAAATAGAAGCATTTTAGTATTGAAAGCTTTATAAAATTCGATTGAAAATCAACTTTCTTTGGATATTTGTAGTAATTATGATGTTTTCACTTATAGGTTGGTATGAGGCTGACCACCCATACTGTAACAAATGGTTCACTCTGCCAATGCCACCCCTGTTTCAGGGAAGGTCGGCAAGAGTTGCAGGGCTTATGTTCATTTGCGATTGAGTTTTTATATTGTAGGTCCACATGCGGCATGTGTGAGCGCGAAATTATGCGTGTCTGCTTGTGGGAATGCATTTAATATGAATCTCAAATGATACATATCTTTGCAACTTAGATTTAGATTCAGATATGTAAAGAAAGAAAACCATATAAATTTCGTAGTAAGACTGTTTGCTTTCACTATTTTTTGTATAAAAAAATTACAAATGTTTTCAATCCTCAGACTACATCAGGTATAATTTGAAGAACTCAGTGATAATACACAAACTATTAAAAATAAATGACTCTTACGGAATAAACCTTTCTACAATCTTTAATCTCAAAACGCGTTGTTTTGACTGCATAGTAGTTACATTACGCTTCCATTTGATCTTAAGCGAACATTCATAGATATGAAGATTTGCTTTAAGCGATTAAATTAACTCGGTAATGTATGGAGCGCTCTCGAGGAATTAAAGCGCTATTTTCGCGCAGGTTCAAGTCGGCCATTAGGGATTGCATTTTAAGCGCGCATTCTCTTTGCCAAAACCAATAACCCTCCTGCGGGGAGGGATTTAATGGCTTCTCCCTGTGTAACTTCCTCAACCCTCCCTGGCAGTGGCAGCATCAGCTTCTGCAGCCGATAAGTGAGGTTTTACGCTGCATATATTCATTCCACGTTCAACTCTGCGTCGACTCCCTTAGAGTGTTCTATGAGAATACGGTCAGATACAATTTGAGCCCGGAAATGTTAACACATATTTAAAGTTGAATAAGAGTTTTAGGCTTATACGGCTTGAATAATGATGAAGATGATCTTGATGAAAGTGTGTGTACACTCGGGGTGTAAATGTGAAAAATGATGACACTCTGCATATGACGTGCTCTGCACCACAACTCATCCGCAGAGTGCCATCATTTTTCACATTTAAGCCCCGAGTGTACACACACTTTCATCCCAGTTTTCATCAAGATCATCTTCATCATTGCACTTTCACCTTGAAAAAGCCCATCGTAGACATGAGCGAAACTTCCAGAAACTCAAGCTCCCATAAACCACGGCAACAGATCCCGGCAAACATCTCTCCAGCATCATATTTAATGTTTCATTTTTTACGAATCGTCATCAACAATAGTTTGAAGCCCCTGGGTGGGCCTTGGCTGAATCCAAGGTTCTCCTGCACTCTTGCATGCCCATCGCCTTTGCTCTTCAGCTAAATACATTTGCCTTGGCTACATCTGCGTAGACACCGACCTTCCATCGCATTTTTGGCCTCTCTGGTTTCCTTCAGCCTGTGGTGCTGAAAAAATTAGGCGCTTGATAGGGTCGGCATCGCCCATTCTGATAATGTGGCAAGCCCCTGCATAACTGATTGTTACGGGCTCTTTTTAACTAATGTTTTCGCTAATATTAGATTGAGCACAAAGTGACAGGTTGCATATAAAATACGTGCAATTTAAATGCGCTTTGATCACAAAAATTACAACTGAAAGAAGGAAAACTTCAGTTTTATTGAAGGTATTTTGAGATGCTGAAGTCTTGTGCACTGAAGAGATATGACTAGAGGCCACGAGTACAAGTATTTGATATTAACATTAAAACATTAGGATAAGACTGATTTTGTAAAACTTTTTTTGTTTTTAAGTGTGTGACATTTTGTTTCTAAGGTGTAAGATTAAAATATAAATCTAGAAAGGAAATCTAATCTAGACTTAGATTAGATTGCAAATAGACGCAATTTTAACGGATTTAAGTAATTCCACAAAAAAATTCAAATCATTTCTAAACGATTAAGTAATCGCTGTTTATAAATAGCTCGTAATTATATTTTATCTGCAATGAAAATGCAGCAGCAGTTTTGTCACCGACCGTACCGAGTGTTACAATCCCAAAGCGGATTAATCCATATTTAATGGCTGTGATTTGTGTGTAAATAGCCTGCTTCATATTGCCAATATAAACTGAACACCCGTGAACGATAATATTTTGGTTGACTCACCAATAGGAATAATAACAGCCGGTTTGATTATGGATTTAAATAGGTATTTAATAATTTGTAATTCGAAAGTCGATTCCAGAATTATAAGAACATAAATTTTTCTAAGATTTTCTAAAGGTATAGCTTATCCATAGAAGTCGAAGTATTAGTTTTCTAAAGAAACGTAACGTATTAAAAAAAAACGGTTCTCGTGTATTTCCTTTATAACCATTTTGAACTCAATATAGATTATAATTAACTAGTAAAACAATGGAGAAAATTAAGTAACACTTTTTTTGGAATAAAATACTGACTTCAGTTTATTGCTCAAGTAAGTTATTGAAGAAACAGCGAAGGACCATTTCTATGAATCAAACGAAATCGTTTTGCACCCTCATATTCTCGTAACAATAGACCGACAAATTGCAAATAAAACATTGATTAATAAATAAATACAATTATTTGAAAAGAAAAAAATATAATAACAAACAATGCCACATGTACATAATGCGACATGATTTTTCACTCGCGCGGCCGTATGAGAGTGTGGGGTGGATATTGCACCCCAACAAACAACTACTAGGATAATCTTCCTTTAAAATGAATAGAAATTAAAACAGCATCCTCAGCGCGCGTTTAAGTTTCCATATTTTTTTGGTAAACGCTACGTTTGAGTGTCAGCGTAAAGTTTTGTACTTGGGGACGTTGGGGTAATGTGGACGGAAGGGGGATAAAGTTGTGAGTATGTGGGGAGAAGGGTGCCGGTACAGATTTATCGCAAAGTACGATAAGCGGAGGGGGAACGCTCCCCGGCCAATCCGAGGGATGTGAGCTTTTTAATGGGCTACTTATTGCAACGCGTTTACACTGCTTCACGGGTGAATGGTTTCTCATACTCATTTCCTCGGTTAAATAGTACATAACCAACACACACTGATTTATTGTAGTATAAACGCAAAAAATTCTGATTCCCCATCGGACGACGGACGGGTAATAGCAAAAGCTCTAGCCTTTAATTTTCATATAATTGTCACTTTGTCAAAGTCACTCCTGTTTCAGGGAAGGTCGGCAAGAGTTGCAGGGCTTATGTTAATTTGAGATTTGGTTTTTTTATATTGTAGGTCCACATGCGGCATGTGTGAGCGCGAAATTATGCGTGTCTGCTTGTGGGAATGAATCTCAAATGATACATATCTTTGCAACTTAGATTTAGATTATAAATGTTTTTAGGCTTTCACGGCCGGATCTAGATGCTTGATTTTCTGGTTCCGGGTTTTGACCGTGGTCCATGTTTTTGCTTGTCTTCTTCTTTTTTCTTTTTATTCTTTCTTGAAGACTTTCTTGAAGACTTTCAGCTTACGTTTCGTCTCCTCTGTGGGCGACTTCTTCGGAGTTCTGCTCGCTACTGAGCGAGCAGAACTCCGAAGAAGTCGCCCACAGAGGAGACGAAACGTAAGCTGAAAGTCTTCAAGAAAGTCTTCAAGAAAGAATAAAAAGAAAAAAGAAGAAGACAAGCAAAAACATGGACCACGGTCAAAACCCGGAACCAGAAAATCAAGCATTTAGATTTAGATTGTCGCATGAAGTTGTATGATACCTCCGAGGTACATAGCATGTGTTTACTTGTGTCTATAACTTTAAGACATATTAGAATATCAAATGGTTAAAAATATTGTAGGCCGATATTTCTGATATGCATTTAAGAAACTATAAAAAGTACTCGTAATCTTCGTTTGACTCTGTAACTGTAACTGTAACTGTAACTCTGTCGCCATTCCGCTAGGGGTGGCCAGAGCCTCTGCAGAGTTGCCTCCATTTTTTCCTATCCTGACATACCTCTTTCAATTCCTTCATATCCATCACCTTTTTCATGCATTTTCTTCTTTTACGCTCACTTTGTATATCCCATTCTTTCACAATCTCCTCAATCTGATCACTCCATACTTTTATCGGTCGTCCCTTCCCTCTTTTTCCTTTCACACTTTCTTTGTATACATACTTTGTCAGTCTATCATCTTTCATTCTTTCCACATGCCCAAACCATCTCATCACATTCTTTTGTACTTTAACTTTCACATCCTCTTTCAAATTACATTCTTTTTTTACCCATTCATTCCTAACTCTATCCCTCAAAGTTTTTCCTGTCATACTTCTCAAATGCTTCATTTCCACCGTACATACTTTACTCATTTCGCTATCATTCACTGTCCATGCTTCACTTCCATACATCAAAGTCGGTAACAATATGCCATTGTGTACCGCCATTCTCAGATCCATCGTCAATCGCTTGTTCTTTGCTATTCTTCCTATTGCACCGACCACTTGCTTTCCCTTGCACACCCTATTCTCAAGTTCTCTTGTCATCTTTCCATTCTTTTCAAACATACTTCCCAAGTATCTAAATTCATCCACAATTTCAACTTTCGTACCATTCAACATAAACGTGCATTCTTCAGTTTCATCCCTTCTGTCAAAAATCAGTACTTTCGTCTTACTTGCATTAATTTTCAACTTGCTTGCACACAGAACATGGTTCAAACTAGAGAGCATTGTCTGGAGTTCCGCTGCTGAATCAGCAATTAATACTGCGTCATCAGCATAAAGCAGAACTCCGACTTTTCTCTCTCCAATTTGTATGCCATGTCCTTCCAGATTCGCTTGTTTAACACAATGATCCATGATTATATTGAATAACCATGGGCTCATTATGCAACCCTGTCTCACACCTTTGTACACATTAAAATACTCGCTGTATTCTCCATCCACCCTGACACACGCCCTGCTATTTACATAGATGGCGCGTATCGCATTCAAAAGTGCTTTGTTTACACCATACTTCTCTAGCACACACCACATCATACTTCTATCCACCGAGTCGAAGGCTTTCTCAAGATCTACGAAAGCCGCGTAGACCTTTTTATTAACGGCCAGCTGTTTTTCGACTATCTGTCGAAGCGCGAATATCTGGTCTACGCAACCTCTTTCTGGCATAAAGCCAGATTGTATATCTGAGACCTTCTCCTGGGTGGATAATCTTACCCTATGGATAAGAATCTTGCATAGCACTTTACCTGGCACACTAAGAAGGCTGATCGGTCTGTAGTTACGGCAGTCTTTTTTGTCGCCTTTACCTTTGTAAATTGGCACAATGACCGCCTCTCTCCAGTCCGATGGAACCTCCTTGGGAAATACCTCTGGGAAATAAATATTAAATTACGTGAGATTTGCAAGAGAATGGTGAAAATAACATTAAGATTCAATGAGTTATCTCCTTATCAAACATTGAAATTCTCCACTCCGACGAAAAACATTTCAAGATTGTAGACAAAATGAAGGACGCTAACATCTCAAAACTTTATTGGTGGGTACAGGCCATTAGTAAACACTCCATGAAAGCAATTAAACCAACAATGGCTTTAGATTAAATTCAGCTTGAAAATATCGAGGCAAAATTGAATCCTCCTTTCAATTATACTTCTTGACTATTTTTCCAAGGCAAAGTTTGGGTTTATTTGCCTCTAATCAGTGCATTGAACAGCTAGAGTCTCAGCTTGTTCCAGTTAGACTTATACTAAAGCTTAGCTGCACTAGGTCTTCCGGATTATTGGCACAGCATGAAAAGTGAGTCAACGACGTATGCAAGTAGGGCAAGAGGAAGCGCACATACCCATCTGTACCCCAGCATAAAACTCAACGCTGTTACTCAACCAAAAAATGTATGGATACTGCAGTGCGACTCTACACAGCTTTTTAGTTTCCATATTATATTTTTGGTAAAACGCTACGTTTAAATTTAAGCGTTTAGTTTTAAAATACTGGAATGGGAGAGTGGGTACTCGGAACCACTCTAATGTGGATTATAGGGAAGGATGGCTACCTCAAGTATGATGCAATATGAAGATTGTTGTGACATATTACACGATGAAGTTATTCATGTTAGACATGGAGATTATCATGACTTATCCTTGTAGGTTATATGGGTTAGTAATTTAATACTTATTCATGTATGAAATGAGTATGACTTTTGTAAGTACTTAAGTAAAATGGAAATCTCTTAACTAGGATTAGCACGTGATACGAACATTAGAGCTGTGTTCCAATTGTTGCGTTCCAATAATAGTTTGTAATCCATTAAGGCTATAATCATTCGTACAATACCTAGGAATTATTCGTTCAAGTAGGTTATTTGTTTAAAAGAAAGTATAACTTTATTTAAAGTACCTCGATTCTACAAATCCTTAATAATATTCTCTGTACCTTAGAATATTTGGTCATTCTAATATTATCTACTGCAAATTCATTATTTATATGTTTTATACATTCATTATTTGTATGTTGTTCCTTGACTTAAAGGTTAGTATGCGGCTAACCACCCATGTTGTAAAAAATAGTTCACTTTTCCGATGTCGCCCCTGTTTCAGGGAAGGACGGCAAGAGTTGCAGGGTGTGTGTCCATTTGAGATTTGGGTTTGTATGTTGTAGGTTCACATGCGGCATGTGCAACCGCGAACTTGTACGTGTCTGCTTGTGAAAATGCATTAATGTTAATCCTTAATGTTACATATCTTTGCAACTTAGATTATTTTAGATCTACTGTACACTCATTATTTATAAGTTTACAAAATTGGCAATCCAGAACTTCATCGGTACTTTTGTGTCTATTGCAAAATTATTCATGACGGTATTTTTTCGACAAAAACACAGCCAAGTTATTGCGGGTCTGAAAATTATATTGCGCTATGGGGGAAAAACATATAAGAAATAATCCCGTTGATGTATTGCAAATTCATCCCTCTCAGAGTTCATAAAAAAATGATGCCCCGGACGGATCCATCATTTCCCTCGAGGCCTCGTGACGTCACACGGCCGAGCCAATTAGGGGGCGGAGTGCAACAGGGAGTCGAGCTATACAGTTAGTGCACTCGCCCCTAAGTCGTCATAAATATGAGGATAAATGGTTCAGAAATAAATATTCATGATGGCAGGCAGATATAGTGACCATTTATTTCCATGTAGGTATGTATGTTTGTTTGAAACCTTGTGACAAAAAAATATAAAGGTGGTAAATAAATATTTATTGTCGTATCGCCATTGCGAAAATTGCAAAAAATGTTTAAAAGATATTTTTTTTATAGACATCTTGATGCTGTTACTCACAAGTCACAGTAACATCACCAATACAAAGCTTTTTAGCGGTTTGGTACTCTCTCTTATCCTATATAAACGCAACCAAACTACACATATAGATATAGTGTAACTTCTTGCCGCGTTATCCCTGAAGAATTTCGCATGTGGCGAATGGAACCTATTTATTTTTACAGGTAAGGGAACGGTCTTACGCCAACCACTCCAATTGTAGTGGGGTTGCCCAGCTCCCGAGGGGACTGGTATTCATTTCTTGTGAAGGCTGAGTAAGCCTTGCCGGTAGTTTATTTTGGGGTTTGAAATAAACACCGAAATGAGAAATCATTTCTGGTACCCTCGATGGGATTCGAACCCGAACTCATGGCATGTAATGCAAGCACTTTAAGAACTGAGCTATCGTCCGGACTTGAAAAATCCGTTATAAAGCTTATAGACGGTAACGCGTTAGAGCGTCTATTGAAAAAAAAAATAAAAAAAAATACGCAAAGCTAAGGTAAAGTTCATTCACAAAACAAAATAAAGACTATGGATAAAAGAATGATCAGTAAAATCATCAGTGAATAGCTGTAAGGCTGGTTTTAGTGTCGCGCTGACAACGCGCTGACCGTCAGCGCTGACCGTTCAAAATATATGAACTTGTAGGAAGCGTTTTAGAATGGCGCGTAGCTGTCAGCGCGACAAGTTCATATATTTGGCTGTCAGCGCTGACGGTCAGCGTGTTGTCAGCGCGACACTAAAACCAGCCTAAAACCAACATAACATATTATGCTCATAGCAAAATTCAGGCAAAGAATTATAATTATCAAATAAATTAATTATTAATCTAAGTAAGTATTACTGAATCTACTAATACCTGAATATTACAGTTTTCAGATCAAAAGCAATCAAAAACCTTGACGAAGTTAAGCGCAGAAATTAAACATAACTTCTTTGACCGTTAAAGTTGAACAAGCTACTGATTACCGAGTAAATATAGAATATTGGAAGTTTGAAATTTAGTAGATTTAATACAAGCGAGTCTCCCTAGCGGGCATCCTTATTACTGTAGGATGATTAATACCGTAAGTATAAAATCTTACGTTAATACTCAACCATAACGTTTTACACAAAAATGTGTTTAATCTAAAACGTTCACTATAGGTGCGGTTTTAGTTTTCATTAATTATTTTGGTGAAGTTTAAACGTTAAATTTTATACTCGGGAATCAGATTGCAGATTCTTTGGGGTGGGTTTCCCACTCAGTTATATAAGTATAGTTAAGGGTTGGTAGTAGTATATTCTGTTTGCATGTGATGGTGGGAACATACCCTAGAAAACAGCCCTAATGGTGCAAGAGATGTTAATGGCTTGAATAAAGTAATCCTCACGCACTTTTGGCTGCAGAGAAATAAATTTACTTCAAAGAAAGTATAGTAAATACACAATGGATAATGGATGTGAGAAATAATGTAAAGACAATTTTTGAAATGTTTCAGCGGAAACTTTGTAGAACTTTATTTTAATTAAAAAAAATAATTAAAATAGCCTTTGTTTTCTTCTACTATTATTTTTATTTAAATTTGTTACAAAAACAAACAAAATAAACGAGTTGACCGGTTTCGGCCTCTAGCCCAATTGAAAAAAAAATTGTAGTAGAATTTATGTTTTAACAAAGGTTATTTTAATTTTTTTAATGTAAAGACATTATTTCTCATAGCAATTAGCCACAAATGTAAGTACATAATCGATTCAGCGCATATATTTTTTTTTAGTTAAAAACTATTTTTTCGGCGGGCAAACGCCACACTTGCATGGAATTACGGTCCTAAGCAACAAATAACAAAATGTTTTTTTATATTTTTTAGGGTTTGGTGGTTTTTTTACCTGTTTCCTAGAAATCTGCCTGTGTGATGTTACAATTTTTTGAGCCTCGTTCATTTTGATGGCGAAATACGGGTTGTCCGACGTTCATTCAGTATTCGAAAATTTAAGTGAAACTCAATTTTCACTACATTTCCAGCCTGTCCATTCCAATTATTCGCAACAGCAATGAAGTTAGCTTTTGTCTTCCAGATTTATAAAAAAAAGCACAAAGATTTATACAGGATGGATTCAAATCGCGATATTCCCCATCGCAGGAGATGATTCCAGATACGAAAAATGGCATGACGAGAAGTTTCAGCAAATCGCACACGATTCGTTTTGAAGTTTGCCAAATGCTGCAACTATCGCAAGAAAGGGTATAGAGCAGTGGTGCTGAACCGGGGGTCAAGAGCCGCTAAAGGTTTGCCAGACCTGATTAAAAGTCAGCGGGAAGATCGGGTGATGTTTTTTGTCAATGAAGGAAGGATTATAAGCTGTCTTATCTATAATCAAATTTGCAAAGATGGATTGAAATTTAATTATCACAATGACTGCACACTCACCAGCAGACACGTGCAAGGTCGTGCTTACATATACAGCACGTGCACAAACAGAATAAAAAACCAAATCTCAAATGAACACAAACCTTGAAATTATTGCCGTCCTTCGTGTATAGTGGTGACAAAGTGAACCGTTTTGAACAGCATGGGTGGTCAGACTCATATCAAACCATAGATCAATGAACTATTATTAGAAGTAATTTTTAACTTAATTATAGTATGTTCAGAACAAAACAAAAAATAGTGTGCTACTGGAGAGTGCGTGTTTCTATCCCTATCAAACAATTTCAATTTGTGCGGGAGACTCCCTAGATTTCAGAGACTCTAGGGGCCTATGACACTTGCCGCAGATGTGATTACGAGCTTGGTCGTCACTACAAATCGCCAATACTCAAGCAAGACCCAGTTGCTGTAAGGCTGGATGGACCTTTAGTATCTGGTCTTTGGTAAAGGTTGTATGAATTTTCCAACCCAGCGAAGAGCATATTTGAAAATATAAATATGTAATATTTTTTTGTGATCCACCGGGATTCGAACTCACAACCTTCCATTTACGAGTTCGAAGTGTTAACCACTAGACTACAGACCGGTAAAACGGATCCTTATATACATCTTTCAATTCATTCATATCCATCACCTAATTCCTACATTTTCTTATTTTACACTCACTTTGTATATACCACTCATTCACAATCTCCTCTATTTGATCACTCTGATACTTTTCTCGGTCGTACATACCTTACCTCATTTTCCTTTCACACTTCCTCTGTATATGCACTTTGTCATTCTATCATCATCGAAATCTGTCGAAAAAACAAAAAATGACGAAAATGGTTAATGGTCCCAAAATGTTAAGAATCACTAGCGTTAAGGGCAATGTCTCTGTTCACATGGGACAATAGAGCGTCGTTTCGTGGAGATGAATGCGGGCGCTCCTGGACTCTCCCCATACACGGCGCTCTGCAGCTCCAGAGACCTGGGGGACACTTGGCCGGGAAGCCGGGATGTGATGGCATTAGCCGAGATGGGGTGCTTCACATCGCTATACGTGTGAAGGATTCTGCCCTTATAAAGCTCTCTGCTTTTATAAATTTTACTCAGATTGCAAATACGAGTATGATCATGAGGGTTAGTTTAAGCGAGCACCAAAGATAATTATTGGATGAATTTGTGTAATAGTCCACGAGATTACCAAAGTTGTAATAAAACGCAACTAAGCTGCACACATAGTGCAACTTCTTACCGTATTGTCTATGAAGGAGTCGCATGTGGCAAGAAAAGGGGGCCGGCTTTACGCCAACGACTTTGACACATTAATTTGGGGTTTCCCAGCTTCCGGGGAGGCTGATTTTCATTTCTTGCGAACGTTGAGTAAATCTTGTGGGTATTTCGCTAGAGAATAAAATTCATGCGTACTTAACAATGAATTCATTTACCTTGGAACCAATTATTGGCTGATAGCAAAATTTACGAGTTAAAAAGCAGTCCTTTTTGCAAAATCAGCCTTTGACCATATTTTTGTAAGCATGCTCACAAGTTTGAAAATTCATTCGTTTTTCCATAGGCTCTATCATGTACACAGTTAATTATTAGTTGTGTCGAAAGACGGAAGAAAACAAATACACGTAGAACTGTGTAAATTAATCATTCAGGACGTATTATTGTAAAATAATCTATTGGAAAAACCTACGCAAAAATGATTGGTACCAATTCAAAACGAGAACTGGTACTCTTACCATACCAGTACTCTTAGTACGAGTTGCAAAACTTAAGAGAATATTAAGGAGTGATTTCCCCCAAAACCTGCCATTTTTGTTTATAACACTTTATGATCTTAGCAAAAGAGTTACGGTGATGAAGAAAATCAATCAGAAAATCAAGTTCAAACAAACAAAAACGGCAGATTTTGGGGGAAATCACTCTTTAATATTTTTCGTAAACTTTACTTTTCTCAAGTTTTGCAACTCGTACGGGTACAGCTCATCTTCAGAATTGCTATTTTATCAGCATTGTAACAAAATTTTGGCACAAACAAAGCACAAAATTATAGAGGAGGAAATGGTTCAGATAGAAAATATAAATTCTCGTCTATGATCCCACAAAACCCACAAAAAATATATATGTACAGAGAAGTGACGTTAATTTCACTTAATTAACAGCCGTTGTTGTTTCTTATGTTTTTTAAAGTTGAATAAATCGATGTTGTCATCACATTTTTATTGATATCATTAAGCCATGCGGGTGCACTGTTTATTATTTAATACCATCCCAACAGCAGCCAACTATTATTAATGGGGTGTTAAAATTTTAATTCCAATTTAATTTTAAAGTAAAATGACGTCTCCAAATAAGACCTACTATTAGCATACATGCGTGCCAGTATATTTTATATTAGGCTGTCCGGTATATAACAATGTCAAATTGAAAAATTAAATTATGTACTACCTACCTAATCACGTTGTCCCCATGAGGTTTGCAGTGGACGTATGAAACCTGAAACCCATTTATTTCTGCAGTTAAGAAGACCATTGCGAAAACCCAGTCTCATACCCGTTCCGTTCATACACTTCCATCCGGGAAGCGTATCACAGAACGCCTATGCAATGCTGATTTTTTTGTGGCGGAATAATAACTTGATATTTTCGATGGTCGCGACCCGACCCAGCAGTGATTCTGTTTTATCTGTAGTAAGGGGTTTCCTTGCTCTTGTATAAGAAAGTTCTCATTTCTTGTGAAGGCTGAGAAAAGATTATAGTCTAATCTAATCTAAGCTGCAAAGATATATATCATTTAAGATTTATATTAAATGCATTCCCACAAGCAGATATGTATAATTTCGCGCTAACACATGCCGCATGTGGACCTACAATATAAAAACCCAATCTCAAATGAACATAAGCCTTGCAACTCTTGCCGTCCTTCCCTGAAACAGGGGTGACATTGGCAAAGTGAACCAAAGTGAATAGTCACGCCTGAAATCCTTAGTGGAATCTTAGTAAAATAAGATGAACACTACCCTGTGTGTATTCTTACATATTGTGGGGAGTATACTCACTAAATCTTCCGCACAAAGATTCAACAGCAACTCCAGTGAGCGTAAATGAAAATTCGAGCTTCCATACATTTTTTACTTCCTACGACATGTGAGCAGTGAGTACACTAGTTTTTTTTTATACTAGGGGCACAAAACTCGTATAAAGTATGAATTATGAATTACCTACTGGTGAAAAATAGACAAAAAAAAAAAAAAAAAATCGTCAGATGGAGTTGATTTCCCGCCAGTTCTTCCATCTCCTGTTCCTGGTGTAGAGTTTCACCCTTGCCTCGCCCCAGTGCCAACATGGCGCTATGCGAGCGGCTTTATTGCATTAAATTTACTGCCCCTCCAGTTAATTTCATTCTAATTTGGTTTAAGCTTTGGGGTTCTTATTTTTCTTCCCGCCGCCGCTCTGATGGCGCTTCCATCTAAAATAATTAACTATAAATTACTATGAGATTAGTTCCGAGGCGCGGTCTTAAGGTGGCTCCATAAATCAAACAGTTTTTTTTGTCGCTATTGACCCTAATGTAGTCAAGACTGGATGATGTCACAGTTTGTCGCCCATAGTAAGTAAAAAATTGGAACCCAGATAATTAGGGGTTTGTTTTTATTTTACAACATTGTGAAATATACGTACAGGGACATTCGATTTGATTTACCATAAATTCAGTACGTAGAGCTTAAGTATTTACGAGTATTTAATCTACCTTATCTACCTTTACCCGGTGTGAGAAATTCTGAGTCTATGGGTGTATTTTGCGGAGTACTGAAAACTTTTTTTTTCAATAAGTTTTATACGTGGTCGGAAAGGACCCTTAAGGCGTAACACACACAAAAACGGCGCTCTCTTATTATGTGTACTATAAAATAAATTATACTGTAATAATAATCATATGTTTTATTTTGTGGAATAATGTATGTTCTCTCTTTCGTCCAATATTTTATTTTGCATAGATTATATGTATTTCAAGATAGGTCCTTAGAAGCCATTCAACCAATCATAAGTGCTTAGAAGATCGTCACAGTCACATTTTCATTTAAAAACTTCGGACTCCATTAATTTATTCGATTGTGGTCAGTTTGTCTCTTTTCTGTGTTTTCTGTGCACTATTCTTTGAGTGCATTTTGGATTCAGCTTGGAAGTATCATTCTTAACGCAATGACAAATTAATTTTATTACAGATTTCAAGCATTGACTGAAATTGTAATGCTCTAGTGGTAAGAACTCAGGACTCTCTTGTAACTATAAGATTACTAATGCAGGCTTATATTAGTTTTAAATGGTGTGTGAAATTTCCTTCCAGCATGTAAAGTACGTTAACTGGAAAATGGCAAAAGTTGTTGTGTTGAACAGTGTGAGGTGTCGGGTCAGATCTGCATCAGACCACGCTGGGCAAATATCAAAGTGCGGAAGAGAGGTCGACATGACGTGCCGTGACAAACTTATGAGTAATGACGAAAACAAAACGAATCACTGTTCTAGCACTTCTAGGTATAAAACTAGACGTTTAAGCTCAACTATAAATGTTTGACTCACTAGAGGCACTGTTGCTAGATGCTATATAATTTTATTGAACGCTATGTGTGAGTTTTAACTATAAATTTAGTACTTGAGTTACAGAGTTTAGACGGAAGCAAACAAATGTGGACTGTAATCACGCGGTGCTTGCAGTATGAAATGTGGAGATTGGGGAATGCAAGCAGCACGCGAAACTCAGATATATAATGGTGAATTTGAGAAATTCAGTAAAAACATTGATATAAGGATAGAGTCAATCAGTAAAATAATACAATACTCCAAAAAAACATGAAAAAATACGTTAAAAAATCACTATATTTGAGAAAAGAGTTTAAATCTTCGAGCCCCAAAATGCAAGTCACTATAACTATAACAAAATCTATGCAAAGTAAGCGGCCATATTTTGGAATTAAAGCATTCAGTCTAATCTAATCTAAGTTGCAAAGATATGTTACATTGGGTATTCACATTTTATGCATTCTCACAAGCAGACACGTGCACATGCCGCATGTGAACCTACAACATAAAAACCCAAATCTCAAATGAACATACACCCTGCAACTCTTGCCGTCCTTCTCTAAAACAGGGGTGACATTGGCAAAGTGAACCATTTTTTATAGCATGGGTGGTCAGCCGCATACCAACCTATAAGTCAAGGAATACTTATAACAAATTACATTTTTAAATCAATAAATAATAATATGTATGGACATCAAAACTTAAAGAGAAAACCAAATTCTAATTTTAAAATCCCTAGTCCTAGCCGCCAACATTACAGATTAATCGCCATTTTTTTCTGTCCTTTCTCGGTCTCATTAAATAAAAATTGTAGGCAATAGACAATACTTTAATACGCTAGATTTGTTTGGTCCTGACGTATTCAAACCCAAATGAAAATGCCAAAAAAAGTGTAGTTTTCTCCGTGAATGTTCGCCCAAAAGTCGTTTCTTTCCGTGTCCTTTAAAACATGAATTTAAAAGTAAATGAGGTGCATAAAGATGGCAGAGAAAAACTCGTATCAGCATATTTATTTCTCCTTCGCGAAAAAAACTTGTCTTTATTACATCCGTGATATTTTCACGCATCGTCAACATTTTTCAGCGCCCCCTGATAATAAAAAGAAATGTATGAAGAGGAGTTTATGTGATATGGCGGTTTGCAATATGCACTAGGCTAGGGAAGGGAGGGAATATAGAAGTACTGAATGTGACGAACTTCAGACTGCCAAATCATGCAAATTTAATCCGGCACCACCCTAGTACAGTAAACCAAGTATTAAACTTTACGTTTGAACTCTATCATAGCGTTTTGGTAAGAAAAAAAATATTTTTAGATCTATTCCCAGAGTCATAACAAAAGGAGAGCTTCTATTAAGAAGGTTGCGACTCTGGATGAAATGAATGAAATATGTAAGAAGAGAAAGAAATGGCTGTTGATCTGTAATGTTGGCGGCTAGGACTAGAATTTTGATGTTTTTACATATTATTATTTGTCAATTTAAAAAAATGTAATTTGTTGTGTATGTTCCTTGACTTATAGGTTGGTATGCGGCTGACCAACCATGCTGTAGAAAATGGTTCACTTGCCAATGTCACCCCTGTTTCAGGGAAGGTCAGCAAGAGTTGCAGGTTTTATGTTCATTTGAGATTTGGGTATTTATGTTGTAGGTTTACTTGCGGCATGCGCAAGCGCGAACTTCAACGTGTCTGCTTGTGGGAATACATTCGACATAAATCTTAAAAGTAATAAATCTTTGCAACTTAGATTATATATTAGTATTCTGTCCCTGAGCCTTTCCACCAACAGCTCAGAGAGATTTAATTCATGACATTTTATGCAGAGATTGCTTTAGCGTTTTGTGGTCTATAAATTAAAAAAATTACACTAAACTGCTCAATGGATGCGCTGTTTTTTCTTTCTATACATTTTTTGGTAAACGCCATGAGTGAGTATAAACGCTAAGTTTAACACTGGGGTGCGGTCCCTACTAAACGTCCCGTTGATGTGACGTCACTTTAGGGGTGGGACCTGCAAGATATGCAGGCGGCCGTGTCAAGGAATATTAAGGATTCGGCGGTGGGGGGTGATGAACCGCAGCCCGAGGGAGGGGCAAGGATCTCATGCATTTTATATCCCTCGTAAATTGTAAAGAATTTTTCAATTAGATACTAGAGAATTTAAGAAGTTGACTTTTGCAAAGGACCTGCCTTTAATATAAAATTTATGATGTAGAGCAGTGGTTCCTAAACTTTTAATTTCGCGTACCACTAATGACATTATAAATCAGTGGCGTACCACTGAAGTGCAACAGTTAAAAAAATCATTTAAATGGTAAAGTAATAAAAACTGCAACTGTTAATGAAAACATGATGCTAATCTAATCTAATCTAATCTAAGCTGCAAAGATATATATCATTTAAGATTTATACTAAATGCATTCCCACAAGCAGATATGTATAATTTCGCGCTAACACATGCCGCATGTGGACCTACAATATAAAAACCCAATCTCAAATGAACATAAGCCTTGCAACTCTTGCCGTCCTTCCCTGAAACAGGGGTGACATTGGCAAAGTGAACCAATTTTTATATTATGGGTGGTCAGCCGCATAACAACCTATAAGTCAAGGAACATACATGACAAATTACATTTTTTAAAATCAAAGAATAAAAATAACAATATATACATGGACATAAAAAACTAAATCATAAAACCAAATTCACTTTAACAAACCCTAGCCGCCAACATCACAGATCAACCGCCATTTCTTTCTATCTATCTATCTATGCTTATTTATTTATTATAGAAAAAAATTACAATTCTCTTAGTGCAGGGGTGTCCAACATAATATTATGGAGGGCCAGATTTAGTATTTTTGTAATCGTGGCGGGATAGGCCTGTCTTAGTCTGAAAAATGGTGCTGCATGTTCGAAACAAAAGAGGAAATATTTGGCTCAGTTGTACTTTTAACTTGAAGCGCGAAATTGGAAAACGTTTTATCTTATTATTTACTATGTATTTCCTATGGCCATGGCTGCTTGCGTACCACCTTAAGAAGCGTCGCGTACCACTGGTGGTACGCGTACCATAGTTTGGGAACCACTGATGTAGAGTGTAGACAATATACGACAAAGTGTAACATGAACTAGATGCAATTGTCAAAAAATGTTGTTGACGCTGGGGTTTATAAAAGTAAAACTATGTAAAACTACTAAGCAAAACCATTTGGTAAGTCTAAAAGTTATATTAACCGATGGAAGTGTTGCAAATGGACCAACAACAATACTCTGTCAAAATTTAAATATAATCTTTAGGGTTTGTTTGAAAATGACCTGAAACTTGAAGGTCGATAGTACTCGGGGCAAATAAAATCAATTATTGTGAAAATAAAACTACGTTTTTGAACAAATATTTTTAATTTGAATTAAAATATACCTTCACTACTGATAACGCTATTTACACTACTAAATAATAATAATCTATAATAATCTAAGTTGCAAGGATATATTCATTCAAAGCTCTCAGATGTATGCCCTCAAACAAACACGTGTAGTTCGCGCTTACAAATGCTGATTGTGTACTTACAAATAAAATCCAAACCTCAAATGAACATAAGCCCTGCAACTCTTGCCGACATTCCCTGAAACAGGGGTGACATTGGCAAAGTGAACCATTTTTTACAGTATGGGTGGTCGGCCTCATACCAACCTATAAGTCAAGGAATCACTAACCTATAAGTCAAAGAATCACAAGGAATCACTTCACTACTGATAAAGGTATTTACCTTTAAAAAGCAGGAATGCTTCATCAATTTTAGATGCCCCCTAAAATATGATGCATTCACCAAAATCCTATTTGTTTAATAATAAAGAACCAAATCAGGGTTAATTCATCACCGACAAATTTCTGGGAAACAACCCTGTTAAAGTGAGGAAGGTACTAAAATAAAGTAGGTACAATTTCAATGATTCGAATACACAAAAAAACACTTTCTACCATCCCTGTCCGCCCCTTGCATGGCTACATTTCAAACAGTGTAGGATTCACGGATAATTAAATTGCTTGCTGCACCCCTTGCGAGTGCAGCAGGGTGGGAAGGGGTGGGGGGTGATGTGGGGAGGTGGGGTCGTGTGGGGGTGCATGCAAATTTAATCTGCCCGGCCGGGTGACGCGCATAGTTGGGCGCGCTACTGTAGGGCGACCAGTAGTGGGTACTGTACAACATGAGCCGATGCCTGTCAGAGCTGTGGATTGGGATTACATCCCGTAAATACTATTCCACTATTAGTATGATCACACATCATCGTTTGGAATTTGCCACCTTTCACTGGAACATGGTGATAATACAGGGGAGAGCAATTCATAGAGGTCGAGAGATATTAATAAATATTTCGCAACTTAGGAGGTAAAACTGAATAAGTGCCGATTCACTGATCTGAGAAATCATGAATATTTTTATTCCATGGGAGTAAATTCTCATAGAAAGTGAACTAATTATAACAAAATGCTCATTAATAACTTCTAAGGTAGATATTTTTCACACTTTTCTAGTTTTTTTCTCGTAAAAAAATAGGAAAAAGGTGCATCTATCTGAGAAACCCGTGTTAGCGTAATATGTTACTTATGCAGTTTAACCTTTTTTTTTTATAAATATAGGTTTATGAAGAGGTATAATTCACCAACCTATTCTGCTTGGCCAGAAACAGGTATTAATATAATCAATTGATAATTCATTATTGTATATTTTAATAAATGATTAATTAATAATTACCCAATTACATTTGTTGAACCAGGATCAAAGTTATAGTCAAATACCCAGGCGGGGATTGAACCAGTGTTATTCTATTCCAAATACGCTAGAAAGATCAGTCACTTGAACCCCTCGGCCATAGCACCGATTAGGTATCGATATATTAGGTTCTAAAATCAAGATCTAAAATTGAAAATGGACTCGAAGGAAAAAAGCGCCCTTGGAGTGACAATCTTCACGAAACGGCGCTATATCAAGTCATCATCATCATCATCAACATACAGTAAAAATTGTGATGCCACACGACGGGTAGAGAGTAAATATATATAAAGAGATCTTATTTGATTTGGTAGGTGATTATTTAATTTTTTTTCTCAAAATCAAACTTCCTCGTGTTGCTCTGAAACCAAAGTTTTTATTTGTTTAAAATAACACTTTACATAAAATAAACTAAAAACAAATAAGCTCTTACAAATCAATTATAAACAAAATTACCTGAAACCAAAGAAACTACAATTAAGTTAATTTTGTTACTATTTTATAAATAAATGAAATTAAAAATTTAACTGTAAAAATTTTAACACTCCAAAAACAAAACATCATGGCCGTCCTTCAACATGGCCGACGTCCACCCAATCACACGAGAATACAGCTTGCTCCAATCAACGCCCTGCGCGGCAAATTAAAAAATGTATCATAATCTTCATAATATCTTTACATATATACAAGTAGAGAGGAACAATAAACATTTTTATTGGTTGCTAAGGACCATAATACATAAAAGTATGACGTTTTCCCGTCCAGAAAAATATTCTAGATTAAAATCTGTGCCGATTATGGTAGGAACATGGGGGCCTATGTACTCGTTTACCTCAATGGGTAGAAGGGTACCAAATATATTTTATTCAAATTTACTTTCTTCTTAATATAACTGACAATCAAACAACATTTAGGAGAACACTGACCAAAAATTAACCCACGAGTCTCTCTTAGTTCATTCATTTGTATGATCAATTCAAGCGATACGTAGATGCTGTAACACTGAAATAACCTTTGTGTTTGGTCTTGAGATAGATCTAAAAATTTCGAGATAGATATCTGGCGAAAAATTGTAGAACAACGTGAAGTAAACTCTACACTGCGATCAGTGTGTTTAGCCATATTTTATTAAGTGGGTCTTTGAAGTGTTACAAATCAAATACAAGTAAATTAATTTAGATTCATTGTGGTTCTAATTTGTGACTCATTGCAAGCCCCAAAATTTGTACATTATCCACTGTCCCAACAGAGCAGTGGTATGTTTTAGCATATTATAATTTTCACGCGTTGGTAGCGTAGCTTGTCACTGCGGCTCGCCACTACCCATCACCAGCACCCTTAGTACAAAACATTGCGTAAACTCACCTCGATTGCGTAAATCGAAAAAATGCATGAAAGGTTAATCACTCTCTAGCAGTGCCGCCGTATATTCCATACGTTTTCGATTTACACAATCGACGTGACTTTTACGCAAAGTTATATATTCGATCCTGCATTTAATATAAATTCCCTCACAACGAAATCACTGCAGTACAACACCATAAAATATACAGTATGTGTCCTCGGAATGGCGGACAAAATTGTAGCAATTAATCAACGGTTTCTATTTACATGGAACAATAAACGCAACAGGAATATATATATTTTTCATTAAATTTGCGATCAAAATTGATGAAGTGGACGCTGGTCGCTTTCAGTTGGTTCACATATTAACACCCGTGCCATTTCATAGTCGGTGAATGTGGGTCAAATCGTTAAACGAAATTAGAGTTCCTTTTTTAATTATGTTCATTTTATAAAATGAGGGATATAAAAAATCGGCTTTCCATGCTCGTGCAATATCATTCGCGTATGGCAGAACATCAAAATGAACCCATTTGATTGGAATGCGCTGTACGCAAACTTAAAGTTGAAAATCTCATGGTGAATAATCCATACACCCTTTGTCGTTTTTCTATTCACAGAACAAAAACGCAGTCTACTAGAGGTACCTATTGACAGACTATTAAAATCCTAATTTTAACACAAGTTTTTTAATTTTCTCCTTCCCTTTTTTTATATTTTCTTTGGGGTGTCTATTTATACAGATACATATTGTAACGAGCGTATGGTAGTATTAGTGCATACGTGATCCTTATCACGTTGGTGGAACGCTCTGGTATTGGAATCATCCATTATTTTCGAGAACAGTCGAGAACCGTCCGTATGAACGTATATAAATGTAAGCCGAAATTGTGTGCAGGCAGAGTGTCGAGTGGAACGTTGAGCCGTGAAGTCAATAAAACAAGAGCTAGAAATCAGTGCATTATAAATTGTGAACCAAACCGTGTAAAATAAATGATTGCAGTTAAATTAAAAGAGAACCCAGTAAATTCATAACGATATTATAACCGGAAGCTAAAAAGCTTTTATTACTTCAAATAATCAAGCCTAACTGCATTTCCAATACATTAAAAGCCATAAATCCAGATTGTGGAAGGCAGACGTATTGGAGTTATCACGTGAAGTTGTATGATGTTATCTGGCGTTGGTTTCTGCTGTTGGCATGTAGAGTTTCCGTGAACTTGACAGATAAAGAGAAGCTTTTACCGCTCCCTCCGGGGTTGCCGACTCCCTACACAAAACTTTCCGTTTAAACTGAAACACAGAGTTAAACCAAAAACTGCATGAAACTACAAAGTTCCCTAAAGGTGCTGTTTTAGTTTCTACTCACTTTTTGGTTAAGTTTAAACGTAAGATTTTGTACTTGTGGTACAAATTGTACAATTTCCCCAATCGTCCACATGCAACTGCAACTCTGCACTCAGCGTTTGCAATCTCATGGTATGTATGTATGTGTATACACTATGCACAAATATCGCTATTCCCGTGTACTTGGAGAGCTTACTGGAACAGCATTGTGGAAAGTGTTCCTGGATATGACTAAAATGCTCAGTGAAGGAATTCACTAAGGATTTCAGAAGTAAGCGAGCGTTTTCGTCTAAAGAGAAGACTTGCAGTTGAAGTTCCTTGATTCGTAGCATCCTTTAATTAAAAATTAGAGAAACCCTTTTACCATTGAAATCTTAATTAAATCTAAGCTGAAAAGATATGTATCATTTGAGATTCATATTAAATGCATTCCCACAAGCAGACATGCATAATTTCGCGCTTACACATGCCGCATGTGGACCTACAATATAAAAAACCCAATCTCAAATGAACATAAGCCCTGCAACTCTTGCCGACCTTCCCTGAAGCAGGGGTGACATTGGCAAAGTGAACCATTTTTTAAATAATCTTGTTATATAGAGAGAGAACTGACCACAATAAGAGGAATTTTCGTCACATCTTCACATGGATTTCTAACAAACGACACATTTTCCTCTGTGCGAATCATGAGTTAAAAAGGTCCATGTTTTCATCTGCCAGGGCAATTTCAATAGATACGTCATAATAACAATATTTTTGAGAGCGAAAAGGAGAACATGTAGCCTTTGTTTTAACATTGTATCTTGTATGAAATATACCATCGACTTCCTCTTATCATATTAAAAAAGATTGAGGTGCGAAGACTTCAAGGACGCTGAAGAACTCGTCAAAACTAATATCAAATGCATGCTCACAAACAGACACGTGCAAGTTCGCGCTTTTAAATGCTGAATGTGTACTGAAGTATTACAATCTAGACCTCAAATGAACATAAACCCTGCAATTTCCTAGCTGAACAACCTGCAGCACCTTAAGTAAAATAGGCATGATTATTAAGGATCATCGATTTCGATCGGTTCACTTTGCCAATGTCACCCCTGTTTCAGGGAATGTCGGCAAGAGTTGCAGGGCTTATGTTCATTTGAGGTTTGGATTGTATTTGTAAGTACACAATCAGCATTTGTAAGCGCGAACTACACGTGTTTGTTTGTGGGCATACATCTGAGAGCTTTGAATGAATATATCCTTGCAACTTAGATTATAGATAGATCGATAGAAGTCGCATCAAAACATAGTAATTAATTACATAAGATTTCTTACTCATTGTCTTCATTTTCATTCAATGTATTTAAAAAAAATACAAAACGGAGATACTGAACCGTAAAAAATATGTCGATCCGCTCTGATTGACGTACGAATGCCCGCCCGTGATAGGCTGAGGCCGAGTGACGTCACCACGCGCGTGCCTACGTCACGCAATGTTTTGGTACGCAATCCAGGTGATATGCATAAGAAAATTAATTCATTATCGTTACCACATTAAAAAGCTTTTAATCCACTGACATTGTACAGTTTTTTTTTGCAATAATTTCGCAAGCAGGAAGTCTTTTATTGCGATATGGTATTTGAATACTTGAAGTTTATGAGTAGGTATGCATGTTAAGATCTACGGCCTTAATGCCCAATTTTGTAATACGGAAGTTTCGGTACAGGTCGTTAATTCGATGACTCAAGACACAACGTATTTTTTGTTGGATTTCGCAATACGTACTCTCAAAAAGAGATTCAATTATGACGATTGCTGAGGTATTAGCATAAATTCACCAAACTAAAAGATGAAGATAAAAAAATGTATCAAAATTAAGGAAAATAGCGATAGGAGATTGTAGCACAATTATATGGAGTCGGCAGAAATGACATGCATAATATGTATATTATATTAAAGAACTGTGATGTCACCTGATCGGGTTGCTAGGGAATTGATAACTAATATTTTGTTATTACAAGTCCCAAGTGACCTAGACCTGTAACATCACCCACGCCACGGTTTTCATTGGGAGATTAGAAAACAGATTTGTTAACTGTAACTGTAACTCTGTCGCCATGCCACAAGGGGTGGCCAGAGTATCTGCAGAGCTGCCTCCATTTCTTCCTATCCTTACATACCTCTTTTAAATCATTCATACCCATCAACTTTTTCATGCATTTTCTTTTTTTATCCCATTCTTTCACAATCTCCTCAATCTGATCACTCCATACTTTTCTCGGTCGTCTTTTACCTCTCACACATCCTCTGTATGTTTACTTTATGAGTCTATCATTATTCATTTTTTCAACATGCCCAAACCATCTCATCACATTCTTTTGTACCTTGACTTTCACATCCTCTTTCAACTTACATTCTTTCTTTACTCATTTATTCCTAACTCTATATGGTCGGTGAAGGAAAAGAGTATCCACTTCAGGTGCTGGATATTCTTCCCACAAGTATTGACCATGGTCCATCGCTTTATATGTTGCGTTTCATTATAGATTTGTGCGCAACTTCCTTCTTCAGTAAAAAATGTAGCTTAGTAGAAGATGCACATTGCACACATATCTGCAAGTAAACGTAAAGCCTCCGCGGATAAAACAATTAATTGCGTTCAAGACCTGAGACAAGGATATCAAGCATCTGAAATAGGCCGTGAAAGCCAATAAAAAAACTGCTTCACGTGTTGCAGAAATAAGTGCCATCTGTAATTTAGACAGAAATATTATAACAATAACTAAAATGAGATCAACTGTTTTGATTTTGTATTTAATACAAAGAAAAGATAACTATTCAACTGCTATGACTATAACAACTGACATGTCCTTGTTGAAATGACAAGCAGGATCCTGCGGGACATGTCTACGTCATTTCCTGCTCCCCCCCCCCTACTGGCTCTACTTCCGGTCTGAGAGAAAACTTCCAGGAAGATGGACGCTTCCTTGATAACAGCTTCCCGGTATTCGCTTTGTTTATTCACGAGGAAAATGTGCAAAAAACAGCGAATAGAAATAAAATAAAAATTCAGTTCGGTTGAGCGTTCTCCCAGGAAGAAAGAACCATGACTTCTGAGTATTAAAAGCAAATGAATTTTCAAAGAAAAATACAGTTCAAAAAATTAATATCCGCTCGCTAAAAATCCAGTGGCGTCCATCCATAAACTGAAAACAACACAAATGACATTTTTAAGGCACACCCAGTCAAAATTATTACGAATCAAAAATCGAACCAGCGCAGCGGTAGGTACGAGTATACTCGTATTGTTGAAGTATTAGCCAAATATTAGCGACATTTTGGCTACAACATGTTTTTCTTCTTCTTTCAGTGTTACTTTTAACGAGGATCGCCAATCATCATGACCATTTCTACTTCACTACTGCGGCTCGAAATAGAGACATTTGCCAAGACACTAATCTAATCTAATCTAAGTTGCAAAGATATGTTACATTGGAGATTCACATTACATGCATTCTCACAACCAGACATGTACAAGTTCGCGCCTGCACATGCCTCATGTGAGCCTACAACATAAAAACCAAATCTCAAATGGACATACACCCTGCAACTCTTGCCGTCCTTCCCTGAGACAGGGGTGACATTGGCAAAGTAAACCATTTTTACAGCATGGGTGGTCAGCCGCATACCAACCTATAAGTCAAGGAACATACACGACAAATTACATTTTTTAAATCAATAAATAATAATTTCTTGAAACTGAAACATTAAAACATTCGCTTCTAGTTTTGTATCGTAAAATCTAAATAAATCTCCGAGTAAAATATACATCTGGAATTAATTAATCAAGCACCTTCGAGAAACCAGCTAACCAGATCAGATACCAAAATCATCAAGCCACAGAATCTTTGACATAGTCGCAGGGTTTTCAGCCACGATGTCCTTCGGCGTGCTCGAGTTCTTCTCCCATCAATCCTTCTTCTTTTGGTGCCATTTCTATCGAAGATCGGCAATCATCATGGCTATTTTGACATTGGATGGTGCGACTCAATCCTACTGTGTATGATAAGATAGAGAAGGCGGTGTTTTTCATTCCTCATTACGTCACAAAAGTACAACAGTTTTCTCTGTTTGATCTATGACACCTTCTTGAATATGACACCAGCGTATACTAGTATGTATTTAATTGATTAATTATTATCAGTATAGAATCTTGTATCTTTATAATTTTGTTGACGTAAGTTTGCAATAAGGATTCGAGCTATAAAGTTTGTATTTTTCACAATTGTCATGTTTCCATGAGCGAAGGCAATTTGACTCTTGCATAATAGTACAAAGAAAATGTGGGTCACAACTTTTCACAAAATATGTCGGCAAAAGGAAAAGGAGGGAGAGTTAGTGGCCCGGCCGGGAAACGGATGCTTCCCCAAAATGCGCGAGAAAACGTTATGTGGGAACATAAATGTTTAACAAAATGGAGCGCGCCCTAAAACAGGAAATAATTTATTATGGCTATAAAAAACACGGCTAGAAACACACGCAGGTATTCAATCTATTCGCAAAGAGACAAATGGCAGCCGGGAGGAGGGAAATGTACAAATGTTGCTTGTAAAACTCTGTATCCTGGCAATTAGTTATCTGTACGGGTCAAAGGAAAAACTATTCAGTTTCATCGATTTATTCCCTTCTATGTTAAAAAAAAAAATACCTACCGATTAAATATTTGATTTTATATTTGTACATAGATACCAGGGGCGTGCATCACATACAGGCACATGCGCCTAATAGGTAGGCAATATATAATAGAAAACGCATGTAAGCTAGATAATGGTATTTAAAATTTAGGTTTGATTGGAGACATCGTAAGCACTTCAGTCAATTTCAAATGAGTTATTTTAAAGAAAAAGCCTATACCCTATGCACGCGCCTGATAGGTAGATACATTTGCATTTTTTTAAATTTACTCTAAATAAATGACAAGTACATATTATAAGTGACTAGGATATTACAATAGAAGGTTATAGTACAAAACTATGCAAAAATTCTATCTATCCTAAAATAAAAGCAGTAGAGTTACGGTTAAGTATAAAAAAACGCATATTAAAACAGATTTTTAATTTAAATGAACGAGACTTTGAAAGTTCTCTTATACAGTGAACAATACTCTATTTAAAAAAAAACAAAAAAGTTGAAAATAAAAAATCACAGTTATTAATCATGACGCAACTGCAGAGGAGAGACAAACACGCGGTATAATTATTCGGCAGGATGACGTAGCAGAGCGGGGGCGTAGCTTGGGGGTGGAGCGCCCCAGTTGTGAGGAGGGGGGGGGGGGTAGTGACCCAGAAAGCGCCACCTTGACCTGGCGCCCCTCCCCAAGAGCGCTATGCAGCTGAGGACTAGAGAGCCTCTTGTACGGTCCATACGGCAGGGGCGCAGGGGAATAATATCTTCATGAGCTTCCTTTGCGAAATTGAGGTAGACAGAAGTTTTGGTATAAAAAAGTCATGTAAAAGGCGTGAGCTTCTTTTGCGACTTTTGGGTAGAGAAACTTTCGTACTCAAAAAGAAAGGTGTAAAAGGAGGCGATGTGTATGAATGAGTTTAAGGATGTAAGGTGTGAAAGATTATGAAAGAATACAAGAAGTGAGAGAAATTCTGCAGAGGCACATTGTTTTTTTTTCTTTCGATATTGAGGTAAAGAGAAGTAAACGCTATTTATTTAAAAAATGCGCGTAAGAGGTGAAATGAATGAATTGAAAGAGGTATACACATTGTCCATGAGATGATGAATTACCGTTTATTCAATGTAATTCCTATCTAATAAATGGAATATCTTGTGCAATAGTTGGTTCATGCATCTACAATTTCTCACCTTCGAGAAAATAACTCAATTGTGGATTTCTAATCGATTTACCGATTTAATGCCTTAATATTATTCATTCTTGTTTTCATTCGAGTTATATTTCTGACCAATTTCTCGTTTCGCCCCTGCTAGACCGCCTACCTGGAAGTGAAGCCTAGACAGGGTGAAGAGGTTTTCCGCGTACGAGCGACTCAATGAGCTTTTCAACTTTTTTGGAATTATTTTTTGTAGGGATGAATTTCACTTTTGTGTAAAAACATTGGCCCACTTTGGGTCCCGCATGTAACAAGGACAAAAGCCGGATGATATGAGGATTGTTTTCTCGTTTAAGATTGGAATGTTTGGATGTTCATTTGTTACAGAGAATCATACTAATGTATACATGAAAGATGTATCTTAAATGATAATCTTGCAATTGAAGATTATAAAATGAAGAAATCATAGACTGAAACGAATTAAAAAAATCTCGATAATTTTGACATGAGAATTTGAAAAATGCGTCATTGCAAATGCAATGCAGAAAATATCTTAAAATACAGGCCTATCAATCGTCTACATTTATGAATCGAAGGTTTATTACATTCATCCAGAATTAATATAGAAAAAGAAGCCGTATAATATTGCTGATTATCAATTTCTTTAATAACAAGGTCAAATGCAACTTATTTTATTTTTCATGAGAATTTCAATTACTCGTGAAGATTTTTTTAAGCACAAATAGCTGAACTATTTACTCAACATAAATACGAGTACTATGTATGGATGTATCGCGTTACTTGAGTTACAGAATTTCGATGGAATTACCCTAATTCAAGTAGCTGGAAACTTTAGACATATGGCTCAAGGAAACTGTATAGTTGGCTCGCATATCTAGCGCTACTAAAAGCAACTCGCAAGTAAGAAGTATTCCTTTGGGAGAATATTGAAGTAACCAGGCTGGCTTGGCATCCTCTCCCACATATATAGGCAGTACAACATTATAGGCTGTAAGCTACTTTACTCTTATCTGCAGTGTGAACTCAGCAGAGGGCTTTAATAATCTACAAGTTTCTTTTTTCATCTCATCCTAATTCAAATTATTTTTATTTTGCAGTATATTATTGATCAGAGCAGCATTTTTCATATCTTAGAACATAGGTGCTTCAATATCGCTGCAGGATATTAATGTAAAACAGAAAAAAATGTACCGTCTTCTGACCTGGTTGCAAATTATTTTACTTTTGTTGCCAAGGGTCCTAGTTACCTACATAGATTCAAGATGTCAACCCACTGCACTGGTGGAAATATGGAATGTACCAATTTAATTGAAACAATATTGATTACATTAATTAAATAATATTCAGATATTTTTTAAATGAATGATTATACGAAACTGATAGTTAATACCACATAAGAATTTATTTATAGGGAGTTTTATTAAAACAGTGTGCCAGTTAACCCAAATATTAGGAGAAAGAGAATTCCAGAATGATTCTACAAGATGAGAAGAAGATAAAACACAATTAAAGCGCGATGGACAGACATTTTGTAGCAGGGTGTATATTGATAAATTGCCGTTCTTAACTTAAGATTTCCATACAAATCGACAGTCACAAGATCTCTACAACTCTACGAGTCTTCATCAGTTTAATAAAGCCACTGAATGTTTTGCCGAGGAGTTGAATCGCACAAATAACCACGAGACTTTACGATCGCAATAAAATTAACAAAATCAAAACGAAAACATAATAAAAATGTAAATTCGAGTATCGCGTGATTTCGAGAGCTTTGAAAATATTCATAAAAAAATGCAAACTATCTGCGTAATAGGCCATGAATGCGAAACGTAAAAAAACAATACAAATGACGTCATAAATAAGAGATTTACAAGTCTCCGTGTCAGCCTGGTGGAAAGCGAAGGAATGGAGTTTGAGCGGTTTGCTTGTGATTTTTACGGTATAAGCCCCGAGCACACGACAGAAGATGTTGTGTGAATGAAATATTGCGGAATCCGTGTCTGATTAAAGAACTTTGTTATGCGCGGAGCAGGAATCGTAAATTTCCCATGACGGGTGGGCTTGGTTCTACGAGGGTTCTCGACAACATTTTCACTAAAAACTACTTCTTCACTTCATTGTTTTTTCCTTTTACAACATTTTTTTTTCTAACAGAGAAATGTAATAATAGTTTGAGACTAGCAAAAATAAAGGTTACTTCAGGTTTGTTTTATTTCTTACATTACTTTCACATACTTCACACATGTCCGGTCCGTAGTCCAGTGGCAGCCCTTCGGACTCGTAAATGGAAAATTGTGGGTTTGAATCCTGGTGGAGCACAAAAAAATACGTACTTTTATTTTCAAATATGCTCTTCGCTGGATTGGAAAATCCATAAAACCTTTATCAAAGACCGGTCACTAAAGGATGGACATCCAGCCTTACAACAACTGGGTTTTGCTTGAGTATTGGCGCTTTGTAGCGACGTCCAAGCTCGTAAACACCCCTGCAGCACTACAACAAGTGCCATAGACCCCTAGAGTCTCCGAAATATAAGGAGACTCCCTCACAGGATTTCTTAATAAAAAAACATGTCAATGTAAGATTTCTTCGTCTTCATAGACTGCGAAGTAGTTGACAGAATTTAACAGACTTTTTGTCACAACATCTAATCTAATCTATGTTGCAAAGATATGTTACATTGGAGATTAACATTACATGCATTTTCACACCAGACACGTACAAGTTCACACTTGCACATGCCGCATGTGATCCTACAACATAAATAACCAAATCTCAAATGAACATACACCCTGCAACTCTTGCCGACCTTCCCTGAAACAGAGGTGGCATTGGCAAAGTGACCCATTATCTACAGCATGGGTGATCAGCCACATACCAACCTATAAGTCAAGGAAAATAAAATATTCATTTTGTCTCTAGTTCTAAGTATCACAGAGTTGTATTTCCAATAAATTCCATAGTAGTTTAAGCCATCGTACGCGATGCAGGTTTATGTGTTGATAATCTCGTTGATTCAAAAGTAAAAAAAAGTTTCATAGACAAATAGTTGTAGATCACTCGCTAGTTCAGTGGGTTTTGATGTCAGCGCGGGTATGGTCGGGCTAGGTATCCGTTCAGCCTATGTCTGCGTAAGGGATGATTGATTGTCTGGGGAAATGAAAACTCTCCGGGATAATCATATCTGAGGGTAGCAGTCACTACCTAATACAACAGGCGGGGCGGGGGGAGATTTAATAAAGTCAAGGGGGGGCAGGGGGGACACGCACGCAATTTATCTCCCAAGGACCAATGCTTGAATTTGTCCAAATAAAAAAAGTATTGGAGAGCGAAAGTTGGAGAAAAAGTTTGACGTAGATGACGAGCGTAGAGGGTATTTTTTAGGGGAATTTGAAGGTGAAATAAAATATAAACTCCTTTCAGTTGCAAATCGAAGTGGAAGGATAAAGTATAGTCCCTCATCATGTGCATAGATATATCTATAGTCTAAGTTGCAAAGATCTATTACATTAAAGATTCATATTACACAATAATTCATATTACACGTATAAATTCACGCATACAAATGTCGCATGTGGATTTACAAAATTTACAAAATAATAACCTAATCTCAAATTAACATACGTCCTGCAACTCTGCAGTCATAAGCAAATATTACTTCTCGTAAATTTATAGGTATACCTATCACACCTTTTTAAAAATTCATTAATATGTATTTTTCCATATCGACGTAGACGCTGTGAAGAACCCATGGTTAAAATATTGAAATAGCTTCTCATACAGCTGGTTTCTTATCCTTACATGTCTAATCTCACGGGTTTAGATATTTAGAGAGCATAGATGAATCTGGATCTAGAGTGAAAATAATGTTTTGTAACGATGCTATCCTAAATCTAAATCTAAGCTGCAAAGATATGTATCATTTGATATTCATATTAAATGCATTCCCACAAGCAGACATGCACAATTTCGCGCTTACACATGCCGCATGCGGACCTACAATATAAAAAACCCAATCTCAAATGAACATAAAACCTGCAACTCTTGCCGACTTTCCCTGAAGCAGGGGTGACATTGATACGCTTGTTGATATTTCGCGAAACAGCACTACAAGTTAACAAAATATTATTCAAAATGAAATACAAATTTTAAAGTATCATACACCCATTAGCAGTTTCATGAATAAGAGCGTCGTATGATTTCAAATTATTAATAAATGAATTTCCATGAAAGCGCTTTAACTGCGCTCTTGGTAGATCCGCTAGTATGAAAAGGACATTAGTTTTTACAGTCCTCCAGACTTGGTACACATTTCGAGTCACATTCCCATCTGCGAGTCATTAATGGGTTATTAGGCGAGTGCACTGGGAATGGGGGATTACGCCCGAGGGCGGAATTAAAAAAAGAACCTCTCTCTTGAAAAAAAAGCCCCGCAATTCTACGTTCTGCCAAATTTTACTAATGGTGATAACATCTTACAAAAAAAAATTTTAAAGCTTGAAATTTTCCGCTCGCTCAGATTTTTGAATGGCTTCCTTTTTTTTGACGAGAAAAACACGAAATCTGATATTTTCGGTGGAAAAAGAGTGAGTGTAAAAAATGGCGCGCATAAAAAGATGATGTATTAAGAGGAAGAGGAAGTACTAACAAAAAATATATCCGGTCCCCGTCTTTTTTGTTTAAGCCAAAGATTTCTGTTCACAAAGTAAGCGGTTCAATTCTTTGCAGAAGTCATTTTTTATGGAAAGTATTCCTTACCTATGATTTAAACTTCAAAATAGATCAGATTACTAGGAAAAATAAATTATACAGCGTTTATTCATTTTGGGATTACGGTCTGTTAGCCGACTCCTTTATGCTATATTTTACACTTGTTGATGAAATAATAATAGAAAGGTCTTTACCGTTGAGTTGTTTTCCATTGTGCAGTGAAGTTTTTCCAAATCGGTCAATATTACGGTGGTGTCATACCTGTAACAAATCAGAAACACACCGTTAGTTGTAATCACGGAGACAGTAAAACTGAAGGTATCAGTGAATCATCTGTTGGTGTCGAGACATGCCAGCTCCTCCCACATCAGTAATGATGTGTCGGCAGGAAATGACAAATAACTTAATGATGAAATGAGGTCTCAGCTACCTATGGAGTATCCACGCTGTGTGAAGTAAGACGAATGTGTTGACATCTGAAGCTACACGGAAGTGATGACTGAATGGGCATTAGTCTTCAAATGCATCTGCCTGTGTGTGTAATTCTAAAGACAAAAACACGTTGAGTAGATGTTTTTAGGCTTCCACGGCCGACTTCAGATGCTTGATGGGTGTGGGAGGTGGCGCTTTGTAGCTGCCTGGTGTGTTTGTTGCTTGCTGCACTTGTAAAATTAATTAAAATTACGAGTCTTTGGCAAATTTGTCTTTGTTGTGTCATAGTTTGCTATTTTTGTGTTGCTTGAGCTTTTGGTGACTTTTGCAGTGCATTTCTTGTGTTATTATGACTGATTTGCGAACTTTAATTGTTTACTTTTAAAATGACTTATTATTGTTGCAATCTGTTATTTATGAGCGCAAACTTCTTCTTCTATGTGTTAAATCTTGCTAAAGAGCAGGAGCGCCAGCGTCAAGTGCAAATTACCTACCAATGATCAGCTACAGCATTGAACAATTGTTAAGTTGGCGTGATTGGAACTCCACTGTTGATGTTGATGTTTTGACAGCAAATGGCCTGCATCAATCTGTCAAACTCTCGACTTTTAAACCAAGATTTCGGGGCAAGCGCTCCGGAAGAAAGGTCAAACTTTGTCAGTTAAATAGAGGTCGTCACTCAATGCAGAGTCACCGTAACTTGAAGATTGCAACATGGAACTGCCGATCACTAACAAGGAGAGTTGATATTGTTGATGATGTGATCAGCGAGCACTGCATAGACATCCTGGCTCTTACTGAGACCTGGCACGAGGGTAGTGAAGACCTCAGCATTAAGCGCCTACGCAGCATGGGATACTCTGTCATAGAAAAGGCTCGAAAAATGCCACCCACTGAATCTGCACACATAACTAACCATGGCGGAGTGGTCATAGTGGTAAAAAATGGTTTTAGGGTCTCTCAGATACAGAGTGTTCCTGAATTTTCTTCATTTGAGTGCATTGCTGGCGTGTTTACGTCTCGTGGATCATCTGTGTTGATTGTGAATGTCTACAGGCCTGGATCCAAGCCTCCCTGTACGTTATTCTTCGATGAATTCAAGAAGCTTTTGACACGCCTGACAACCTATTCCATGCTAGTGTTTATTGTGGGAGATATGAACATCCGGCTTGATAGAGCGGAGGATGGCCACAGCACCAAGTTTTTATGTATGTTGCATGATTTCAATTTTCATCAGCGGGTGAACCAGGTGACGCATGATGCAGGTGGTATCCTGGATGTTGTGATTTGTAATGCAGGTGATCCTCTGCTACAGTGTCAAGTCCTTGACATTGGCCACACGGATCATCGCCTAGTAACCGCAGTTGCGGTATTCAACCCTCCAAAACCAATTTTTAAACGTATCACAAACAGACCTTGGCGGAATTTTAATGTTGAGCAGTTTCAATGTGAGTTGTCTGGAAGCGACATCTGCAACAAAAACTTTATTGCCTCGGCAGACACGAACAAACTTATCAAATCTTACAATAGCACCATGCTCTCGCTGATCAACAAATACGCTCCTCTCAAAACAACCATCAGGAGACAGAGAAGATCTGAGTGCTGGTTTGATGAGGAATGCAGATGTGGCAAAGCAGAGATGAGACGCCTTGAGAGGAGGTATCGACGGTGTCGCACAGAAACTGCACGTGCAACCTGGATGAATGCCCAGACCATCTATTGGACTTTGATAAGGAGGAAAAGGTCGTCCTACTGGACCAGAAAAATGGAGACCGAAGCCAAGAACCCCAGGGCGCTGTGGAAGTCGATGAGCTTTGTCCTGGGAAAAAGTTCTACTCAGCATCCGGAGCTTCCTGCAAGTGAATTCTCTCGTCACTTTTCAGAGAAGTTACGAAGAATAAGAGAATCCAGTGCAGCGACCACTTTTAATCCCCCAGAGTCAAACAATTGTTGCAATGTTATTTTTTCATTTAAGCCTGTCTTGTTGAATGATGTTGTTAAGCTTGTACTCACATGTCCAAACAAGCAATGTAAACTAGATCCAATTCCAACATGGCTGGTCAAAAGATGCTTGAGTGAGGTGGCACCTATTCTGTCAGCATTGGTCAACAAGTCTCTCACTACAGAGTGTATTTTTCCCACGGAACTTAAAAAATCAATTGTTACACCAATTCTCAAAAAATCAAGCCTTCCAGCTGATTCTGTGGAAAATTATAGACCTGTGTCGTCCGTTCCTTTTATATCGAAAATTATTGAGAAGGCCGTTGTTTGGCAACTCACTCAGCACATGGAGCGAGGCGGATATCTGTCTAAGTTTCAGTCAGCATATAGAAAAGCTCATTCCACTGAGACTGCCTTACTTCGCATTGTGAATGATGTGATAGCTGCGGTTGGGGACGGTGCTCTTGCCATGGTGGCAGTACTTGACATGAGCGCTGCCTTCGACACTGTTGATCACAGTATACTCATCACTAAGCTTGATAGGTTGTACGGAGTCCGAGGAGGAGTATCTAAATTGCTATCTTCATATCTGAAAGGCAGATGTCAGACTGTGGATGTTGATGGTGAGTCATCAGGTATGCCCATGGACTGTGGTGTGCCTCAGGGATCTGTACTCGGGCCTTTACTTTTTACCCTGTACACAAATGATCTTGAGAGCACTGTACTGATGAACGGCACCAGCTACTATTCTTATGCTGATGATATTCTACTTTGTCGTTTCTGTCAGCCATCTATGACAGATGCCTGTAGTCTTGAGATGGTCCGGTGCATTGAAGTGGTGGCTGAGTGGATGGCAAGGTGTCGCCTTAGAATGAATCCAGACAAGACAGAATTCATCTGGATGTCGTCTCCTGGTAGGAAACACTTGCTTGGCTCTTCACCAATTAAAGTAATGGGCCTGGATGTGTATCCATCTAGCTCAATTAAGTTTCTTGGGGTCCATCTTGACAACACTCTCTCCATGAGTATGCAAATAAGCTCGACTGTGAGCTCCTGTTTTTTTCACCTGAGGCAGTTGAGATGGGTCAGAAACTGTTTGACATCCGAAGCTGCTAAGATTCTCATTGCGTCCTTTGTTGTGTCGAGACTGGATTATTGCAATGGTCTGTTCTGGGGTCTTCCAAGGTTTCAGCAGTCTAGACTGCAGTCCGTCTTTAATGCTGCAGCCAAATTACTTTTAGGAGGACGAAAAACTGACCATGTCTCTCCTCTGTTGCGGCGCCTTCATTGGCTGCGAGTCCCAGAGAGGATTGAGTACAAAATATGTGTTTCTGTTTTTAATGCCCTCAGAGGAGTTGCCCCATCGTACTTGTGTGAATTGTGCAGAGTCGACCAGATAGGTGGAAAACGATGCACTCTTCGTTCTGCACAGAGTGACGCCGTAAACAGGCTTCAACTGCCTCTTCGACGGAACAGAACTGGTTTCGGAGACAGGGCTTTTAGTTCGGCTGGTCCATCCTGCTGGAATAGTCTACCTCTGGAGTTGAGAACAGAGACCAGTGTTGGCAGTTTCAGGAAGTTGCTTAAGACACATTTGTTTAACAGAAGCTTCAACACATAAAAGCGCCCTTGGGGTGGCTAGTGCCACTAAACGGCGCTGTATACAAATTGTCCAATTATTATTTATTATTATTTTGATATTGTTCCTGCGGGTTTCGACCGAAGTCTATAGCACTGTCTTTGTGCTTAAGTTTTGTAACAAGACCTGTGTGTAATTTCTTCGGAGCTTTGTTACTCGCAAAGTAAACAAATGCTGAAGTAAGTTACACAAATATTTAGGACTTCCAATCCAAAAATTGTAATAAATCAAATCCAATCTTAAGAAGACAATATGTATGTATTTGTAGTATCGGATGTTTATATGAACTGCTTTAAGTAGTAGATGAATTTACTCAATTGCAACGTAATTAAAGAAAGAAATAAACAGATCGTTTAATGCAGGTCAGACCAAATATTTCCCCAATAAAAAAACGTAGCTACATATCGATGAAACCCATTTCAACAAAAATTATAATATTTTGAATAAACTGTAAAAAGCATTCCACATTTAATGTTTCTCATTTTTCTAGACTAAAGAAATAATCTATGCTATCAAATCGCTTATCTTACGTGATGAATTATAAAGTCACTAGTTCCAAAGTTAACATTTGGAATCTATTTTACTTACTAGCAAAACTGATTTTTTTTAAATGTTGAAATTGGAATTCCTAATTTATGGTTCAACAAAAACTAAGGTACAATTAACCTTGTGTTATGACTCACGAAAGTACACAGTTAATTAAATAAGCCTACAGCCAGTCTGCCTAGAGTGGCCGCGGGCTGTGCTTAGTATTTCCCTGAGTAATGCATGCACTGAAGCATTGACAACTGACACTCCATCACTTTCCCTCATAATGACTACTTTCAATACTAAAAACTAGTTTGCTCTGGAAGCAAACGATTACATACGACTATACGAGTAGCATTAACTACAACAATTAACTACGTATCTCTTACGTCTTTTTATTATCACTTCCATACGCGTTCAATGAATGAGTAGGATTACATATAAAATTACAGTACGCCGATTTTTTTGAAAAATATATACGCTATAAGAAGTAATGAAATACGGATTATTTGTTTAGAAGTTGATCCGGTCGATAGCTCAGTTGGTAGCTTGTGTTAAAATACAGTGGGGCTCGTGTTCGATCCCCAACAAGAGTGAATGATTTCCTTGAAAACCTTCACCTTTCCAAAGGGGCAGGTTCTCATTTCTCTCAGCAGGGAAATCCTCACTCCAAGTGAAGTGATAAGCAAAAAACCAGTCTCCTTACCAATGAAAATAAATATGTTCCAACCGCCATATATGATTTTGTCCCATTGGAGACAATGTGACGTGAAGTTGTACAACGTGAGCAGTTATTTGCGTTATTCAGTCGGTCCAAATATTACATTTTCGTGATGATAATAAAAAAACTATTTTTTACAAAAAAATACAGAAAGGATAAGAGTAAAATAACAAATCTGAAACAGATTATTTGGGTTTTAAACATTATTTTGCAAATAGCTACTCAAGATTTCTAAATTTTCCTGAACAATTTCAACAGCATACCTAACTATTTAATTTTCCTTAAAGTAAAATCCTTTGAATTTCAGCATGCAGCACACAAATGCAATTAGAAGCATTTCAATTATTGTTATGAAGAAGAGTCTAGTGGGTAGAACGTTGAACATTGCATCTGACCGGTCGGAGGGACGAGAACGAACCATAAATTAACTGGAGAATTTCGCAATGCTCGTGCACATCTTATGAAACAAAAGTTCACAGAGTGTTCTCTTCTACGGCGTAGAACAATTAGAACATTCGTAGTGTACAGAGAAGAACACTCATAGGGTAAAATAAAAAGAACATTCGTAGTGCAGAACAATTGGCACAAAAGTCAGAGCTCGTGGTGTATAATACTCAGAACATTCACAGTGACTAAGAGTCAGAATATTTGTAATGAATAATAATCACAACAGTCGTAGAGTTAAACAATCAGAATATCCGAAGTGTATAATAAATACAACAATTATAGTGTAAAACAATCAAGGCGTTCGTACAGTAGAATAGCCAGAATATTCGTTGTGTATAACAATCCCAACATTAATAATGTATGACGACTAGAACATTCGTAGAGTAGAATCAGTTCGTTCGTAGCGAGTATGATCAGAAAATTCGTGGTGTATGTAAAAATATAACATTTATGTAGTGAATAAATCAGAACTTTCGAAATGTATAATAATCAGAACATTCGTAGAAGAAAAGTCAATTCATTCTTAGTGAGAAATTCAACAAAAGTGAGAAATGAAACGTAAATTTTAACAGATAATGAACAACAAACGAATGATAACACTATTTTTTCTATTTTAAATAGTACACAGAATGTAAGACTTCAATGCAGAAAGTAGTACACAAAATATGTAAGGAAAAAATAGTCATCTAAAAAAACAGGCGTTGGGTCATGACCTTTAATAAATAATAATAATTGTATCCACACACAATACACATGTCTCGGATACAAATCAAGATCATTAAATAACAATAACGACTTAATACGTGTTCAATAATGATGCACGGCTCTTTGCTGCTATCGGTACCATCATACCAAGTATACAACATCACATAAAGAATCAACCATAGAGTTTTACTAAACACGTAAGGAGTCTAAAACTAAAACTATTGCTGAACTTGTATATCTTTGTAAGCTCATACGTGGAGATTTGCACACAACAGATATTGAAAGTTTGCATTTTCATGGAAATGTACGATTAAGAAATAGTGAAACGTTTAGAATCAGGAAATACAATTCCAACGTTGGTCATTTTCGACCTATTGATCGAATGATGAGGTCCTACAATGCTTTAGAGAGAGTTCTTCCCGATATTGATATATTTTCCAGTTCAATTGAATCACTTAAAACTGCGATAAGGGGTAATTTTTGTCGAGATTCATAATTTTAAATTTATATTATATCCTGTTAATGAATCATACCTAAGCTAATCTTTAAACAACCCTAAATCATGGTTTGAATATTCTATTCTATTCTATTTTTGTTTATATTTGTAAACAATTTTCATGTATGTTTTTATTTCTGTTTGCATGGCTGACATGGTGTTCAGTATTCTTATTTTAATTTATTAAATGCCTGAAATTTCAACGCAAGCATTTTATAGACATTGCCGGTGACGTTTTATGAATCTGATGCATTGTGCGTGTGTGCGTTGGTTATCGCTGTACAGCATTGTATGCTGTATATGTGCGTTGAAGCTCAGCGCCCCGGCATAGTGTATTTACCTATTCCAACTCATAATACCTACTCCCGCTAATTAATTATTGTTAAAATAAGATTATGCGATAGGCACCTATTATTGGAGCATTGGAGATACTTATGTGTTTGTATTATTGTGTTTTTTTTGTGTATGTGCTACTCCTTTGTTCTGTTGGTGTCTTTAAGAATAAATAAATAAATAAAAATAAATAAAAACGCTCACTTGAAGCACTGTTTTAGTTTCGATACGTTTTTTTTGGTAAACGCTATGGTTAAGTATACACGTACAGTTTTAAACTTGAAGAACATTTTACAGTGTAAAGGAACCATATTATGATCGAGTCATCACATTAATGCACACTGGAGGATCATTCATAGAACAACAGCGCATACAGCGCGGCGTTCCTATATTGCCATGGGTAGAATTTTGATGATGGAATGATGGATATTATGACCACGGATGGTTTATGAAGAAACGCGACGGAAATCATCAAAAATGATTTTACAATATCCTTACTAAGAGGGTTGAGCTATTGAGTACAGTACAAGGTATATTTAAGATTCAATTTTTGAAATCATGTGTTCCTTGATTAAAAGGTTGGTATGAGGCTGACCATCCATACTGTAAAAAATGGTTCACCCCTGTTTTAGGAAAGGTCGGAAAGAGTTGCAGGGCTTATGTTCATATGAGATTGAGTTATCATGTGTAAGCGCGAACTTAAACGTGTCTGTTTATTGGAATGCGTGCGATATGAGTATTAAATGTAATATATCTTTGCAACTTAGACTTAAGAGTGCTAACTCAACAAAAAGCATTTAGTGTCAGTTCAAGAAGACCTTTCTGATCGCTGGATTTTTCGATTGATGTGGGTGGCTGAACGGACAATGGCAAACAGCCGAGCTGTAGGAGTATAAGATTGGAGGAGGAACGCGTTGGACAACAGCGGTGGCTGCGGTTGATCAAGGAAGCCAAGACCCATCGAGGGATGTTTTGCCATTGATAACGATGATGGTGTTACAATTTTAATCAAAATACAAACTTTAAATTTCATTCACAAGCAGTTCTTCCATTTTAAATTCATTTTTCATCGTCTATCACATTTATCAGCGTCAAAAAATTTCTTCTACACACAAACGCGACGTTCTTCAGCGATATCAAATGGACAACATAAAGTATACTTGTATGTGATTTAGTTTTCGATGTTCGCGTCTACCCAGATGGCATATCGATTTGTAGGACTCGCCTTTGGCACATGGTCTACGGAAACTGCCCCAATAAAGTGCGGCCATTTCTCCACTACCCCAAGCGTACAGCATTAAATTTAACCGCAACCACTGCGTCTACCAAAAAATGAACGGTTACGTAAATAGTACATCTTGTGAGCGTTTAAGTTTCTAGTAAAACGATGTAGTTGAGTTGGTTCACTTGGGTTACAAGGCAATTTCCTGTGACCGCTGCTGGAGGAAACAAATCACCGCAAGGCCTTCATTGGGCGCCGCGAGAAGGAAGACTCTCGCAGGCGAATAACGTATTGGTTTTCATCGTGTGTGACGCAAATACGGAGGCCTCTTTGATACAATGAAACCGAATTGTCCGTAGTCCAGTGGTAACGCTTCGGACTTGTAAATGGAAGATCGTGGGATGGGTTCTAATCCCTGCGGAGCACAAAAATATATATCGACGGTTAAAAGGCAGTTTATAAGCGACATAAATTAAATTGTTCAGGAAAGCAGTTTAAAGTTTGAGATTGCTGAAAAATGGCATAACTTTTTTTGTTTTTATCACATCGTTAAAATCAAAAAAGCGCTAAAATTAAAAAAATAAAAGCATTTATTGGCATTCCTATTAAAGTAAAAGGCAAAAATCTTGTCGATTACACAAAACCATACTTCGAAAACGCAGTTGTTTGCTTGGGAATAAACAACACAAAAATCATCGTAAAGCAATGGGAGTTAGCGCATTAGAAAGAGCAGAAAATTTCAAGTAGGATATCATTCATAACTCATTTTTGACCAAAATGTCGTTTATGTCTTACTGCCTTTTAAACGTCGATATGGTAAAAAGCCGTTCGTAGATCCTTATCAACAAAGAGTACGCAGCACGGGAAGCTTGATACATAAGCATACGTTTTTTTAAGTATTGAGCAGGCACGTTCAACTCGCCACATGCGACCCCTTCGGGGATAACGCGGCAAGAAGTTACACTATATGTGTAGCTTAGTTGCGTTTGCGTTTGCGTTACGTGCATAGGGTATGGGCAAATGCATTTCAGAATAAATATTTTCTCCCATTCCTTCAAAATAACTCATTCGAAATTGACTGAAGCGGTAACGATGGTTTGAATCGAAGTTAAATTTTGGATTTAAAATCTGAATATCAAGTTTAAATAGTTTTTTAACCGTATATTGCCCACCTACTAGGCGCATGTGCATGTATAGGATACAAGCCCCTGGTATTGAGTTGTGTAGAGAAATGTAATATTTTTTATCATTGAGTTTACGTAACAGGTGTTTGATCATAAATATTAATCATCAATTAATAATAGCTAAATGCCAGGTTCATGGTATACCTACGTAAAAGGCATCGTTATTATGAGTCAGCCTTGGAATTCGAACCTGTGACGCTTAGGTGCAGCTTCACTGACATTGTGTGAGACCGTTTGATCATACTTACTTATTTTACTTTACTTTCTTCGGCTCATAAGCCTTGAAGGCTCAGGGCCTCCCGCACCACAATCCTTCAGGACTCCGAGAATGCGACGAAGCATTTTGTTCTCAAATACCTGGAGAGATGTCTCTTGTTTCTGAGTCAGACTCCAGGCTTCGCATCCGTACAACACAACTGGCCGAACAATAGAAGTGTACATCTTGCATTTTGTGGAGCGGGATAGATATATTGAACACAATAGCCCTCTAAGGCCAAAAAAAGCATTATTGCCGGAGTGAACCGTTTGATCATACTGCAGAAAATTATTGACATCGAAAAACTCATATTCTAACACATTCATATGTGCTTCCAGAAAATCCTTTGAAATAGTCCCCATAGCCAGTGAAGATGCGTTAATCAACCTGACTAATTTCTGGACCAGCGCTGAAATATGGATACTCCATATTCATTTATTTTATTTTTATTTGAAACTACATAGCTTATTCAATAGACGCTCTGTCCTATTAGTTCAATCAATTTCATAATTAACGATTTGTGAAATTGTTGTAAGTAAAATCTGAAAAGAAATATCGGAATGAGAAGAGCCCACTCAATGAGGTTGCTCAGCTTTTTCCTAGTAAGATTTTTTTTATTTTTTCATTTTTTTTGTCATAACATTTCGTTAATTGCACATTAAAGGAAGAAAAACAACAAACTCGAGGGATGTGGTTACCAACGAACGTTATTTCATGTTTATTCTAAAGGTCGATGAATGTCATTTTTCTATGAATCACTACTAAACTCAGCAATTCACTTCCTAGAATTAAGATTTTTTTAAATAGCAAAGTAAAAAATCAACATAAAGACAGCAAAAAGATAAAAAAAAACACATGTATGGTATAATCTAATATGACACGTGATAGCAAGCATTGAACTTTACGGTGTGACTCATTCGGAATAGCACGAAAAACAAAACGGTTTAGCAGAATATGTAGCTAACAGCTCCATTTCAATCGGAATCAGTTTAGCAATTCAAATGTTTCAATTATAATACATCCATATTCAATTTATTGTGATTCGTGTAAACCAGAGGTTCCCAAAGCATTTTGCCTTGTAGACCCTATCTTAGATTAGTTACATACGTTTTATCTTGATTTCTTTATTTTCCATAAAACCTCAAAAAAAATCTCCCTCATTTGTTACAAATATTAAATTAATCAAGTTCAACATATTTTCAGATTCTATGATTATCCTTATAAGATAGGATCATAGGATCTATGACTTCGGACAATTCGTTGCCATCTATAATCTATAATCTAAGCTGCAAGGATATGTAAGCATTTAAGGCTCATATGAAGTGCATGCCTACAGACAGGCACATGTAGGTTCGCGCCTACACATTCTGCATGTGTGCATACAAATAAAGAAAACCTCACATGGACATAAACCTTGCAACTCCTGCCGCCGTTCCCTGAACCGGGGTGGCATTGGCAAAAGTGAACCGATTTTTACAGGATTCACATCATTTATTCTATTTCATCATTTTTGAAGTATTAGCTTAAAGAGAAACTCATTAGTTCCTTCACCTGTACCCTTAGTATGAGTTGCAAAACTTGAGTAATGTAAAGTTTACGGCAATTATTAAACAGTGATTTCCCCGAAAATTTACCGTTTTGGTGTGTTTGAACTTGATTTTCTTCATCACTGTAACTCTTTTGTTAAGACCATAAAGTGTAAGAAACAAAAACGGCAGATTTTGGGAGAAATCACACTTTGATATTTTCCGTAAACTTTACTTTTCTAAAGCTTTGCAACTCGTACTAAGGGTACTGAACGATACATTGGGTGTGGGATTAAAGTCTATCTATCCTGCCTTAAAAACTGTCCATTTTAGAAAGACTCTCAAGTTATTTTGAACTATATACTGTGATCAAAAGCTAGAAGGTCCCTCTCAATGCTCTCGGGAACAATGTCTACAGACCATTTACCATTCTTAGCTGCTGCTAGATCTGCAAAATTATCCATTTTTGTACATTTTTCCAATACTTTAAAATGAGTTTTAGATAACACAGATTGCTTTACTAGGGATTTCTTAAACAGTACTTAAGTAAATAAGATTCACTCTCCTGCACCTTCATGTGCATCTAATGGACCCAAACTAAATTTTCGTTCCAACAGACTCCCAGCAGGTCGAAATCAGCGCCTGGGGGTCTATATAGGTAGGACTAGTTTGGGAATCAGTGGTCTGTAAAGCCAAGTCTCGCTGGGAACAAATGACAAGCGATTAGTATTGACAGTTACATACGTGATACGAGTACATGTTACATTCATTCATATCACCATTACCTGTGTCAATCACTCACAATCTACCTGCTTCATGCGACGATAAAGATTATATCACAGGTGAAAAAATACCATAAAGAAAATGATAAGCAATATAAACATGATAATATAATCTCTTTAATCTTTCTGCTTGGAATATCAAGACATTTTTTCTTCTTCTCTAATGTCAACCTGTTCCCAGGTAACCATTCGTGTTTTTTTCGTGAAAAGATATTTTTGTTAAAACAACGTATAATTGCAAACAGGTAAGTATGAATCTGACTAATGCAACTGTACCTCTTTCGCCATTTCGCAAAGGGCGAAGGGTACGGATAAGGCGAAGGTCACCCCTGTTTCAGGGAAGGACGGCAAGAGTTGCAGGGTGTATGCCCATTTGAAATTTGGTTTTTATGTTGTAGGTTCACATGCGGCATGTGCAAGTTCGAACTTGTACGTATCTGCTTGTGAGAATGCTTATAATGCAAATCTCCAATGTAACATATTATCTTTGCAACGTAGATTAGATTAGAATTTCATTTTCAGAATTATGGCTGAGCAGTTACAGGCGATTTGAGAACGTTTTACAAAGGCGTCGCTGATTCTAATATCTATCCCTATAAGCCAAAAGTGAAGATAATTATTAGAAGTGTACGTATAACCATTATCGATACATAATAGAATAAAATGTACTAACTCAATGCGTAGAATTGCGCATGAAGCAATTTTTTATTGGGTTTTATTAATTGTTGAACAAAACTTACTTTCAAATAAATTAATACTTAGATATACATACTAAGAACATAGGAAAAATTATAAACATTTATTTTGTATGGCTAGAAATATAATCTAGAGACATAACAAAAATATTGCAAAAGCAATTTGTATTTTTTAATACACAGGAGGGTGTTGTGCGCATTTAGCCCTTGTATGAAGAAAAGCAAGTCAGTACTGTATATAGGTAATACATCGATGGAGTTTTCCGATCACAAAAGATGACGCCATTGTTGCAACTCACTTACATGACAGTAGAGAGAGAGCAGTACCCCATATTACGTTTAAACTCAACCATAGCGTTTACTAAGTAATGCATCGAAACTAAAACAATCACAAGAAGCGCTGTTATAGTTCACACACATTTATTAGTAAACGCTAAGGCTGAGTTATTTAAATGTTTGCTTTATACTTTGGGTACAGGGACTGTATGTAAGCTGCTCGGCGAACAAGACGCTGATTAAATTTCAGATATTGAAGAATTCATATAAGTTTTGTAGAATATTGAAAAATAGGAGCATCAATATTTCCATAGAAACACTGATGAGACGAGAAAAACAAGCCAGGGAATGTTTTGATACGAGAAAACAAGGGTAAGAAAGTTTTGTTTTGCAAGGTGATCGGTGCATTGTGAGTTGAAAAAACATTGATGCGAAGTAAAAAAAACCTCGATATTGATTTTAAAGTGATTCTCTATCGATGATGTACGTTTAAATTAAATAACAGATTCATTACCATGATCTTTTCACTCAAGCCAAATAATCTTATATTGGCACTAGCAGTACCCAGCGTGTTTCACTACGCCATTTGGGAATGTGGTATCAATTTTTTTCTACAGATAAAAGAGGAAACAACAGGATCAAAAAAAAAAGTGTGCTAATCGGAATCAAGCTTCACACAATTTATCTCTAGGTCAATCTTCACGTTTTCTAAAAAAAAAGGTCTAGGTACAACTGTTAAGCAGCAGAGCCAAGCATAGGGAAAATCGATTGCGGTGCTCCATTTATATTTAAGATAAAAAAATCGGCTATGTAACGTCACCCATCTAATCTATTCTAAGTTGCATGGATATAATTGTTACATTTGGAATTCACATTAAGTGCATGCCCACAAGCAGACACGTATAAGTTCACACTTGCACATTCTGCGTGTGAACCTACAACATAAAAACCCAAATCTCAAATGAACATACACCCTGCAACTCTTTGCTGACCTTCCCTGAAACAGGGGTGACATTGGCAGAGTGAACCATTTTCTATTTATAGTTGGTCAGATGCATATTGACCTATACAAGAAAAGAATAAAAACAATAAATTAAATTTTATAATCATACAATTAAAGAACTAATCTATAAAATTCACTATACTCTTTGAGCAAAGTGAAGAAATAAATGTATTCCAAACAATCAGGAATATTTTTCAATGTAACCGCACTGTGAAACGTATGCAGTTGGGGAAAATGCTTCATACAATATGATGCACTTAAGTGTTTTTTCAACTATCTCCATAAAAGTGTTTAATTTATGTTGAATTTTTGACTCCCTGTCCTGTCTTTATCCCGGCCAAGTGAATTCACATTTTTTCCCCACATTTAAAATGTGCTCTATCCATTATTTCAATAAGTGAAAGTTTTAGGTAGTGCACACGGAACATTTTCTATTGACAACAAAATTGTAAGTCGCACGGCCGGGTTAGGTAAAAGGCAAACATTTTGTTTATCTTGGTTGCTTTGGACCATTGTCACATAGAAGAAAGACGTTTAACCGCCGAGAAAAAAACGATCTTTAAATTTGTGGTGAGTATATAATTTTACAGAAATGCGTTTTTTGAAAAAACAACTATATTATTTATTTAATTAAAAGTATGTTTCAATAAAAGGTTTTAATATTAATAATATATTTCAATATCGTCGTTGTTCTGGCAATAGGTCATATGTCAAAAAATTTCGACTTCCCCTTTATGATACCATTTTATAGGGAAAGAAACATTTTATACAATTAGAATAACTCCCATGTCATAAAACATACTGTACTGATGATAATGTGTGACATGGGAGGTATTGTAGCTACATAAAATGACTTTTTTCCCATCAAATGGCATCACAAAAAGGAAATCGAAAACCCTTGACATACGACCTATTGCCAGAACAACGACGATATGGTCTTCTAGTTGTGACCTACGAACTTTCGTTTATCGTATTTTTTATAAGTGCAAGATATAAAAGCTTTCTTACATTTCTAAAATTCAACTTGGAATACTTGAATAACATTTTTTAATTTGGAACTTTTGTCTAGGCCAGGGGTCGGCAACCTTTTGAGTCGGAAGAGCCAAAAATTACAATTTACAAATTTCAAAGTTTTTCCTTGACTTATAGGTTGGTATGAGGCTGACCACCCATACTGTAAAAAATGGTTCACTTTGCCAATGTCGCCCCTGTTTCAGGGAAGGTCGGCTAGAGTTGCAGGGCTTATGTTCATTTAAGATTGGGTTTTTATATTGTAGTTCCACATGCGGTATGTGTGAGCGCGAAATTATGCGTGTCTGCTTATGGGAATGCATTTGATGTGAATCTCAAATGATACATATCTTATTTTGGATTTGGATTTGTAAAGAGCCACAAATGTTTTTTTGCCAACAATAAATAGCGTCGATGGGGCGGGGGGAGGGTGGGGGGTGAAAAGCGAGTACAAGTAGCGGAGAGATCGTTATTCGATTCAGAAAATTTAGTTTTTTTCGATCAGAAGTATAATTCTGTGTTTTTTTTATATTTGCGTATGAAGCTAAAGAGCCGTAACTTCACACCCAAAGAGCCGCATGTGGCTGGTGAGCCGCAGGTTGCTTACCCCTAACCAAACCGATATCGATCCACCATATTTGTAAAAAGTCCGGTCTATAGCTTAGTTGGTAGAGTAACTGCATTCCATGCCGAGATCTCGAGTTAGAATCCCACTGAAGTTGTCAGAAATTATTTCTCGTTTCAGTGTTTATTTCTAACCCAAAATAAAATACCGGCAAGGCTTACTCAGCCTTCATAAGAAATGAGTGTCAAGCCACTCAGGAGCTGAATAACATCCATTTTAAGTTGGCGTAAAGTAAAAGTTACTGGGTTGTTCATTTTAGATTTGGATTTTAAATTATGAGTAGGTACACATGCAGCATTTGTAAGCGTGAACTTACATGTGTCTACTTGTGAGCATGCATTTTATATGAATCTTTAATGTAAATGTATATTTGCAACTAAGATTATGTATTGTAGTTGAATATAATGGTCTTCTTCTATTGGGTGGTTTCAAAATTTACCGACCTCGTTGCTGAAATATTGAGAATTGAGAACCATTGTTTATTTGATCACCATCAAACTTCACAGGATTCATTCTAAAAATATGTTACATGTTTCCTGAAAATTTCGTCAAAATCGGATGAGCGGTTTATGAGTATAGGGAACATACATACATACATACATACATACATACATACATACATACATACATACATACATACATACATCCATACATACATACATACATACACACATCCTTCTTTATAGATATAGATAGATAGATTGCATTCCATGCCGAGATCTCGAGTTAGAATCCCACCGAAGTTGTCAGAAATTATTTCCCGTTTCAGTGTTTATTTTAAACCCAAAATAAAATACCGGCAAGGCTTACTCAGCCTTCATAAGAAATGAGTGTCAAGCCACTCAGGAGCTGAATAACATCCATTTCAAGTTGGCGTAAAGTAAAAGTTACTGGGTTGTTCATTTTAGATTTGGATTTTAAATTATGAGTGGGTACACATGCAGCATTTGTAAGCGTGAACTTACATGTGTCTACTTGTGAGCATGCATTTTATATAAATCTTTAATGTAAATGTATATTTGCAACTAAGATTATGTATTGTAGTTGAATATAATGGTCTTCTTCTATTGGGTGGTTTCAAAATTTACCGACCTCGTTGCTGAAATATCGAGAATTGAGAACCACTGTTTATTTGATCACCATCAAACTTCACAGGATTCGTTCTAAGAATATGTTACATGTTTCCTGAAAATTTCGTCAAAATCGGATGAGCGGTTTATGAGTCTATAGGGGACATACATACATACATACATACACACATCCTTCTTTATAGATATAGATTGATCTCTCCTTGGTTCCTTGACTTATTGGTAGGTAGGAGGCTGACCACCCATACTGTAAAACATGGTTCGCTTTGCCAATGTCACCCCTGTTTCAGGGACGGTTGGCAAAAGTTGCAGTTGTTCATTTGAGGTTTGGTTTTGATTTTTAAGTACATAGTCAGCATTTGTAATCGCGAACTACACGTGTTTGTTTATGGGCACGCATTCAATATGAGTCTTAAATATTCACACTCTTTGCAGCTTAGATTATAGAATTCTGTACATATTTTATGCTTCACACTTATTAAAATAAAATAAACATACAAAACATGATTTTAACTGTTGTTCCTTAGCAGTTTTTCCCTGTAAGTGCAGGAAATACCCGTATACAGTAATCTCTATCTCCAAAACGCATCTATCACGTAGATCATGAATAATTATAACATGAATCACAACTTTCCCGCCATCCACGTGAGCAGCGCGCTTGCTGATCATTCAGGCATTCTAATGCGGGGTTCAGAGTAACTATAGTGCACGTCATTGCAATCGCAGTACTGAATAAGAGCAGCCAAAGATCACTTACAATTGAGTCAAAGAATTCATCTTTTTTACAGGTAAAAACTTCTAGTGCAACAAAACACCTTTTAAAAAGAGCATTGCCATTTGGTATTTATTTAAAAAAACCCTAAACGTGCTCATGTGACCTTAAAATTAAGATAACAAATAAAACAAAGGAAACAAAGGAAATCGGTGTTTTGTTTACGTGATGACACAAGATCTTAGATTTTACATTTTTTTAGGAATAAACTGAGCTTGAACTTATTTCTGTTGTATTCATCATTGAAAGGTTGAGCATGTTATGAATATAGTAACTGAAATTCCCTCTAAGGGTGGCCAGTACATCCGCATATCCGTCCCCGATTTGTTTTGTTCCTTGGCACTTCTTCTTCTTTTTCTCAGTGTGAAAATTCAAGAAATTTGCAATCTCGCTCATTACATTTATTTCTACGCACTTTTTGTAAGTCGTTCATGGTAAATTATTCTAGATGCTGAAACCATCTCATTGTTTTCCTTTATCCTTTCACTTAAATATTCTCGTCCGTACGCACTCATTCATAATCCACTCATTGCGGTTCCTATCATTAAGAGCCTCACTATAATCTATCTATAATCTAAGTTGCAGGGATATTTTCATTCAAAGCTCTCAAATGCATGCCCAAAAACAAACGCGCTCACAAATGCTGAATGTGTACTTACAAATAAAATCCAAACCTCAAATGAACATAAGCCCTACAACTTTTGCCGACCTTCTCTAACGTGAACCATTTTTTACAGTATGGGTGGTCAGCCTCATACCAACCTATAGGTCAAGGAATACAAATCACTAATACCTAATTTATCTTAAATAAGCGATTTCCACCGTACACACTTCACTTATTCGACTGACTCATTATTTCCTCGCTCTCAACATTTCGCGCTCACACTTGATATTCCCTTTGTTTCCCAATTAAAAACAAAACGAATAGCCAAGCATTGTCTTGTCCTTGCATGTATGATCCTGTGTGAGTGGTGTGAGTGCAGCGAGTGCATCTGTGTGGTGGACTGGCCATTGTTGCAGCGGCCAGCGATGCATTTCTCCCTGCGACACTAATTGCCGGCTGCAGTACCGGCGCTTGTGTGCAGCATGATTTGCAGTCCGGCCCGCGACAGGAATTACAAACATACAATTTTCATACGTGTCATAGATATTGTTTGGGACTGAATAATAATTAAATGGTAATGGAAAAATGGTAGCTAAAAGAGAAAAGCGATTATGATCAATGATGTATCATCAATATTAATATTCCTTGACTCAAAGGTTGGTATGAGGCTGACTACCCTTACTATAAAAAATGGTTCGCTTCGCCAATGTCACCCCTGTTTCAGAGAAGGTCGGCAAGAGTGTCAGGTATGTTCTTTTGAGATTGGTTTTTGAAAGTTCTCAATTTACAACAGTTGATAATCTCTGCTTATTAGTCTTCACGGAAAAATGCTTGGAGCGACTAATCGCTCTCGGCACCACTGCAGCCCGTATATATAGGTACAAAAAATACCATTCTTGCATGATCTACATTATAATAGACAGTTGTTCCACTACCATGATGGAACATACTGGACTGTTCTACACACACTATTGTATCTGTACAGGCGCACATAGGTACTTCGAATTCATAGTTCGTAACACTACCACCATCATATGAGTGAGAGATTGTTCTACACACTATGTATGCATGTACATGCGAACGTAGGTACTCCAAGTTCGTAGTAGTATTAATCTATACCAAATGGATGACCGTCTTCATCCATCTTCTTTTCACTGTAAACCTTTGCAGGATCATTTGTTGTTCTCATCTTTCGGGGAAATCGTCAACATTTGCAGAAAAAATATTATTTCCTTTAATTAAATGATAGTTTTCCCTGTGCTCCTGCTCTGTCTCTGTCCCTCCCTGTATAATTTGTAGGCGGAGAGCAGGACACAGGACGGTGGCAGCGGGCGCGGACAAAGTGCCAGCCATGTTTTATATTTTGCACTACCGGACAATTTTACGAGCCCTGAAACAATTTGCCGGCGCTGTAAGTGATTTAGGAATCAGATGTAATACATTTCGGCTTAAAACTAATGCAATAAACATTTTACAGCCACAAACCATATTACATAGATAACTCCATTAAAAATAATGATATTACTTTTTCTACGACTGAAGTTTCTTTGGAGAATTTTCTTATATGACTGCGAAAAGGATCGCATAGTGGCATTCGAGGTGTGGATTTGAAGGAAGATTACCAATGGATTAATATGAAGTCAGCCGAAATGGTGTTGCAGGAAGAAGAAGAAGAAATAAAATAGTTTATGAGTCACATTTTCAAGAGGAAAGCCAAACTAATAGGATATTCGATTAGACAAGGCAACATGGAAAGGATGGAAAAATCTTAGGAAGGTAAAAAAAGGTTGACACTAAACAGTCAACTTTATACTTCCAGGATTTGATGCGTATCATGGGGATAGCAGTCAAGATCAAGAAGATAGCAGCCAACAGAGACAGATGGCTGGCACAACAAGGCACTGCCTTTAGAAGATGATGACGACAACTGGATTTTAGCAGTCGACTTAAATGGTGAACACAACAAAATGCCATGTAAAAAAGCCATAAAACTCTGTGTTTTTTATAATTTTTTATAATTATTTATAAAAATGAATTTTCACTGTGTGAATACACAAACTTTAAAAAGTCTAAATGCCATGTAAAATTTAATGGCTCCAAGGTTTGATGGTATCACAAAATGTAATGCTCCTACGTATAAATAGTTGCAAGTGCTTTTCGTAATGCATTTAATATTCCACTGCATTTTATAAGCATCATTTTATTAAAGATCACAAATTTGGATATTAAAACTCATCGTCATCGAAGATAATAAACTCCAAATGAATACGAGTACTTTGTAAGTATTTTAACTACTACGATATTTTTACGTTAGATTAAACCAGGTGGGCCGAACTTTTTTAATGGAATATAATTATCATGTCAACTTGGCACGCTACTATTCAATATCAATACACCGTTCTAAAGGTTTCAACATCACAAAGAGCACAAGTGAGCGATATAATGAAACAGTTTTACCTAACGTATCTTCATAAATGTATGGAAAATAAAACAGTATTTGAGTTTACATATATTTCATAACAACACTAAGGTAAAAATTTGCACTTGAGCTCCTGGTGATTGGTATATTTATAATTGTCACTTTTATTCTTCAGGTGTAAAAAATATAAAGAATCGTCTTTCTGGCTATTTCAAAAATAAAATCACTCTCTGCTAAATTTAATGACTGCAATTTTTCAACGCTGATTATTTTCACACAGGTAGTCCCACATCCTCCTAGCTACATACCGATGACAAAAAACACAATAATGCTTTACTTTTTTTGTCAGCCCGAAGGCTACAAATGTTGATGTTTTTTTGTTTGTTTTTCCGCTTCTTATTTATTCGATCATTTATAAAGCAGCGGGAACAAAACACATTTTGTATCACACAAATAATCCTTATTACTTTTGCGAGCAAAAAAAAAATGCCCGGTACGATAACTTCTACGTAAAAATGTTATAAATTGGATGATGGTGGCCATTACAGGGATAATAACAATATTAAAGAGAGAAAATAAAATCGTGTGGCGAGGACACAATGAGAAAACTTGACTCGATTATGAAGGGAGGATTTCGGACTTCAAAAATATCAAACAAAAACACTGAAACAGAAATTGAGCCCGGAAACCACAGTAGCGCGTACTTACGTGGAAAGTGTAGGCTGTTTTTGGTTCAGGCAATTATGGTTCACATACGGTTATTGATTTCAATATTGCTCAATTTGTTGAAAAGGTCAAATAACGGTGGAAATAAAATCATTATTAAAACCGCGATACGAACAGCTAGATTATATTAAGAAGGAAAATTGCCACTGTTTCCGGAGACCGTGCTTTTGTAGTGGCCGGCCCTGCGACCTGGAATCAACTGCCACCAGAAATCAGGAGGTCTAGGATGATTGAGGAGCTAAAGAGGAGGATGAAGACACACTTTTTCGCCCAGTAAACTACTAAGCGCCTTGGAGTGACATTGAGTTACGAAACGGCGCCGATAAAGAAATCATCATCATCATCATCAGCCGCCTTTTAAAAGGGTCTTTTTTTTTTTTAAAGTGCTACAAATATGCTAACGATTTGGTAGAGCACAGAGTTTATAGGACATTCTTACGATTACTAGAATAATCGTTACTTTCCTTTATAGACTGCCAGAATAAGTGATAGCATTGAGAATAAATACGGCTTTAGTGAAGTCAGGGGTAGAAAAAAGCTGGAAAGCCGTTGTCTACCCGGCCGGCTAAAGCTACTGTCCTTTGTTTGGGCCCAGCTACAGAAATATTACCCGGGCCCAAGTAAAGACGGGATTATTTTATGCCAATTTTATTCTGGTCCTTCCCCGTGCTCCGAGCCGTTGCGGGTCCAAAGTTTGTGGGGCTTAAACGCCAAATTAAATTACTCGCTTTTCAAGTGTACATAAAGAAGCGACTTTTTATAACGCCCTCTCTCTCGCACCGCTATTTGTTCAGTCTACGCAAGACAGAGTGAGACGAGTTTTTCTTACTTTTTTCCCATGCGGTCCCTTGAGGTTTTCTGATGTAAGGGTTAAATGAATTTATTGCTGCATACGTTTTGTGTTTTTTGTTTTGGAAAAATAATTTTGAAAAGTTTTCGCCGTGAATTATCTTAATACCTTTGGGGGAGAGATGAAAAGTGTTGTGACGTCATTGCTTTTAGCTGTACTAGATGTAGTGGCTTCTTTTCATGTTATCGTACCTACGTGTTTCTTCAGTTACGTTATTCTTCAAGCCTGAGACTTAAATACATCATGTACAAATGACATCAAAGTATGTACATAGTTAATTTTTGCCAACGTCACCGCGATTTCAGGGAAAGGCGGCAGAAGTTGCAAGGTGTATGTTTATGTGAGTACACATGCCCTTTTTATTTTCATATATTGTGAGTACGCATGCAATGTCCGCAAATGCAACTTAGATTAAAGATTATTTACAAATATCTGAGTATGAGATTATGTTATTATAATTGTACAAATGTATTGATTCCTGTTTATGTTTGAATACATTTGCAACTTTGATTTGTATTATAAAGTAATAAAATGATACTTCGTCGCTAGAAAATCTCAATTTCAAAAGACGTCTTTGGTTTCTTTCGATGTCTCTCGTTTTTTTTTCATTGGAGTTTTTCTTTGTTTATTTTTAATCATTCACGATCTAATATTTTTTCGCAAGAGTTTTTAAGCTCATTAAAGAAAACCAAGGACTTATCATCAGTTATATCTAATAGTGATTCCATGACAAAGGATCTCTGATGAATAGATGTACTCTACTTTAAAGTGGTGTTGGTAGAGCGCTTCCAGCATTCTTTTGTTTAAAAACGTTTCATTAGAGAGCCTTGAAGCAAATAAGAAAGAGGAAACTTCTGCTCCAAAACTCGTCACAAAGCTCAAACCTTGATAATTCCATCACACAAAAGACTGACTAACAAAATGAAAGTATATTTTATGTGCTACTTTATTTGCTTTCTAGCTGTAGCATGTGAATGTGGAAGGTAAAAATAATAACTATAGATTGAGCTCATTTCAAATCGTTTCATATTCAAAGCAACTAAAAAAAGTTCCAGTACGTTAAAAATATTATTGAAGTTTTCTGACGTTTTGAAAGTTAATATATTTGTTACAGTATTTTATCATGTGGTCCTTGACGATATTTTTACTGCTTTTATAAGAACAGGTTCTTATTAAAATGCCGTAATAAAGTAAACCTTTTGGGTAATACATAAAGCTGGATCAAGACTGAAAGAAGGTATCATTTCTTCTGAAACCTAGACATGCGGTAAGCTTAACGGAAGCTTTAAACAATAATAAAAGTCACAAAAAAAATATGAACAGAAAAACACAAAACTAGGCATGTGGAAATTACTTAATTTGATGGTGAAACCCTTTAGATTACCGTGGAGTTCTTCTCATTATCAAACCATTGCGTTAATTGCAGAGGGAAAATCTCGATATTTCGGTGTTCTCGACATTCTTACAAAAATCGTCTTTTCAAATTTTCAAGTGATGAATGTTTGGGATGAAGGAATCCAAAAGCTGGTTTCTCTTAGTAAAGCGACTCGATTATCGTCTAAGATAGATTGTTGAATCAGTAGCATAAAATAAGGGAACTTTCTTTTGAACTTTGAATGTAAATAAGCAAGTGGGCATATAGTGTTCACAGACTTCGTGTGTGTGATGACGTAACAGCTGGTATTTTGTGCGAGCGGCGACTGGGCCGGCCAGACAATTGGTCGCCATTTCGCACAAACTGCTGCCGGGCCAATAAGGACGCGAGATTACCACAGCTGCCATACTGCAAGATAGACAAACTTGTTCGCAAGTATTGAAGAAGATGAGAAATGAAAGATGTCAACAATAGAACCATAGAAAACAAATTACTATTCGGTGTTTTTTTCAGCAGCTTGATTGTCTAGTACAGTGGTATATAACCTTTTATTTCGAGAAACTGAAAACTTCTATTGTTACACTTGAATCAGAGATAACTAAGATGTTTTGTTATCACCATGGACGATACAAATAAAACGTTTTCTTCTGAATATAAACCTTAATCTAATGATGAATGATCCTCCCTCTTATTTACGGTGTGGTCGATAGCCGAGTTGGTAGAATGCTTGCGTTTTATGCAAGAGCTACCTAAAAATTAGCAATTAGGAATTTCGATAGACCGCGAGGTTGCCAGAAATAATTTCCCGCTTCGGTTGTCATAAAAACACTGGCAAGGTTTACTTAGCCCATAAAATAAATGAGAATCAGACTTTTTATAAATTAAAGTATATTTGCAGCTATGTTTCGTGTACTCATAGGCTTAAAGTTCCTTGAACCTTGAACCTTGAAAGAACCTTGTTCATGACATCAAACAATAAAAAACTCTCCATAATTTTTTATTTCTCATGTAGGTACTAAGTAAATGCCTCGTTAAATATATTTAAAAAAAATTGCTGAAATTCTGTGAATAATATAAATGAAGACATACACACTAAGGTGGATCGAAATCGATTTTTTGGGAATTTCGATTTTGCGTTTTTGCCAAAAGCTGCTCTATATCAATACAAACAATAAATTGTAGTACCATTAGGTCGAAATATTTGATCTTATACTGCCCCAAAGACTCGAAAACTTAATAAAAATCATAAAAACTGCTATATACTAAACATTTTTTTTTATTTATTAAGAAAAATATAATAGTAGTATATTGAAGTTCAAATTTAAGTACACAGCATGATTTTCTATTAATGATAGAAAAAATACCCTTTTATGGCAAAAACAATTAAAAAATGGCTATCAACAGAAGTCTAGAAAAGAGTGATTTTAAGAGAATTGGTAATCTTTCTTTAAATTTAAAAAATGGATTATTTGTCGTGATTCCAGGTTTGTTTTAATGAATCTATCTCTTCTGATAAGACCGCAAACAGCAACTGAAGTTTTTGTTACAATTTTTACTAATCTTTCAGTGGCTAACGTGTAGCGAGAAAAATGGAAATGGCTTGAGATTAGTTCGTCAACAAGCGGTGGATTTTCTTAACAACGTGATGTTAATTAACTGTTCATCCATTTTGTAACAGGCGCCTTGGTCACATTATTTTCGTGCCAGTTTATAAAGTTTTTTATAATTGTTTCCATCAAAATCAAGTTTTGGCCGATCGTAGTTCGAATTGTCAAAATTGTTTCCTGTCGCGTTTCAATATTCTTCACAAGGCTAGAACTCATAGAAAGGCTAAGCGAGTAAGATGTTTGTTGGGTAATTGAAATATCCATTTTTCTGTATAACAGGATGTAGTATCTGCTTTAAATTATCTGTCAAATATCGCGACAGCTAGATTGTCTTGTGTAAGTGCCTAGCACCATTAATACAATGTGGTTAGTTTTGATGTAAGACCACATAAGAGCATCCGCTTTTATTATATAATTGATAATATTAACAGCTTGTCAGAAGGCTAAAAAAAAAACATAAAGCCGTAGTATTCTGTGAGCCATCTTGAATGCACTAGTTTTCCAGGGTTTCTTTTTAATAAGCTTTGAGAACAATATCCAGACTTTATAGTTATGCTCCGTCTAATAGGTACATCACATTGGATAGTTAGAAACGTGACTATTGGAAGCTCTTCACAACTTTTTAATACCTTTTCTATGGGTCCAGAGTAACTTTTTTGTCCACTTGTACAACCATCAATATATTCAAATAATTGGCGCGGCAGTTCGTTGGCATGGAGTTGACAAATACACCACTGCAGCGGTTTTACTAGATATTTTATGTACTGTGACCTTGCATCCTTAATTAAACTAATATGCTCCTGTACAATTATATTTCTCTTATGATCCACCATATTAAAGGTTTTATTTTTACGCCCATCAAAGTATAAACCCAAATCTTAGTAATCAGAAGTAGTTGTGACACCGCTGAACTTAGTTCTCTGCTTTTCACGGGCTCTTCTAATTTTATTTTGATCAAAAACTTTGGATGAATTGTTGCCAAAACAAGAGCAGCTTCAGTTTTATTGGAAATGCCAAATTTATTCACAGGGTTTTCCAGTATGCCAAAATCAATAGTTTTTAATGAATATGAATACGAAGTTTGAAGTAGCGGTCTCTGAAGTGCTAGTTTTTCTATTACTGTTGAGACTGGTTGTTGAGAGACATCAGTTGATAGGTCAGACAGATTTGGCAATAAACTTGTAGCTTTTTCTTCGTATGTTTCATATTTCTGTTTTCGGTTTAGTTTTTATTTAATTTCTCGCAGCAGTTTTCAAATCAACACTCCTTATGATCATTTATCTTTTGGTTTTTTGATCAATCAGAATATTTTTCAGTTATCGGTACATAGTTAAATGAAGCCAATCTGTTGCATTAACACGCTGATATATCAAAAATACACTTAAAAGATCTCCCGCAAATTTGTATGCGCAAAAAATATGAGTAGCGTACAACTATAGTCACATCTCTGAGAGCACCGAATGGGTGACGCACGTCTGCGCGGAGTAACAAAGTTAGGGGGTGCCTCCACCCACCCCTCTCAAATTACAAGATACCAAACACGTAATAATAACTATTTCATTCATTTTAAAGAAACAAAATTATATTTCGTTTGATTTTATCCAATAATTAATTCTTAAGCACAGGGGTAAAAATGAGTAGTTTTATGTATTTTTGTAATTTTTCTGATGACTTGGGGCAGTATAATTAATTAATATTTTGATAAGGTTTTTTTTTATATCAGATACTCACCCCATAGAGCAACTTTTCTGCATAACGCAATTACGAAAAAATGATATTTATTTTTTTCCATACATACAGCGATCCACCTTAATACACACATAGCTCACGTATTATGAATTGAGCAGAGGTGTGTGTGAGTTTGGTTCAGCTCTATTTGTACTAGCTCGCTGCGCCAGGAGAGCATCATTTTCAATTCCAACATTTGCCATTCCAGAGCTGGGAGGCCATAAAGTAAACTTGCTACATAAATACAAAAGTCTCTCGCAGAGAAAATCTCTGGAGCTGAAGATCCAATCCGCGGCCTTATTACACCAACTTGACAACTTTACTGTTTCCAGCCCGTAATAAAATACAATACGATTATTATTATGTAGTCTCTGCCAATAGTGAATGGCTGAAGTAAAGGTTTCGGTTTCAGGAAGTTTCAGCCACAGTTATTGATTTCAGTTTCTCGAGAATTTGGTCACGATGTAAACAAACCCAATTTCATAAAAAACTAAATATTTTTAAAAACTGTGTTTTTAAAAGAATATATGTATGTTTTCTTATAAAAAATAATTTTCACTGCGTAAATACACAAACTCTTAGAAAATCGTTCTTCTCTTTTGCACGGTCAGTAAAATCCGTTTTTTCATTCTTTAAAACTCTTGAAAGTTTAAGCCCAATTTCAGTTTGGATAAAAAAAATCTGCCAAAAAAAAGAAGTTCAACTAAGCTATAAGAATACAGGACAATTTTAAGCTGGTAATTAAAGTATATATAAATTGGTTTAAATAATACTTCAAACTACTCCTATCATCTTCGTCCTATCATCGTTTTCATCACGAGCATTGAGGTTCTTCTCTGTATTTCTCATAAGTCAAGAAATTAATATCAGGTTTCATATTATTAATAGACACTAGGGGCGTTGCCCCTGGCTGCTACGCAGCCCAACCCCTTAACATTTGGTGAATGTGTATATTGCGCATAGTTTCCTCGCGTTAAAATTCGGAAAACATGTAAAATAAAAACATGCAGCCTTTGTAAAAGAAAATCGACCACCCATAGTTTAAAAAATGGTTCACTTTGCAGATTTCAGCTGTGTTTCAGGGAAGATTGGCAAGAGTTGCAGGGCTTATATTAATTTGAGATTGGGTTTTTATGTTGTAAGTCAACATGCATTATGTGTAAGCGCGAACTTATAAATGTCTGCTTGTGGGAATGCATTTAATATGAATCTCGATTGGTATGTATCTTTGCAACTTAGATTATAGAACTTAACAAAATAATTTCCTTGACTTACAGGTTAGTATGTGGCTGACCACCCATACTGTAAGAATGGTTTACCATGAAAATTTTATCTCTGTTTGAGGAAAAGTCGGCAAGAGATGCAGGGCTTATGTTCATTTGAGATTAGTTTTTTATTTTGTAAGTCCACATGGGGCATTTGTAAGCGCGAACTTATACCTGTCTGCTTGTGGGAATGCATTTAATATGAATCTCACATGGTATGTATCTTTGCAACTTAGATTATAGAACTTAACAAAATAATTTCCTTGACTTATAGGTTAGTATGCGGCTGACCACCCATACTGTAAGAATGGTTTACCATGAAAATTTTATCTCTGTTTGAGGAAAAGTCGGTAAGAGTTGCAGGGCTTATGTTCATTTGAGATTAGTTTTTTTATTTTGTAAGTCCACATGGGGCATTTGTAAGTGCGAACTTCTACCTGTCTGCTTGTGGGAATGCATTTAATATGAATCTCAAATGGTATGCATCTTTGCAACTTAGATTATAGAACTAAACAAAATAATTTCCTTGACTAAAAGGTTAGTATGTGGCTGACCACCCATACTGTAAGCAATGGTTCACCATGCAAATTTTATCTCTGTTTGAGGAAAAGTCGGCAAGAGTTGCAGGGCTTATGTTCATTTGAGATTAGTTTTTTTTTATTTTGTAAGTCCACATTGGGCATTTGTAAGCGTGAACTTGTACCTGTCTGCGTGTGGGAATGCATTTAATATGAATCTTAAATGGTATGTATCTTTGCAACTTAGATTATGTAAAGAAATACACAAAATATTTTTCTTGACTTATAGGTTGGTATGAGGCTGACCACCCATACTTTAAAAAATGGTTTACTTTGCAAATTTCACCTTTGTTTCAGGGAAGGTTGGCAAGAGTTGCAGGGCTTATGTTCATTTGGAATGGGCTGTTATGTTGTAAGTACACATGCAGCATATGTAAGCGGGAACTTATACATATCTGCTTGTGGGAATGCATTTAATATAAATCTTAAATGATATATATCTTTGTAGCTTAGATTAGATTAGATTAGATTAGAACTTATACATGTCTGCTTGTAAGAATGCATGTAATATGAATCTCAAATGTTATATATCTTTGCAACTTAGATTACAGATTTAAATCCATTTATATTTTGTTTTTTTTTTTTTTAATTTGCATGAAATAAAAGAAAATATAAAAAAAAACTTTCACGTTTTGCCGCTAGATGTCAATATAGTTCCATACATTTTCAATATGAACAAACAAATTTATTGAAAGAAGTTTTCATACATTTTTAAACACAAACGCGAAAGCTCGCAGCATTGCAGCATATATACAAAAATTAATTTGCCATATATAGGGACTGGAAAATTTCGCGATCGCGATAAAACGAATTTATTCGCGAATTTTGATGTTTTTACGCGAATAACGCGAAATTTGAGGTTTTACGCAAATATCGCGAATTTTCGTACTTTTGGTAGAAATTGTGCGAAAAAGTTGTCATGTATCGCTTTTGCAACGCAACAATTTTGTTGGAAAGAAAAAAATCCTGCGAAAACCCTTTGAAAGGTGCAAAGCACTGGAAAATTGGTCGGTGTTATAACCGAGAGGGCCAAGTGGGCTGATCTTTCAACGTTTAAACACGCTAGAACGCTAGACGCGGGGTTCGATCCCCGCCTGGGTTATTTGACCATAAATTTGACCCTGGTTCAACAGATGTAAGTGGGTAATTATAAATGAATAATTCATTAAAATAAACAATAATGAACTATTAATTAATGATATTAATACCTGTATCTGGCCAGGCAGAGTAGGTTGGTGAATTGCATACCTATTCACAAATCTATTTTATTAAAAAAAATAATGATAAGCAGAACTGTCCTGGATCATCCAAGCAGACTTGAATCGTGACATCAATGAAGGAAAATACTTCAAGGAGTGAAGCTGTTGCTGGATTAGCCAAGAGCACAATTTGAAGCTTTCATAAAAGCCAACATCCCTTGAAAAATTAGATAATCCTCATCTAGAGACTAAATGCACAAAAATTAAATATTTTAAAAGGATATTTGGAGGGTATTCGGAGTGTCATTGAAATATTAATACTTTTTTCAATCAATGGTGTTTTTTTTAAAAAAGGATTATTTAAAAAAATAATATACCTACATTTTTTTTAAGAAACTAAAATTAAAAAACATTGTTTTGTACCTACCACTTGAGTATTTTTTATTGCAAAAACGTTTTCGGTGGGTACTTCCACCATCTTCGGTTGCAGATACTCGTATTGATTCAGATTTTGTTAATTCATTGTTTTTGAAGGTACATATTGTTGTTTATATAACAAATTGTAAATATTAGTAACATATTTTGTTTTGCAATTATATAAACCTTTATTTTGATCAAATCAACCCTAAAAATTATACCGAATCTCCCCGTTTATCATGAAAAATAACGCGAATTTCCCTGTTTTTGATCAAAAATAACGCGAATTTCACAAAAAAATAACGCGAATTTCCTAAAAAATAACACCACTATTTTCCAGTCCCTAATATATCATGAATGTGTTTCATCTGCTGTGATGGCATTGATTTTGAAAATCGAAACTCGACGACGAAAGACGACGACGAAGGGCAATATAATAAAGGATTATTCATTAACAGCATTTTCGAATGAGCATGGTATGGTTTCGGTTTCGAAAAAAATAATCATTTCAGTCAGTCACTACTCAGCATTAATATAATATTGCTGGAACAAGTTTTAACGATGTAAACTTTTCGATTGTATGAAGTATTGTTCAGCTGAGACTTGTGCATCTTTTACAGTCTTGCGTTCTTAATGTTCAGTCCCGAGTTATGTTTGTTAACAACACTCATAGCTGGCGTGGAAAGAAATTTCTGTACTCTTTTTCTTATGCACCTAATTAAAAAAAAAAGGTTTTTCAAAGTAACAATAATTTGAGAAAAACAACTTCTTATTCTAGCTTCCACAGTAACTAATGCTTTTCTGTCTAGACAAAACAATGATTTTATTTCACTAATAAGTGAGTCGAAACTTGAAGAGTTTCTTAGACTAGCCAATTGTATTGGATTGTCTTTGAGAGTAAAAGAGGAAACGTTTATTTGATACAGAAAATTCCAGATCAAGATTTGTTTTTAAGGCAGATTTAATATTTTTTTATTGTCTAGATTATCCTGTCTTATATTGTGTGTTTTCCCAAAACTTTTTGAACATTTTTACAAAGGTTCGCTTAAGGTTTTTGACCTGGAGAATAATTGTAATATAATGACAATTATGTATATTAATTTTTTATAACTGAACAATTTTAAAACTTAATTTAAATCGGATATTTAACGAACCGTTAAGAGAGAACTAACATCACTCTCGACGTTTCGTCAGCGACGTAGCCGACGTCTTCAGGAGAACATCCTCTCTGTACGGCGACTGAGGATGAACTGAATTTGAAAAAACACTTTGTCACAAATCACTGTCTACCTTCGAATGAAGGTAGTAAATATGTTTTGGTCTGTTACACATACCACTTTCATCTTGTTTGTATTCCACATCACTAGATGGTACTATGTTACCTGTACACACCGCACTAATAATATCAACTTAAACCTAACAATTGGAATATAAATCACTAGTGTGAGGTTTTACTTTCAATGACTTTAAATTTTTGTTAAACTAAGATTCTTTGTGATGGTTTAAAATCGTTGATGATTTAAATACAATTCTTTGTAGACAGGTAACGAATAATGAATTCAATCCGTATAAAGACAAGATCGTCTAAAATTAATTTATAGTCTGTTTTCATTTAATTTGCCGTTCAGAGCAGTTTTCTATTCAACAACAAGACAACTTTTGAGAATATTCTGCGCATAAAATATCACAAGCACATCAATGGCTTGAAATTTAGTCTGAAAATAGAGGTGAGAGTGGAAAGCAATGGATATTGATCCCACGGTAAATGCTTTTCAATGAAAATAATATATAGGTTTGGTTTATGGAGGTTAAGTATCGTCTGGACCGGGCGGCGTAGGCTCGAGGGCTTTTTATTATGAGACCCAGACAAAGGAGGCTGGGCCTGAAGTGGGAAGGGTAGGAATTGTAGCCAGTATGATAGCACGATAACTACTTTGAATCAATTGCTTTTTTTATGAAGACTGTTTTCTTAAAATAAAGAAGTTGAACTTGTACAAAGATCCAATTTTGTAAGATATTTTAAGATTAAAATAAATAACAATACTTTTTGATTAACACCTTTTCTCTTCAGTCCCACACAGAATTCATTACACTCCGTTTAGCCACTTTGTTATGTATTCTTCAAGGCTTATTTTCAAAATGGATTCGTTTTTTTTCGGAGGGCAAACGTTACAGGTCTATCTAACTAGTGTCCTGAGCAACCAATGCCTAAATATAAGTTAGCTTTCGTCTTAACCACCCCCCCGAGTGACGTCACAACGTCAATTGATGCATATGTCAATGGATGCGGCACCACGCTCATTATTTTATGTAGGTTTTGATGATTTAATAAATTTTATGAATATCTTCTTATTGCATTACCCTTCCTTATAGGTTGACTTCCTTGACTTATAGGTTGGTATGAGGCTGACCACCCATACTGTAAAAAATGTTTCACTTTGCCAATGTCACCCCTGTTTAAGGGAAGGTCGGCAAGAGTTGCAGGACTGTATGCTCATTAGAAATTGGGTTTTTATATTGTAGGTCCACATGCGGCATGTTTGATCGCGAAACTATGCGTGTCTGCTTGTGGTAATGCATTTAATAGAATCTCCAATGATATATATTTTTGCAACTTAGATTTAGATTAGGTCACATAAGTATCTTGGTACAACTCACATAGTAAACACTATTCGACTGTTAATGTTAACAAACATGATAATCTTTCGTAAGCTGAATTTCCAATGGCAACTTGGTATTCTCAGAAATAGTGTTCACATTTAAATTAAGTTCTGAAGAAAAAAGACGTCAAAAAACAAGAAATGTAACATCAAAAAAGTAAGCTCTACAATTACTAGGGTAGCAACCGTTCCATCATAGAACGAGTCTAATATATTTTGCTGTATATTATTTAAGTGAAAAATACCTACATTTGCTACACTGAAAAGTCGTAGAGGTTTTATAGCAGGCGGCGTAGACAGTAAACACACGGCGCTACGTTATTCTACAATTTAGACGTTACTATGCAATGATTCAGGTACGTTTTATCAATAATAAATGTAAGCTAAGACACTCACCAGAAGCGCTGTTTTAGTTTATATACTTTTTTAGGTTAACACTGTGGTTGAGTTTAAGTTTAATGTTTCTTACTAGGGGTACTGACTATAAATCACTCTATTTGCGATTGTGACGTAAGCAGACTTGTATGGGGATTTATTATGTACTTAAACTCTCGCCGTAAATATTGTTATTCTCTATGTGACCTTCAAATGGTGACCTGTTATTATGTTTTGTATAACTTATGCTTTCCTTTCACACGCAATTTTGCTGAGCGAAATGTTAATATGTACATACTCTAATTTACATACTTAATTCTTTCACGAAAAAAATGCAGCAATTTGTTACTTGATAGCATGTAACAATATATTGTAAAAATGCCATAACAAATCTATCCTAATTTTTGGAGAATGATTCATTAAGTAATATTACAATTAACAAGACAATAACAAAGCTTACTATCTATGACCACAGAAAAAAAAATCGTCAATAAACCCGTTTTTTTTTCAAAAGCTCCACTTACTATATCACGGTATTCACACACGGCTGAAACCTTAAAAAAGAAACAAAAATTTACCTTTCTAATAAATTTCATATTGCAAAGAAATTTTACACATCATGTGGATATAGTTTATTTTCTTCGATTCTTGGTACCAGGCGAGGAGCTACCACATTTGTCAATGCTCAAGCCGTTCAAAACTCCATAATATGGTAAGTGCGAGTGAATAAATATCACACACATAAAGATTATGTCAAAAAAATGCTGAAATTTCACCGACCTCGGAGCGCCTAAAAATGTTCTACATGTGAATCGTGTAGAATCCAAAGCGGTAATCTAAGATTTTTGTCGAATGGAAGATAAATATGCAGAAACACTGAAAATCCTTTTCTCCTCATTTCCATACATTTATCTGTTTTTTTTTTAAATTCTAGATTGCTGTCTTTAGTTCTATAAAGGTTCTCATATACTGTACTTCTCATATATTGTAAAGCATGTGATGTCAGAGCGTTGCGTCGTAGCTGTACGGGGTACGCGTAATACAAAAGTCCGGTCAGGCTTCCGACGATTTACACAAGAAATTTACATATTATTTTTTGGTGAGAAGCGAACCAGAGGTCAATGCGGATATTATGTGAGCATATTAAGCGATGGAAATCTCCTTCGCACATTGTTTGCGGTGTTGTGAAATAATATATTATTGAATAATCGTTATCGAGCACACATAGACTATCAGAAGCTTTTTTCAGAAACAATTCTGTTCGTGAGAAATGACTGTAAGAAATCTTTGAAAGTAAAATAAAACTAAAATGTACCTCTGCACTTGTTTCCTGATTTGAGCATGTGAAATTTTCAAATTGCCAGTAGGAAGTGCTGAAAGCTGTTGGGTTATCCACCACGATCAATTGACTTCTTCAACCAATTACTTTTTATTTACTCGGTTTGATGTCAACACATTTCTTTATGATGCTGTAATGCAGGATATGCCACCAATTACATAAATTATGTTAATATTTATGTAGATATTTATCGCAGGGTTGAGTTCCTGCTTAAGATAATTATATAACACTGTCGCAGTTCCACTAGGCGTGATCAGAATCTCGGCAGAGTTTTTCCATTTATTCTTGTCCTGACATACTTCACTCACGATTTCAGTAATTTCATCGACTCTTTCCATTTTCGGTCTTCTCGGATGAAAATTTAAAAAATGTTTTTCGACGAAGCAAATTACGAAAAACTCGTCTAAAAATCAAACATTATTAACACGCAAATAATAATATCAAGACAATTAGAAAATATTAAAAATGATGGATGAGATTAGGTTTTTTATATTGTAGGTCCACATGCGGCATGTGTAAGCGCGAAATTATGCGTGTTTGCTTGTGGGAATGCATTTAATATGAATCTCAAATGATACATATCTTTGCAGCTTTGATTTAGATTAGACCTTTAATTAAGGTTTAAGGTTTAATTACAAGGGATAAACAAATTCAGACATGGTATATACATACAACATGATACAACCAATGGCGCAATATTCACAAAACCTTTTCAGCATTGAACATTATAAACGCTTTTCAGAAAGGTTACAACTTTATCATCAAGCCACATGTAAATTCTTGTAAAGATAAGCTTTCTTCCCCGCCGAGTAGGGGTGAGTCTGTGATATGAATACAAGGGTGCTTCAGCTGCCGCAGAGTCTTCGCTGGAAAGTCGTCGGAAGGTTCTAGATTATACTGCGGGTCAAGGTCGAGCCCCAAATGTCGCATACTCTACACTTCACACCCGCATAATATGCCGCACGCGATTAATTCGCGATAGCAGGTGAATTAGCGGCGCTAAACTTCCCACGGTGTTCAACTATTGAGGACTTTCAACTTCTGAGAATTAAGTTCACTTTATAATGGTTGATTTAATATTAATGAAGTTGGAAAATTATACGCATACCAATTATTTAAAACTATATTGAAAACAAAACCTTTTACTGTATTTGAGAACAAAAAATAGATGATGTAGAATGTAGATGATCAAGAGATTTAATACGTTCGTGAATTTTAATTAAAATAAAATTAACAAACCGGGTGAAAATAAAACAGTGTTGAATTAGAATTATTTTGGTTGCATAAAACTAAGTAGAGAAAAGAATAAACCTACAACTTTTGCCGACCTTCCCTGACACAGGGGTGACATTGGCAAAGTGAACCATTTTTACAGTATGGGTGGTCAACCTCATACCAACCTATAAGTCAAGGAATAACCTACAAATCAAGGAAATAATGGATGAGAAAATAATTTTTGATTCCAACCAATAAAGAAAAAAGAACTTTCTCTAAAAACGACAGTCATAGGAGGATCTGAATAGCTTTTCTACAATCCTTAGTCCAAATTTGAAGAAAAAAATAAATTCATAAATTGATTCACCTTGCAAAATAAGCTACATTCTTTCTAACACGATGGAAAATTTAAGAAGAGCCCGAAGATACAATTCTTCGCATTTGGCTTTAGAGAGGAAAATCCCATCATCGTCAAATATATTATCATCATGACTATCTAACGTCTCAGGAGGGCAGCCCCGCCATATAGTCAAACATATATTTAGCAGAGTTGGTATTATTGGACATTAGCTTTTAGAGTTAAGCGAAGAGGTCCACTACGCGGCGACATAAACCTGGTCCATCGATACTCGTCCACCATGATCCTGATCGTCTGCATCAGAGTTCCGTTGTCTCGGGCATTAAGTTTTTGTGCGTCCGCACATTCCTCCGTGGCTCCAGCCGAGCGGGGATTTATTGCGTGACTCGGCGCATTCCGCGGGAAAATCGATCTGCCGCCACGGGGGAGCGCAAATAGACCAAATCCCAGTAAAAATAACCGAGCCCACAATACATTATAGATTATCGTTCAGCGCCTCATCACACGGCGGGAAGACGAAGAGCGCCAGCGATGAACACTCGAAACGATGCTATAACGCTGAATACAAATCAAAACTTCGTAATCTATCTATAATCTATAATCTCAGTTTTAAAGATATGTTAACATTTAAGGCTTATATTAAATGCATGCTCACAAACAGGCACACGTACATTCGCGCCTACACATTCTGCATGTGTGCATACAGATCTAATCTGTAATCTAATCTAAGTTGCAAAGATATGTAACATTGGGGATTCACATTACATGCATTTTCAAAAGCAGACACGCACAAGTACGCGCGTGCGCATGCCGCATGTGAACCTACAACATAAAAACCAAATCTCAAATGGACATAGGTACACCTTGCAACTCCTGCCGCCTTTCTCTGAAATCGGGGTGGCATTGACAAAAGTGAACCAACTTTTACAGCACGGGGGTCAGCCTCATACCAACCTATCAGTCATAATAAAAATATGAGGGTGAATTATTTGGTGAGCGCTGTTTTTGTGTGTATCACACCTCAACATCCCTCTGCGAGCTTGTTCGTCGCAGTAGAAAGCGCCGATTCTCAAGCAAGACCCAGTTGCTGTAAGGCTGGATGGACCTTAGTGACCGGTCTTTGGTAAAGGTATATGAATGGTATTTTTTTTTGGGTGCTCCGCCGGGATCCGAACCCACAACCTTCCATTTACGAGTCAGAAGTGTTAACCACTAGACTACGAACCGGTCAAATACTATACGGACCGGTATAATAAAAATGATTACTTTAGAATATTACTTAAATTCCAGGAACATTAAGAAGTCGCTGAAGATGTTCGTAGATTATAGGAATAAAAACTCTGTAAGAGTACTCCCTGAAAAATCTTAATCAATAAATGGCAAACGGGGTTATAAACAACCAGCAAATCTATAGCTCAACCGCCACCTAACGTGAATTTTCCGTACACAAAAACAATGATCCATGAATCAGTGAGATAGCTCTAATGAATAAAAAATAATGTGTAAATTCAAAAACTTGCCACACGTGTTAAAACAGTCATTCCTTCTTTGAAGTGATGTGTTCAAATAGATCATGTATTCATACCTGAAACAAAACAAAATACAATATTATATAATTGAATGCATTGAAATAAATTCATTCTTCCCAGTATATGGAGGCCAGTACTAACTTCTTTGATCCACCCTTTCATTAATCGAACGGTTTCACAAGATGTTCCTTGACTTATAAGTTGTTATGCGGCTGACCACCCATGCTGTAAAAGGTTGGTTCACTTAGCCAATGTCACCCCTGTTTCAGGGAAGGACGGCAAGAGTTGCAAGGCTTATGTTCATTTGAGATTGGGTTTTTATATTGTGGGTCCACATGCGGCATGTGTTAGCGCGAAATTATACATATCTGCCTGTGGGAATGCGTTTAATATAAATCTTAAATGATATATATCTTTGCAGCTTAGATTAGATTAGACATAACTTCTTTCACCAATGTAACGCCATACTGCTCCAATCGTTTTTTGTATATCCTTCTACAGCCTTTCTTGGAAATCTCTGTTATGTTGGACAAAATCACGTGACAGAAATTAATTTTCACCTTCAAATTCCACAAAATCTTACAAAAAGACGAAAATATTAAGAAACGCAGATTTTTGCAATATTCCTTCCCCAGATTGGTTCCCGCTTCCCCTATGGGAGGTGTGTTCAATCAAGCGTTATATTTGTACGTAGAGTTGCTGCTTCATTAGGCGCGCCCAACAGAAACTCTTTGTTTTACCTTCAAATAATAATAATATGGAAAACATTGCACGGGGAGGAGTCGTACACTTTTAGTGTTGCTTTGATAATGGGGTATTTTAATACTTGTACGCCATGTAAGCTATTACTGAATGAGTCTAATGTACAATATGCATTACAAACAGATGCTTTTCACAACGGTAAAATTTTTAAGTACGAATATTATGAAAATACACCCCAAAATACAGTCTTTGCGTTTTAAACCTTAAAATAATGAAATATTTTGTTAATATGAGAAGGACGGATAAAAAAGCTTTATTTTAGATCTGAAAACCATTATTTGCATAATAAACTGTTCAAAATAGAATTTTAAGAAGGACGAGGTACAAAATAATTCGGAAAATTAAAATGAGGAATCATTTTCATTAACCTGAAGGCAGCTTAAATTAAAATAACTTTTCGAATTGAATCGGTGATAACACTGTGGATCACATGCCATCTATAATCTCTATAATCTATAATCTAAGATGAAATAAACCATGATGAATATTTTATTAAACAAATAATAATAATGAAGTTTTTGTAACAAAACTTTGTTTCATTCCACTTAATATGAGTATCTACACGAAAAACGTTCTGGAAAGTTCCGGAATATACCTGATATTTCAATGTTAATAAATACCCTTTAGTTTCAAAATTCAATTCAACAGAAAAATGTAAAATACTGCTGAAAACCTTAGAAAAATAATGCATATTAATCGACACCCACCCAATATTTAAGTTATTTTTTTCTATCAATGACATTTAGAACACACTCACTGGTATTTCATGAATTTGTGTATCAATATAATATGTCAGAGAATTTATGAAAACAGTAAAGTAGGTAATTGGTCGCTTCTGGTATTATTGCGTCTATTATTGCCATTGTTCGTAGCACATAAAAATGTGGTGCAGCGGCTGAAGGCTTTTTGTGCGGCAGATCCATAAATCCGTACCACAAACATAAAGCTCTACGTTTATACTTACCTATACCGTTTCATCAAAAATTTACAGAAGCTAAAACTCTCATTAGAAGCGCTGTTCAATTTTCTATACTTTTTTTTGGTATATGCTTTGGTAGAGTTTAAGTTGAATGATTTAGACTTGAAGTACTGACAACAATGGCGGGCTGGACGGGAGCCAAAACTATACTAACATCATCTTCATCATCAGAATACAAATGCAGGGATCACTTTGCTATCAATTATGCAAAATTTCAATAGAAATAAAATTTGTACTCGTGTTTCAGGAAATCAATACACTAAAAGGTGTCAGTACACAATAAAACATTTCGGTTTATTTTTTACAGAATTAGTTTCAGCGCAATGAAATTTGGCTAAAGGGTTTCTAGTTTTAACATACATTAACATGATTTTTCATATTTGTAAATGAAGAACAATAGCAAACACTTAAACCTAAAAATCACTCATTAAAGAAAAAGCGATGATGATGATGATGGATGATTTCTTTCCTGTGGCGCCATTTAATGGTCCAGGACCATCTCAAGCGATGATTGTTGTAAAAGTACAAGAAACCATTCTAACCACTGATTTCAATAATCTATGGCCTATGTGATAACATTATCATTGTGACAATAATTTTTACAAATTACGATCTTTCTACATACAATATAATTAACACAAGACAATATTTTAAGTTTGAAGCACAAAAATATTTTTTTCATCTTACTTCACCTCCTTAAAATATTTTGTAATCTGACGCATATTATCCTGGGTTTAAATCGAAGGCACATCGTTATTTTCAAATATCCTGCAAAGTCATATTTTCCTGAATATATTTTTTGCAAACAATAAGAGTAAATAAACGCTGATGGGTTTTCCGTATACACATAGAGAGGTGTATACACGGATGTAGGTACTAAATGGAAGCCCGAAGCGCCCCGGGCAGGGCAAGAAGGGTTTCGGGAGAAAATCATTACGATGTATTTTTTAGTCCGCCGGCAATCCCGCTCGACTGCATCCCATAAACAAAGAAAAATGGAAATTTTCCGAACGAAATTACGATCGACATTTTATATGCAAACATTTCCCGAGTCGGTAAAAATATATTTTAATATAGCAAGGCGCTCCCAGCCGATTGCGGGTTCAGTACCACAAGTATAAAAAATCACGTTTAAACTGAATTATAGCGTTTACCAAAAAAATAATAAAGAAATAAACAGCGCTTTGAAATAGCGCTGTTATTAAGATGCATTTTTTTTAACGCTACGGTAGAGTTTAAGTGTAAAGTTTTATACTTGGGGTCCAGGTCTTGAGGTAATTTTTATATTTTTGTGTGCAATAATGTGTAAAGAAAATTTAATGTTAATAAAACAATAATGATATTATGAAAATACGTATTAACATTGTACGTGTTTATGGTTAAAATAAACAAACACGAAAACATTTTTTTCAGTGTAAAACAAATTCTCCGTAGATTTGGTAGTAAACAAAAATATTTTTTGATTCTCAAATCTTTTTCACTATCTTCTTTCTCTATTATATAAAAATCGAAAGGATGTATGTGTGTATGTTTGTCCTGTATGGATTCCTAAACTACGGACCAGATTGTGACGAAACTTATATGAGTTATTGTGTACATACCGACTTAGTCTTCTGTGTAAAAAAACTGGGGCAATAAAGGATATGAGACATATTTCATTTTTCGGTTCCAAATGCTGCATGTGTACTTACAAAATATATTAAACCTCTCATGAACATAAATTTTGCAACTCCTGCCGCCTTTCTCTGACTCAGGGTGGCATTGGCAAAAGTAAACAAAGGCGGTATGATACAGTAACAGTAACAAGACGAGCCAACACAAGGGGTGGTAGGGTATGGCTAGTAAAAATGTATTTAAATATTACATTAAATGAACTTGAAATCGCTGAAGACTGTACATCATTTGTAACAACAAGTTATAAGGCTAAACCCTCCAATAAAAGTGGAATTATCTTGCTACGGCTTTTATTTCATTTAAAATTGAGTGTATTCGTTAATAATGAGATCAGCAGTACCTAGAATGGACCCTGAGAACTTCTTCTTCTTCGTGTCAGCTTCACACCGTATTGGCCCAGTAACGAGCAATGTCTATAGCTCTTTGGTTTCCCGCAAAGAGATCATCCATGGAGCAGCTTGTCGGACCGGAGGGGAGAACTGAATTTTTCATACAGATGTAATATTGAATCGCAAAAGAAAAATAAGTCTTGTATGTTTTATCGCACCGAGCAATTTCTGGGTTGAAATTAACAGACTTCATTAAATTTGCAACACAATCAAAGACAAATTGAAAGTGGTTACCGAGCAGGGAGGCAAAAAGAAAAGAAAATAGCAGCTTCGTTGAGCAATAATTTAAAGGTCTTGGAAATTATTTCGCGAAGCAAAAAAAAATAGGTACAAAAAAAATTGTAAGAAAGTGAAAAGTTTGACGTAGCATTATTATTGAGAAAAAGCAAGGGAAACATTTTAACAACGAAATGGAAGTTCTACGAAAAAACGTTTTCTTTTGATCGTTATAATATTAGTGAACCATAATATTGCAAGTTTTTCGCCTAACGACACAAGTTCGCCATAAAAAAGTGGACGTGTTCCCATGAAATATGATTCATGGCTCAAGGTGAATGTATACATCCTAACACGGTGCTACGAATAAGAACATTTATTTTAATAAACTGAATCTACGAGCGCCTAGAAACATCCAAATATAAAAATATATTTTACGTATAGAAGTAACAAAAAAAGAAAGCTCAAGGTGAATTGATCTCATATAATTCATAAAGCTGATGCAATATTCAGACATTGGAAATTGTAGCCTTGTGTTCTTTTCATAAGCACGTTCGAATATGCAGCCACCATTAGGCTAGGGGTGGCCAATACCGAAGATTCGATTCATCACTCTTTTCTTTTTATCACACTGCAGATGTCTGTCATTCGCAATGTAGCTTATTACATTAATCCATTCTTTCCTCGGTCTTTACTTTTCACGGTTACTTTTTACATTCCCTTCGTAAGTACACTGTTTTTGTCAGTCGTTTATCGTCCATTCTTTTAAGATGCTGAAACCATCTGGAGTTCAATACTGTGTTCGAACTGTCGTGTGTTCGGAAAAATGAAAAGAGGACCAACTCATTCTTAAAGAGGCGGAATCGTTATATTACAACCACGAGTATGATATACTTAATAAGAAATATGAAAAGGTTAATGCTCCCGAAATAGCGTCATCTATAAGCTTTTTATTGGAAGCTAGCACGTAGTAAGAACAAAAAGCTCTAATGCAAATTTTATGCCAGTTTGATTGGGATCTAACTATGGCCTAAAATCTAACTTATGTTTCAGTAAGGTACAGATTAATTTAAAATGACCTCCTTGACTTAGAGGTTGGTATAAAGTTAACCCCAAATACTACAAAAATTTGATTCATCTATACCAATGCCACTCCGGTTTCAGGAAAACGTGGCAGGGAGTTGCAAGGTTTAGATTCATGTGAGGTTTTGTTTATTTCGTAAGTACACATGCAGCATGTGTAAGTGTGAATTTCCATACGTCAGCTTGGGGACATCCGTTAAATATGAGCCTTAAATATCAATATATATTAGAAACGTAGATTTTTTTGACCTGAATGCTCATGCAAAGCTATATATTTTCTCAAGTATAGATTACATACATAGAATACGATACACAATTTTAGATATTCTAGGAACAGGGCTCGATTAGAATTAAATATAAATAAATAATCGCCACCACACCTACCCCCGTGTAGGGTCTGGGCGTCAGCTGTTGTGTGGGCGCTGGCGACGGCGGAAAGGTCAAACGGGCAATCTACGTGAACGAAATGCGAGAGGTCTTGGCAGCGCGCTGCAGATATGGCTCAGGGGGTGCCAAACAAAAGGAGGGAAAAATATGTCTCTCATATCTTCCCGTTTAACCGCAAAACCATTAAACAGCGGTCAATACGCGACCAATAAATAGCCATACTTGATCTACTATGTATTTTTTCCTTCAGTAGGGCGAAGAATATGAAAAAAAATGTGATAATGTGCTGTTTGCATTATATGTACCTACTCGTACCTACTTGGATACTGGTCCTCAAATTTTGATTACCTAGAATTTAAAGAAATCTGGATGAAACGAAAGAAGTATTTTAGGATCGAACAAATGGCGGTTGATCTGTAATATTGGCGGCTAAGGCTTTGAATTCTCATTTTTTATAGATATTTTGTACATTTCCATTTTATTATTTTACTAAGTGATTGCTTGTTGTTTAAAGTAAAATGTAATTAATTGTTAGTGTTCCTTATCTTTGAGGTTGGTATGAGGCTGACCACCCGTACTGTAAAAAATGGTTCACTTTGTCAATGTCACGACTGTTTCAGGGAAGGTCGGCAAAAGTTGTAGGGCTCATGTTCATTTAAAATCGGGTTTTATGATGTAAGTCCACATACGGCATGTGTAGGCGCTTAATAATACGCGTTGCTTATGGGAACGCATTTAATATGAATCATAAATGCCATATATCTTTGCAAATTAGATTATTATAGAATTATCAAAGGTTATGTATGTCCCTCACCACACACAAGAGCTTTGCCTCTTTTTGGTGAGGTTCAGCTCATAGAACAATTAACTTATTATGTTAAAGAAATAAGTTTAAAAAAAATAAAAATAAATGTACTAACTAAAAAATGTAAAAGTGTTATATAAATAAAAAAAAAAAAAAAAATGTTTCAATCTATCCCCAGTAAAACTGTGTCAATTGAGTTGAAGGCTTGATAAAAAGTTGAAACAGAAGTATTAGAGCGAGAGATACGTAGCTACCTGACCTTCCGGTTGACTGTAATTCTTGTCCGTATGTCGGCGGTATCGACTGGCCTCCACCAGCGTGCATGGCAGCCCGCCAAAAGCAATATGTCCCGAAGGTTGCGCGGGAATATTATATATGGCGATGCGACATTGCGGGCAACACAAATACGCAGGGGATGATAGGGATAAATGGGGAAGTAGATTTCATGATGCTTCTCTAAGAGCATGCTCATCCTTCAGATGTGACACAATTAAGTGTTTATTTTATTATCAGTGGGAAAAAAAGGGGTTAGGTGTGACCTTGAGAGTTATTATTGAGGATTTCCCATTAAGTAAATAGGTTATGAAAGGATATAGAGATGAAAGTATATTATTAAATAAATACATGATTTTTCATCTGGTGACTTTTGAAATAGTCCCCTCCATATTATCATGTAGAAGGCTTTTAAGTTATTTATTTTTTTAATTTACTTAGGAAACATTTTGATGTTTTGTTAGCACGATACTTGAAATTGCAACAATTAAAACTAGAAAATATAGAGTTATCAAAAGAAACATGAAATAAACCCCAGAAGAAATTAAGGTCATTTTTTAATATGTTTCACATTTTTTATTTGAGCACCATTTCGTAATATTGACACAAAAAACACATCTAAATCTTGGGATTTTATTCAAAAGTACAGTACCAACTACGAATTATGCAGGGTAAGCCATTTCTCAGCTGAGAAACAATAACTGAAAATATAAGATCTCAAAGCACAGGGTTGATGTTTCACGATGGTTCACTTGGTCAATGTCACCCATATTTCCGGAAAGATCAGCACAACTTGCAGCAATTGAACACGTGTCTACTTGTGTGCATGCATTTGAATATAAATCTTAATTGCTAATACATCTTTGCAACTTAGATTATAGCTCACGATACTCGTAGTATCCTTGCGTTTGGTTCAATAATGCATTTGAATTAAAAAAAGGGAAATTAAAAGCGTCACACCGATGTTCGTTGAAAAAGAAAGTTGCATGTGCAGTAAAGTATTCATGCATGACCTCCTTAGCGCGCCCAGAAGTCGGTCAGTATAACGAGATGTCACAGGCTCGGGGCTCAAGAGGCACTTGTATGACATGGGGGGGGTGCAGGTAAGTCGCGACCCCCCTCACCCTCCCACCCGCTGTGCTAAAGGCTTAGTCTGTACTCTACCACCCCAAGGAGGGAGGAAAAGCAGGCAGCTAGCTCTACGAGGGGGTATTCATTTTTACGTGATAAAAATGTTAAAGAAACAGCGCACAAAAGTGAAATTGAATGCCATTTTTTTTTTTTACTTTTACTACCTTCTTTTGTACCTACTGCGTAAATTTTTGATAGAAAATTCACGTTTTCAAATGAGAGCAAATGTCAAGACTTATTCAGATTAGATTTTAGCCAACTTACATAGATGCCAGGCTTGGTTATGGTTGTAAAAATTGTCTAACAAAATCAACACCTATAACTTATAAGAGATGATTTTGACGTGGGTAGATGATTTCTTTTTCAAACAAAATTCACCTTAAACATTAATTTGATAGGAATCATAACGTTATCATTTCTGAGAAGACCATTATCGATTATCTATAATCTAAGTTGCAAAGATATATTACATTTAAGATTTATTTTAAATGCATTCCCATAAGCAGACACGTAAAAAAATCTCGATTTATACACGCCGCATGTGGACCTACATCATAAAAAACCCAAATCTCAAAAGAACATAAGCACTACAGCTCATGCCGACCTTCCCTATAACAGGGGTAATCTTGACGGTAAAAAGTAAATTTCAACATTCGACAGAAATAAATTTGCAAAAATCCAACTAACCGGACGCTCTTGCTATTGGACTTAATCTAAATCTAGTTGCAAAGCTATATCTCATTTAAGATACATATTAAATGCATTCCCATAAGCAGACAAGTCAAAAATTCGCGATTTATACACGCCGCATGTGGACCTACAACATAAAAACCCAAATCTCAAATGAACATAAGCACTACAGCTCTTGCCGACCTTCCCTATAACAGGGGTAGGTAACCTTGACTGTAAAAAGTCGTTTTCAACATTCGTCAAAAATAAGTTAGTAAAAAGCGTACTAAACGGAAACTCTTACTATTGAACCATCGACAATAATTGTATTGCAGTAAAACTGGAATAGGAGGAATCTCTAAATAGGTCAGATTGTATCGGGTTGGTGGGGGACATATAGGCCTCAGTAAGAATTAGCACGGCTGGGTTTCAGTATCCCCCAAGGCACTTTCCTCACTCCACTCACTAAACTCCTACGTTTAAACTACACCATAGCGTCTACCAAAAAGTGTATCCAGAGTCATAATAAAAGGAGAGCTTGTATGAAGAAGGTTATGACTCTGGATGATATGAAAGAAGTATGTAAGGACAGAAAGAAATGGCGATTGATCTGTAATGGTGGCTGCTAGGACTAGGGATTTTAAAATTCGTTTTTTTTTCTCTTTAAGTTTTGATGTCCATACATACTATTAATCATTGATTTTATAAATGTAATTTCTTGTGTGTGTTCCTTGAGTTATAGGTTGCTATGCGGCTGACCAACCATGCTGTAGAAATGGGTTCACAGCGCGAACTTATACGTGTCCGTTTGTGAAAATGCATATAATGTGAATCCTTAATGTTACATATGTTTCCAACTTGATCAGATTAGATTAGTATAGAAAATAAAAGAGCGCTCCACTTTGAATGCATATTTGGTAAAGTGGTACGGTTGAGTATGAGCGTATAGTTTGATACTCAGGGCGCAGTGCAGTGCTTTGGCGGAGAGCCAATATAAGAGTAAGAGAGCCGCCGCATGAGGGTGGTGGGACGTACTCACTAACTTACTTGTTCTAATAATCTGTACCCTGAGTACGAGTTTTTTCACTTTACTCGAAGTATTGTGTATTCGAGAAAAATGTATGTGAACTTGTAAAGCACCCCTGGCAAAAAAGGTTTCGTAACTTGTTTTGTCAGAGATGCTTTACAAGTTCACGTACATTTTTCTCGAATAAACAATACTTCCTGTAAAGTGAAAAAAATCGTACTCAGGGTCCTGGTAAATATTACAAATAGGTGACTCGTTTAGTTGTTGGATAGCACTAGAATAATGTTACGATTTTAGTTGGGGTTCTCTTTCAATTAAACTGCAATTATTTATTTCAACAAAATTCTTTTACACGACTTGGTTTAAAATTTACAATAATTGATAATCTCTGCATATTTTGGTATTCACGGCAAATTGCTTGGAGCGACTAATCCCTCTCCGCACAATTGCAGTCCCTATATATAGGTACAAAATAGATCTTTCTCGCATATTCCAGATCATTCTTCGATTTCTCGCTCACACCAGTTCTATGCACGCCGTTCTATGCACTACCACCATCATGCTGGAGCCAGATTGTTCTACACACTAGCGTACATGTTCAGGCGCGCGTGAGTACTTAGTTCGTAACAATAGCTTGATCGTTTCATGAGCAAATGATTTGGTGAAAAGATACTTAGTATAGTGGTTAACACTTATGACTAGTGATTGAAAGGTAGTGGGTTCAAATACCAGCAGAGCTCGAATAAAACATTTTTTTTTAAAAATATGTCGGGTTTGAAAAATTAATCTCCTTACCTTTACCAAAGACCATAGGTCCATCCAAGCATACACCTAGTGGGTCTTGTTGAGAATTGGAAGGTCTGCAAAAGTTGCAGGGTTCATGTTCATTTGAGGTTTGGATTTTGAATGGTAAACGTACACATGTACCAGCGCCCTTGGAGTGACTACATCACGAAACGGCGCTATAAAGAAATCATCATCATCATCATGTAGCGTTTGTAAGCGCAAACTTACACGAGTCTGTTTGTGTGCATGCGTTAAATATTAATTAGATTTCTTCACTATGGATTTGAAGACTAACCGTTGCACAGTAAGGCATTTTGGGCAGTGGTCTCAGCCGCATCGATCGCCTCAGAGATGCTGACGTAGTCCATGCGTCATTGCAGGCAGACCAGCCGCTGTGAACGGTCAAAATACGACATATAGACTAAGAGCTAGACGTACGAAACCTTACCTCATCGACTACCAGGCAGAGACATGGTCAGGCTGGTAGTTTGCATCGAGTACATCATTTTTTCACTGGTCTGCCTTTTCCTATCCTGGAGCGTTTTGGATGCGGCCTCTTCAAAGAGGCCCGAAAAATGGTGCAAACTACCTCATCGACTACCAGGCAGAAACATGTTTGGGGAGGTGTCCGGCATCGAGTACATGCCTTTTCTGCAGATTTTGGTGATCCTACCCTGGAGCGTTCTGGAGGCGGCCTCTTCAAAGAGGCCCAAAAAATGGTGCAAACTACCTCATCGACTACCAGGCAGAGACTAGTAAGAGATGATGACCTACATTATTTACCTGCTTTTTGCATTAAAAAAAATACTCCAAACCTGGAGCATTTTGAATGCGGCCATTTTTTAAAAAAATATATAAATCGATCTTTTGATATAAGTTGTATGAGTCATGAGAATGAAGAAAAAAATATATATGTTACATTCGTTACTGATAACAATAAAATTAACATACCAAAAAATTGTATTTCCAACCCTTCTGGTTCAGGAGAAAAAAGGGTAAAACGGTATTTTTTACATTATATTTTATTACTCAAAAACAAAGTACAATAATTGAAATTTTTGTAAATCAAAAATAAGAACGTTAATTTTAAAACAATAATAATCTCTTACACATTCTTTCTATCTGCTATAGTTTCACGGGAAATGAATTTTAAAGTTAAATATTTTCCAAAAAACTTTACGTCGAGTCCCGTTTTTGGTCAAAATCTAGCTTAAACGCCTCAGTACTTTATTTTAACAGAATATAAAAAAGAATATCGTATAGAAGATTAAACATATATTAAAACTTCATGGATACTTACTTACTTATAATAAAGGGTTGTAAATTATCTGTCCTGTTATAGTTAGAATGTTGAAAATAAGTATATACCTCGTAGCACGAGGGATACGCGTGATATCATCGATGTATATATGCATGGATGGGCGACGAAAGCAATCTTTTGAGACGTAAGAATTCCCCAACGCGCGTATCAGAAATTAAATGTACAGTGGACTGCACATGACTTTACAGCATAAAATAAAGTTGTTTTCAGGTGATATTTAATTTTCACAACAAAATGTTTAATTTGTATTATTAATGAAGGCAATCTGCTTAAGTAATTTTAATTTTGCGGTATGATCATTTTCCTTGACTTATAGATTTGTATGCGGCTGACCACCCATACTGTAAAAGATGGTTCACTTTGACAATGTCAACCCTATTTCAGGGAAAGTAGGCAAGAGTAGCAGGGCTTATGTTCACTTGAGATTGGGTTTTTATATTGTAGGTTCATATGCGGCATGTGTAAGCGCGAAATTATACGTGTCTGCTTATGGGAATACGTTTAATATAAATCTCAAATGATATATATCTTTGCAGCTTAGATTTAGATTATTGGTCACTTTTGTATCAAAAATAACACTTCAAAGCCTAGTATTTTAAATTAACCTTTTATAATCATTTTTGTATTTTTCTTCTACGTACTTTTTCATTGCTGTATTTTTTATATGGCTGGTCATGTATTGCACCCTCCACGTGACTAAGCTGCAATTAACATTTTATTATTATTATTGCTATCAAGAAAATTACAATAAATTGTTCGCTTTATACGGTGGCTATATTTTACTTTTCGAAAACAATAGTGATAAATAAATGTAGGTTCATATAATGGCTTTCAAATTGGCTGGCAATAATTTTTGATTAACCCTTCCGCTGCCGAGAAATTTTAAAATATTGTTGCTTTATAGCAGTCCGAAGGAGCTATAAAGTGTTGTATTCGTCCGATTTTTTTTTTGAGGTTTCAACGGAAATGAGTTCGTCCGTCCGTCCGTATGTATGTATGTCCGTATGCCCTAGCCGAAACTACTTATCGCAGAGACACCAACTTTTGAATTAAGAGAATTGATAGCCACAAATTTTGATGAGCCGACTGGCATGGCACCAACCTGAAAATTCAAGATAGCTGCCATACAAAAAAAACATAAAATTGCACTTTTCTCCAAAACGGCTCTAACGATTTACTTTAAAACTTCAGTGTGATCGTTGCTTAAATTGTCACTAAGAAAAATAGCTATAGCAGCACTCTTGCCAATCTTCGTCTATGGGTTGCCATATGAAAAAAATAAACAATTGTGATTTTCTCAGAAGTGAAAGCGTTGACAAAAGAATAATTCTTTACAATACAAGTTTTATACATAACATAAAATAATATATAAATTAAATATGTTTTTTTAATATAATAACATAAAGTGACGTTAACATGATATTATCAAAAATTGAAATTAAAAGGCTACAAGAACCCATCAGAACGCAAAAAACTTTTATATTTCTTAACTTTAATAGAAAGAACTCTCTTATCACTATAATTCATAGTGAAACATTTTTCAAAGCTTAGAAAATTCAAGATGGTTTCCGGACAGCTGAAAGTTTCATATGAGATTTGCTCAAAAACGGCTCCTACGATTTTCTCTATTTTTTTTGCACAATCGTCATTATAATAGTGCTATGTAACAACAATTATCATTGCCTCATAATTTTCTTTGTTTTGGGGGTTGCCATACAAGAGAAAAAACAATTTAAAATGTCTTGGCAGAGAAAGGGCTAACCAAAAAATATTGTTCCACAATTGAAAAGCTCTTATATATACCCACATATATAATGCATTACTTTTTAAAAAAAAATATTGTAAAGTATGGCCACCATACAAAGTGACAAATTTCCATAAAAAAATAATTGTAATATTTTTGGTAGAAAACGTCTAATATCCATAAATAAACCTACAGAACGATTTGCCCAAACAAGTGCTATGTAAAAACAATAACAATTGCCTCATAAAACTCATTGTTTTGGGGATTGCGATACAAGAGAAAAGCTTGCATTACTCCCATTCTCAAAAAGCCTCAGTTGGACCCAGAAGACTTTTCAAATTTCCGACCCATCTCGAACTTGTCGTTTATATCTAAAATAATTGAAAGAATTGTGGCAATGAGACTAACTAGTTATCTACAATCTGAGGGACTTTTGGCCAAGAAACAATTGTCTTTTAGACACTCTCATTCAACTGAAACGGGCATTGATCTTATTTTATCTGATCTCACTACTCAAATTGAAGAAGGAAAACATGCCATTCTCACAATGTTGGATATGAGCGCTTTTTCGAAAATGTCGATCATGATATCCTTACAATAAGATTGAAGAGATTATACGGTATATCCGGAAAGGCTTTACTGTGGCTCACCGACTACCTGAACAATTGGAGTCAGGCTGTCCAACTCCAAAACGGAATGCCCATCTTTATTAATCTCACCACAGGTGTGCCACAGGGATCCGTTCTAGGACCACTATTGTTCATCTTATATACGAAGAAACTGGAACATATAGTTGAAGGCTGGAATCTAAAATTCCATTGCTATGCTGACGACTGTCAAATTTATATCAGTTACACACCTGAACAAGCAAAAGACACTGAAACAAGGTCTGTCGGCTGTATAAACGTCATTTCTTGTTGGATGGCAAATAATTAATCGATTGGTGTTGAATCCTGACAAAATCAAAGTACTCAGAATCGCTACAGCAAGAAAGATTCATTCAATCAGCCAAACACCTATAAGAATTTGTGGGAATGACATCTTTCCTTCAACAAGCGTAAAACTTCTTGGTATAGAAATAGACCGCTGTCTGAGTATGGAAGAACACGTCAGCAAGACTGTTAGAACAGGCTTTTTTAGGCTACGGCAGCTGTACTTCATCAGAAGATGTCTCCCCACACATGCCATCAAGGCCATGGTGAACTCTTTTGTTATCAGTAAACTTGATTACTGTAACTCAATATTCGCTTCCCAGCCAAATAAGCAACTGAAGAGACTGCAGTCGGTCCAGAATGCAGCAGCGAGGCTTATATTTGGTCAGTCTAAATTTTGCCACATAACGCCCCTTCTGTTTGAGCTTCACTGGCTTCCAATTTCCCAGAAGATACAGTACAAGCTGTGTGTACTCACCTTCAGAATACTAAATGGAGCAGCATCTTACTACCTGTCTGAACTGGTCACCAAAATGGAAGTTACTACCCGAGGACAGACACTCAGATCCAGGGACTCAAATAAAAGTCTGCTCCAGCTGCCGCGCAGAGCCACAAGGACGGTGTTTGGTGACCGAGCCTTTAGCGTTGCTGCTACGACGGCTTGGAATTCTCTTCCTGTGCTCCCTCAAGGAGCTGAAGACTGAGGCAGCTTTTCGAAAAGGGCTCAAAACTTATTTTTTTCAAAGACAATTACAAAGCGCCTTTGCAGTGACTCAGTCACGAAAAGGCGCTGTACAAATGTGTATTATTATTATCAATAATTAAATTTCTTAGCAGAGAACGAGTCAACTAAAAAATAATGTTGTCCAATTGCGAATCTCTTATATATACCAACATACATGAATCTGTATTTAGGGTAGTAATCAGGTTTTATATCCAACACCAATAATTAGTGTTAGATATAAAAATACTTCATCTCTAAAAACAGACGTCAGTATTTCATTTATTTACCTGGATGGCAAAAAAAATGAATGAATGCGAGTGTGTGGAGATGAACGGATTCGTAATTATCTCGTGGATTCAGAGAGTGCGGGGATATTCTTATGTTAGGTGTTCTTGTATTATTATTAGTGTTCCAAGATGTAGTTTAGAAATTACGCAAGTTGGCAGCGCATGAAAGTGCTCCCGTAGTGTATAAAGAGCACAACATTAATTCAATTATAAAATTAATATTTCTTAAAATAAAGTTTAAGGTTTAAGGGAGCAAGCCACTAGCTCCAGGACTCTAAAGTCAGCTAATGTAGGCTCCGCAAGGCTGAGCTTGCCTCTCAGGGCAACTTCAACTAACTTTGGTGATCGTGCTTTTTCGGTTTCGGGCCCAATCGTTTGGAACGAAATGCCGGTTGAGGTGAGGAAAGAACGGGACAGGGCAAGCTTCAGGAAGAAGCTGAAGACGCACCTGTTTGAAAGGTCGTGACTAAAGTTTAGTGAAAGCGGCGCTTCGGAAAAAAATCAACCAAGTATATATGTATATCCCGTTTGTATCAAAACTAACAATTTGTTTGGTGGGTATACTTTTCATTAATATTTTGGAAAGTTATGATTGATTATTATGGGTACTTACTAAATTTTAAGACTCGTAGCCTAGTATTTTATATTAGGCGTTTTAGAACCAAGAATATTAGAATTATTTTTTGTATGGAAATTTGTCACTTTGTATGGTGGCTACACCTTATGATATTTTTTGAAAAAAGTAAAGATTAATATATGTAGGTATATATAAGAGATTCTTATTTGGACACATTATTTTTTAGTAAACTCGTTTTCTGCCGAGAAATTTTAAATTATTGTTTTCTCTTGTATCGCAATCCCCAAAACAATGAGTTTTATGAGGCAATTGTTATTGTTTTTACATAGCACTTGTTTGGGCAAATCGTTCTGTAGGTTTATTTATGGATATTGGACGTTTTCTACCAAAAATATTACAATTATTTTTTTATGGAAATTTGTCACTTTGTATGGTGGCCATACTTTACAATATTTTTTTTTAAAAAGTAATGCATTATATATGTGGGTATATATAAGAGCTTTTCAATTGTGGAACAATATTTTTTGGTTAGCCCTTTCTCTGCCAAGACATTTTAAATTGTTTTTTTCTCTTGTATGGCAACCCCCAAAACAAAGAAAATTATGAGGCAATGATAATTGTTGTTACATAGCACTATTATAATGACGATTGTGCAAAAAAAATAGAGAAAATCGTAGGAGCCGTTTTTGAGCAAATCTCATATGAAACTTTCAGCTGTCCGGAAACCATCTTGAATTTTCTAAGCTTTGAAAAATGTTTCACTATGAATTATAGTGATAAGAGAGTTCTTTCTATTAAAGTTAAGAAATATAAAAGTTTTTTGCGTTCTGATGGGTTCTTGTAGCCTTTTAATTTCAATTTTTGATAATATCATGTTAACGTCACTTTATGTTATTATATTAAAAAAACATATTTAATTTATATATTATTTTATGTTATGTATAAAACTCGTATTGTAAAGAATTATTCTTTTGTCAACGCTTTCACTTCTGAGAAAATCACAATTGTTTATTTTTTTCATATGGCAACCCATAGACGAAGATTGGCAAGAGTGCTGCTTTAGCTATTTTTCTTAGTGACAATTTAAGCAACGATCACACTGAAGTTTTAAAGTAAATCGTTAGAGCCGTTTTGGAGAAAAGTGCAATTTTATGTTTTTTTTGTATGGCAGCTATCTTGAATTTTCAGGTTGGTGCCATGCCAGTCGGCTCATCAAAATTTGTGGCTATCAATTCTCTTAATTCAAAAGTTGGTGTCTCTGCGATAAGTAGTTTCGGCTAGGGCATACGGACATACATACATACGGACGGACGGACGAACTCATTTCCGTTGAAACCTCAAAAAAAAAATCGGACGAATACAACACTTTATAGCTCCTTCGGACTGCTATAAAGCAACAATATTTTAAAATTTCTCGGCAGCGGAAGGGTTAATAAAAAATTATTGCCAGCCAATTTGAAAGCCATTATATGAACCTACATTTATTTATCACTATTGTTTTCGAAAAGTAAAATATAGCCACCGTATAAAGCGAACAATTTATTGTAATTTTCTTGATAGCAATAATAATAATAAAATGTTAATTGCAGCTTAGTCACGTGGAGGGTGCAATACATGACCAGCCATATAAAAAATACAGCAATGAAAAAGTACGTAGAAGAAAAATACAAAAATGATTATAAAAGGTTAATTTAAAATACTAGGCTTTGAAGTGTTATTTTTGATACAAAAGTGACCAATAATCTAAATCTAAGCTGCAAAGATATATATCATTTGAGATTTATATTAAACGTATTCCCATAAGCAGACACGTATAATTTCGCGCTTACACATGCCGCATATGAACCTACAATATAAAAACCCAATCTCAAGTGAACATAAGCCCTGCTACTCTTGCCTACTTTCCCTGAAATAGGGTTGACATTGTCAAAGTGAACCATCTTTTACAGTATGGGTGGTCAGCCGCATACAAATCTATAAGTCAAGGAAAATGATCATACCGCAAAATTAAAATTACTTAAGCAGATTGCCTTCATTAATAATACAAATTAAACATTTTGTTGTGAAAATTAAATATCACCTGAAAACAACTTTATTTTATGCTGTAAAGTCATGTGCAGTCCACTGTACATTTAATTTCTGATACGCGCGTTGGGGAATTCTTACGTCTCAAAAGATTGCTTTCGTCGCCCATCCATGCATATATACATCGATGATATCACGCGTATCCCTCGTGCTACGAGGTATATACTTATTTTCAACATTCTAACTATAACAGGACAGATAATTTACAACCCTTTATTATAAGTAAGTAAGTATCCATGAAGTTTTAATATATGTTTAATCTTCTATACGATATTCTTTTTTATATTCTGTTAAAATAAAGTACTGAGGCGTTTAAGCTAGATTTTGACCAAAAACGGGACTCGACGTAAAGTTTTTTGGAAAATATTTAACTTTAAAATTCATTTCCCGTGAAACTATAGCAGATAGAAAGAATGTGTAAGAGATTATTATTGTTTTAAAATTAACGTTCTTATTTTTGATTTACAAAAATTTCAATTATTGTACTTTGTTTTTGAGTAATAAAATATAATGTAAAAAATACCGTTTTACCCTTTTTTCTCCTGAACCAGAAGGGTTGGAAATACAATTTTTTGGTATGTTAATTTTATTGTTATCAGTAACGAATGTAACATATATATTTTTTTCTTCATTCTCATGACTCATACAACTTATATCAAAAGATCGATTTATATATTTTTTTAAAAAATGGCCGCATTCAAAATGCTCCAGGTTTGGAGTATTTTTTTTAATGCAAAAAGCAGGTAAATAATGTAGGTCATCATCTCTTACTAGTCTCTGCCTGGTAGTCGATGAGGTAGTTTGCACCATTTTTTGGGCCTCTTTGAAGAGGCCGCCTCCAGAACGCTCCAGGGTAGGATCACCAAAATCTGCAGAAAAGGCATGTACTCGATGCCGGACACCTCCCCAAACATGTTTCTGCCTGGTAGTCGATGAGGTAGTTTGCACCATTTTTTGGGCCTCTTTGAAGAGGCCGCATCCAAAACGCTCCAGGATAGGAAAAGGCAGACCAGTGAAAAAATGATGTACTCGATGCAAACTACCAGCTTGACCATGTCTCTGCCTGGTAGTCGATGAGGTAAGGTTTCGTACGTCTGGCTCTTAGTCTAATAGTTTCTTTGGAACAAAAACATTTGGACACTAAGCTTATTTCACTTTACTATTTAACCACTGGAAGAGAATTGTAATAAGAGGAAACATTGAGGGAATCTACTATGTATGAAGTAATTTCTTTTGAAATTGTGTGCAATTTGTCAAAATCAAGCACGAAATCATTCAGAAAATAAAAATTTGCTCTATAATCTATAATTTAAGTTGTAAAGATATGTTAACACTTATGATAAATATAAAGTGAATACCCACAAACGGACACGCGTTAGCTCGCGCTCACAAATGTTGCATGTGTATTTACAAATTAAAATCCAAACCTTAAATGAACATACACCCAGCCACTTTTGCCAACTTTTCCCTGAAACAGGGGTGACATTGATAAAGTGATAAACTTGTTTTAAATTTTTTTTTTTTGTTTTGTTTTTAATTTTTTTTCCTTACAATGTCTAACGACCGTAATCATAATTTAAAATCTTGTTTTAAATGTTAAAATATCTTTACAACTTAGATTATAGAATATTGTTATATACCATGCAGTCTAGCTGACTTAAATCAACCGGAAAACATGAACGTAAATACAATTCACTTTTTTGTTAAATGTAAAAATTATAAGGACTGTTTTCACAGGAATGTTGTACAATATTGAGGTTAGAAGTGGCACAACAGTGCACGGGTCATTAAAATTATAGAAAAAAATGATGAGGCAAGAGGTCAGTGCATTAGGACAGCATGTAATATGTACATGCGCTCACCTACACGTTCTACCTATTGTTTCTGCAGTGAATAATACGTCTAAATGTTGGGCAATGTAAAAATGTACACAACAATGCATCCACATGAACATAAAAATGGCGCTGTGACCTAAAAAGTATATTCCACTGCAACCGATGCATATTTCTTCACAATGTATTTTACCTTTTTTGCAAAGTCTTTCAAAATGTTGCGATGACATGATAGGCAGGTAGGTATGGCGCATGATGTACACTAATAAATAAAATTACTGAATGCATTTGGAAACTGTAATTCTCCATGTAGTGCTCAAAATATTTTTGATATCCATATGAGAATTAAGCGTGTTAATTAACAACAATTTAATAGATCATTTGATTTTTTTTTCCTTGAGTAATATGTTTGTGTGGGGCCGACACCCCATTCTGTAAAAACTTGGTTAACTTTTGGCAATGCCATCCCGGTTCAGGTGGAGGCAGCAGGAGGTGCAAGGTTTATATCTATGTGAGGTTTAGTTTATTTTGTAAGTAGGTACCAGTGGCGAAGGGTGCCATACGAGTCGATTCCCATCGGTTTCCCGTTAAAAATGATAATAAAGTAGACTGCATGGTTTCAATGGCAAAAAAATACGTTTCGTTAAATTGTTTCTTTGGTTTTAAATGTATTTTTTTTATTTGTGCCTATTTTTTAACTACTTTGTTACATCATTTTAAAAGGGAAGCCGATCGAAACCGGCTTGTATGGCATCCTTCGCCACTGGTAGGTACACATTCTGCATGCGTAGGAGTGTGAACTGACACGCGTCTGTCTGTGGGCGTACAAAAAAGAAACCAAAATCCGAGAACACTGAAAATGACTGAAGAAAAGAGAAGGTTTTCTTAAAATACTTATAATTGATCCAGTCTAGCCAGATGAAATTGATATTTTTCCATACAAATCTGCGTCCATTGTGCGTAGTTATTTGTCAATATGATTAAGGCTCCTATCTCACAATTTTCCCTCCTGCTTCACCCGTGTAATAATGTGACGTGAATACTCCGCCGGAATGAAGACGTTATTTAATTATATATATATAGCTCTGTGTAAAGAAAATGTCTCCTCGCTTCAATGTTAACTGAAGGTCGCGTGAAAGTCAAGGCGGAGAAAGCTCGTGCACAATATAATAATTTGATAAATAATAAGAACAGTTAACGGCTGGGTCTGCTTTCAATTGAACGAAATTATTTCTCACACAAACAATCGTGTTGAATTCGATAATGACAGATAAATGCTGACGGGGGAGAGCGGCATAGACGGTGCCAAAAGAAAATTGAACGAATGTGTAATTCAAAATAATTCGCGTCTCCAAAAATTATCAAATAAATGTAAATGAAACATTTTTCATAAAATAAAAAGGTCTTAAGACTCCGTTCACAAAAAAATCCCGTTGTTTTTCAAAATATGTTTCTTATACTTTATGGCCTAAGTAAACGAGTGACATAAATCACGCGTATTTGATGATTTTTTATCTAAATTTTGGAGTTATTTTTTTATATAACTTAAAAAATTACGCCACACAAAAATATTTAAAAAAACTCGTTTTTGTCACATTTTTTTGCTCTCATTTTGTTGTTTTGTATTTTGGAAATATATTTTTTCTTCATAATTATAGAATGATACAATCTCGAGTAAGTCTATGGATAATATTTCAGGTAATGTGAACAGTTTTTGAGATAATAGGAAAAAAATAAAACTAATTAATTAATTTAATTCTTGAAAACGGTTCAAGGGAAGGTAAGAAAGAGACCACCTAGAGATGATGCAAGGTAATAAAACAATTTGAATTGCAGGAACAATCCTAAAAATATGCAAAAATTTCAATGTCATACCTTGACACATATTTTCATACCTCCTTCTATGGTCCACTGGAGAGGTGACACTATTTTTTTTGTTCCGATTCTAGAACTGAATTTAAAGAACTTTAAGAATTAACTCGTATTCCTTGACTTATAGGTTGGTATGAGGCTGACCACCCATACTGTAAAAAATGGTTCACTTTGCCAATGTCACCCCTGTTTCAGGGAATGTCGGCAAGAGTTGCAGGGCTTATGTTCATTTGCGGTTTGGATTTTATTTGTAAGTACACAATCAGCATTTGTAAGCGCGAACTACACGTGTTTGTTTGTGGGCATACATCTGAGAGCTTTGAATGAATATATCCTTGCAACTTAGATTATTATTAGATTATTTAAGACAGTATACGGTAAGAGGAGGTAGTAAAACGGTGCAGATTTTTCGCTTAGCATGTTAGTGGCTGATAACTTGATAAGGGGATGCGTTATCAGGCGCTGGGAGAACAGCAGCGTGCGTAGGTTCATTTTGGCAGGAGCGGGTGGAGGTAAGAGGCACGTTCCGCTATTGATTACGCATTACCCCCGCCCTTAAGTATAAAACATTACGTTTAATGTCAACAGAACTTATATGAAAACTAAAACGTTCACTGAGGATGCCGTTTTAGATTTCTTACATATTTCGGTAAACGCAATGGTTGAGTGTGAACGTATTTTGGGAGTATAGGCGAGTACGAACACAAAGAGGTATTGGGAGTATCTATCTCTCTCACTGGGTCACTGGATTGAAAACAGACCCAGGTGCGAGCAGCTTTTATAACAAACAAGCTGATTATTTTGAAATTACGACATACTGCTATATATGTACGTAGGTTTTTGTTATCGATTTTTGAAAAAAAGGTCTATATTGTAAAATCGATTAAAATAAGATCTGTCATTATCATATCACAAAAAAAAAAATTATACGAACTGATTCTTTCTCAGAGAAGGCTCTTCCACAGGCATGAAGAGTTGCAGAGTTTATGTTGATTTACGATTCAGATTTTCCAATGCATTTGATAAAATTTGCAACAATAGGACTCGAAACAAATTTCATAGACAGTAAAATTGCAACACGGCAATTGTCTTGTGGAACCGTGGCAATTAAATTGTCAGAGAAAAGTCAAACAAATATTTTGATCGTCACATAGAGGTGTGAAATTTGCACACCAAGAAAAAAATATGTTTTACAATTTGTACTGAATCCATTGAAAGTACGAAGCTATACGTTGTTTCCTGTGAAAGTACTCTTATGTGCATCAGGTGTAAACCAAAAAGGTCCAAATAACTTATATGGGTTGGCTAAGATAAACTATACGTCTCTGTGGTAGGCCAATTTTTCATAGCATTTCCATCTATACATTTCACCTGCGATGTATCGTGAGCACGTATGAGTCATATGTAACCAAACGCGGCAATCTAGAGCTTTTTATCGAAAATTAGTTAAGTAAATGGAATCACAGGAAATCTATTCCTCATCATTTCCATATATTTATCTCATTTTCGCAAAAACGTCATAGATGGCCGCTTTTGGTTCCATACGCCACATATTTCAGCAGCTATGATGTCTCTCATCGATCAGCGTTGGCAACTTCAAAGTGGATTAGGTGTTTTTTGTTTGGCGGGAACTAATCTATTGTGGCGGGAGGCTGACGAGAGACGAGCTGGCAACACAGGCTGATAAAACAACTCGTATACGTACGTTTATGCCCCCATAAACTGAAAATTGGATGGTAAGTGAAAAATGGTGAAGATTTTCAACGCGCTTTGAAAGAAGCCAAGTCTGTAGCTATATAATTTGCTCTGAAGGTTCGTCTTTCTTTCTCTTCTTTACATGCATACATTTTTAATAAACCCTGATAGATAACATGTGTGTACTTCCCTCGATCGTTTTAATAGAAATGAAAACGAAATCCCTCACTAGGAGTGCTATTATATCTACGATATTTTTTTTCAATTTACGCGATCGAGGGGAATTTTACACTTTTTTATCACACTCGGAGTACAGTACCCTTCGTACGAGTTGCAAAACTTGAGTACTGTAAAGTTTACGGCAGATTTTGGGAGAAATCACTCTTTAATATTTTCCGAAAACTTTACTTTTCTCAAGTTTTGCAACTCGTACTAAGGGTACAGGTTGTTTCAACAATGAACGATCAATATTTTTATGGGTAAAAAAAATCTTATGGAATCGTATTTCTTTTTGGTAAGTTTAAAGTTCACTAAATTCATGATGTAACGACCGGCTTTTTCAGAAACTCTAGTTATTTTAAATCAACGATGCAGCAATGGCTTCAAGTCTTCTCAACCTTAGGAATGATCGTTTTAAATATAGCAGTAAGTGACATTATAGTCTCAACAACCAGGGGCGTGCGTCCCATTCGATAAAATATGCATTTAACTTTGATTCATCAGTACATCTTTCAACTTGAGTTTGATTAACTCTCATTAATTTCTGAAGTGTTGTTACAAGGAAAAATAAAATTACTCATTGCTAACATCATCATAATTTTTGGGCTGAAGTAGTCCATCGCAGACATGGGCGAAACGTTCCAGAGCTCCACGATATACCACGGAAACAGATCTCGGAAAATAACTCTCTAATGTGTTTACTTCTATTTATTGTAGGTACGCGTTTGTCATCAACCAACTATAGTGTATGGAAATCTTTCTCACAGAAAAAAAAACACAGACAAGTATTGACACGAAATTGTAAAAAGGTATGAAGTTATTTACTTCCTATCCGTACTAATAATTAATTTTTATTTCTATTAATAACAGCGGAAGTATTTTACTTAGAGATGCGCCAAACAGGAAGAGGAGCAGACTGCGGAAGTAATATTGTCGGCAATAAAAAACGTAGCGTGATCAAACAAACGACATTGTTCATTTTCTAAAGACATCGATGATTATCGCAGACGAGGAAAATAATGTGGTGAATTAAGTGGGTTACGTAACAAGCATTCTCGCTCAATACAGTAGACGGATTGTTTCACTTTCTGTATTAGAAATAGATAAACAGTTCAACGGAAGTCTCAAGCATGAGATCTACTTTTCTTCATATATTTTTTAAGATAATTATTACATTAACTCCTGTATGTTATACTGTTACTGTATCCAGCCGCCGTTTCACTAGGGGTGGCCGGTACCTCCGCAGATGCGTCTCCACTTTTTTCTGTCCATGCATACCTTTTTCATCTCTTCAACATTCATCACTTTTTCATACATACTCTTCTCTTATTCTCCCTCTGCATGTTTCATTCTTTCGCAATCTCACCTATTTGGTCTATCCATTCCTTCGTCGGTCTTCCCCTTCCACGCTCTCCTCTGAAATTTCTTCTGTACACATTCTTCGTTAGTCGTTCATCATCCATTCTTTTAAGATGACATATCCTTCTTTTTGATATTCCACGATTATATTACTCTAGTTATTTTTCTATTACAATAAAATCTGAAGTCTTCCGGTTACTGGCTCGTAGATTTTTTCGTCAACCTGTTTTCAGTGCTTTTCACTACATCATATACTCGATAGCACAGATGTGAGGCAACTAGAATCTGTACCCTTAGTACGAGTTGCAAAACTTGAGTAAAGTAAAGTTTACGGAAAGTATTAAAGAGTGATTTTCCCCAAAATTTGCTGTTTCTGTTTGTTTGAACATGATTTTCTTCATCACTGAAACTCTTTTGCTAAGACCATAAAGTGTAAGAAACAAAAACGGCAGATTTTGGGAGAAATCACTCTTTAATATTTTCCGTAAACTTTACTTTTCTCAAGTTTTGCAACTCGTAATAAGGGTACTGATCTTTTTTTAGGTAGGTACATATGTTACTTGCGCGAGAGGTTTTCTATATTTCTTAGCATTAAAAGTCTGCAATACTCAAGATATTGCCGCAAAAGTGTTGGCATTAGCGACGTGAAATTGATGTCCTGATCCTTTCGTAGCAAGGTTGTTCGCTAGCCTTTGTTTTGAGACACATCAACTAAGCCATTGGTCCTTTCCTTCCTCCTTTCGCTCTATTTTTTTATATCTTCAAAGACATCCCAAAAATCTTTATTACCCAGTCCTTTCTTTCGACTCACAGAAAACGTTCACAGAAAATTCCGTCTCAAGATTTGATGGCTGTGAAGCTAAATTTAACCCTTTGAAAATTAGACCTGTCCCGAGCAGATGTGACGTCACGCGGGATGAGAGCAATATTTTAAAGTAATATTTTGGCTCTGGATGTGGTGCTTGAAGACCTGACAGTTTTCAGCCTGGGGCGGGAGCTGTCAGCGCTGATGCTGAAGACTTGCAGCAACGGAAGGAACGTCTTCGGGGATATGAGATGTTTAACTTATTCTGAATGAATAATTTTCTACATACAAAATTGGAATATGGCTTAGGTATAAAAATGGTGTATTTTTTCTGATTAACCTTATTTTATGGTTACTCGTAAAGGCTTGAAAATACATAAAAAAAAAAGCTTTGGTACTGGTACAAACTTGGAGTACCTACGTGCGACTGTACATGCATACACAGAACAGCCTGGCACTAGTTTGATGCTGCAAACTACGAACTTCGAAGTGTCTACGTACCTACGCCTGTACCTACTGGTACAATAGTGTGTGTAAAACCGTATAGTATAATCCATCATGCTTGTGGAAAAACCGTCTAGTATAATCCAGAACAGAGATAGAATAATCTGGAATATGCAAGAAAGATCTCTGTTGTACCTATATAAAGGGACTGCAATAGGGCAGCAGTCCAGTAGTTGTTCGGAGCATTTTTCTGTGAAACCGATATAAGCAGAGATTTTTTTTTTTTTTTTTTTATTTTATATCATAATATTTTACAATTTTATTCTAAGATATTTACTATTTATCATATTATGTTTACATTTATTTCTAACCCTCATGCGAAAGCAGATGCTTGTGTGCATTAAGGGCGAGAGCTTAACTACTTATATTTAACATTCCATTAACTAATACATTTTTTACCAAATTTAACATAACTATTTTAACTATTTAATTATTAAATATATTTATCTTATGTATCTTAACTATTTTGATTATTTACTAATTCAATTTTTTTTTTTTTTTTTTTTTTATTCAATTTAAAATTAGGTTACATTAAATATTTACATTTTTTTTTTTTTTTTTTTATATATTGTTATTAGAATCTAACCCTCAGGCGAAAGTGAATGCTTGTGTGCCTTGAGGGCGAGAGCTTAAATATTTTATTTTTCATTTACATAACTATTTTTTTTATAAAGGTATAATATGTCTTATTCTATTTATTAACTATTAACTTACATAACTATTAATTTACATAACTAATTTTTTTATAAACGTATAATATGTAATATGTCTTATTCTATTTATTAACTATTAACAACTTTATTAATTATTATCAACTTTATTATTCTATCATATGTATTACATATTACTATATTATCTATACTATGCATACCATTATATCACTATATTTAACTATAACTACTTTAATTATGAACTAATAACTATAAAATTATTTTAGCTCATTTAATTTTATTTTTTTTAGCAACTTTTTGAAGTTTTCAGGGCCTTTAGCACTTCTACACTCAATTGGAAGCGCGTTAAAAATTTCTACTGCCTGGTATTGGTAATTTTGTTGACCTATTGATTTTTTACACTTTTTTATTGGTAGCATGAATTTTCTTCGTGAACTCATATTCGCCTCCAATTGATTATTATTTATAATGTTTTCTTTAAATATTTGTAACAGTGAATTGTATTTGTACAAGTCTTCTATTGTTTTGACCCCAAATTCTTCAAAAAGTTGTTTAGTTGGATATATGTAAGGTTTGCTAGATATTATTTTTATTATTAATTTTTGGGCAACCAACAGCGGCCTCAGATGGGCTCTGTATGCCCCTCCCCAACCTACAACCCCATATTGGAGAACAGATTGTATAAAAGCGAAATACGCCATTTTAAGTTGTGCCTTATCCAGTACTTTTCTCAGACACCTGAACACGTAGCCCAGTTTCCTCACCCTTTTGGTCAATCCTATTATATGCTCATTCCATTTTAAATTTTGGTCTATTGTTATTCCAAGATATTTTGTTGTATTTTTTTTTTCGATTTTTGTGCATGTTTTTGTACACTTGTGATTTAAGTCTATTGAGTCATGTATGATTATATTTATTTGAGGGAGTTTCCGTTTTGTTATGGAGAATGGGACGAAATGAGTTTTTTTAGTATTTAGTGTTAACAGATTTTTGTCTAGCCATGTCTTTAATTTATTTATATTTATATTAGCTATTTTTTCTAGCTCATGCCATGTGTCTGCTTGTAGTAAAAGGACTGTGTCATCAGCGTATGAAACTATTTCTCCTTCGCTTATTACGTTAAAGATGTCGTTTGCAAACATGATAAATAAAAGGGGACCCAATACTGTTCCCTGGGGTATAGAGAAGTCAGAGGACCTTGAGTCACTTATTTCATTGCACAATTTTGTGTGTTGTGGTCTCTTGTGTAGAAAACTTTTTATCCATGAAAGTACATTTCCATTTATACCCTGTGACATTATTTTTTTTATTAATTGTGTATGTGAAATGCTATCAAAAGCCTTTTTTAGGTCAATAAATATCCCAATACACTTTTTGTTGTCGTCTAGGGCTCTGTATATGAATTGAGTTATTTTGGCTATTGCGTCTTGTGTATTTGTATTCTTTTTAAAACCAAATTGATTTTTATTTATAATATTGTTTTTTTCTAAGAAGTTCCAAAGTTGTTTCTTTACAGCCTTTTCATATATTTTTGAAATATTTGATATAATAGAGATTGGGCGGTAATTTTGTGGTTCTTTGGGGCTATCAGATTTGTATATAGGAGTTATTATTGACTTTTTATAATTATCAGGAAATTGGCCACTGATAAGGCTTATGTTTATAATATGAGTTATCGGATGAATCAGATAATTTTTCATGAGCTTTATTGTGTTAACATTTATTTTATCATATCCCGGGGCAGATCCTCCTTTTAGATTCATGATGATTTTGTCTACCTCGGCTTCGCTTATATGGTCAAAGTCTTTATATTGAGGAGACAGTGATGGAGGGCTATAAATTGCGTTTTGAGAAGAGGGGGTTTTTATAGCTTTTGCTAAATGTTTTCCCACATTTATGAAGTACTCATTTAGGATATTACAACATTTTAAAGTTTCTTTTTTGACGTTATATGTTTTCCCTTCGTATTCAATTTCCTTTATTTGTTTGATTGTTTTTTTCTTGTTCATTATTTCATTAATGTTTGCCCATAATGTTTTTGTATTGTTTTCTGATTCCAGTATTTTCTTTTTATAGTATGAGTTTTTTGTGTTTCTAATAAGAATCGTCAAAATATTCTTATACTTTTTGTAGTAAGATATTTGTGTTGTATTTACTCGAGGACGTTTTGTATTTCTGTAAAGCTTATTCTTTTTCCTGACTGAATTTATGATTCCTTGTGTGATCCAGGGTTTTAATTTTCTTGTCCTTGAGTTTATTTTAATTTGTAATGTTCTTGTTGCCTTTGCTATATGCATACTTAATGCTACCTCAAATGCCTTTGCTGATCGGTTTGCACAGTCACTGGTTAGTACACTGTGCCATTTTTCAGCCCTCAGTGAGATCTCTAAAGCTTCACAATCTATTTTTGTTATGGTTACTTGTTTTTCATGTTGTGCATTTTCAGTCGTCTTTTTGGTGTCATATAGTAATAGGCAGGTGAAGTGGTCGGTGATGTCTGTCTTCCAGATGCATGTCCTGATATTCTTTAGGTTATTGATGTCTGCGTTACACCATATGTGATCTATGCAGGATGGTTTATGATTTTGGAAAACCCGTGTGGGTTTATTTATACAAGATTTGTAATTATGGTACGTCATCATATTCATAAATCTGTTTTTTTCAAGTGAGTTTTTGTCATCAGAGATGTCTATATTCAAGTCGCCAACAACAAAGTTAGTTTGACCTGTGATTGTATTCAGGTAACTTTGCAGTTCGTCTGTGAATTTTTGTATTTCCGATTTGTGTGTCCGATATATTGCAGTAATAGTAAAAGGCTGGTTTTGATATTTAATTTTGACGTTCAGACAATTCACAGATTCCATTTTGATTTCTTTAAATTCTATAACTTCACATTCATTATGGATATATACTATAATTCCGCTATTTTTGTTTATTTGTAATTTTGTCGACACTGCAGTATAGTTATCAAAGACTTTGTCAAATAAATCATCATTACAGTGGGTTTCTGTCAAGATTATGCATTTTGGCATTTCAATCATTAAATTTATATAAACTATAAATTCGTCCAAATTTTTATTAATGCTTCTTATATTTTGATGTACTATCGTGAAACAATAATTATTTCTGTCATGTAAAAGATCATTTATTTCGTTGGTATATTCACATATTATTTCTTCAACATTATATATTTCGTCTATATTGTTATTTATTTCTTCATTCATTGTTTTGTTGTACTGTATATATCATTGTACTATATGTCTGTGTTATTATTTATTACTTCATTCATTGCGTTTTTTTATTTCTTCCATCTCTATATTTAATTTATTAATCAGGTAGGTATTCATATTCACATTTTTAATAATCTGTTTCCCCTATAATTTTATTTCTTGCAATTTTGTAAGCTGTGCACACTTTTATATTTGTTGATTCGTGATCGTAATTTATTGTGATGTTTTTTGCGTGAAGATATTCACAATTTGTGCATTTCACAGTCAGTGACTGGCATGTGTCGGCCGTATGTGCCTCCCCACATTTACTGCACTTGGGGGTCGGGGCCATTATATCTTATATAAATAATAAGATATGTTAATAAATTATATAAATATTAAAATATAATAAAATATTTACTTATAGTTAAATTTCATTATAGATTATTAACTATTGTTAATTGTGAACCAAACCGTGTAATACATTCTGTTAAAATAAATAATTGTAGTTTAATTAAAAGTTAACCCAGTAAAATCATAACTGTACAATTACAAAATGACACATTGAAATTTCGCGCCTGACATTATAATCTTGTAACTTCAAAGGTGTAGAAGCTGTAAGGTTGGCAAAGACTATTTTTTCTTCAACACAATGGATAGGTAGTTTATACCTTTTATTTTCTTGTTAAAGGCGCTCAAAATAATGAGACATTTCGCCCGAAATTCGATGCATAACGAAAGGTGTTCGCAAATTATAGTTAAAAATTCGCCATCAGATGAAATCATTAAAAAAAAAAAAAAATTAGGCTGATTTATTTGGTGAGCGCTGTTTTTGTGTGTATCACACCTCAAGAGCCCTCTGCGAGCTTGGTCGTCGCTGTAGTAAGCGCCAATTCTCAAGCAAGACCCAGTTGTTGTAAGGCTGGATGGACCTTTTGATGACCGGTCTTTGGTAAAGGTTTATGATTTTTCAACCCAGCGAAGAGCAAATTTGAAAATATAAATGGTATATTTTTTGTGCTCCGCCGGGATTCGAACCCACGACCTTCCAGTAACGAGTCCGAAGTGTTACCACCTGGACTACGGACCGGTCCATTGCTTACATAAGTTCTCCACTAAGTTCTCTTACTAACTTCTCCATAGTTGTATAACACAACATAGCGATGTTCCTTACACTTGTAGCACAATTCAAGATGACGTTGGCACGGTCATATAGGTAATAGTTTAATTGCCGCGTACATGCGTGCTGGCTGTCATGTCGAGGTTTCGGGATGAGGTGCCGGTGTGGATGACGGCACTGCCAACGTTACTTAGAGGATTATTCAGCCGCACCGACTGACATACCGCAAGACGGAATTCCGATCACAATTATCATTATATGGAGCAGACCAGGAGCAATTATTCATGTCATGGCAAAGTTATTAATTACTATTGTAGACATGGTCCCATAGGATAGGAAGAAATAAATGAATTTTCCCACAAGGTTTGCGGCTGGTATGCGGCTGACCACCCATGCTGTAAAAAATGGTTCACTTTGCCAATGTCACCCGTCGATAGAGTCCGGTCGATAGCTCAGTTGGTAGAGTGCTTGCATTCCATGCCGTGAGCTCGGGTTCGAATCCCGCCGAGGCGAGGGTGTCAGAAATGATTTCCCGTTTCGGTGTTTATTTCAAGCCCCAAAATAAAAATACCGGCAAGGTTTACTCAGCCTTCACAAGAAATGAGTACCAGCCCTCTCAGGAGCTGGGAAACCCCCACTTCATCTGAAGTGGTTGGCGTAAGGCCGGCCCCCTTACCTGTAAAAATAAATAGGTTCAACTCGCCACGTGCGACCCCCTCGGGGATAACGCGGCAAGAAGTTAACACTATATGTGTAGCTTAGTTGCGTTTTTAGTTGCGTTTGCGTTTTACCCCTGTTTCAGGGAAGTTCAGGGAACTTATACGTGTCTGCTTGTGAAAATACATCTAATGTGAATCCTTAATGTTACATCTATTTGCAACTTACATTCGATTACTTTTAGGCCGTTGGTTCCCGCGGAGGGTTATAAGAGATAAGGAAAGCTAAGGTGGTGGAATTTAGACACGTTACTAACAGATAAGTGATGACAACGATGAACACAAACACTCGTTAAAAGAAGTGACACGAAAAAGAAGAGAATCTTGTCAGCAATCTGTTGCTAGTTGGAACTGCTGCAAGTGATAGTCAACTGAAAACTATTTTTCTTCACCCCCCTGATAATTTTTTTTTACTTCGTTTTCATTCACAATTTGATGTCTCCAAATTTTACGTCCATGTTTATTTTTTGTTTCATTACTTTAAAAGATTAGTCTCACGATAAAAAGACAAGGGTATCCATTTATTTGGTCATTCGCTTATTATTTTTTTGAATCGTTTGGTCGAGATGAAGATCCCAACACTCCATCCACTTCACTACTTCTGGCTTCGTGGATGAGTTTCAGCCAATAATAATGTCTTAATTTATAATTTTTGGATGAAATTTTTCAAGCAAAACACTGTTTATTTTCACTATAGACTTTATTTAAAAGATTTTATTTTATTTTTTATTTTATTTTTAAGGAGAAAAAACAGATACAGACACAAAAACAAATACAAGAAAAATGTAAACCTAAACAGTAGTGTGCCTTAATCCTAAAGAATTCCCACAGATATGTAAAAACAATAAAATAGCTGACGAAAAATAAAAACATAAAAGAAATCGATGAGGTAAAAAGTAAATCAAATTAACAACAGAAATAAAAATAAGAGGAAAGAAAAAAAAAAGTGAAAAGAGAAACTAAGAATAAACAAAAAATATACAAAAAAAGATAAAAAGAAAACCCATTCAAGATATAATGGATAGCACGGACATTTTATAAATACTTTTTAATAGGTCAGATCTAAAGGAGTACTTCACTTTATTAAATATATATCTAAATCACTAAAATATATATTAAAATCACTGCACATTCTATACATAGGAGCTCTTTGACCTGAGTTTGTTCGACATTTGGGCAGAGAAAATATTTGTAACGAACGGGATGCACTTCTTGGTATGCGAAAATTAATCTGACATAGAAGACCAGGGCAATCCGTTTCAGATAGACAAATACTCTTCAAAGTTAACGCACTCAATAATAAACGCCGATTGTCAAGACTAATTAGGTTTAAGTGAACTAGGCGGTTTTCGTAAGTGCGGTTGACGAAGCTTAAACGATGGAATAGTATTTTTGTAAATCTTCTTTGTACGGACTCTATAAGAGTCTTGTACACATTATAAAAAGGATTCCATATAGTCACAGCAAATTCTACTTGAGATCGTATTAATGAATGATATAAGGTCATATAACTAGATAACATTTTAAATTTTTTTGTTACACGAAACACAAATCCCAACATTTGAAAGGCCTTATTGACAACGGCATCAATATGCACGTCAAACAAAAGTTTCGAATCGAAAGTCACACCTAGGTCCCGTATGCACGATACTCTTTCAAGTGTGTGATTGGAAATCTTGTAATTGTATTTGATCAGAATGCGTTTCCTCGAGAAGGTTATAATTTTACATTTTTCAAAGGCGAGTGACAGTTTGTTAATCGAACAGTATAAACTGAGCCGATTGATGTCTTCCTGTAGTAATAAACAGTCGTTAATATTATCAACTTTTTTTAAAATTTTCATATCATCAGCGAATAATAATAATTTACTGTTTTTAAAGCATTTATGGATATCAGATATGAAAATTGTGAATAAAAAAGGACCCAATATGGAACCCTGAGGAACGCCAGAGCTTATCGCACACAATGATGAGGTGTATCCATTCAGGGTAACAGTTTGATATCTCGATTCAAGATATGAAGAAAACCACCTAAATAAGTTACCTTGGACTCCATTGAAGTGAAGCTTTTTAAGTAATATAAGGTGATCTACCTTATCGAAAGCTTTACGGAAATCAGTGTACACGCTATCAACAGAGGAGCCCTGGTCAAATGTCTCAAAAATAAAATTAGAATACAGTAACAAATTAGAAACTATAGATCGTGATCTGACAAATCCATGTTGACTATCAGGAATCTTTAAAACAAAATTACGAACGTTTTCGACCTAGAAGGTCATCATCAGGTATCAATGTCTTAATGTGAGGTACTCCTCAACTATGTGCAGGACATCTATTTTCTGTTATTTTTTCGCTTGTTTTTTACATTCATAATATTTTATTAATATTTTTCAATCTTTTAAAACGTAGATAAAATATCAACAATACAAGGAAAAGATAAAAGGCCAAAAAAAAAGTTTGAAAAAACTTGGCTTATATTTTGTATCAAAATTAAATTACCTAAAAAATTCGAATGCTGGTAATTCCAAACACGCGGCAAGTCAGTTTTTCTTTTATTCTAATAATGTTTTTCACGATTTTTTCCTCCCCGTTTATAAATAAGTAATTCTACTACCTACAGGTTGGTGTGGAAAACATAAAGGAGAAACATTCAAAATTAAAAAGGGGGAATAAGCCCTCTGGAGGGGTGGAACGCTCTCAGGTTCCAGAATGAGATAAGTCACATTTCTTTGTACAATGTTGCAGAACAAACAAGGGAGGGAGGGGGAAAAGTGAGCGTTAAAGGGGCGTTAGACTGCCGCGTAAAATACATGTATTTTTTTCCGATACAAGACTAACACGACAGTACGGAACAAAGGAATTATCATTCTTGAAATAATAACGAACAAGCTAACGAGGAGCTCCTGCCAACCATTAAGCAGAGAAAGTATATGTACTTCGGTCACATTTTGAGAAATGAGAAGTACCGTCTCCTTCATCTTATTATATAGGGTAAGATTGAGGGGAGAAGATCTCAGGGACGCCGAAGGACATCGTGGCTGAAAAACCTGCGACAGTGGTTCGGCAAAAGCACCAAGTCCCTGTTTCGAGCCGCAGCATCTAAAGTCAAAATAGCCATGATGATCGCCAATCTTCGATAGAAGTAGCAAAAAAAGAAGAAGAAGAAGTTAACGAGGCCGATGTTTTTAAATCAAGTCTAATGCTGGCTCTTCAAAATAAAATAATATTTTGCACGTCATTTGAAATCATCGTTTTCCCATAGTCCAATTCTAATCAAAGCTTAGAAGGCGCTGTGGCCAAGTAGTCAAGACGGTTATATCAAATAGTTACGGTTTTAAAAATAACGCTGGTTCGATTCCCATCGGGCTCCTTGGCGATTGATTTCATCCTGGTTCAACAGATGCCATTGGGTAATTAATAATTTATAATTTCTAAAAATAAAATATGATTTACTTAACGAGTAAAATTAAAATAGGACTTTGAGTTAATAGTGCTAATGTCTGTTTTTAGCCATGCAAAAGTAGGTTGATAATTTGCATAACTCTTCACAAATTTACTCTGTCTAAAAAAAACATCCAGTTGTAACTCCCCCTAATGAAGAAGACTAAAACACATAGGTTCAAGAAAATGCTATACAAACGAATTTCCTACGATTGAAATAAAAGTAAATACAGTAACGTAGACTTTATAATTTGACTTCATAACGGTGTTTGAACTGTATGTGTGTTTTGACTAGCTCAACAGGGGTGGCTTTGGTAAGCGCTATAGAACGGAGGTTGCAGGGGAAGGTGCAGGCTTTCGTATTTCAACGGTATCCGGTGATCAGTACCCTAAGTATTTTTACTACACGTTAAAAATCATTGCGTTTTCAAAAAAGTTTACATAAAATAAAACTCCCACCAAAGGCGCTTGTGAAGTTCTAGTTTATTTTTGTAAACGCTTTTGTTAAGTAAATACGTAATGTTTTATACCTGGACTACAGAGATCGCATCCTGCCGTGGAGTTTTCCCCTTGATTTCAACCCGTGTTGATGGAATGCCGGAGGGCGAGAGAAAAAAGAAAATTTCCAAAATGGTTGCACAAAAAAATGTTGAAATTTTACACGCGTTCATGCATATTTAAAAGACGAAATGCGACAGTATGTAATGTAATTTGAAAGGTGTAGAAGAAATGTCATTTAGGTAGGTACATAAATGAATTGGAATGTGCATATATATAAGGAGTAACGCAATTTTATCACTGCTGAATTATGTATCTACAAATTGTAGATGTGAAAATTGACACTCCTGCTTTGCAAAGTTGAAGATGAAGAATAATAAGGGAGGGGCTTTGGTAACTTTTACAGGAAGTAGGAGAGGGAAAATTGTATTTTTTATTCGTTTATATGTTCATCGCGTTATTTTGTAGGAAAGGGGATTATTTTTTACGGCAAAGATGAAAAAGAAAATTATTACGAATACAATACCTATTTTTTTCAAGGGCAGATGGTTTTGTAACAAAAAGTCATTCTTTACTAAATTCTAAAGATAAATTTTCACAATGCTAATGCAAAAAAACTAAATAATATAAGTTGATTTTAAGCTCATAAAAGATCTGATAAAGATATGTTAAACATTATTATGATGTTTGTGAATTGCAATGAGGGTATTAATTAAAATATTTTTAATGACGACATTTTGTGGTAGAGGCCAGACGACAGGTGAAGGTAAAACTTGTTGTCGTAAAGATGTGGTTTGTAAAAAATCAAAGCACGATACATTTATTGTGCGCCATTAATTAAATGCATAACCTGCGTTAAATACCGGCTGGTATCTAATGTTGTATTGCTCAGGTTATTAAAGTGTCGAGACCGTGAATGGAATGAAACATAATAAAGAACTATAAAAACTAAACGAATGCTAAAAGTAATGACGTGTACGCGGTTTGGCCGTGAGAGCATCCTGAATATCTGATATCTAATGCAGGCACCTCGGCTTTTCTAATTATTTCCTAACGAAGGGGATTCGAGCACGAAAACCAAAATATTATAATAATTTTAGTTGGGTTCTTTTAATCAAACTGCAATTTATTTTTAAGATTTATTTTACACAATGTACTGATTTCTATCTCTTGCCCTCTCGACTTCACGGCTAAATGTTTTAATCGACTTGGTCTCTCACACAATTGCGGTCCAAATATATAGCGTCTAAACGGACGCCTCTCGCATATTCTAGACTCTTCTATATAGTGAACCTCTCCACACACCTCTGTATTGTTCCATACTATTCTAGTTACACATACCAATTACTACCTTTGTCCTTTATTCTACTTTGTCCTAATCCTACTCTTGGTACTACCTGAAGATGACCATATCGCTGCCCTAGTTCAATACTCAGACATCTTACACAAAGCTAGTTTCGAGAAAATCGAAAAAGAAGGTTTGTAATCGCTATGATAATTACAGTTAACTTTGTTTTAAAGTCACTTAACGCAACAATGTGTAGCTTAGTTGCATTAAGTGACTTTAAAACAAAGTTAACTGTAATTATCATAGCGATTACAAACCTTCTTTTTCGATTTTCTCGAAACTAGCTTTGTGTAAGATGTCTGAGTATTGAACTAGGGCAGCGATATATGCAGGTCGAAAACGTTTGTAAATTATAATTTAAATAAATCAATATCGTGTGTGATAATAAAACAATGTTTTAATCAGAAATTAGTTTTTTTTTAAAAACATAAAATCAATAATGATAACGGGTCAACAACAAGCTTATCCTGTTGATTATATTGCACGTTTAATAATAAAGAGCAATAACTCAAAAATTGGGAAAATCGAGATTTTGTAATAAACGCAAGAACAATGCGAGAAGAATACGTAGAATGCGGCAGCCGTTCAATTTGGACGAATATGACCGAGATAAAACATCGGTTGCCTTTTTCATCCCATACAAGTTGTACTGGTTATCTGAACTTCAAACGTGATTCCCCAACATTCTTCTTTTTTGAGTTATTTCTCTTTATGATTAAGCGTGCGATATATTGTTAGTTTTTATATTCACGGAATGGGAAGTGAATAGCGATGAATATTGAGGTGGCGCACTATTCGAGCATAAGGAACTGTGAAATGTTTGAATGGCGTCGAATGCGCTTACGAAATGATCCAATGGCCGACCTTCGGCTGGTGGAGACTGCAGAGCCACGAGTGTTTACTATTGATTTTTAAACAAGGAAACGGCATCGCCACGCCAATGGTGTTATTGTTTGCAACACGACCACGCGTAGGAAATAAATAATTAAATTGCGAATCACTATTAAACATCACTACGCAAGTATAAAAATTACAAATAAACTAAAGCATGGCGATCACAAAAAAATTATGCAAACTTGAATAGCAAAATAATGACCGTTTTATACTCTACAATTTTTTTTAAAACGCTGTGTTTGAGTTTAAACGTAATGTTTTCTACTTCAAAATTACGTTTTTAACTCAAGTATAGCGCTTATCCAAAAATGTATGAAAAATAAAACATCAACTAGAGGGAGCGTTTTGATTCTACAAATTTTTAGTACAACGTTATGGTTGATTTTGTACGTAATCTTTCATATTTGAGGTACTCGTACAGAAGTAGCTTAATTTATTCTACACACAAAACACAGCTCGTTTGTATTATGTATTTGTAGATATTTAAATATTATTGTTGTGGGAGCAAAGTGTTGTGTCATTTTCGGAACAAAAAATTAACAATGAGATCTTGTTTTGTTTGGCATCGATCGTGATGCAGATAATTGATTTCTTACCAGCTTTTTTGGTGCTTTGGATGCTTGAGATGAGTTTCAACATACCTGAAACAAAAAATAAACATAACTTAGATTTTTATCAATGTGTTGTTTAACATTTAAATAACATTTCAGTCCATCTCACATTACAAAAAGAAGGCAGCTTCTTGTGATATTCAGTGTATTATCAAGCACATTTGTACGTCAAATAACAATAAAGTAAGTTAATAATTTTTTTGGACTAAAAAGGCCAATTTGCACAGGTTCTGGCCACTCTTTTCGGAATGGCAAAGTAAAAAGTATTTTGACACAAACTATGATAAAAATACACAACTTTTCTCTCTCATTATTGTTCACTGAATTGTTGAAGGTTTAGACTTTTGGTTTGTTGAATCAATTATTTTTCAAAAAGGTTTTTCGCTGAGTTGAAAAATTAACGTGTTTTTTAAAGACCGGTTACCAAGGTCCATTAAGCCTGAAGGCAACTGGGTCTTGCTTGAGAATTAGATCTTTCTATGGTGACTACCAAGCATGCATGCAGAGGACTCTTGAGGCGTGATTCACATATCATCCTAATATTAGTAGGTACTATTGAGGCTTTCTTTGCGAATAATTTCCGCTAACAAACAAGAGAACATGATGATATGTTTATTTCGCATGCGTGTTCTTGAATTACCAAAAACTCAAGCATATTTTATTGTAATTTTAGAAAACATCGCATTAAGTCAATTCACTAATAAGCCAGGAAATGACTGAAATGAAATATTATATATTTTATTATGACCATTAATGGAAGCATACGAGTCGCGTGGATTTTATATCCGGGTTCAAAATATAATGGTTTATTTTTGTTGATGAGGTCAAGTAGTTTTTATAGTTCTGTACTGATACCTAGCTCATTATGTAGTTTACTTAGATGGAGTAGGAAAGGACATACATACAGATAGTCTTTCCTTGATCCCCTGCAACTCTCGCTAACTTACCCTGAAACAGGGGTGACATTAGTAAATGTGAACCAACTTATAAATGTGACTGATCAGATTCATACTAACCTAGGAGTCAAGGAACAAACTTAACAATATGCATACATTTTTTTTTTAATATGAAAACAAACAATGTTTGATTCTACTTTTCTTCATATTTTGCATCACACTTTTTTTCATACTTCGAAATTTTTAAAATGGAATTCTATGTAAGTTTCCACTAAAACATTTCATAAATAATATTTTGGATGGTTGGTGCATTAACACTGTGAAAATTCATCTTTTCTTTAGTTATTCAAACTATGTTTTATTTTCACTCTTTATAATTTTTTTTTTTTTCATAAATACATTTCCGGTTGATATTACATGGTCCGGTTGATAGCTCAGTTGGTAGAGTGCTTGCATTCTACCCCGTGAGCTCGGGTTCGAATCCCACCGAGGAGGGTGTCAGAAATGATTTCCTATTTCGGTGTGTATTTCAAACCCCATAATATAAATACCGGCGAGGTTTACTCAGCCTTCACAAGAAATGAGTACCAGCCCCCTCGGGAGCTGGGAAATTCCCACTTCAACTGAAGTGGTTGGCGTAAGGCCGGCCCCCTTACCTGTAAAAATAAAAAGGTTCAACTCGCCACATGCGACCCCTTCGGGGATAACGCGGCAAGAAGTTACACTATATGTGTAGCTTAGTTGCGTTTTTTTTTTTTGCATTTAATTACCTATATGAAAACGATAAACGAAAAATTAATTCTGAAAATATAACGCTCGATCCAAAACAATATAAAAGAATTTAGAATGTAGAATTTAGCTAACACTAATCCTAAAACTAAGTATTTCCAACAGTACTTTTATAAAATCTACATTTGATATTTTTGGCTAAATCTAACGCAGTTTATTAAGTGTTATCTGACACGAAATCTGTTGAAGAATTCCAGCACAGCCTTCGGAACGGTAAAAGGAAACCATTATCCGTTCTCATTTAGCGATGGCGCTGATTCATTTCTTGTCTTGCGCAGCACTAGTGGCAGTGGCAGTGGTAGTGGCAGTGGCAGTGGAACAGAAGTGGCAGCCCATTGTGGACTGCAGCGCGCAGTGTGCGGGTAAGCGCGCGCTAGAGGTGGTTCTTGTTCGCGCTAATTTGAGGGATGAATGGGAGGTTTGTCTCGGCTGGCAAGCGCAGGTATGCTTGAGTAGCGGGTAATGATCAAAACGTACTGCTTATTTACTAACATTTCATAATAATTTCATCAACACCATATCGAATTATCACGCTAAAGAAGCCCATTGTAGACGTGGACGAAACGTCCGGAAGCTCTCCGGTAGACAACGGCTTCAGGTCCCGGCAAGATACGCTCCAGCGTCTGTTACTGTATCCTGCCGCCGTTCCACTAGGGGTGGCCGGTACCTCCGCAGATGCGCCTCCACTTTTTTCTGTCCTTACAATTTACAAACCACTTTCATTTCCTCAATATTCATCACCTTTTTCATACATACTCTTCTCTTATTCTCACTCTGCAGATTCCATTCTTTCGCAATTGTTTCACATTCTTTTGCAACTGTTTCTTTATACTCATACATACTGCAGTCCTTGCTATTGTGTAAAACACGCCATTTCGTTTACTTGATACCTCTATTTTTAAGTTTTTAGTATACAACTGTAACTGCTTACTCATTTGCAACCCTCATCCTAATATGAACAGTCTAGATTTTCAGTTCTAGATTGTACAGAGATAAAAAAAAGACTATCGTATTTTTTTTAAAAGAAATCCTGGGCGGGAGACTCCCTAGATTATAGAGACTCTAGGTCTAGGGGTCTATGACACTTGTTGTAGTGCAGAGGTGTACGAGCTTGGTCGTCGACCTTTGGTGACCGGTCATCGGTAAAGGTTTATGAATTTTTCAACCCAGCGAAGAGCAAATTTGAAAATATAATTGGTATATTTTTTGTGCTCCGCCGGGATTCGAACCCACATCCTTTCCATTCAGAGTCCGCAGTGTTACCACTGAGCTACAGACCGCTCAATTTTTTAACAATGATCAATTTCAAGAGCCGACAAGTTTTCAGCCTTCCCTCGTACAATTACATAATTGTATAGAGTGGCTGTATACACTATGCGCTAACACAGTTACAAGGAGCCTTTCATTCATTCGTTCCTTGTCTGGAATAATTAAGTTTTGCATCGGGCTTAATGGAATGTTTTCTGGGTGAATGCAGAACGGAAGTAATTGTTTCAAGCAAGGAAGTACTAAATCATTTGACGCCTTTTGTTCTCATTAAACAGTCCTGCGGGGCTTATCTCGTACAAACTTGACGCGTCACTGTAGCTACTTCATTACATGATGCGGGCTCAAAACAATTAAGTAAATCATTCACGATTTTACAATCATAACAGTTATTACCTTGAATTGAATGATAGAGTCCGCAATGATTGGGTGATGAACGAGTGTGGTATAAAAGAGAATTTAAGGATGAAAGTACAAAAAAACACAATTAGTTGGTTCGGACAACTTGAAAGAATTGATATAAACGACTCACGAAGAAAGTGTACAGAGGAAATGTCAGAAGAAAGCAGAGAAGGGGAAGACCGAGGAAGGAATAGATAGACCAAATAGGTGAGATTGCGAAAGAATGGAACCTGCAGAGTGAGAATAAAAGAAGAGTATGTGTGAAGAAAGTGATGAATGTTGAAGAGATGAAAGAGGTATGCAAGGACAGAAAAAAGTGGAGACGCATGTGCGGAGGTACCGGCCACCCCTAGTGGAACGGCGGCACGATACAGTACAGTAGGAAACAAGGACTGATGATTTTATAACTTGAACCAACAAATGAAATTGATAGAGAGGAGTTTATGGAATGTTTTATACTCAATAACTGTAATATTGAACTGTTTGAGCCCGGCAAGAGTTGATATTATTTTAACGTCCACAAGACATCAATACAAATAATATCCTTGCGCCATCCTGAGCCCGTATATTGTTCACAATACGTATAAAAACCTCAGGGGGTGGAGGGTGGATGACGTGAAATATATCTCGGCATTAAGTGTAATCAGGGCTTTGTACTTGCAAGGGTGAGGCGACCACAGTAACTGAGTACAAAACATCGCGTTAATCTCACCTCGATTGCGTAAATCAAAATGTATGGAATATACGACAGCACTCCTAGAGAGTGATTATTTTTCATACGTTTTATCGAGCTACGCAATTGAGGTGAGTTTACTCAATGTTTTAGACTAAGGGCACAGAAAGAAAAAGCCGGCAGATTATCAAGGAGGGCGCGCCAGGTGGGCAAAGGGTTGATGCCCTCGGAAAACCACTGAAATATGAAGCCTAATGAATCTTACCTGTCTTGTTACAAAATCTACCTAGAATATTATATACGTGATGCTATTTTAAAGGGTTGTTTTACAAGCAAAAAAAAATATTGTTTAGATAGAATTTAAGCTGGAGCTACGGTCGTTTGATTTATTTAAAAAATAAAGTTCATAACACTTTTTAGGATTTTCAACGAACGGTTTAAGGAGTACTCGTATTAACCTCGACGTTCGTTAAAGTCGTAGCCAAAAGGAGGCACCATTTCACCTCAGTGTGGTTGGGTTACATAGTGTCATTATTGAGATTAACTCAGCTTAAAAAACTAAAAAGTTTTGTAAAAATCGTTGCAATTCCAAATTTCCAATCATAATTGCTAGAACTGCGTAGTAAGATAGTAGACTAAATATAATTGTTTTTATACTCAAACAGCAAATCCGTGGCTCGTCCACAGCCTATGGTGAATTTTCCACACAAAAATCAGAACTGACATAAACAGTTTTTATTATCCCAAGTTCATTACCTTGTACAGGTTTTCAATGAATTTACAGGGAAATTTACAAGAAAATGCGACGTTTTATCAATAAAATAATTAATAATTTGAAGGGGCTTGTATTGATAAGTGTCTTTTATTACATTTAAACAAATGTTTATGAACCCTAAGCGTGTGCACTAGTTTTGTTGTATTATTGAATTCTTCCATTCACAATGAGTGCCAACACAGTTTTCTTTCAATATGTGACCCATAAATTACCCTACGGTTTGCCAAGACAAATCCGTAGATCAGCTATAGATCAAATGCTTTGTAAATAACCCTGAATGGCTTTTGCTGAGCCGTTCCCACCCATTCATATTTTGACATACAAAGCGCCCTTGCAGAGGTAGCAATTACGAAAAGGCGCACTTTAAATCATCATCATCAAGTTGTAGATTTAAATTCATACACACGCATCTTTCACAGTCTCCATACACTCCGCCCAGACAAGTAAAGAAGGGTAGAGATAAGAAGTCCAAACAAAGGGAAGCGTGAGATATGGCGTGTCCCAGTGGGAGAGCGGACATCTATCAGGCATTGCCGGAAGTGCCTACACGTCGTCAGGACATCACGGGTGGGAAGTGTGAGGGTGAGGGGGTGATTTAATTATTTGCTTTGGTTTATGGGACGTGGCAGGCCCCGGGCTGTGAGGCTTTCTGTAAGCGAACCCCCTCCAACGGGGTATTACACTTGATTCATCCATTTCATAACAATTTGGAGGGAGTTAAATGAGCGTTACGAGAATAAGAAGAGATAACGCAACTCGCAACTAAGCTACACATGTAGTGTAACTTCTTGCCTGCGTTATCCCCGAAGAGGTTGCATGTGGCGCTTCGGGACCTATTTATTTTTACAGGTAAGGGGGCCGGCCTCACACCAACCACTTTTAGTTGAAGTGGGTTCAGTGGAAGTGAGGAGATACTGGTTCTTATAATTATGTTTGCCTTAAGGTGAATTAGCGAGTGTTCTTAAACTTACAAGTTCCGACCTTCGTGTTAATATTGAAACACGCATTAATCTTGATTACAAAAAACATTGACATGATATGATTGTTATAAAAATAAACATTAGCAAAAAGCGACTGTTTTGTTTTGTATTAGACCAGCAATACAACAATATGCCATTTAATCGGAAAGAATACCTACAAGACATTTGACTGTCAAAGAACATAATGTATCCGAGAAGAATGACCCGAAATAATCCAATGAAAAATGTATTGCATTTTCTTCATTTATCTACGATTTTGAAAAGCTCATCCAGAAAAGCTACCTATATTTTGTGGAAGACAGATTCCAATATCTAAAAACCCACCTCTCATATGAAAGACGCTTTATACAAAAGTCATAATCTTCATTACAATTGGTTCACTTTTGCTAATTTCAACCTGTTTCAGGGAAAGTCAGCCAGAGTTTCAAGGTTTCTGTTCATTTGAGGTTTAAGCATATGTTTGTCAATACACACTTCAAACTTACGCGTGTCTGCTTGTGGGCATGCATTAATAAACATGAATCTTAAATGTTAATACATATTTTCAGCATAATATATTATTTTACATTTAAGAAAATAGTAAGAAATCTTTTGACGCCTGTACGGTATGAATAAGCGGCGTGATTTAACCCGAATTTGTAGTGGCTGAGAAGGGTTTGATTCCAGGGCTCGGTGCAGGACATCCGCAGGAGATGGGGTCGTATATCAGGGGGAGGGGGAGCAGGGGCGTATATCAGGGAGGGCAGGGAGCAGGGACGTATATCTGGGACCGTCCCATGGGAGGACGCGGAGCCGAGGAACAGAGGACCGGGCGTCCTCCTGGTCCCTGTGATCTCACATCAACACCAAGTTAAGACTTCACGTTTTAAGTTCAGCATGAGATTTAAACTCTCACTGGAGGTGCAGTTTTAATATCTATATATTTCTATAGTTTGATATATAGTTTGCGTTTTAATGCAAATCTTGGGGTAAACGACGTTACACACCAATATGAGACAAACATTTCAACTAAACCATGAGGTTTAAACGCTCACTAGAGGCGCTGTTTCAGTATACATACATTTTTCAAAATATGCTATATTCGAGTTCAAACGTACAGTTTTATACTAGGGTACACGTCGACACACACATAGTTGAGTTTCAATCGAATTGTGAGTAATACGAGTAAATTCTTGGGATTGGAACTTTCTTCTAACGTCTGTCTTGGATGGGACTGCCGTCCTTAGCAACCAATAACAACATATTTTACGCATTTTCCCTAGAAACCCGGCCGGGTGACGAAAATATTTTGCATATGTCAATTCATGTGTGGACTACATTACTAGCATTGTATGCTACGGAGGGTTGAGATATAAAGACTGAAAGAAGAGGAGAAAATGTATGAAAAACGTGTAATATTGATATGAAGAAATAGAAAATGGCAGAGATAACCAGTCTGGAATTGACGGAGTAACAGTTAATTTAGAATTGTTTTTATTCTATGAAAACTTATACTTGGAAAAGTAATGCTTTCCTCGTGAAAGGGAAGCCGCCTCAAAATCATAATCGTAAATATAAAAACTTGAAATGTTTATTGTTCGTTTAATACAGGGGTAGCCAATCTAAGGAGCGCAACATCTTATTAGAAATTAACATTTAGAGATTGGGTAAGTTTCTATTTCTCCTTCTGGCCCCGCCAACAATTTCAATTCTATGGTCACTTTTTTGAGATTCTAGTGTAAAATGACAGTAAAGGATTCATTCATTTATACAGCTGGTTTCGAGAGAAGTCGAAGTGTGAAGCTTTCAAGACTAAGCAATGTACAACAATGGGGCCATGATTAAGACGATAGAGCACATACTTTCTTTTCAAATGATCTTCAACGTCAGGACTTGTAGAGACAAGTACAAGTTTTTTAAAATCCCTTTTTGTGACATATTTTCACTGCAATAGCTCTTATCTATAACTTGAAGAAAATGTAGGATCTTCCGTCCTTTTTCCGCAACTATTTCCCTAGGAGGGGCCAAAGCCTCTGCAGAGTTGCCTCCATTCCTTACAATCCTTGCAAACCTCTTTAAACGGATTCATATCCATCCCCTATTTTCACATTTCCTTCTTTTCTATTCACTCTGTATACCCCATCGGACACGCATTACGACTGCTGTTCTCTCAAATCGGTGTTATAGCCGCGGGGATCAAGACAGGTTATTTGGAACCGGATAACGCTGGTTCGAATCCCGCGACGATAACTTCGACCCTGGTTCAACAGATGCCGTATGCACACAAGCTTCTGCTTTCGCATGAAGACAACTGGCCAGGTAAAATAGGTTGGTGCATTGCATTCCTTTCCACAAATCTATTTAAAAAAAAAAAAAAAAAAAAAAAAAAATGGTTCGGCATGGTATTCCAAGAGTCAATAAGATTCTTGAGACTTAGCGGAAAAGATAGTCTAGCCCTATGTTGACAAAGAGAGATATTTAGCTTCTCGGGACTCGGCGGAGGAGATTGTGTAGCCCTTGGTTAGCACACTCACAAGATCCCTGACTCGGCTCAACAGTCTAATAGTTCCGCAATGTCTCTGCATGGGTCCTCATTAAAAAGCCAGCCCGGCAGATGTAGCGGGAGATAGCGCGGTATTAAGTAGCTCTTGTAATCAGTTAGCGCGGGGATCGATAAGTAATTAGGAGCTCAGGCTCGGCGTGGATTCCAGCACCGAGGCCTTGAACCTCACGTTTACAATAACATTACAAAAATGTAACGCTCACTAGAGGAGCTTATTATATATCCAAAGGTTTGTTGGTAAACTCATTGGTTGAGTTTAAGCGTAATGTTGTATACTTGGAGTCTTGAGGATTAATGACGTTCGTGTTGTAGTAACTGCCTACATACAAACCACTTTGTTAAAGAGAACACTTTATGAGCTTTCTGGTGGAGCTTAAGCCTAAAAAGTTTAACTATCAAATGTTTTCGGCTATTTGAAATTATTTTAAAAAATGTGTACAGGATAGCAGGTCATATGCATCTCTTCCCACTTCAGTTGTTATATAAATTGCCACATTTTATTTGTGTATTTACATGTGACAAATATTGTTACCTTTATATAAGAACGATTGGTAAAGCTACGTAGGTACAGCAGTCATAAATGTTACCCTTGTTTATCAGCCTAAATGTAAGCACGTAAATTGTACCCAATTTTAAACAGATTTTTCGAATTATGTTAAAGAGAAGAACAGGTTTCTTTAAGTTTTGACGAAATTGTCATCAGGAGACGTGTTTCGTGCACGGACGAACTGATAAAGAAGACACACGCTACTAGATGACATCGGATACGACTTTCACGAAACGTCGGGAACGTGTTCTTCTCTTCAATACTGTTCGTATAATCCATTAATTATTCTACGCAAACTGTTTATCAGCCGAAATTCTAATTTAATATCATGAATAAATTGATAATGTAAAAATAAAAAACAACGTTTTTCTTCACGAGTTGATTTATCTCCTCGCGCGCATTCGATGCTACCACATCATCAAGAGGACAACGTAACTCGTGAAGAAAAACTTTGTGCTTTATTTTTACATTATTACTTTTCAATGAATTTTCGCAATGTTAATACATAAAGCCTTCAACTTTCATTCAGTGATGTTACGTTCTGTGATGCATCAACAGGACATATGAACTTTTGGCTACTGTGCCATATTTCCTGAGCAATATATGGCATACTTTTGATTAACATTATCTTAATTAAGAAACCCATCGTAGAAATGGGCGAAACGTCCGGAAGCTCCAGCTCCCACAGACCACGGCAATAGATCTCGGAAAACATCACTCCAGCATCATCAGCCGGCCGTGTAAGCCTAAAACTCTTATTCAACATTATCTTATATTTCTGTCATTAAATCTACCAATAGTTATCCTCTGTACACGTGGAGTGTTATGTGTGAAAATGCAATAAAGCCCGCGCCATTGTATCACATGCGATATGCAAGCTCAACCAACAATCAAATTACTCGCTGCACCCCAACTATACGTTTAAACTCAACCAAAGAGTTTACCAACAAAACATATGAAAACTAAAACAGCGCTTGTAGTGAGAGTTTTATTTTCCATGAAATTTTGTGTGAAGTGTGGTGTTCAAGTTTAAATGTGTAGCTTTATGCTTGGAGTAGAGAGGTATAACATTATCCCTGCCATTACACTACCGGAGCTAACTGGGATTGTGGATTATGAAACATACGTGGTGATTACTAGTAATGAATATTTACACTAACAGGTATTTTTATAATGCCTGCTAGTACACTTATTCTTGGCAGTTGAGGGTGAAACAATACACCTAAGGTTTATTTTAAAACACGAGCGTAGAATTTGATTAAACTACGGTTGAGATTTTGATACTTGATCTGTTCAACACATTTTTTAAAATGAAATATTTAAATTTAGTACTGTTATGGTCGGTTGACATATTTACAATTACAATTTATAAAACTTTTTGGATAAAGATTAGGTACACGAAACTCAATACATTATTGAGTTTCATTAGGTTGGTATGAGGCTGACTACCCATACTGTACAAATATGGTTCACTTTGCCAATGTCACCCCTGTTTTAGGGAAGTTCGGCAAGAGTTGCAGGGCTTATGTTCATTTGAGATTGGGTTTTTATATTATAGGTCCACATGCGGCATGCGTTAGCGCGAACTTACACGTGTCTGCTTGTAGGAATGCATTTAATATGAATCTCAAATGATATATATATCTTTGCAACTTAGATTTAGATTATTTAGATTTAGATACATGTTTTTTTTTATCAAGTAAAAGTATTTATACTTGTAACACTACTTTTTTAATAGAGCATAAGAAACATACCGCCTAAAGACATTTGAGACGTGGATTTGGAGGAAGATGACCGAGTCTTGATGAATCGAAGGTAAGTCCAAAGTCCTAAGTAGAAGAAAGAAGGAAGCTTATATGTAAGTCATATTTTGAAGAATAAAATCAAACTGATGGTACACTCTACGAGTATAAGACATAGCACCTTTATTAGCAAAATCTTGGAAAGACGAGTAAGATGTCGTCCAAGAACTTCATGCTTCCAGAATTTGAAGTGACTCATGGATGTCGCGTCATATTTGCAGCTCAAGAGGATGGCAACCAACAGAGACAGATGGCTGGCACGAAGAGTGCTGCCTTCAGAAGAAGATGATGAATAGAGTAAAAGTAACAATAACTACAAGTATGAAAGCAGTGGCGGCTCTTCATTGGGGGAAAGTGGGGAACATCCCTATGGATGAAATTGAAAAAACAATTATTTACTAGAGGCGAAATATAATAAAAATGAACTTAAAGCTGTTACAAATTATTTAATTTTAGAGTAATATATACGTAGCGCGCTAAAACTGTTGGGAAATATTTTGGCTAATACGAGAAATGCTTTTCACAATTTGAAGGTTCAAATCTTGTCCCCTCTCATTAATACATCGAGTTATACAGTAGGTACATACATACATCTCGATTTATTAATGAGAGCGGACTCCTTCGGCCGGCACTCAGCCATCGGCCGGGCCGAAGTTGAACGATTCTTACATGGGGATATTCATTCGGATCTCCGAGATTTCTTTGTATGTGTTAGTGGCGACTGCTTGTACAATACAAAATACAACGTTATCGCGCATGCGTATTTCAAACGCTGAACATGTTGCCCATGGGGTGACTTCTGAATATCCCACTGTGACGTAGGAGCAAACTGTGTAGGTACACCGAGGTACACATCATAATATTGTTTAAGATTTGTGTCGGGGACTCACACCGTAAATTTGTAACAGTGATTGTCATTGTTTCTCTTTGGTTAACTATAAGTTGTTACTTTTTAGATTTATTTACCGCCAGTTTCGTGGCGTTTTCAACGTGATAAGTCGGAAATCTCAAGAATTCTGTACAAAATTGTAAATTTATCTAAAAATATTTAAGTTTTTGTGGAAAAGTTTAAAAATAACGAAACAAGTTATTAAACAGCAATGAAAAAAACGTAAAATTAAAGTTTTCATGCCTCAATTTTTTTTAGTTCGTAAAGAATTTGTTTTTTATGCGATTGTGAATAAACATTTTATTATTATTAATTACTGTGATTCATTGTGATTCTTACTTAAATAAAAATGTGAAAACAATCAAATAAGAGGCCTGTGCATCATCAGCCTTGTGATGTTTCCCTTATTCTGCCCGCCTACTGTATGGTGGTGAACAGGAGGGAGCAGGTAACTGGTGCAGTGTATGGCCAGGACACAGGTGAGCATAAGATTTTCTTTCAAGGTCATCCCCTCCCGCGAGTTTTAGCTAGAGCCGCTGCTGTATGAAAGTATCTATACAGAGCACACACCTGTAGTAAGTACATTGCCTTTGAGCAACAGCAATGTATCAAATTTAAATTTCATTTAGTATAAAGCCCATCTAGAATTACAAAGCTACGCTCAACAGTGCACACACAAAGCCGTCTGGTTGTCATGCCGACCTGCGTGTAGAGACTTACGTATAAACCCAAACATAGCGTCTCCTATAAAATTTACAGCGCCTACATTGAGCGTTTCAATTTACATACATTTTAGGTTAAACTATGCTTGAGTTGAAGTGTTATACTTGAGGTGTAGTCTGCTCTGGGTATACTCTCGAGGAGGTTTGTTTGAGGATATGGAGAACCATTACGTGTAAACTCAGCCATAGAGTTTTATCAAAAAAACAGTAGAAGCTAATACACTCACTGGAGGCGCTGTTTGAGTTTACATACATTTCTTGGTAGAACGATACGGTTGAGTGTTGTACTTGGGCTTCAGCAGCAGTGCAGCATCAGGACGCAATCAAAGCGCAGCCGCAGAGCAATGAGAATATTTGCGGTGCTTCGTGGGTGCTGGCAGGTGAAGGGAGTGCTCCTGAAACTGTGTGTAGGTTTATGCTATTCTAAAATGAAGGTGGAATAGTGTTTTATGATGCCAGACGGGACCATTGGAACGAAGAAGATTGAGCTCTGTACTATGAGACCTCAAACAAGATGTTGATGTGGTCCGGTCGATAAAAGTCAGCAGACTGCATTGGATGGGTCACACCTAGAGAATGGACCAACGGGGCCTGGAAAAGATATAACTGATAGTGATAACTCCAAAACCGACCAGAAGAAGGAAGCTCCAGATTGAAGTGGCTAGACGGAGTGGTGGTGGACTACCACGAGGTGGGAGTATGGAGCCGGAGGAGAAAGAAGTTAGATAGGCAACGGTGGCTGCAGTTGATCAAGTATATAATTAACATATTATTTGTTACCCTAAAACTCAAACGCAGCCATCTCTAAGAACTGATTTTCGTACTTTCGATACTTCAAATGGACTATGAACAAAACTATAATCCTAACTGAAAAAGCAAAACCCACTGTAATTTAACAAGGTAGATACGAAGTCACATTTTTCAACAAAGAATATGTGTTGACGAAAAAATACGTTTGAATTGAGTTAACACACGTAGGTATGTATGTAAAATGGTTACCTACTTACGAAAAATTTTAAAGGCTGAAAATGTTGTCAGATGGAGTAAGAAGAGAAGACGCTGCTAGCGAGACCACGTGTTCAGAATGGATGCAGACCGGATAGCAAATCTTGTTGCTGGCAATTGGTCAGTGCCCACCAGCAATACCCTCTATGAGGTGGAGGGACAGCTGGTCTACAGTATTACAAGAGGAGACTTCCGAGACAAGAGATTGGACATTAGAAGTAGAAGAAGCAATGGCTATGTTTCAAGAACAACAATTCTGTATGCGTAATGTTTCAAAGCACGATTAATTACACTTTCAATCTCTTGAGGAATATTAAATGTATGCGTTTATTTGCGAGCCCACTTTGCGGAATGCGGCACCTTCCCTCTGAGAGGGAGGGAGTCTCCAGGCTGAGCTGGTCCTTAATTAGGCTGCACTACACGGCCAGAGGTGCAGGGCGAGGACAAGGCGTTCTAATATTAAATACAAGCTCAGCAATCTGGGGAGATGGTCTTACAACAGGTTCTCTGTACTCACTACACAAGCAAATGAAATGCATAAATCAAAACCCAACACAAAGGGTAACACAACATAATTAGAAGTATGTACATAATATATTCTGAATATTTACTTGATTTATCTACCGGCTGGGTGAGACTGGTCCAGTATAGGTAGTGTGGAAGAATTTGGAAGAGGCCTACATCCAGCAGTGAAGTGATGGCTGAATAATACAAATATGTAGGTATATACTTTATATGCCAGTTAATTATCTTCGATAGATTTCGCTTTCGTTTCAAAATTATGGATGTATGTATTATATTATTATTCTGCCTGTACCTATGTACTCCTTTCTTATTTGATCCAATTCTCGATTTTTTTCTTTATACGCTCCTATTTATTTCATATGTTTTATTGCAGGTTGCGTATTGCACTCTCCGCGTGACTACGCTGGAATAAAGTTTTAAGATTGTAATTATTATGCTCATATTGGAGTTTTCTGTATTTATAGAATCTCGTTATTTCTTCAATCTTGCTAGAAATTCATGCTTTCATAGATGAAAGTTAATTTCACTTAATTCATTGGAAATTAAAGACGTTCTTATCGTAATAATCTGAGGGCGTAAAATTAAAACTACAGCATAAAAAAAAACAATAATCTCTTGTGTCTACTAAATAAAAATACATACATATTGCATGTACACTTGTGGCTAGGAATACTAAAAACAAAAACAAATACACAAAATGATTTCAAAACTGGTTAAATCTACGTAACAAGTTTAACCATTTTAATTGCAATGATACACTAAAATGGATTAACACAAAGACATAATAAGCGAGCAAAAAAGTTGTGAAAATCACGAAGTAATTAACCTCTCGGTCTGTGTAGGTTAAATTAGGCTATTATACAAACGCAGAAGAGAATGGGAAATATTAATCGCGGTTTCCATTTTGGTTGCACAATGCAGACTGCGCTCGTGATGAGTCATTTGTGGTTAAGCAACAGAGATCAGACTAGTGTAGGACTCTTGCATCTTTCCATGAGCATCATGTGGAAATGTGATTAAAGGATTAAGATGTGCGGTGTTTTTTTTAAGTAAAGTAAGCCAATGATGTGAACAACCATAATTAAGATCTCTTTTATTTAAGCCTTGCCCCGAAAAATGAGCGTATTTTCTAGATAAGCATATCGACGGTTAAAAGGCAGTAGGGCAGAAGCGACACAAACTAAATTGTTCAGAAGAGCAGTTTAAAGTTTCAGATTGCAGAAAAATGGCAAACCTTTTTTATTTTTTATAATATAATCATAATATATAATATAATCTAAGTTGCAAGGATATATTCATTCAAAGCTCTCAGATGTAAGCCCACAAACCAACAAGTGTAGTTCGCGCTTACAAATGCTGAATGTATACTTACAAATAAAATCCAAACCTCAAATGAACATAAGCCCCACAACTTTTGCCGACCTTCCCTGAAACAGGGGTGACATTGGCAAAGTGAACCATTTTTTACAGTATGGGTGGTCAGCCTCATACCAACCTATAAGTCAAGGAATATGAATAAAAAATTACATTTAAATATATAAAAGAACAAAACCTTACAAAGAAATCTATACAAAAAAAGTCAGAAATTTCCTATGCAAAAAATGTAGCAAATTAATACACCAACATTAGAAATCACCATTGCAGATTAGCCGCCACTTCTTCCTGTCCTTGCACACTTCTTTCATTTCATCCAGAGTCATAACCTTTTTCATGCAAGTCCTCCTTTTATTATGACTCTGGATATCCCATTCATTCGCTATTTCAGAAATTTGATCTATCCATACTTTTCTCGGTCTTCCTCTACCACGACATCCATCTATTTTAGCAACATATACTTTCTTCGTCAATCTTTCATCACTCATTCTCTCCATATGCCCGAACCATCTTAACATACTTCTTTTAATCTTCACTTTCACACTTTCCCTTACACCACATTCTTCTCTTACAAAATCATTCCTCACTCTGTCACTTCGTTTTTTCCCAATCATACTTCTTAGATAGTCCATTTCTACTGTATGGACTTTACTAATTTCCCTTTCACTCACCGTTCAGGCTTCACTTCCATACATCAAGGTTGGCACTAGTATACCACCGTGCACCGCCAATCTAACATTTTTTGAGAGATTCTGGTTCCTGGCGATGCTAGCGGTAGCACCCAGTACGCACCTGCCTTTCATTATTCTTCTTTCAAATTCACCGGTCATTCTTCCATCTTTTTCAAACTTACTTCCCAGGTATACAAACTCATTTACGACATCAACATTCATTCCATTAATTTTAAATTCATAATTCATACTTTCATCATCTCTTTCAAAAATCAATACTTTCGTCTTACTTGCATTCAACTTCAAATGGTTACCTTTCAAAGCTTCATTCAATCTAGAGAGCATTGTTTGCAATTCTACTGCTGAATCAGATACAAGAACTGCATCATCTGCATACAGTAGAACACTCACTTTGCTCTCTCCTATCATCAATCCACAATCATTAAGTCGAGCATCTCTGACACACTTGTCCATGACTATGTTAAATAGCCATGGACTCATCACACATCCTTGCCTCACACCCTTATAAACTTCAAACCACTCACTATACTCACCATCAATACGGACACATGCCTTACTATTTTCATAGTTTGCATGCACCGCACCTAAGAGAGCCCCATTCACTCCGTATGCTTTCAAAACATCCCATAACATACCTCTGTCTACTGAGTCAAAAGCCTTTTCCAGATCTACAAAGGCCGTGAACAGCTTCCGCCTCACCGACAATTGTTTTTCAACAAGTTGTCGTAGAGTAAAAATCTGATCAACACAGCCTCTACCGGCCATAAAGCCGGACTGTACATCGGAAATCCTTTCACTAGTAGTCAGAATCACATTTTTTATAATCACCTTACAGAAGACTTTTCCTGGTATACTGAGTAGACTGATTGGTCTGAAGTTCTGACAGTCTTTTTTGTCCCCTTTACCTTTGTAAATGGGAACAATGACTGCCTTCCTCCAATCCATCGGTACTACTCCTGCATTCACACAGAGCTTACATAATTCGTACATCCAATCTATCACACATTCACCTCCTGCTTTCAACATTTCACCATTTATACCATCAAACCCAGCAGACTTCCCATTCTTCAGACGTGAAATAGACACTTTCATTTCTTCTTTCATAATATTCAATTCATTCGCTTCATCTATCTGTTCATAAATTCTTCTTTCACCCTGACCAAAAATTTCTTGAAAATAGTTCTTCCATCTCTTGCATACTTCTTCATTCTCCCATACCATCTCACCGGCAGCACTTTTGACTCCCGGAGTGGTCAATGCAGAAGATTTATTTCTATCCGCATTGATCCACCTCCAAAATTCCTTCTTACTGTCGGTGAAACTTTAGTTAATCCTTTCATCAATCTTTCTTTGTTCATTCATCTTGCTTTCATAAATTATATTCTTCGCCATTCTCTTAGCTATCTTATATTCCTCTTCTAGCTTTCTATCATTTCTATCATTCAACCAATTTTCGTAACACTTTTTCTTAACTTTCACAGCTTCCTTCACTCTATCATTCCACCAGGCATCTCCTTTCAATCTTCCACCTTTCGTTACCCCACATGCTTTTTTAGCGCATTCAGTCATTCCTTCTTTCAGATCTTTCCACATACTTTCAATATCTTTTCCACACACACTCTTCTCATATCGTTAAAATCAAAACAGCTCTAAAATACAAAAAAAATAAAGGCATTTATTGGCATTCCTATTAATGTGGTTTAACGATGTTTTACGACTTTTTTTATGTCACAAGCGCCTTTAGGACCAAAAAGGCCATAATTTTGTCGGTTACACCACTCTATGGTTACACCAAAACTATACTTCGAAAATGCAGTTGTTTGCTTGGGCATAACCAACACAAAAACCATAGTAGAGCTATGGGAGTTAGCGCATTAGAATGGGCGGAAAATTTCAAGTAGGATAGCATTCATAACTCATTTTTGACCAAAATGTCGCTTATGTCCTACTGCCTTTTAACCGTCGATATGGATCTTTGAAAAATTTAGCTATTAGGTACCTAAGTACATTCGACACGACGTTTGGTCTCAGCATAGAATCATAGATCGAAATAATGCAGCAAAATGTTTGTGTTAAATAAAACATCAAGTAAATTTTACATCAGTATTATGTATATTAGAAAGACTGTTCTAGTATCGAATATGAACTAAAAGGTTAATATCAATTTTAAGCATTTTTTAAGGTAGGTACCTAATACTAGTGTTACTGTAATAAGTAATTCTGAATTATACGACCTGTAGCAAAATGTGGTTTGGCCAATAAAAGTCAGTATATTTTGGTTTCGACATTGATGTATGGAAGTGAGGCGTGGACAGTTAATGAATGTGAACTGAGTAAAGTGTGTACGGTTGAAATGGCTTACCTGAGAGCAATGGCTGGAAAGACACTGAATGATAGAGTACGTAATGATTGGGTGATGAACGAGTGTGGTATAAAAGAGAATATGAGAATCAAAGTACAAAAAAGTACGATGAGATGGTTCGGACATCTCGAAAGAATGGATGATGAACGACTAACGAAGAAAGTGTACAAAGGAAATGTCAGAGGAAAGCGCGGAAGGGGAAGGCCGAGGAAAGAATGGTTAGACCAAATAGGTGAGATTGCGAAAGAATGGAACCTGCAGAGTGAGAATAAGAGAAGAGTATGTATGAAAAAGGTGATGAATATTGAGGAAATGAAAGTGGTTTGTAAGGACAGAAAAAAGTGGAGGCGCATCTGCGGAGGTACCGGTCACCCCTAGTGGAACGGCGGCAGGATACAGTACAGTACAGATATTCTAATCTAATCTAATCTAAGCTGCAAAGATATAGGTATATCATTTAAATTTAAATTAAATGCATTCCCACAAGCAGATATATATATGTATAATTTCACGCTAACACATGCCGCATGTGGACCTACAATATAAAAACCCAATCTCAAATGAACATAAGCCTTGCAACTCTTGCCGTCCTTCCCTGAAACAGGGGTGACATTGGCAAGACATACAAGCTCTTCTTTTATTATGACTCCGGATATTCCATTCATTATTACATTACATTCAGATATTACAGTATATAAGTAGAATTAAACAACCTTTTTTTTCAAACATATTTTTTAAATGGAGATCAACAAAGTTTCCGCTGAAACCTTCCATAAAAAAACAGCAAACTGCATTAGCTGAGTCATATTTAGCGAATAGATTATATGGGCCTGGACTAAATGATTGTGATGACGGACCCAAGGGGACGCAGGACAGTATAAAGACAGCGATTAAGGTGGCTGGGATGGAATTGTAGCGAACTGCCGTGCAGTGGTAGATTACGGGACTGGAAGAGGAAGGCGTTAGACAGACAGCGGTTGATCAGGATAGCGCCTTATTTTGCTAAATTCCTTACACTTTGGATATCAATCCAAGTCGGAGCTTGCTAGCGCTTGCGAAAGAACTCCATTTTAGTACGCCTTATTTTTGTACACGAATCGCTACCTCGTCGTCTCAAAGTCGTAAGGAATACAGCAGAATAGCGCTTCAGGACTCTGAGGTATCATACTATTGATTATGATGATGAATACATCCAGAATTCCTATGAAATCAAGTACTTACAAAGAATAAGCTACAAACAAATAAGCTACAGATAATAAATCATTCGTAGGAAATCATTATAAAAAGATTATAGAAAATCGACGATAAAATGTCGATCAATTATCCTTTGAGTGCCAGCTTTCATAGTTATTAACATCGAATCTGATTGCTCTCAAAACTACTCGTATCTATTACTACGGTGAGATTTTCCGGGAAAAATCTCAGAATTTAGGGAGAGGCATAAAGTATAACGTAATATAGGTTTATTATACCGGTGACAATATAACGTGACAGCTCTAAGGATGGCTTACGGAATGTATCATTGCGAGATGTCGAAGGGCTTACGGGAATACCTGATACTTATTGTGATTTTATTTTTTTTATTTATTTATTTTTATTTATTTTACTTACGGACATAATAGTCCAATTACATAGTTATATGAAAAAGTAATTACAGAAAATGACAAAGAAAATAATATAATACAAGAATTAATATTTCATAATAGCATAGACAAAATATAAATACTTATACTTTCCTCAGCAAAACAAAGCTCTACGGAATTCAGATAGGCTCATGCCGCATAAATCTAGATGAGAGGAAGAATTTAAAAGACGACACATTCTGTTAATAGGAGAATAGTATCCTAAATTTGAAGTGTGAAAGTTGAGAGAGAGCAATTCATTTATTCTAAATCTTCGCGTTGGAACATTTAATTTGATACATTGTAAAAGATAAGGTGAGTCGAAAATACTATTAATGATTTTATAAATACATATGAGTTGAGCATGTTGTCGGCGTGTTACTAAAGATGAAATGCCTAGGGTGATCTCTATGTCTTTATAGTCATACTCATCTCTACTTAGACCCAGTTTCCAAGCAACTCGTCTTAGAAAGCGATGCTGTACTGATTCAAGACGGTCAATGTGGGTAGCATAGAATGGAGACCAGATAACACTGGCATACTCAAGGTGTGGGCGAACCAATGAACAGTAAAGGATTTTTAAAGTTTGTACATTATTGAAATCAGAAGTGATTCTAAGGATGAAACCTAGAATCTTAAGTGACTTATTAACAATATTATCAATGTGTTCGCGAAAGGAAAGTTTGATATCCAATGTTAAGCCAAGGTCCTTAATAAGTGTGACCGTTGCCAGGTCAACACCATTTAGTTTGTAGACAAAATTTACAGGTTTTTTTGTTTTATAAAAGGACATAATTTTACATTTATCGATATTCAGCTCCATGCAGTTGGCCTTGCACCAATCATTGAATGAATCAATATCTGATTGAAACAGAGAGCAATCATTGTAAGAGTTAATGGATTTCAGCATTTTGTTGTCATCCGCAAAAAGCCAAAATTGAGTGTCAGAAAAAACATTCAGGTCATTAATAAATATATTGAAAAGAAGAGGAGCAAGATGTGCTCCTTGAGGTACACCAGACGTAACGTCAATTTTATCAGAAATAGAATCATTTATTCTCACTCTTTGTTTTCTTCCAGTTAAGTAAGACTTGAGAAAGGTTAGAAAGGGATCTCTTATACCAATAGCTCTTAGTTTAGCTACAAGGAGTTGATGGTTAACCTTATCGAAGGCCTTAGAGAAGTCAGTGTATAGAACATCAACCTGAGTATTATTCTCAAGGGCCCTGACAATAGTGTCAGTGTAGGAAAGCAAATTAGTAATAGTAGATCTAGAAGATCGGAAGCCATGTTGTTCATCAATCAATAAATTTTTGAAGAGAGGGGAGATTTTTGTAGTTATGATAGACTCAAAGATTTTTGGTATATGGGATAAATTTGATATAGGTCGGTAGTTCTTTATATCAGACTTGATTCCAGATTTAAAAATAGGTCTTAGGTAAGATATTTTCCAAGAGTCAGGAAAAACACCTGAAGACAGAGAAAGGTTAAATAAATGACACAATGGCTTTGACAAGGTAAACTTGCACTTCTTGAGCAAAAGTTGTGGAAAACCATCGGGACCAGTGCCACTATTATCAGACAGAGCCCCCAATGCATTGAAAACATCCACTAGTGATATATTGCATTCATTTAAGTCAACAGTATGTGTGTAGTTGAATAGCGGGACATTAGATGCAGTGTCTGAATATACTGTAGAAAAGTGTTTAGCAAACAATTCTGCAATGGCAGTAGCATTTGTGGCTTGAGTATCATTATAGGTCATATTAGAGGGAAGACCGTTATCTGCACGTTTTTGTGCAACAAAATGCCAAAAATTTTTTGGGTATAAATTTAAGTTAGTCTCGGTATCTTCAATAAAAGATTTATAGCTACTCCTTGATTCCATTTTAGATAATTGTCTTAGATGAGTAAACTTCTGATAGTAAAGTAATTTTCCTGTATCCTTATACATCTTATGCATTTTTTTCTTTTCCAATATTAAATGTTTCAGCTTCAAACTGAACCAATTAGGAAATTTAGGCTGAGAATAGATACCTCTAGGAACAAATTGGAGAATAGAATGTGACAGGTAATCATTGAAAAGAAGTACAGCTTCATTTATATTGTTAAGTGAATAAAAGGAAGACCAGTTAATTTGAGCAAGAAAATAATTCATGTCGGCATAATTGCCATTTTTAAATTTATAGTGATAGGATACCTTATGCTTTAATAGTTCACTACTGTGATGTGACAAGCGAGGGAGCATATTCACTGATGCTGCAGTACGAATATGATCGCGGTGAAAATGTGTTCATCGTAATTTCTTTTAGCTATACAGTAATAATGTGAACTCGTATTATTCTGATCATTTTTTAAAGATAATATTTGTGAACACACCAGTAGGGTAGGTATAGAAATAGAGGCGCTCTTACAAAACTTTGTTTCTTAGTAAAAAAATCTCCTCTTCTCTCGAATGCAATTACACCTCCTGCTGTTTATTTGTTTAAGCCTGAAGAAAGATCTTGTGGTCAAATTACACGTTGAGGCTGACATGAGATAAAAATCTGAAATTAGTCTAGTTAGTCGGGTCGATAGCTCAGTTGGTAGAGTGCTTGCATTCCATGCCGTGAGTTCGGGTTCGAACCCCACTGAGGGTGTCTGAAATGATTTCCCGTTTCGGTGTTTATTTCAACCCCCAATATAAAATACCGGCAAGGTGTACTCAGCCTTCACAAGAAACGAGTAAAAGCCCTCTCGGGAGCTGGGAAACCCTCACTTCAACTGAAGTAAGGCCAGCCCCCTTACCTGTAAAAAGAAATAGGTTTAACTCGCCACATGCGACCCCTTCGGGGATAACGCGGCAAGAAGTTACAATATATGTGTAGCTTAGTTAGTTACGAAATGTTTTATACTTGGGGAACATATATCTCAAATAGTTACAAAAATGTGGTATCCAAATCAAGGCTTTTCATTGTACCGGCAAGGTTTGAACTATACAATGTGCTCGCCACGAATGTTCGCGCGTGGGTGGGATGAGGATGAGGCCGCGTTGCTAGGCGACCAGGGTGAGTATTTGCGCGGCAAGCGGCGTGATTGGTCGCCGCTGTGAGCGGGCTGTCATTTGTCATCGCGAGCGCTGGCGGGAGATTAATAAGATTTGAGCGCGTCGTCGGTAATACAATCTGCATATTTACCGACCCACCCTCCTTTTCGCTGCCATGTCTCTTCCATACACCTTTGCAGTCATCACGTCGGTGGTTTTACCGGTCATGGCATACAAGCAATATGTGATAATAAATAAATTAGGCTGATTTATTTAGTGAGCGCTGTTTTTGTGTGTGTCACACCTCAAGAGCCCTCTGCGAGCTTGGTCGTCGCTGTAGAAAGCGCCAATTCTCAAGCAAGACCCAGTTGCTGTAAGGCTGGATGGACCTTTTGATGACCGGTCTTTGGAAAAGGTTTATGAATTTTTCAACCCAGCGAAGAGCAAATTTGAAAATATAAATGGTATATTTTTTGTGCTCCGCCAGCATTCGAACCCGCAACCTTCCATTTACGAGTCCGAAGTGTTACCACTGGACTATTGACCGGTCCAATATTCACACCCATCACACAAAATGTATGTTTTCAAGGTTATCTGACATCTGCCACTTTGGAAGCACCTGATCTGAGATGAGAACGAATGTCAGCAATCTGCTTCAGGTTGTAAACTATATAACCACAAATGGAGCCATGAAGAGTTAGAGGCGAGGTTGACAGAGGCCAAGTCTTGATATAAGTTGCAGTCCATCAAAAAGAGACGGCAAAATATATCTCTTGCTATGAAATTTCGAATTTCAACGGGATTTTTGGTCGGGGCGAAAGAAATTTGTTTAGAAAAATGACAGAAGAGAATGAATTTAGGATTTTGAAAGAGGAAATAAAAGTATCTATTGAATGTTTGAAGAATGGAAAGTCTGCTGGGTTTGATGGAATAAATGGTGAAATGTTGAAAGCAGGAGGTGAATGCGTGATAGATTGGATGTACGAATTATGTAAGCTTTGTGTGAATGCAGGAGTAGTACCGATGGATTGGAGGAAGGCAGTCATTGTTCCCATTTACAAAGGTAAAGGGGACAAAAAAGACTGTCAGAACTTCAGACCAATCAGTCTACTCAGTATACCAGGAAAAGTCTTCTGTAAGGTGATTATAAAAAATGTGATTCTGACTACTAGTGAAAGGATTTCCGATATACAGTCCGGCTTTATGGCCGGTAGAGGCTGTGTTGATCAGATTTTTACTCTACGACAACTTGTTGAAAAACAATTGTCGGTGAGGCGGAAGCTGTTCACGGCCTTTGTAGATCTGGAAAAGGCTTTTGACTCAGTAGACAGAGGTATGTTATGGGATGTTTTGAAAGCATACGGAGTGAATGGGGCTCTCCTAGGTGCGGTGCATGCAAACTATGAAAATAGTAAGGCATGTGTTCGTATTGATGGTGAGTATAGTGAGTGGTTTGAAGTTTATAAGGGTGTGAGGCAAGGATGTGTGATGAGTCCATGGCTATTTAACATAGTCATGGACAAGTGTGTCAGAGATGCTCGACTTAATGATTGTGGATTGACGATAGGAGAGAGCAAAGTGAGTGTTTTACTGTATGCAGATGATGCAGTTCTTGTTTCTGATTCAGCAGTAGAATTGCAAACAATGCTCTCTAGATTGAATGAAGCTTTGTTAGGTAACCATCTGAAGTTGAATGCAAGTAAGACGAAAGTATTGATTTTTGAAAGAGATGATGAAAGTATGAATTATGAATTTAAAATTAATGGAATGAATGTTGATGTCGTAAATGAGTTTGTATACCTGGGAAGTATGTTTGAAAAAGATGGAAGAATGACCGGTGAATTTGAAAGAAGAGTAATGAAGGGCAGGTGTGTACTGGGTGCCACAGCTTGTATCGCCAAAAATCAAAACATATCTAAAAATGCTCGATTGGCGGTACGCAGTGGCATACTTTTACCCACCTTGATGTATGGAAGCGAGGCCTGGACGGTGAATGAAAGTGAAATTAGTAAAGTCCATACTGTTGAAATGGACTTTCTAAGAAGTATGATTGGGAAAAAACGGAGTGACAGGGTGAGGAATGATTTTGTAAGAGAAGAATGTGGTGCAAGAGAAAGTGTGAAAGTGAAGATTAAAAGAAGTTTGTTAAGATGGTTTGGGCATATGGAGAGAATGAATGAGGAAAGACTGACGAAGAAAGTATATGTTGGTAGAATAGATGGATGTCGTGGTAGAGGAAGACCGAGAAAGGTATGGATGGACCAAATATCCGAAATTGCGAATGAATGGAATATCCAGAGTCATAATAAAAGAAGAGCTTGTATGAAGAAGGTTATGACTCTGGAGGAAATGAAAGAAGTATGTAAGGATAGAAAGAAATGGCGGTTGATCTGTGATGTTGGCGGCTGGGGTTTGTTAAAGTAAAATTGGTTTTTGTGATTTAGTTTTTTATGTCAATGTATAGGTATATTGTTGTTTATTGATTTTAAAAATGTAATTTGTCATGTATGTTCCTTGACTTATAGGTTGTTATGCGGCTGACCACCCATACTGTAAAAAAATTGGTTCACTTTGCCAATGTCACCCCTGTTTCAGGGAAGGACGGCAAGAGTTGCAAGGCTTATGTTCATTTGAGATTGGGTTTTTATATTGTAGGTCCACATGCGGCATGTGTTAGCGCGAAATTATACATATCTGCTTGTGGGAATGCATTTAATATAAATCTTAAATGATATATATCTTTGCAGCTTAGATTAGATTAGATTAGATTAGAACGAGTCACTTATATTATGCGGTAGCATTCGAACAAGTAGGTAATATCTGCACAACTCTAAATAATAAATTCATGCGTAACAACTGATGCAATCCCTTTGATGCAACGAGAAAAACACAAAGGATTGCTCTACTAATATTATAAAAACCTGAATGGCAACTGCACGTTCATAATTCTAACTCATTTCACACTTAGGTGGAAAGTAGTTGGCCGATGGTATGACTGACACATTACATCCCATAGAACGCAACGCAACCGACCTATGAACTATAACAAACTGAAAATGTTACTAATGATCAGCCTTTTGTTAGTGTCACATTTTAACCTGGATATTTATTTTGGGAGAGCATCCATTACCGGGATTCATTATTAAACCAACTTGACGCACAGACTAATTGAATATTATACCGTTGATGAAATGGAGTGGGTTGGCCGCATCATTTGTAAAATAAAACCAACATGAAATAATGAAAATAACGTGGCAACAACCTGCATAAAATATTTGCAATTTGTATCAAAAAAATTGTGTGAACAATGTTTAACAAATCATATGAGTCCATCATTTCATTTCCACCGCACAAAATGGATAGTCAATTTGAATGAATTATAATTAGAGCTTCCTCTTCAGAACGCTTGCAATATTTTGTTCCGACTGCTTTTAAAACATTGGAAATAATGAGTCCATATATGAAGTTGTAATCTGAATAGGTACTTTAATAAATCGCAATTCAAAATGGATGAGGTTTCAACGAGAAGAAAACATGATTATAATAATGAATGGGTTTGTATTGCAGAAAACGATCTACAGAGAAAATATTGGAAACGGATAGAGCGGAGAAGATGCTTTGATAGACAATGGATGATTTACATTTAAATTGGAATTGCTTCTGTGCAAAGATCTACGTATAAAAAGTTTCTTCCGAGGATTCGATTACTTTTCATAAAAAGAAAGACCGGCCGGGGAAATAGAAATCAAACGAGAAACTGGCCACAGGGCGGTCACGAAAATAATGAAACTAATCATGAAATATCTTTGCTGTTTTTACAAAAGAAAAAATACACCATTTCATCAGCGACTTTTATATCAAATTTCCGACACAAAGTCTAGCCTTTATAAAATATAAAATCTAGATTTAACGATTTGGAATCCCATTCCTTGTACTAGTAAGTAGTACCTAGTAGTAGCATAGTTTGAGCGGTTACCAAAACGATTTTAAGACACATACAGAAAAATCATTCTTAAAGGTTTGATGAAGAGATGACAATATGTAGTTTCATTTAATTTTCACGTTAGTTGGAGATCTTAGAGGTCCGAAGTGTATCCATCTAGAAATATTTTATTTATTCACACAATAGTTCAGATCATGCATGCTTAAAAGTATCTTAAAGAACCACAGTTTCTTTGTTACTTTTTAAAATAGAACAAACGCCATAACCCAATGACTATTAGAAACATTCATAATTAGCAATTGATGTCACCTTTTCCTATACGATACGTGACATTCAAATATGTTTTTTGTTTTTCGTTTTGCGGTATTCCACTTAGATATTTACTGCTAAACAAGAATAAGCTATTTACTCAGTTACCTTGGTTAAAAATCGTGCATATCAATTGAAATTAATTTAAATTATCACTTCCAACAAAACAAATTCCGCATGGTATCATAGTTACATATTTTTTATACCCACCAGAACAATATGCATTTACAAGCCTGAGGTACAAAGTGGCCATCAAGGTATTTTAACGGCGCACTAAAAAATCCTTAGTGACTTATAAACGTGTTCTCAAGTCCAAAACATTTACACCAACAAGACATTAAAATGTACTTAAAAATACAGCCAACGAGATAAAAAGTGCAATGCTGTGTTTTTATTTTTATCAGTGCATTTAACTGGCACGTTAAACGTTTTAAGGTTCCGCTTTAAAAAGGTGGATAAAAGATGAAAGGGGAGTTGTGGGAACAAAGAAGTTAGTGCGGGAGAGGTTTGCGAACCGCCCTGTAAGGATTATGCAGTCCACGAGATTGCCTGAACAAGGAAAACAGAATGCTCTTCCTCAGCGTATACACGAGAAGTACCTACGAGTAGAACAATATCAGGCTCCTAGACACATCATACGATGTTATTTTATGGGAGCGCTTACTTACCACGAAGTCTTATCTTTGTTTTTGCAAAGTTTAAGTTTGGGTATCTAGTGAAAACAAGAATTCCTCCGACGTAAAGCTTTCATGTTTTATTTTAAAAATATATCTGCAAATGTGTCGGAAATTATGGCAAAGGAATAGTGAAAAGATGTTAGTATCTCAGGGTTAATATGAAGGATTCAAAAAGAAAAAAAGTTCAGAGCTTTCATCTCGTAATGGAGATGTCAGATGGCAAAAGCAAAAGAATATCTTATTGATGAAATAATTAAGGTTTACGTAGAACACAGAGTCTACACTAAAAAACAATATGATGATTCATAAATAAACTATACTTCACTATTTGTAAACAAATGTTGCAGGTCAATAAAAATACATTTATTCTTACTGTTGTGACTTATGGTAGATTAAAAAATCTGGCATCCCAGATACCTTTATGGGACGAAGAAAACAAAGAAAGCCGTCTGGTGAGATACATTTGCCTTTTATTATAATAAACCTCAGAGTTTTAAGGGGAGAATCCTTCCCCTCCAGGACCATGGCTACCAATAAAGCCCCTGTTGTGTTTTAATGAAAAATATTTAAATATCCAAGGCTCACCCTTCCGCGCTTTATTAACGAAATTGATATAAATTCCTCATTCAATTTCGCATTTTTTGTAGCGTTATATTACGTTAAAATTAAATATCGCCTCGAGGGTGCTTCCGTGATCATTTTAATAACAAATTTTGACAATTAAGCTGCTATCGATAGACCAAAACGGCGGAGAATATATATACAATAATTTTGTATTCCTTGACTTATAGGTTGGTATGAGGCTGACCACACATACTGTAAAACATGGTTCACTTTGCCAATGTCACCCCTGTTTCAGGGAAGGTCGGCAAAAGTTGTGGGGCTTATGTTCATTTGAGGTTTGGATTTTATTTGTAAGTACACATTCAGCATTTGTAAGCGCGAACTACACTTGTTGGTTTGTGGGCATACATCTGAGAGCTTTAAATGAATATATCCTTGCAACTTAGATTATAGATTGTATGAAAAAAATAAGTTATATTGATGTAGTTTATTGAAGTGAAAAATAACGTAATACAAGTGGTAGCATCGTGTTTCTTATTATGCCTTATTAGGCGAAAACGTTTGAGCAAAAAAAGTGAATTAAAACTTTGTTTTTCTTTTTATAAAAAAAACATTGGATTCTCTAATTGATAGACGGAATATGTATCATCTGTCTTTAGCTCTAAGTTTTTAAGAATGGCCAGAAAAAATACAATTAAAAATAAATAAACAAGCATTGCTCATGAAAAGATTCCATTGTGAATGAACGAAAAAGTGTGTGTTGTTTAGAGATTACGTAAGTGCAGGCGATAATGGCCGCAGTTGCCGGAAGCTGTTTAGAGTAGTGTCGATAATGCAACCTAAACATTCATGGAAGATAGTGCTGCATATAAAGAGTATGTCTGTAGTGGTCCTTAGACCGAATGACAGCGGATGCATGATGTGTGGTAAAAACAAGGATGCCAAAACAGTTTCTAATCGATAGTATTCATCGATAAGTCGATAGTTTTTGATGCAGATTCGAGAAGTTGACTAAGGATGAGTATTTTCAATAATAGCACAGCGACTTTATACTGAATGAAAAGAATGTAATTATGTCAATTGTGTGTGTTGTATTGTTTATCTCAGTTTTAAATCACGTAAGCTAAAGTTGATTATACCAGGCCTATAATAATAATACTAATATTAGGATGATTTATTTGGTGGGCGCTGTTTTTGTGTTTATCACACCTCAAGAGCCCTCTGCGAGCTTGGTCGTCGCTGTAGAAAGCGCCAATTCTCAAGCAAGACCCAGTTGTTATAAGGTTGGATGGACCTTTCAGTGACCGGTCTTTGGTAAAGGTTTATGAATTTTTCAACTCAGCGAAAAGCACATTCGAAATTTAAATGGTATATTGTTTGTGCTTCGCCGGGATGCGTGTTCCCATTCCACCACTCAACTCGAATGTTCACTCACACATGCACACGGAGTATTGCAGATGAGTGAACCTAGCTGAAAACCAACTGTTATCAAATAGCTATATACTGGCACACAAGCAATTTAATGCACATACACAGTTATGAGTGTTGAAAATTGATAAATAAGACAGCTGGATTACATTTAATGAAAAGTTGCAGTTTTTTTATTTAATTTCTATATAAATGACTCTTGAAAATGACGACAGTCGAAAGTACTCGAGGATAAAATAACAAATATTAAAAAAAGAAAAATACTTACGTTTTATAGAAATTCAATAGATGAAGATGAATTTTCACTAAGTAAATGCACAAATCTTTATAAGTTAAAGGTATTTCGTTTCGATATCGAGGTAGAATTGATAGCCCAATGTAATGAATTCGCTGCAGATTGTATTAAAAACTTTATAAATCGGATCAGCAATTTGAAAAAATCGAAAGTTCACCAAAAACAGCACGAAAATGTTCTCGAAAAGCAAAAATATATTTACTAGTAACAGTGAAACCCGTGTGCATGTGTGAGTGAACATTCGAGTTGAGTGGTGGAATGGGAACACGCCGCCGGGATCCGAATCCACAACCTTCCATTTACGAGTCCGAAGTGTTGCCACTACGGACTACGGACCGGTCCAAGATGCCAACGACACGCGGTGTACCTGAGCGGTAACCCATCCAAGTACTGTCGGCGCCCAATGTTGCTTAACTTCGGTGATCTATGGGAACCGGTGCTTTCAACATGGTAACGACGTTGCCTATGGGTGTTATTTCGAAAATAGTTAAGGTGGCTTTAACTCTAACAAAAAACAACGTTTCTGAAAAGTTGGTCATTTTTTTCCAAGTTTAAAGTCGCTAAGGTATTGTTGAATCTAAACACCATACGACTAATCATGGCGTTAAGGTAATGTTATAAGTAATATCAAGTAACATATCCGACAAATAATTAAAGGAAACGTTAAAAAGAACTCTCGATAAGATCACAAAGACGCGACGGGAAAATAGTAAGGCTGTAAGATGAAACAATTTATAACAGTTGCTTCAGATTTTTTTGGAATTTTCCTCACATAAAAGTATTTCTCTATTAGTTAGTAATTGCTAATCAATGACAGATCAGAGGTCATTCGATGAATAACATGTAATTGAAATATATGAAAGAAAAATCAATTAATTTGCTTTGGTAGTCTATAAAGTGAGTGCATGCCATTGGTATGAGGATCCTAGGAAAAATGGAAACATTTTAATATTTAACAAACCAATCACGCGTTTTTATACAGTACGAGTGCATTGTATTGAGCTTCAACATTTTTAAGAAAGCACAAAAGTCGATTAGAGCCACAGGTGTCAGTTTGATTTTCTTCTTGATAATAAGAAGGGTCCATAGAAAAATAGAAAATTGACGTCTCCACATTAACTTGTATTAGCATCGGTAGCGTTTCTCTATGTTCGGTAAAATAAACGATACTTCGTCGATGACCCTGCACGTGTTTGGATAAGTTTGTTCAAAACAGCTGTCGATAGCGCGGCTCAAAAGTTATCTCAATAATAATTAGCTAGCCATTCATCTCGCAGCGACCACAATATTGTGTTCAACTCCAAGTAAATAATTACATACTTATCATCAACATTTTGTTTATTTATTTACATTAACAAACAATTAATAAATCTACTAAATTATTAGGTTATGGACTAATTAAATATGTTTTTTCTTTATTTATAATTTCACATTATTATCGTTTACAAATTCTACATTTTCAACAAAAAATAAAATTTGATAAAAAAAAACGTTTGGACATTTATTTTTTATCATCGATTTCTTACTTAAATTTTGGACGCACATAGGACTATTTCTTTACTAAACAAGGTATTTACCATTTGAGCAACAACTGACTAGATGGGTTTTCTAATAAGAAAATATGTGAGATGTGACACGTTGAGTTTATTTTTCCAACCACTCTCATCAGTTTTCTTTCAGTAAGGTTTATCAATATAATTAATCCATAATTTTTGTTAAACGTTGTTTTATTTTCACAATAATTATTGTGAAAATAAAACAACGTTTAATAAAAAATAATTTGATTTTAAATAAAATGAATTTTCACTGTGTGAATACACAAACCCTACAAAATCATAATTTTTGAGCTCTGTATTTGACTTACCGGTTGGTATTAGGCTAACCACCTATATAACAGTGAAAATTGTTTCACTTTGCCAATGCCACCAAAACAGATTATGGAAGTGAATCGAATCATACACCTTTAGATTTGCTTGAGATGATAACCACTAGACTAAAACCAATCAAAAATATTTTCATTCGTTGCAATTTAAATGATACTTAATTTTTTCGCTTAGGCAATTCTCTGAAATGAAACTTGTATTTTGTTACGTTGCCGAGTATAATTTTGGAGGAGACGAACTGGTTTCATGGATTGGTATTGTTACGTTTTTCCTGGGTTCTTTTAATTAAAACACAAGTTTAACACAAGTTAGCCATACAGTTTATTTACACAGACTTTCTTACAATAGATTTATTTTTAACAGACTTATTCTAACAGATTTATTTTAACACACTTATTTATTTCGTACAGATTACATTTATTTTACACCTTATTGGTCGCCCTGGCAACTAGATACTCCTCTGTGTGAGTGCTTCGAAGACTGACTCGCTTCAGCCCATTGTCGCCCTTCTTATAGCGGAACCTAGGGGCCATTCCAGCCTGCCCTAGAAACTTCCACTACCACAGTTGTATAGACGATTCTGGACATATTTATTTCATGAAGAGTCCATTTCCTACCTACATACACACCTTACAATTACAATCGTCTGGGCCAGAACATTCTCTCAAAACACACGTACACCAATAAACATCTACCAGTGTATTTCGTTACATTATCCCCCCCTTAGACTGTTCTGCCCCGGAACAGTCTTTTCTTTAAGAAGGTACGGGCAGTTTGACCCACAGTTGCATCCAGTGGTCAGGAAAAATGACGTTCCACGGAATTTTCCCCTTAGGGTTTTGCCCGTCATTGCTGGCTGGTGTGGGGGGGGGTGCTTTCCTCTTGGCGGCCGGCATGGGCACCTTTCCTTGGTTGGGGGCGCCGCCTTGCGTCCCCGGTCGGCCACCGCTCCTCGGCTCCGCTTGCTCGCCGGCTCCTGCGTCAAAGGATCAGAATCCTTGTCCGTCGTCGGAGCCGCTCTCCTGCTCGGAAACGGAGTTCTCACTCTCGGTCTCGTCCTCTGACTCGCTGGGTTGCTTCCTGCCGCGCCATGCTTGGGTCGTCCCTTCTGCTTGCTCTGCTTGGCTGAGCCCCTGCGGGCGGGGGCGCGGCGCCTGCGGGAGGGGTGCTTTCCTCTTGGCGGCCGGCATGGGCGCCTTTCCTTGGTTGGGGGCGCCGCCTTGCGTCCCCGGTCAGCCACCGCTCCTCGGCTCCGCTTGCTCGCCGGCTCCTGCGTCAAAGGATCAGAATCCTTGGTTGTCGGAGCCGCTCTCCTGCTCGGAAGCGGAGTTTTCACTCTTGCTCTCGTCCTCTGACTCGCTGAGTGGCTTCCTGCCGCGCCATGCTTGGGTCGTCCCTTCTGCTTGCTCTGCTTGGCTGAGCCCCTGCGGGCGGGGGCGCGGCGCCTGCGGGAGAGAGCGCCCCCCTCCCCCACTGACGGGTCAAAGTCAGAGTCCGCCTCCTGTCCGGAGCCACTCGGGTTGTACGAGCCATCTGAATCCCCTAATTCATCCCTGCTGACTTTGGGTCCCCGCACTTTGGTTTCCGGATCTGTTTCATACTCCTCGTTAGAGTAACCTCTCTTGACAATAGCAGCAGCGGACCTTCTGGGCCTGCCTCCCGTGGCCTCGCCGCGGTCAGTCACCGGCCTCTCCTTCATCAGCCCCCTGGCGTGCGAGGAGACCTGCTTTGGCAGCAGCAGGAAGCCCACCACCCTGCTGACCAGCTCCGTGGGCGCGCCCCTCTTGTCCAAGCCCAGCTTCTCGCACAGCGTCCGCAGCTGCTTGGGCTCCAGCTTCTGCACCTCCTCCAGCTTGGCCTTGTGCTCAGGCGTGTCCTTCTCAAACTCGTAGCCCTTGAACTTCTTTTTGTTGCGCTTGATGAGGTTCGTGCGGCACAATTGATTGTACCGGAACTTGAGGTCCTCCATCTTGAACCTGGAGATGGCCACCTCCACGTCGGGGATGTGGTAGATGGGGATGCCCCGGCCCGCGGGCACGGGCACCGGCGGCTCCACGGCCTTCTTCTTCTTGGGAGCCTCCTCCACGGCCTCCTCCGCCTTCTTCTTGGGCGCGGGCTTCTTCTTCACACTGTTGGCCTTCTTGGCCTTGCCCTTCTTGTCCTTGGCGTCCTCATCCTCCTCCTTGGCGTCCGTCTCCTCCTTCGCATCCTTGTCAGCCTTCACCTCGGCCGAGTCACTCTTGCCGTTTTCAGCCGACTTGACATCATCTTTGTCATCTTTGCTGTCAGCTGCGTCCTCAGCCTTGAGCTGGCCGTTGTTTTTGGCCTTCAGGTCTCCCTTCCCCAACTTCTGAGATGACTCATCCTCAGTTGACATATCGGCCTTTTTGTCATCCTGATTATCACTTAATTTTACACTATCAGTGTCCACCGACATTTTTAAGGCTAGGTTTTTAGCCCTCTCCTCCTTCCAACCAGCTAGGTCTTCCCTCAAGCTCTTGAAGTTGGCAGCCATCTTTGTTTTAAACTCTTCCACGGCTCGCTCGCGGTCCCCTCCAGACGCCATGACAAAATATGCCGGGTCTTCGCCTGCCTGTTCCAAGGCCTCTATGAGGCGTGCTTGTAAGGCTGCCTTTCCTCCTGAGGTCTCCAGGTCCCTCTCCAGAAGCTCATTCTTAAGCTCATAGACTTTGAGGTCCTTGATGTTCACCTTAGCCATTTTTTATTTTAACAAACTTCAAAACAAAAATATTTGCAAATTTATTTAATACGGGTGATGAGTTTTATATATGAAGTTATTTTTAAATACGTACTTTAGCAAAATAATAATTTATCTAATTATACTGACGGTAGGTAGGTACCGCCTTTTAATATTTATTTTTAAATTTCAAATAATGATATTAGATAATGATTATTTACTTTGCTTCGCCAGATCGGCTAATGAGTATTTACTAACACTATCACAATATTATTAACACGTTATCTATGCACACTTCAATCAAATTTTTAGCGGGTAACCACACGATCGTTTTTAATTCAAGTTTAACCAGTTTTATTTAAAACTTTTTTTTTTTATTCATCAGTTTTTATTATGTTGTCCACATATATTTTTCAAAAGTCTCAAGCACAGTTTTTACTTGGTACTTGGTTTTAAACTTCACACCGACACCATTGTTACGTTTTTCCTGGGTTCTTTTAATTAAAACACAAGTTTAACACAAGTTAGCCATACAGTTTATTTACACAGACTTTCTTACAATAGATTTATTTTTAACAGACTTATTCTAACAGATTTATTTTAACACACTTATTTATTTCGTACAGATTACATTTATTTTACACCTTATTGGTCGCCCTGGCAACTAGATACTCCTCTGTGTGAGTGCTTCGAAGACTGACTCGCTTCAGCCCATTGTCGCCCTTCTTATAGCGGAACCTAGGGGCCATTCCAGCCTGCCCTAGAAACTTCCACTACCACAGTTGTATAGACGATTCTGGACATATTTATTTCATGAAGAGTCCATTTCCTACCTACATACACACCTTACAATTACAATCGTCTGGGCCAGAACATTCTCTCAAAACACACGTACACCAATAAACATCTACCAGTGTATTTCGTTACATTTGGTGGTAACCCATCCAAGTACTGTCGGCGCCCAATGTTGCTTAACTTCGGTGATCTATGGGAACCGGTGCTTTCAACATGGTAACGACGTTGCCTATGGGTGTTATTTCGAAAATAGTTAAGGTGGCTTTAACTCTAACAAAAAACAACGTTTCTGAAAAGTTGGTCATTTTTTTCCAAGTTTAAAGTCGCTAAGGTATTGTTGAATCTAAACACCATACGACTAATCATGGCGTTAAGGTAATGTTATAAGTAATATCAAGTAACATATCCGACAAATAATTAAAGGAAACGTTAAAAAGAACTCTCGATAAGATCACAAAGACGCGACGGGAAAATAGTAAGGCTGTAAGATGAAACAATTTATAACAGTTGCTTCAGATTTTTTTGGAATTTTCCTCACATAAAAGTATTTCTCTATTAGTTAGTAATTGCTAATCAATGACAGATCAGAGGTCATTCGATGAATAACATGTAATTGAAATATATGAAAGAAAAATCAATTAATTTGCTTTGGTAGTCTATAAAGTGAGTGCATGCCATTGGTATGAGGATCCTAGGAAAAATGGAAACATTTTAATATTTAACAAACCAATCACGCGTTTTTATACAGTACGAGTGCATTGTATTGAGCTTCAACATTTTTAAGAAAGCACAAAAGTCGATTAGAGCCACAGGTGTCAGTTTGATTTTCTTCTTGATAATAAGAAGGGTCCATAGAAAAATAGAAAATTGACGTCTCCACATTAACTTGTATTAGCATCGGTAGCGTTTCTCTATGTTCGGTAAAATAAACGATACTTCGTCGATGACCCTGCACGTGTTTGGATAAGTTTGTTCAAAACAGCTGTCGATAGCGCGGCTCAAAAGTTATCTCAATAATAATTAGCTAGCCATTCATCTCGCAGCGACCACAATATTGTGTTCAACTCCAAGTAAATAATTACATACTTATCATCAACATTTTGTTTATTTATTTACATTAACAAACAATTAATAAATCTACTAAATTATTAGGTTATGGACTAATTAAATATGTTTTTTCTTTATTTATAATTTCACATTATTATCGTTTACAAATTCTACATTTTCAACAAAAAATAAAATTTGATAAAAAAAAACGTTTGGACATTTATTTTTTATCATCGATTTCTTACTTAAATTTTGGACGCACATAGGACTATTTCTTTACTAAACAAGGTATTTACCATTTGAGCAACAACTGACTAGATGGGTTTTCTAATAAGAAAATATGTGAGATGTGACACGTTGAGTTTATTTTTCCAACCACTCTCATCAGTTTTCTTTCAGTAAGGTTTATCAATATAATTAATCCATAATTTTTGTTAAACGTTGTTTTATTTTCACAATAATTATTGTGAAAATAAAACAACGTTTAATAAAAAATAATTTGATTTTAAATAAAATGAATTTTCACTGTGTGAATACACAAACCCTACAAAATCATAATTTTTGAGCTCTGTATTTGACTTACCGGTTGGTATTAGGCTAACCACCTATATAACAGTGAAAATTGTTTCACTTTGCCAATGCCACCAAAACAGATTATGGAAGTGAATCGAATCATACACCTTTAGATTTGCTTGAGATGATAACCACTAGACTAAAACCAATCAAAAATATTTTCATTCGTTGCAATTTAAATGATACTTAATTTTTTCGCTTAGGCAATTCTCTGAAATGAAACTTGTATTTTGTTACGTTGCCGAGTATAATTTTGGAGGAGACGAACTGGTTTCATGGATTGGTATAATAAAAACGAAACGAAAATCAGTGAAGGCGAAAAAACAGAAAACACGAAGTAAAGGTCTGACGAATGCCTGACTGGGGAGCCGTTGAGGATCTCCACTTCAGACAGCTGGGGCAGGGATGACCACAGGATATCACAATGCTTTCATTTCAATCTTGAAAAATAACATGATACACGAAATTAAAATGAGAAGTAGCATAACACGCACAGAAAAATGAAAAAGAAACGCAATCATAAGAGAAGTAAAATTTTGTACCCAGTCAGGGTTATTCACAACAGATTTGATCCACAGCTGAAACAAGGATCATCATTTTTTTGTTATGTAAAATTCACGTTAGCTGGTGGCTGAGTCATGGATTTGCTATGTGTGAATAACACCGTATGTATGTTTAATTAAATTACAATTCCTCGATCTATTATTTCTAAGACCAAAATGTAAATCGATTTTTGTCATTCACTAAAAGTCTTCTCTCCCGAGTTATTTAAGTCATTTAGTGCATAGTTTGAAGACTTCAGGGGCCATAAGTAAATGCCAGATCATTTGATTGTTACATTAGTGTTTTCAACATAAATAAATATTAAGGGTTCTACATTAAAAAAAAAAATTAGAGCTACGATTACTTACTAAGGAGATTTTTTAAGTCTGGAGAAAAACGAGACAACGATATCAGAAATCACCAAAAACTTTAAAAGCATACAGTAAAGCATACCGGTCCGTAGTCCAGGTGGTAACACTTCGGACTCGTAACTGGAAGGTCGTGGGTTTAAATCCCGGCGGAGCACAAAAAATATACCATTTATATTTTCAAATTTGCTCTTCGCTGGGATGAAAAATTCATAAAACTTTACCAAAGACCGGTCATCAAAAGGTCCATCAAGCCTTACAACAACTGGGTCTTGCTTGAGAATTGGCGCTTTCTACAGCGACGACCAAGCTCGCAGAGGGCTTTTGAGGTTTTGATACACACAAAAACAGCGCTCACCAAATAAATCAGCCTAATTTAATTTTTAATTTAGTAAGGAACGCCAATTATAATCATGTTTACACAAAGGAAAACAGTTCTAAATTTGAATGACTGTAATCGGAGGCTGGAATTGTCAATAAATAGGCCTCATCTCTTGCAATTCTGACGGTGATTTTTTTGCCTTTGAACTATTGTTTTTTTTTCTTTATGAAAATTATGTCACAAGGTATGAAAATTTGGTTAAATTTTAACAGTTCGTTTGACATTACAATTACACTTTTCAGGGTATTAGACCATGGCCAAGCATTATGGGATATCATACTTTATTCTTGACGTTTCGCTATCGTCGAAGTAAAGGTTTCCAGGATGCACCCTTTCTGCACGACGATTGAAGATGAAATTTAGATACTTATAATATGAGTATTTGGTTCAGCCCTATGCGGTAGATATCTCCGGCTATAAGTTTTGAGTTTGGCCGCTCCGCTCTGTGAGAGTGAATCCAAACACGATATCGCCAGCAGTATAAGACGTATAGAGGAACTAAAATAAACTACCACGAGTAGCTGCAGCAAGGGGAGCGAGGGGGGAGGAATGCCAGATACAGAGTAGGGGGGCGGGGAGGGGGCAAGGGTTCAATAGGAGACGAGAGGGCCACGTGGAGGAGTGGAAACTAAAATACAACAACCAGACCATTTCAAGATCTTTTTCTTCATTTAAAGATACTTCTGTCTCATGTGAGGTAGCCTAACAGCTGTAACGCCATCTCTTAAGAGATTTTCCCGAGGGTTATCTTCCGGTTGGGTGCCCTTGAAGAGCGATACGTGGGCTCCAATCATCGTCTTCGTTGTCTTCCCTATCTTACAATGTCATCCATACTTCACTTTTTCCTTATTGACGTTCGAAGATGGTGGGTGAACAATAACAAATCTTCAATGTAGAAGATATAGGAAAAGTTAGATATGAAAATCAGTTGAAAGGATAGAAGAATGAAGAAAAAAGAGGATCTGCTATCCTAAAAATAATAACGACGGATCTACAGGTTCAGCTAGAAATATGATGTCCTCCCGAAAATTATCAAAAATATGGGAAGACAGCTGAAAGTTAACTTCGTAGGAGGCTGCCCGAAACAAACAAACAGTTCTGTTTGAACAAGAGTAATAACAAGTTCATTACTTTTAAGTCTATGTAATTGTTGTAAATATAATATGATTTTGATACAATTTTCAGATGATTTTGTCTGTTTTGTTACAAATCCGTATAAGAAAGTTAAATAGTGATGAAAGGTAAACCGTCACATGTAAGATGAATAAACTTAAATTGCAATTTAACCCCTTTTCAGGGAAGGTCGGCAAGAGTTACAGGGCTTATGTTCATTTGAGATTAGATTTTTATGTTGTAGGTCCACAATCGGCATTTGTAAGCGATAACTAACACGTGTCTGCTAGTGGAAATGCATGTAGAATGAATCTCAAAGTTATATATCCTAGCAACTTACGGTGCTACTCTTAGACATTTTAGTCATCCGTTGAGCTCACGCTTTGACAAACTAATGATGCATTTGTATGAAGACCTGTCAATCCAAGATGGCCGCAAGTGAACAGCTGATTAGTCTTCATACAAATATTATCAAAATTCGGTAAGTAAGAATGACCGTGGTTATGAAACTTCCAGCCCAGGCATCATTAGATTGTCAAAGCGTGGGCTCAAACGGCGACTAAAATGTCTAAGAGTAGCCCCGTTAGACTATAGATTACCAAAATGTTTTTAACAATTAATTCATGACATCACCCGTGAAACCCGTGGACTGAAATTTTCGTAGAAGGGGTTATACGAAACTTATTTTTAAAAATGATACAAAAACGCTCGACAGGAAAGTGGCGTGATGGTCCAGCAGATATGCTCCACGCCGCTGGGAGCGTATACGGATCAGAGGCGGAATGAATGACACGGGCGGGAAGACGCAGGACAAGCCGGGCCAAAAACAACCGAAGCTGCGGCGCGGGCGGTCAGATTACAGAATATTAAAAGGAATTCTAATAACACGGCTACTGGCAAGGAAAGCCAAGCCCACTTTGTATACAACGATAAGTGAGCACATCTTAGCATCTACCTCAGGGTAGGTACTGATTATGAGAGACCAAAATTATTGAAATGTGCTCAAAATTATACACCTATAGCATATGTATACAATGTTACGAGCGTATGGTAGTATTAGTGCATACCTACGTGATTCCGATCACGCTAGTGGAACAATGCTCTGGAATCATCCACTATGTTCGAGAAATCGAGAACAGCCGAGAAACGTCCGTATGAACGTATTTAAATGTAACCCGCAATTGTGTGAAGGCCAAATAATAATAATATTAGGATGATTTATTTGGTGAGCGCTGTTTTTGTGTATATCACACCTCAAGAGCCCTCTGCAAGCTTGGTCGTCGCTGTAGAAAGCGCCAATTCTCAAGCCAATTCTAAGGATGGATAAACCTTTCAGTGACCGGTCTTTGGTAAAGGTTTATGTATTTTTCAACTCAGCGAAGACACACTCGAAATATAAATGGTATATTTTTTGTGCTCTGCCGGCATCCGAATCCACAACCTTCCATTTACGAGTCCGAAGTGCTGCCACTGGACTACGGACCGGTCCAAGATAGATAGTCAATTAAAACATTGAGCCGTGAAGTCGAAAGCAATAGCTAGAAATCAGTACCTACGTTGTAAAGTTGTGAACCAAACCGTGTAAAATAAATTCTGTTAAAATAAATAATTGCAGTTTAATTAAAAGAGAACCCAGTAAAATCATAACAATAAATTCCTGGGCACTTTGAATTCTACAAAGGCAGGCAAGTGGTCTAACACATGAAAGTTTAAATAGCTCACTCACAGTGAATGTTGTTACATGATATATTGGTAAATATGTGCTAATCTTCCTACAAGGAGCTCAAAAGGATGGATTGTTATAGGTAGGGAGGAACAGAGAAAAAGATTCATGAAAATTGCTGCTGCAAATCAATCTTAGGATTGAGACAGAAAAAGAAGAACATACTTATATTTATACGCCCCAAAATATGAAGCAGGTAGTTGGGAAACCTAGAGCATGAAGAATGTTGTGGTGTTGTATCAGTATTCAGAATCAACCATACGCATTTGTGGAACAGTGGACTCCAAGATCCATCTAGGGTTGCAGTACCAAAGATGATGATGAGGAATCTGCATTACTAAGTCAAAATGATAAGCTTTTAACCCAGTTAAATCCAAAGCCAAATGGATACAGAAGTAGAAGATAAAAAAGAAGAGATGGTAAAAAATATGATGATGTTTAAGTGACCTACAAAATTTCACAAACGGAATGACAAGTCCCCCAATTTTGATTCAAGGTTGACGGATAAGCAAAAAAGTGGCTTTCTGAAACGGGCGCAGACAATGTTTTGTGACTTTGAGAATTCCCGTCACGTCTTCTGGAATCGCAACAATCCTGGGCGGGAATGGCGGCGGGCGGCGCCTTGCGCAGCGACAAAAAGGCGCGGAGCGACAAAAACGCGCCAAGCGATTTCCCAAAGCACGCGACCTTAATTATTATGGTGCTCGGAGTGACCGGAGGCGGACAAAGGAATGCTCCAGGCATTCGTACCGCGAGAAAAGTGCTCACAAATTAATTGGCTTTTTTTGGTCGCCTTTGTTTGGGCTGGACGTGTTTTGGGACACACTGTATGAGAGATAGTGGGATTTAATTTATTTATCGACTCATTCATTGTTTCATGATTCAGGAAATGTTTTAAGCATACCTACTCGTAGTTACAGAAATAAGTTTTGTTCTGTGATACAAGCCACTAATAATTATATGCAGTTTGATTGAATACAATAGGAATCACCAAAAAGAAAAATCTTAGGCACTTTCCACAAGCAAAGGCGTACAAAAAACCGACTATTCCATTTTTATGTACAAGGACAAAATTTAGAAGAAAATCACTCACAGCTGCCGAAGAATATTGTGGTTGAACCTGAAGCCATTTTTTTTTAATAAAACCAAAATTTTAACAATAAAAATCTCTACGACAATTGCTATTCTTTATAGAAATGACACCAACCATGACCTACGTTACAAATTATGTCATAATTTTTTGCATACAATAATAGTACGCTCTGACTCTGATCAAGTGAATAAAACAGAAACACTACGGATTAAAGAATAATACGAATATATACCTACTAAGTATCGAGGTGTACGTCAATTTTGTGTTTACAAAATAATAATTCAAATTATATGTTTTATCTGTGTTGTTATATCTGAATTGGTGATTAACGTGTAAAGCAAACTTGATTAGTTGTCTCTAATTGTTGGTGTTACTTTTTACCGTCTGCTTTTGTGTTTTTTTGCTAAAATAAAATATATATTCTATCACGTATACAATTAATAAGGGCTATTTTGGCAAATCTGTCATCAGTGCTTATAGCCAATTAGCGTCTCGCTGTAACAGGGTTGTCACTACAATTTGTGATACCAAAAAATTGTGATAATAATGACTGCGATGGAATACATCACCGACGCCAAAAACATGATTAAATCATTGGGAGAAATTATAAATGATACAAACAACAAATTCAATAAGGATCAAATTTCGAAGCTCACACCTAAATTAACAGATCTTCTGGGCAACATCAGCCAAATGGCTGTTAAGATGGGCAGTCTGGAGGGCGAGATTAACGCTTTCAAAGCTATTTTAAAAAATCCCCCGCAGCCCAACAATCCTGCAGAGGAATCATTTGAGGTTGAATCAAAACCATCATTAAGAAATAACTCCTATAAACAACCAGAAAACATCCTACAAACTTTGACGGAGTTAAATGATAGAAATCTAAGAGCCAAAAATATAATCCTTTTTGGTGTTCCTGAGTCGGACCCTGATACTCCACCAAAGGAGCAAAACTTAGAAGATGATAATAAGACATCTAAAATCATAACAAGCGTGACTGAAAACACTAACGGAATAGTTAGGGTGCATAGAATTGGTCTCCGCCAAAGAGACAAACCAAGACCCATCAAGGTGATTTTCAAAGAGAGCGAAGATGTAACTTGTTTTTTGCGAAACAGCCGCAAACTTCCTCCGGGCATAAAATCAAAGAAGGACTTGACATTAATGCAGAGAAATCATCTAAAAGCATTATGGTCTGAGGTTGATGCACGTAAGAAAAATGGCGATGAAAACATAACTGTCAAATTCATCAACGGTGAACCAAAAATAGTACAGCTTAACTCAAAAAACTCCCAAGCATGAAAGTCTTTTACCAAAATGTGAGAAGTATTAGATCAAAAACATCACAGATTCGACAACATATCCCAACTCTATCATATCAATTAGTCATCTTCACAGAGACGTGGCTCGACGAGTCAATCAAAGACTCTGAACTAGGACTGGATCAATACAATGTTTTCAGGAAGGATAGAGACAAATTCACAAGTTCAAAAAAGAGGGGAGGAGGAGTCCTTATAGCTGTAAAAAACAATATACCTGCAACCTACATTAAGGTAAACCAGAAAAATATAGAACACATATACATCAAATTACAATCCACAACTGAAACAATAATAATAGGATGTGTATACATTCCACCCTCCTCAAGCATAGACATATATAAAAATGTCTGCAGCGAGCTTGAGGCTCTTCAAAAAAAATATCCTCGCGCTACTTTTGTCATATTCGGAGATTTCAACCTTCCAAATATTGAATGGTCTATGGATGAAGACAAACCATCTGCAATTCTTGAAAATAACAATGGTGCTAATGAATTATTGGAAACCGTAAATTTTATGAATTTAAAACAACACAACTTCGTCTTTAATAGCAATGATAAACTTTTGGACCTTGTATTTTCTGACCGAAATAAGATCATAGTTGAAAGATCATCAGATGCCTTCTTAAATGTTGACAAATATCATCCTCCTCTAGATATAGAAATACTTTCATCACTGAATTGCAAGAAAAACAGATCTGTTTTTTCCCACAATTTTAAAAATGGAGATTATACCAACGCCAACTCATATTTGTTTAATCAAAACTGGGATTTCCTGCAAAATAATAATGTTGAATTAATGGTTACCCGCTTTTATGAGATTGTAAATGAAACTATAAATCTATACATTCCTTATAATGAATACAAAACAACAACGTACCCATCGTGGTTCACTGCTGATTTGATAAAGACTATATCTGAAAAAAAAATAGCACATAGAAGATTCAAAATTACAGGGGAAACTGATGATTATTTGAAGTTTTCTGCCCTAAGAAATGATTGTAAGGTGCAATCAAAAAAATGTTACCTTAACTTTATACAAAATATACAAGATACAACCGTCGACACTAAATCGCTCTGGAGGTTTAAAAGAAAACTGAGCAATGACAATCAAGAATGTCCAAATAAAATGTTTCTGAACAAGATGATGGCTGATAATCACAATGACATTGCTAACTTGTTTGCTAGATTCTTTAGTGAAGTATATGTTGAGGACTCCAACTTGATAAACGATACACCATTAAAAGAAGACTCAACACCATTAAATTTGACTGAATGTAGTTTATCTTACAACACTGTGCTAAACAAGATATCCAATTTAGATGTAAGAAAAGGCGCTGGTCCCGATAAAATCCCTCCTTTATTTCTTATCAATTGTGCCTCTGCCCTAGCTTCTCCTTTGACGACAATTTTCAACAAATCGCTCAGCCAAGGTCACTATCCTAATGTCTGGAAAAACGGTCACATTAGACCCATTCACAAAAAAGATGATAAGTCCAATATTGAAAATTATAGACCTATTTGTATTCAATCAATTTTAGCCAAATTATTCGAATCATTAGTTTTGGACCAGATTTTTCCGGAAATTTCTAAATGTATTTCTACTAAGCAACATGGTTTTTTACCAGGAAGATCCACAGGGACAAATTTGGCAATTTACCAAAACTATCTAGCCAATAATCTTGCAGCCGGGTACCAGGTGGACAGTGTTTACACCGACTTTTCAAAGGCATTTGACAAGGTATGCCACTCAATTTTAATACAAAAACTGTCAAGGTTTGGTATAAAAAATCAACTTTTGCAGTGGCTGTCGAGTTATCTTGTCGAGCGTTCTTTGAGAGTAAAGGTGGGAGAAACCCTATCAAAGCCCTTCCCTGCTAAAAGTGGTCTTCCGCAAGGAAGTCATTTTGGCCCAATTTTGTTCCTTATCTTTATTAATGATATCACAGATGTGCTGTTTGACATTGAATTCTTACTTTTTGCCGATGACATCAAACTATACAAAGCTATAAATGACGTGTCTGACTGTCTTTTGCTTCAGAATAATTTAAATCGAATGTCCATGTGGTGTGCACACAATAGACTGTTTATGAATGACAATAAATGCCAAGTTATAAGATTTGGTAGAAATAAAGATAAAATAGTATATAATTATTGCCTAAACAATAGTTCCCTTGAATCGGTTGAACTAATTCGAGATTTAGGCATAATCTTTGACTGCCATTTATCGTTCCGACAACATATTGCATTTATAACAAATAGGGCCACTAAGACCCTGGGTTTTGTGTGTCGCACTGTGAAAGATTTCTCGAACATATTAGCCATCAAACAGCTTTATATTTCCCTTGTACGCAGCCAACTTGAATACAACTCATACATTTGGTCTCCCGGGTACAAACTTCATTGTGATGCTATAGAGCGTATCCAAAAAAGATTTTTAAGATTTGTAAATTTTAAATTAAATATTCGTTTTGATGACTTGAACTATAGTTTTTTGTTAAATTTTTTGAATCTTGAAACTTTACAAAATCGCAGAATATTTCATGATTTATTTTTTTTGTATAAAGTTGTTAATTCATTGGTGGACAGCCCTGAATTATTGAATGTCATTAATCTACACATACCGAGTCGAACAAGAAGTCGAAATATATTCCACTGCGACGTTGCAACAAAAACATTTATAATGCATTCTATGATATATCGGCTTCATCGACTCGGTAATGATTATCTAACCAATGATGATATAGATATTTTTGGTATGTCCATCGGAATTTATAGAAATTCATTAAAGTCTGTTTTATCATGTAATTCTTCTTGATTTATGTTTAATTTCTCTTTTCTTACTGATCACTTATATTTTTTATACATTTATTTTTAATCTTTTTATATTCATAATATGTATCTTGTAATAATCATAATATTAATACAATTTGTAAGCAACAAACTTCTGTACTACCTCTGTTAATCTAAAAATGTAAAAGGCTTCAGCCGTTTATTATAAATAAATAAAAAAAAAAAAAAAAAAAAATAAAAAAGCACACACAACTATTCACAGCACATCTCTTATTCACAAGATTTCCAAGAATTAGCCAAGTTCAGAGTCTCCAGGCATCGGAGAGGTAATTTACAAGTGATAATGGAATGCGAGAACTAACACGTGTATGTTACACTAAACACTTTGAACTGGAGCTTGTTGTAAGTTTCACAAAGGAATCGGTAACCTTGGTTTGACGAGGGATAGACATTTCAGCGATAAGAAGAAATGAACATAATGCTGCAATGCGAACGAGTTACGGGGAACTGATGCGGAATGGGATCTCAGGTAGAGGGTATGTTTGACGCGTGTTGAATATTTAAAAGTTTAAGTTAATATTATGTAAAAAAATATTTACTGTTTTGCGAAAATTGTGAAACGGTCTTTTTTCCGGTCGATAGCTTAGTGAATAGAACACCTATGTTGTGAGCTAGAAGACATGTGGTTGCTTCCAGGGTGTCGGACTTGATTACTTGTTTTGGTGTTTTCTTCAAATCCAAATAATAATGTCATCAAAGTCTATCTCGATTTCATGACAAATTCAAATCTACGCTTTTAGGAACCGGAAAACCCCAACTTTAAATAAAGTGGTTGGCGTAATGCTTGTCTCTCTCTACACCACTACGAAATGTATTCAGATGTCTTTCCAATTGATACAACCCCAAGAGTACTGCATCTTCAATCTAAGATGCAGAGACAAATTAACATTTCAGATTAAAATTTAATGCTTGGAAGCACACGCGTCAGTTTTCGTTTACAAGTGCTACTTGTGTACTTCGAAATAAGACCCAAACCTCAAATAAACATACGCTCTGTAACTCTTGCCGAATTTCCCTGAAACAGGAAAAATAACAAGATCCACAAATCATTGTCAAAAAAAAGGCATCTAAAGCAACGATTTTGGAAATTACTAAGTCAGCCACTTCTTGTCTACTGCTGGACATAGGCCTCCCCTATATTTTTTTATTAGATTTTGGAAATTACGAAATTTACAATATTTCTGTTTTTTATTGTGTGCCATTCAACGAGAAGACAATTCGAAACGATTTAAAGTATATTGAATATCACATTGGAAATGGGTCATGCTTGCGTTTACTTAGGGATGAAGCTGTAGAAGAACCCTTGAGGTGTGATCCAAATGAAAAAAAGCTTCAGTTCTACGTATTATTATGGAGATGGAAGAATGTATTTGTTTAGGAGAGTGAATAATATTTGAAGATATGTAGGCAGTCCAGTTTTGGGTACATAATAATTATCTGGGTCGGATTGCTGAGCGCTCTCCGGTGCCGGCTCAGCGCTCTCGGGTCTTCAACAATAAAAAGGCCACAAACAACAAAGGCACAAACCAAAAAGATACACTGCGGCTTTGCAGCGCGAACAAAAGGACAAGTGCAAACAGTGTAGGCCAGGGTTTCCCACGGTTTTTGAATAAGCGACCCCTTTTAGGTTAAAAAAATTTGGCGACCTTAAGCCATAGTCTTAGCACCATGCCCACAAACAAACACGTGTAGTACGCGCTTACAAATGCTGAATGTGTACTTACAAATAAAATCCAAACCTCAAATGAACATAAGCCCTACAACTTTTGCCGACCTTTCCTGACACAGGGGTGACATTGGCAAAGTGAACTATTTTTTGCAGTAGGGTGGTCAGCCTCATACCAACCTATAAGACAAGGAATATACTTATATAATCGATACATGCCCTTCCTGCACTCCCACCTCATGATATCCTCAACGACCATTTTTTGTAGCTGGACCATTTAGTATAGTTTTGTCTGGACCATATACTCGTAGTGTGTTTCATTTCTATCAACCAAAAATGAAAATAATCTCTGAACCCCAAAGTAAGGTGTAACAACTACTCAAGGGTTCGCGAACCTCAGATTGAACAACACTGGTTTTGGGTATGCTCGTATAACATAAGCTGCTGACCAGTGCCCCAAGTATAAAACATTCCATTCAAACTCAACCGCGTTGTACAGAAAAAAACATCTTGAAACTATAACGCTCAATAAGGGTGCTATTTTCTTTTCCATACATTTTTTAGTATCGGCTATGGTTGAGTACAAAAGTAAAACTTTATATTTGAAGTTCTGACCAGGCCAAGCGAAATGTGAACCAAACAAATTCTGTCCTCCGAGTATAAAACAACTTCCATCTTCCGAGTGTAAAACTCAACCATGAAGAAATATATAAAAAACTATATCACGCACTAGAGGCACTGCTGTTTATTACATATATATTTTTTGTTTACGCGATTGTTGAGGCTGGGCACAGGGTGAAACCATGCATGTTTTATTATCAGAGTTGTTGGGTGCCGCTGAACACATGTGAACATGCAGTTTTTGATAAACACAACAATGGGAAACATGCAACTGGAGGCGCATGGAAGGTTTACAAATTTTAGGTAGCAGATATTTAAGGCGTGTTACAAAGCTATATCTGCCGTTTTTGTTTCTTACACTTTATGGTCTTAGCAAAATAGTTACAGTAATGAAAAATATCAAGCATGTTTATTAATTTTTTATCCTAATTATAAAGCTTAAACAAAATATATTACTTAAGAATTGCCACCACAAAAAAATATTAAAAAAAACGCGTTTTTTTTACATTTTTAGCTTTTTTTTCGTGTGTGCTGTATTTTGGAATTTTTTTTTTGCTTTTTAATTACAGAACTATACCTACATTGCTTAGGTTTGCTCCTCAACATTTTTTTTATAATGTCAATAGTTTTTGAGTAAATATGGAAAAACTGAAACTACTTAATGAATTAAATTTTAATTAAATCAAAGAACAAAGTTTTTCCATATTTACTCATGATATTATAAAAAAAAATGTTGAGTACCAAACCTAAACAAAGTATAGTTCTGTAATTAAAAAGCAAAAAAAAAATCCAAAATACAGCACACACGAAAAAAAATCTAAAAATGTAAAAAAAACGCGTTTTTTAAAAAAAAAAAAAATTGTGGCAATTCTTAAGTTATATATTTTGTTCAAGCTTTATAATTAAGATAAAAAATTAATAAACATGCTTGATTTATTTCATTACTGTAACTATTTTGCTAAGATCATAAAGTGTAAGAAACAAAAATGGCATATTTGGCTTTATAACACGCCTTAAGGCTAGGTAGCACACAAAGCTCTATAAGTGAGTGGCAGATGTGCGCATACTTTTGCACGTTTTTAAAATTGCATACTAATCTAAAATAATAAAAGGAGAGTCTGTATGAAGAAGGTTATGACTCTGGAGGAAATGAAAGTAGTGTGTAAGGACAGAAAGAATTGGCGGTTGATCTGTGATGTTGGCGGCTAGGGTTTTTAAAATTAGAATTTGTTTTCTGTAAGTTTTTGATGTCCATACATGTTATAATTTGTTGATATTAAAAATTTAATTTGTTGTGTATGTTCCTTGACTTATAGGTTAGTATGCGGCTGACCACCCATGCTGTAGAAAATGGTTCACTTTGCCAATGTCACCCCTGTTTCAGGGAAGGTCGGCAGGAGTTGCAGGGTGTATGTTCATTTGACATTCAGGTTAGTATATTGTAGGACCACATGCAGCATGTTTAAGCGCGAACTTATACGTGCCTGTTTGTGAAAATGCATATAATGTGAATCTCTAATGTTACATATATTTTGCAACTTAGATTAGATTAGATTAGAAAATAATTAAAAAGCAATGGTTGATGCGACACATTTCGTCAATTGATAAACATGTAAATGAAGGAACAAACGCCGTCATTCACTTCACGGCACAGCAAATATGTTGGTATTTTTGAGATACACAAATTAAAGCGGCGCTGTCGGAAATAGATTTGATTAATCGGAGCGCGGGATGAGCATGGTGGAGAGCAGTAATCAGCGATGGAAGGGTTGCAGGAGAGAGAGGGACGGCCGTAGAGGGGGAGGATGAGAGGGAGCGAGAGGGTGAACCCAGATTTATGTGGGTCAAACATGATCCGAAACGTGTACACTTACTCGAATACCCACTCTCCTCTCAACTGGTGTATTTGTATTGTGGCATTAATCTTTGGAAATATAAATTCTTCTTCTTTTAGTGCGATTTCTTTCGAAGGTAGGCGATCCACAAATGCACACTCTATGTTTCAAAGATGTATTAACACTGTTACGAGCGTATGGTAGTATTAGTGCATACGTGATTCTAATCACGCTGGTGGAACAACGCTCTCATGCACTATTCTGCTAAATTTTCTTACGACCTTAAGGCGTGTTATAAAGCTAAATCTGCCATTTTTGTTTCTTACACTTTATGGTCTTAGCAAAATAGTTACAGTAATGAAAAAAATCAAGCATGTTAATTAATTATTTATCTTAATTATAAAGCTTGAACAAAATATATAACTTAAGAATTGCCACCAAAAAAAATATATTTAAAAAACGCGTTTTTTTTACATTTTTAGCTTTTTTTTCGTGTGTGCTGTATTTTGGATTTTTTTTTGATTTTTAATTACAGAACTATACATTGTTTAGGTTCCGTACTCAATTTTTATTTTATAATGTCAATAGTTTTTGAGTAAATATGGAAAAACTGAAACTACTAAATGAATTAAATCAAAGAACACAGTTTTTCCATATTTACTCAAAAACTATTGACATTATACAAAAAATGTTGAGAACGGAACCTAAACAATGTATAGTTCTGTAATTAAAAAGCAAAAAAAAATCAAAAATACAGCACACACGAAAAAAAAGCTAAAAATGTAAAAAAAACGCGTTTTTTTAAATATTTTTTTGTGGAGGCAATTCTTAAGTAATATACTTTGTTCAAGCTTTATAATTAAGATAAATAATTAATAAACATGCTTGATTTTTTTCATTACTGTAACTATTTTGTTAAGACCATAAAGTGTAAGAAACAAAAATGGCAGATTTAGCTTTATAACACGCCTTAAGGCGACGAGCTAGCGATTCGTGTCCAAAATAAGTCGGGAGCGCTAGCGCTTGAAAGAACTCCATAGATATAAAATCACAGTAGGTTCATCTTATTTTTGGACATGAATCGCTAGCTCGTCGCCTTAGATCGTAAGGAATTTAGCAGAATAGCGCTTCTGGTATCATCCACTATGTTTGAGAAATCGAGGACAGTTGAGAAAAATCCGATTAGACGCTTTATATGTGGACCGCAACTTTGCCAATGTCACCCCTGTTTCAGACAAGGTCGAAAAAAGTTGCAGGGTTTATGTTCGTTTGCGGTTTGGATTTTAATTGGTAAGTAGGTACACATGCAGCTAAGCACGTACGTACACGTGTGTGCTCGTTGGCAAGCATATAAATACAAATCTTTAACGTTAATATATCTTTGCGATTAGATTATAGATTAGGTTATAGTTGTAATGTTTTGTTTTAGCTAATTTTAAGATGTACGAAGTGAAGTAAACGACAAGAAATATTTTGTGAAGGGCTCGGTACAGTACTAAACTCTTTTGCAACACATAAATTATTATTCATGTAAATTCAGCTCACCGCTTCAAAAAAGCAGCGCCGGGCCGGCTGCGTATGCAAATGGCGTCCATAAATTACTGCAGCGAAACGTGACTCCTTACCTGTAAAAATAAAAGGAAATTAGGTCAGACGGGAGTTAGTGACTCGAAAATACCATTTGTTTAGACAGAGTAGTCGTTACATTAATATTTTTACCATGAAAAGGATTTTTTTAGCAACCATTATGACAAGAGGCTTTACCCACAGTAAAATAAAATTAATGTTTTTTAGGCGTGAATAAATGGTGATACACGAAAGAATAATAAATACAGATAAAATACATTTTAAAATTACTTCTGACTTGTAGGTTGGTATGCGGCTGACCACCCATGCTGTAGAAAATGGTTCACTTTGCCAATGTCACCCCTGTTTCAGGGAAGGACGGCAAGAGTTGCAGGGTGCATGTCCATTTGAGATTTGGTTTTTATGTTGTAGGTTCACATGAGGCATGCAATGTGTTAAACGTGTGCAAGCGCGAACTTGTACGTGTCTGGTTGTGGGAATGCATGTAATGTAAATCTCCAATGTAACATATCTTTGCAACTTAGATTAGATTAGATGAAAAAAACTACCTTATTTTTTAAAAACTTACATAACATAATTTATGTTTTATACATACCTTCGTCCTACATATGTAGGTACGAAGTAAAACACTTAATATGTCTTCAAAAAACTGGTATCTCTAAAAAAAATCATTGTTTTCGACATGAAAGATCAAAGACATTTATTTTTGCGTAACAATTTACAAAATGTTTTATTCCATAGAAAAAAAACAGCTCCATAAATGATTTTCCTTTTCCCAAGTATCCGCCTACATGCTACCTGTATACAATAATTGGAATCTGTTGTTAAGGTATAAAAGTAACGAGATGAGTTCCGCAATAATTCGCACGTGTCGGGACGTAGAGCGTTTAATTGATAATTAGCTCGCATTTTCATCCGTTTGTTGATAATATATGGCTCAATAGACGCGCAGATGAATAAATACATTACCCTCCCGATAAGTAATTGTTCGCCTCGCAGGTAATTGCCTTTTTCACTAAACACAGCCTCTTTATAAGTGTTCCGGGACTAGGCCTAACAGCTTGTATATAACGGAAACTTAGTATGATATAGGACTTGCGTCTGGATAACAAGATGCTTCAAAATCGTGGAGATATATTGGTTTCTGGTTTCAGAAATAATTTATTGAAGAACGATGTATGTTTGACAAAATATATGAATAAAGGATTTAAGTAGTAATAATAATGTGATAAACAAAAAGAACGACATGAAGAAGAGAAAATATGAAGCTGGCCGGTGTTTTTCTTATTTTTTAAAATCTAAAACTGTCACACGAAATGATCACATAATCATGTTTTCATTTATAAATCTGAGTAAAATCCAGCATCCAATGGAAGTCGTGAATCCTTATCTATCCAAGAATTATAGGTATTCCAGCTGTTGTCTATTCTTAGTATACAAATGGGAATAATGACTCCACAAATGGTTAAGGAAGTCTAAATTTACATAGCTTCATCTCTAGATTTATCCATTTTGAATTTCAAGGGTAGTTGCAATATCGCATTGTTATGGTTATGGCTTCTATTCAGATCATAAAAAAGACAAAAAGAAAAGACTGACAAATGAGGCATTGTAAAATATGATTCACGTAGAAAACCTGAAGGAGGTAGTCATTGAAAAAAATAACTTTTACTATTGTATTCGTAGACGAGGTGACTTTTCCAACTTATGCTGCCATCCTTCTCTTGGTACGTCCAAGTCTTTGTATCGCATTTCCGCAACATCACTAATGAGGAGGAAATAGACGATCCTGAGCTCACAGACGAACAAAACCTTACCAGTATTCCGAGCGTAAAATTTTACGTATAGTCTCTTAGCTAAACACTGTATGGAAACTATAACGCTCTCTGGAGGCGCTGGGGTATTATATATGTTTAAGCGTAGAGTTTTATACTTGGAGTACGGTATAACACAATATATAGAGATAATAAATGGAATGAGGTTGTTGAACTGAGAAGTCAATATTGTATGCTGGCTGCTTTTGTTGTATGTAGCCAGTGAGTTATGAAGCCTTTTCGGTTCGTGTAGGAAGAAGCTTTGCCACAATTATGGAAATTTTCCGTGGAGAAACTTCGCAGGGAATGTTTATATTGTTGTGTGAAAATAATGATGCTGAAAATTCTCCATTACAACGTTATACAAATAAAAATGGTAAACATAAAGTATATCTGAACTTTTAGTAATTTTCAAAAATCAGAGCTGCCTGCATTGTTATTCTTACATCACGAGTGAGCTTCTAATTTTCATATCATCACATCAACATCACGCTAAAAAAGCCCATCGCAGATTATGATTGGAACGTCTGGAAGCTCCAACTCTGAGAGGTCACGGCAACATATACTAGAAAGCAACTCTCTAGAGTCAACATGAAAATGGTTCATGTGGAGTTCCCGCAAGCTGTTCCATGGATGATCCATACGAGGGAAACCAGAGAGCTACAGACGTGATCCATCACTAGGAGTGAAGCTAACTCGAGGAAGAAGATCTTCTCTAATTCATTTCTAATCCTCCCCGTCTTTTAACACGTTCAATTTGTACGTCTCTCCTACAGAGGGTTTATCCCTTGGCTATAGCAGAGAGGTGTTAAAGGTTTATTTCCAGGGGTAGGTGAGCTCCCACTGAAGGTTTTGTATTTTCCGCAAAGCCGGATGATTGTAATCCCCTAAGTGACATTGGAAACCTTCAAAAAAGGAGAGAGCCTGATCTAGGAGGGCTGACGCACAGGTGAGCATCTTTTACATTGCCCAAAATATTATGGAAGAGAAAATAATGATATTAAATACTACTACACATTATGTGCTACACCCAACACGTAAATACATAAAAAAAAGAAGTACATAAATAGATAACTAATACATTTTACAGAGTAATACATACCTTTTATGCTAGGAAATAAACACTATAGAAATAAAATAGGAATGCTTAGACAATGGATAAGAATAATCTCAGGGTAAATTAATGGTATACATCGACGTACATTTTCTGCAAAGATTATATAGCAGTGCTCCAGCTCCTGTCAGGAGATTTTCATGTCAAAGGAAAAAATACTCAACATTTACTATTACTGTAATGCAGCAATTGCTATTCGACGGATGTTAATGTCACCCCTGCCTCAGGGAAGGACGGCAAGAGTTGCAAGATGTATGTCCGTTTGAGATTTGGTTTTTATGTTGTAGGTTCACATGAGGCATGTGCAAGCGCGAACTTGTACGTGTCTGGTTGTGAGAATGCATGTAATGTGAATCTCCAATGTAACATATCTTTGCAACTTAGATTAGATTAGATTGAATACCGTACGCTAAATCAAAACAAGCTTCAAATCCTATTTAGTTTTAACCTTTTCTCTGACGGGACAGTTCTGCGATCTTGGTTTTTCATCTCGCAGTGCCCTGAGCTGTGTCCCCATCGCCTCTCCCTTCCATCGTCTCTGATGTCCTCACGCACAAAACAGCTTAAATGAAAGGTCGGCGGCAAACAAGCGCCAGTCATAAACAGAGATCTTGTTAAGTATTTTTTCGCGCCTACAGGATCCCAAGACTAAAACCTAACACTCAAACATAGAGTTTTGCAAAAGTGCATGGAGAGTAAAACGTTCAGCTGAGGCGCCTTTTAGATTTTATGTAAATTTTTGCATGAACGTTAAGTTTTATACTACAGGAAGGGCCCGGGGCGAGAAAACGCGGGATCATTTCAAAGTAATTTATTGTCACAATGATTACGCGAGACGCCTCCATTTCCCTGGAAAGATAATATCACGAAAAATCCGACAAAAAGCGCGCTGATTAAAATGAAAATATAAAACGGTGTCGCGACTTATCTATAACGGTTTTTCTACACTCCCTGAAGCTGCTTTAATAAGTCTGAGCTCTCTAAAGCCGTACTCCGGATTAACTTTGTAAATTTGTTTTTCGCTTTTGACTTCGCTAAACGATATCATATTAGCTTAAATGAAGTATTCTACAGACGCTAGGAATACTGCGAAAAAAGTTAAGTGGAAGGAAGGGAAACATATTTTATTGTAAAACAGATGATTAAAGAAATAACAAACTGTGGAAAGCCCAATTCAAAGTGAAACACATCAATGGTTTCATTCCAGTACACGGTCCACTTCTCAGAGTTGTCAAGAATGTGGACATTGCTATAATGAAATATTCGCATCCTGTAGTTGTCAAATAAATATTAGTATGAAGGATTTAATGCTATTGGTGTTAAAGTACGCTGTTGCCAAAAGTGTATCACTTTGCGCTTCTCCAGCATCATCAGCCGGCCGTGTAAGCCTAAAACTCCTATAGGTATATTCAATTTTTTGGGAAAAGAGTTTTTGGGAAAAAGCTTTCAGTTCGGTCGGAACTGGCTGCCTCTGGAGTTTAGAATAGAGAAAAATATAAACAGGTTAAGAAGATCCTTTAAAAGTTTAAAGCCTTGCTTTTGGGCTCCATAAGGAATGTTTTTAAGAACAGATTGACTTTGATCCAGGGCTAACGCAGAGCTTCGTCAGATCGATCTTATGGTTTACTTAAATAAGGCGTTACAAAATATTCAATTGTAAACGAAGTATGCAGTTAAGGAAATAAACATACGTCTCAAAGTAGTGAAAAATCTTTTAACATTTTATAAACTGGTCTCAGCACTGTGACTTGGATTTTGGAAATTTAAAAAATGTACTTAATACCACGTACACACGATAATTGTTTTCAAAATGGAAAGTAGAAGTGAAGGCGTCGCGTCGTGTGAAATGCATACAAAGTTACACTGTTGATTTATGTACAAAACTGTGATAATTATTCCTAAACTTCTCATATACGTCAACTTAATTTTTTTTTTTAACTTTACCCCTATGATCCTTAATGCCTTTTTAATGAAACATTCATTTGCCGAAAATAAACAGGACGTTGAAAATGTATGCCCACACTGGAGACACATTTAGAGTCTTGCTTATTTAGCTTGTTCTTTCCAATGAGTCCCGTAATAAAAAGCGCTTCTTATACTAGTTATTTGCGGAACATCAATATTTACGCGTCTCTCAGCATCCTTCATTAAAACGATTCTCGGAATCTGAAGATTGCTTATTTTTTTTAAATAATTGCAAAGCAGCTTACCATAACAAGCAATACTCAAGTGTTTACTCGATTTTTGTATTTAAAATAAATACATCCACCATCACAAGAAATATGGTTCAATATTTATTTTAGCAAGCGTTGCTACTATAATTTAATATTAGTCACAAATATAACATATTTTAATTAAATAATTGATTAAAAAAAGGGACGAAGTGCAATAGTGATAAAATTGAGACGAAGAAGTAAAAATATACAGTATAAAATCTACGTTTTATTTCATTAATATATACAGAAACTTTTGAAATATTAATATCGAGATTGCATGAAATACACAGTTCTGCTTTTTGTAAGAAATATAATGATTTTTTTATTTACTTATTTTTCTTAGTATGATCACCATGGCCGTTTTTCAAATCAACCATTCATTTAATTCTCAATGCACAAAAGAGAATCCAAACCTCAAATAAACATCAACTTTGCAAATATTGTCGCCTTTCCTGAAACAGAGGTGGCATCGGTATACATGAGTTTATAGTATAGGTGGATAGCTTTATACAAACCTGTTAAAGAAACAAACCTTCAAATCTGATGCTGTTTTTTTTTTATCATATCTGGCTACTGGCATTTTATTTCGTAAATGGCAGAAGAAATGAACTAATACAAGCAGAAGAGAAATAAAAGGTTTTTTTTGTTACATTGTTGCCGATAAAGCTAGAAAACGAAGGCCGTGAATTGGTTAAAATCGTTCCGGTAGTGTATCAAACTGAAGCAAAAAATCTTGTTAAGACTCTTTACAAAAAAACACAAAGATTTCCCGCGTGAGAACCGAGCAGAAGCAAAACACAGACGCCAGGCGGGAGGCTGCCAAGGACGGAACCCCGACATGGAAAAATATTACAATTTACTCTTAGTAGGATGAAATCTTGAACTCTCCGTATTACATAATCCACCAAATTATATTTTTTCCTAAATTACGAAGAAATCTAGATTAGATACCTTCTTATTTTTACAACCGGCAGCGGATTTCTCTGCCGGTAAAAAAAAACTAAAATTGGGTGATTCCTATTGGTTAAACACGACAGTAAGCATATCGGTATGAAACTATGAAAATAAGTTTATAACTCTTTTCTATTTAACCGCCAGTAATCAAGACGTATTTAATAGCTTCACTTTCATAATTTCAGTAGGTAACGGGACTCGTGATCTCGTAGCAATAATCATGAAAATAGAAAAATATAAACGAACGATTTAAATGACTAAATAAGATAGGTTTGATTGGGACCACTATACGCATAAATGAAAGTTTAGGCTTAACTACGACAAGGTAGGGCCTAGAAAAAATCATAGATTTTTTAGACGTCCCTTGAGGGCTGAAGAAGGATAATTAGTCAAGAGAAAATGATATTGTAACGTTTTCTGCTGGATTCTATTGTTATTTAAAATGCCTTTTTTTTTTTAAATAATCTCTTTTTCACAATTTATTTCACAATTTGACAGTCACTGGTTATTTGTGTTGCTTAGCGAATTGTTCTCTTGTGACTTCTCCTGTCCTACCATTTTGACCTCTTATATAGTAAACCGGAGAGGTCGTTCTCGCAATTTATTGATTATTCCACCACCAGAACATTTACGCACACATTATCACTGGAATGTCATTCCAAGGCACAAATACTTCTAGATGATTCTGTATTACGTGCTTCAGGGTGTGTAATCATTTTGATGTATGTGTGTATAAGCGCACGTATTTCAAGTTCACAACAATATCTTTAGCAGGGAAATTCAGAATTATAGAATTGCAGCTCATACTTTGTTTAATTTTGTATGTGTTCACGACATATGTGAGACTCATAATCTCATATTTAAGCACACATACATATCTACTTATTAGAATGGAAAACTGATGAAGCCGCATTCAAGATTAATAAATTAATTAATGCTTTTACAAGCTTGATAGTTTCTTCCTTTTGTCTTTAATAGCTCCTTCCTTGTACGCTTCTCCGCGCAGAGCACAAAGCCTGGAGATTTGGTATTCAGGTGCGTCGTCCCGTCTCCCTCCTGCCTACACCAGCAGAGCCAGAGGGATTAATGGCATCAGGCTTCATGGCGGAGAGGCCGGGCGTGATGAGGATCACAAAGCGGTGCCATCATATTCCACTTCTCGTAAATGACGGGATATTAACAGTATTTTACTCAATAAAATTCAGCAGACTGTGAACTGCACTAAATAGACCGTTGTGATAATTCTGAACTACACCGAATAGACCGATGTGACTTTAATTCTGAACTGCAGCGAATGGACCGATGTGATTTTAGTTCTGAACTGCTCCGAATGGACCGATGTGACTTTAATTCTGAACTGCAGCGAATGGACCGATGTGATTTTAGTTCTGAACTGCTCCGAATGGACCGATGTGACTTTAATTCTGAACTGCAGCGAATGGACCGATGTGATTTTAGTTCTGAACTGCTCCGAATGGACCGATGTGACTTTAATTCTGAACTGCAGCGAATGGACCGATGTGATTTTAGTGCTGAACTGCTCCGAATGGACCGATGTGACTTTGATTCTGAAGTCGCATCGGTCCGTGATGATGCAGTTTTAGTCCGTATAATTAAATTACAGTGTCTCATCTTTCTTGACTATTAGGTTAGTATGAGGTCAACATTTTTAAGCTGTACAAACTTGTATAACTTTTGCATGTGCCACCTCGGTTTCAGGGAAAGGCAGAAGGAGTTGCAATGGTTTATGCTCATGTAAGTTTTGTTTTTTTTTGTAAATACACATGCATCAAGTGTCTTCTAAATTTTCTATTATATATCAATACTAGCTCAGCATACTGATCAAATTATTATTCTATCTCTATAATTTTAAATAGAAGAAACAATTTTGGCTTATATTAATTTTGAGAACACCATTGTAATTACTTTTATAAAGCTGTAGTTTTCTCAAATAAATAAATAAATAAGTGTAAGCGCGAACTTAGACGTGTCTATCTGTGTGCATGCATTTGATATAGGCCTTAAATGACAATATGTTACTTAGATTATATATACCTACATTATAGTCGTGTCACCTATGTATCTAGATTCCGAAGATTTATTCTAATTGATATGATAATAACTCTAATATACAGTAAAATAGCCATTTCCGGGTAAGCTACATATTTTATATTTTAAACCATTCTTACAGCAGACAACTAGCCTTTTTCAATAACTTTTTTTTCTGCACCAATTAAAACTTAAGTGATTCATCATTCTTATACGCATGCAAATAGGTCACGATTGGGCGAAGCTAAAGTTACAAGTTGGCAAAATAACAATCAATCTTTTGTGGCGCTCGATTATCTCCTACTGCTGGGGCAATATAACCAGAGGACGGGGGGCTAATATCACCAGGATCCAAGTATACATCTCTCTAAATTTAAGCACATCCAATGCGTACACCAAAAAATGTGTGGAAGCTAAAACAGCGCTGCTAGTGAGCTTTTAAGTTTCCATAATTTTTGGTAGACGCTAGAGTTGAGTTTAAACGTGCAGTTTGGTGCTTGGGGTAGGGGCGAAGGAAAAAGTAAAAACCCGGCGGGGAGGAATAAAGGCCCAGGCCGGGACGCCATATTCCACGCGGCTAGAGATTAAATTGGGTTGACCCACTTCTCTGCTGTGAAAGGGCGAAAAATGGCGAAGCCACGACACCCCGCGCTGCGATGAGTTATTCGTGTCAAAGGGGATTTAAAATACTGCTTTACAAAACGCCAATTTATGGACACGGTGCAGGAGTAGTGTCTTGGTAATATGGCTGTGAATAATTTTAAAAGTTGAGTTGTTTACGGCTGTAAATAAACAAATAAAAATATGGAACATCTTGACTGGTTTTACTTGATTGACAATAATAATAATATTAAGATGATTTATTTGGTGAGCGCTGTTTTTGTGTGTATCACACCTCAAGAGCCCTCTGGGAGCTTAAGTCGTCACTATAGAAAGCGCCAATTTTCAAGCAAGATCCAGTTGCTGTAAGGTTGGATGAACCTTTTGTGACCGGTCTTAGGTAAAGGCATATGAATTCTTCATCCAGCCAAGAGAATATTTGAAAATATCAATGGTATATTTGTTGTGCTCCGCCGGCATTCGAACCCACAGCCTTCGGCTGGGCTACTTAATTATGTCCTTGAAAACATATTTTGTTTTCTTTTATTTTATAAGCAGTCAATTAATAATGCCATTTCATGCTCAAATTCTATGAAACCGATATAATCTTCGGGAAACGAAAAAAGGAAATCTTTCAGCTGAATCTTTATTTGTTTGATTCTGCTACTGTAATACGTAATATTTTCTTAGACTTATGGTTTACCAAGAAAAAAATATCCTCAGGAAACAAAGTACGTAACAAAAATACGAGAATAATAAATGTATTGAGTGGTACCAAGATAAAAGAGAAAAAAACCTGGGCATTAAGGTGAAATAATTATTATCGAGAAGGCTTTTAAAAATAGAATAATGCTTTTGGGCACATCTGCGGTATACTAAATAGCAAACAAGGCATTAGTTACCTAATGTGATGGACTTTTAAGAGGAAAATATAACAGATCGAAAGTAGGGAGGCTTCGGGAATAATCAGCGTCAAAGCGCGCTACTGTTGGTAATGTATTCAAATTTGATGAAATGGCGAAAAGTAGAAAGTTTGCCGAAAAATATTGCTGAAGAGCATAATCTAACAGCTGAAAGAAGAGATATCAAAATAAGTATCGGAGTCAAAAGTTTTTTTATTGAATAATACTGAAGTTTATGTTGACGTCATGAAAATTTTCAAGTAGGTACGTTTGAAATTTGCGGAAAAACTTATTTATCCATGGAGCTAATTAATATCATTGAATGTTTAAAAGATATCAGATTCTCTATCACATCAACCGAAATTGAAAGCTAATTTTTCAATTATTTTCAGCTAAGCTCACATCATTTCTGAAATGTTTTCAAAAGCGTAGCTCCTCTTAATTTGTTCTAAGAATAGATTTAGACAATTGAAAAAACATCTCTTACTTGAATCAAATGAACACAAGAGTCAGCGCCAGGTTTCCCTAATTAGTACAGTGCACCCTCACAGGCATCAACAAGCTGGAAGTTAAGCCTTTTTGTGATAGTAATCCAAATCATACCTGAAACAAAGAGAAAGAAAATATATTAACGACACAAAAACACAGAAGTAAACGCTAGAAATATCTATGGCATATGTTATATACAAAATAGAAAAGACAGCGTCGATTCGACCCTTTTTTTGGTCGATAGTTGGACAATAACTATGACGATGATTTTACAGATACCAACACCCATCTTACATAGTCAGGTCTGAACTAACCCCTCTGGGGGCCCTGGTGCCGGGAAAGCTCGGGGTCCCCTATACTCCCTTCCCCTCCGTCACGCTATTTTTTTTCACAATGCCAAAGATGCATTTCTTTTCCGAAAAAACTGTGACAGTTTTCAATACATTTTTTTAGCCTATGGTCACTTGAGTCCCAAAGATTTTGCGTTTTAATGCATTTAAACTAATTTCCATTATTTATGTATGCAGCGCCTCACGACAGAAGTAACAATTCAAGCAACACCTCTGCGGCTACCTTTGAGGGTGGCATAGTTCCACAAGACTTTCAAGAATTGGGGAGCCTTCCGCACAGGAATCCTTAAAAAATAAAAATAAAATCGAGGCCCCTTGGTCGCGATGCCCGCAAGGACCTAGGAACTCAAAAAAATTGTAAAAAAAAAGAGTTCTTTTGGCCCTTTGGGGGCCCACTGGGGATGGGGGCCTTGGTTCGGTCGTACCGCTCGCACCACCCTTAATCCGGGCCTGCACATAGACCAGTAACGTTACTCAGCCTAGAAAAATGAAATATGCCAACTCCATTGCATTTCTGTCAAAAAAATAAAATAAAATAAAAAGATTATGGAAATGAATTGACGCTTTAGTAGTGGCACAAAAATGACATAAATCCTCGTGGCGCGGGTCGGCAGGCGGCAGTATGGGCGCAGGTTTTATGGTCAGTAAAGCCTTTTAATTGCAGCGAGCGGCTTTGCTCCAATTACCCTTGGTACGCTTTACGGATGCGGGACGCGCCAACACACGACGGGTCCCGTGCCCACGCTTTACGAGGACATTTCCAAAAATTGTACATTTAAAAATATGATTTCCAATGGTTTACTCTTAATGACGCGATATAAAAGCAGTAAAGCGAGGGCAATCTAAATAATTTTCATTTTGGGTGAAATATACATACTGGGTACCCAACAGTGTTTTTGAATTAGGTTTTATTTATTTTGTCTAAATAAAAATTGCCATTTTTTTTTAAATTTTCGAAATCAGTATGAAACGTAAACAGTAATAAATTAACTAGGATTTATAACTTGTACTTCCCTCACTTAAGAAACACTGTTTGGTGACCTTTTAAAAGTATAAAAATAATAAGCATGATCAACAGGTGTCATTCATTCTAAGATAGCTATCAACGACTTTATACTGCATGATATTTCAGGGGTGTGAAAAATCTCTGAATCAACAATGAATAATTCATGGGAGGAAAGAAGGATTGAAGAATGACGCCCTGCATAAAAAGGGTGCATATCTTGACTGGGGAGCTTATGCGATTCATCTCATAGCAGCGCTCAATCCCTGCCAAACAAAGATGCGAAAATTGATAGCAGAAGAAGTTCAAATAAAGAAGCGTCTAAGGTTTTCATTTCTATTGACTTTGCATACCGTATTCTGATTTTGATTGACTTTTGAAGCTTGAAATTCTCTACTGGCGGAGAACCCGACTGTCCTTCTCATAGTGGAGAAGTGCCTTATCAGAAGATACGCTCTTAGCATGAAAGACTCACAGACCCCCACGAAGCCACACCAGGAGCAATGAAGTGGATGGCGAGTTTGAATCTCTAAATGTGACGCAGTCAGATGGTCAAAAACCGCTTCTCTTGCCAGCTATACATACGCAAAGTAATTTCTCTGCGTTTCAATTATGCCAAAATGATGAAATGTTTTCTACAGTCAAGGAATGAACTCAATTGTTTCAGAAAATGTTAAGTACAAAGATAAAACAATCTTGATATTCCCTCAAAAATACATTTAAAGAGATACGAGCTAAACTTAAGATTCAATCAGTATTCAGGTGATAGTTTTTGTAACTAGAATCCTAAATCAGAGATCCTAAATAAAGAGTGCTGATAAAGACGAATTTTAAAACTATAATATTGAAAGGAGGGAAGCAAGTAACAATCTTTGATTGTTCTATAAGTGGAGATATTGAATATTTGAGCCTCAAAATACATTGTGAAAGACTGGGAGCGTTGTCCAGTAGTGTTATACTCGTACTAAAGTGTTAGCATTGATTAGATGCGGGTGTGAGGTGTTGTCCACAGGAACTGCGATAGCATCCACAGTCTTGGTTCCTATTGCTGGCCGCAGCAAGCACACAGCCAGCTGTAAGTAAGGCTTATCTAAATTACACCCGCCCTCTAGTCGCGTAAACACTACTGGCTGGTGGCTACTGCACACTACACACTGCAAATAATCACAGAGGCGCTCACAACTATCTACTAAGAGCAATGAATGAAAAAAAGTCAACAGCAAAATGGTTATCAGACTTCTGAAAAACAATGTAATAGATTTAGAGATCAAGAATTGATTTAGTCATCTGAGCTCCACTGTTAACTGTAGCTTTATTCTGCATTTATTGCAGAAATTTTTCGAAAAACTTAGTTAGGTTTCAAAATCATACAAGCGAATGGATGTACCTAGACTTTGGTTTTAGTTAATCAATAATGATACGACGATAAGTGTATACATTTAAATTACTTCATTATGTATTACATATGTGGTCACTTAAAGCCCGTATTTAGGCATCTAAAACAAAATCAAATCAACTCTGAATTTCATATGTTTCAATAAAGGAATATACTAGTGAGACTGAAGAAGTAAGACGATGGACAGTCAGCATTGGTAGCGGTTCATGTAATCATGCCAAAATAAGCCTTTTTAACATTTTACTTATTAAGATTCTCATTTTTATTATTGTAAAAATTGCGAGTAAAATACACAAACGGGAAATCTGTAGCAGCAGCCGCAATGGTAAAAAGGCTCGATCGTACAATGCTATACAGTTTGTTGTTCGTTGTTGGAGTTGCCGGTATCGCCGAGACGTTTCCTCGGGTTACGTTCGCGTCCTGGATTACACGTAGCCACGATTTAACTTTCAAAGTGGTTTAATAAATACGTACGCGCCCAACGGAATCAGGTTCTGTGCACCAACTAAACTTTACATTCAAACTCAACCATAGCGTGTAGGAAACACTAATTGGAACTAAAACGCTTACTGAAGGTGCTGCTTCAGATCCCATACATTTTTTGGTAAAACTATATCGTTGAGTTTGAACGTAAAGGTTTATTGTTGAGGTGCTGGGGTGTTCGTGCAAACAAACATGCAAACCAAATGTCAAGTACACAGCTGAATGTATGGGCATCTCTATGATGTATGTATGTATACAGCGGTGATAGTATCATTGCTAAGGAGAATTGAGGAATGTGGGTATAGAGGAAACATTAAATGAACGTAAACAGTTATACGAAGTGTGTGACGGAGTCTACAAGCAAAGTCAAACAGTTGAAATAAGTATAAGTTTGTCGAAATCGTTGCAAAAATACGAAAGGAAGAAATTAGAGAGAAAAGAAATGGGCAGAGGGACATTATATTACAGTAAAAAACAGTAAGCCACTCTATTTATTACCATGAGCCAATGACGTTATGGAATACTTACTATTCTAAAATATGATAGGTACCTACATTTCATTGGATTAATACAGATATAGATTCATGAAATTTAGACCGAAGAGTAACATTATTATAAAGTTACGTCATTTGGCCGTGCTAATGCTACATCTAATATTTCACAAAAAACTATGAATTTGCATAAAACACATGGTAATTAATGTACGAATATTATAAAAAAGTACGTAGGCGATCGTTGGTTTGAATTTTACATACACACTATAACGGCAATTCGCTAAATTGCAATTTGGCAGCACAACATACTCACAAAATTGCCTCGAAATTACGGGTAATTATAGCGTGATTGCTAATTAATAATTACCGCAATTACATTACTCATCAGCAACCGATATAGCCGTGATAATATTACAGCTTATAGCAACACGCTGACCTACAAAGGTCAATTGAATTTGGAAACAAGAAATCGATCATTTTATGGCTGTGGAACTAGATAAAAGTTTTGTTGCCCCACCAGAAAACACATCCTGGCCTGAAAGATCTCCAAGAAGTTACGCTTGGAGCAGTTTCGTGGATGGAGATTTTAAGCCCCCGTATAACGTGGTCCAATGGACACAAATTCGTTGCTCTTGCCGGTCATATGCAAAGTAAAGTAGTAGGAAGGTGTGGCAATAGAGGAAATCTGCAGTCCCATAGACGAATTAGAGGATAAATTTGGCGATCTTGCAACGGCTGGAGGTTTTGAATTGTGCCAGGTCAATTCTGTGACAGATGTACTTTTTTATTCTTTTCCTTTGCACGTATAACCTTGAAACAATTTAAACAACCTGAAAGGTCCGGGGGCGCGTACTCGATTTCTAATTTGTTGGACTGACCAGATGAAGACGGAAATTAACACAAAAAGCCTCTAAGTAATGCGTGCTTTTAAACAAGGTTTAGTGATCGTCCGTGGTCCAAGAGAAACCACTGTAGTCGAATTTCTAGCTGTACAGGTGAGTAGATAACATACGAGCAAGCCGGAACAGAGTAAAATCCACTACTTGTGTTATCTTGTAAACCTCTCCAAATTCCTTTTTTTCACACATTTTCTTAGCATTTTCTCATGTTTAGAGTATGCACCTTCAGCATCTTCAGTAATAAGTTTAACGACTGGAAAAAAGTAGCGAATAGCTGATGGAGTTCCCTGCATGATATTTATGCAGTGTAAAGTTGAATCAACCCCGTGAAATGATGCAGCAGTTCATGCAACTCCAGTACCCCGACTAAACAAAATTACGTTTCAACTCAACCATAGCATTTACCACAAAAAATATGGAAACTAAGACCGAGCATCTAGTGAGGGTTTCCTTCTTGGTGCAAGGTTACATATGAGTGTAAATGTAGAGTTTAATACTTGGGGTGCAGTATTAATAGATGAAGCCACACTCCGCACCGACAGCTGACTTCAGCTACCGACTTTGTGAAGAAGTACATTAGCGCGGAAATGAATACCAAGTTGCTGTAACTTCCAGGGAACAGGTGGCGCTGGGTGGTGAGACAACAGACAGCGCCGCCTCCTGACGTCTCACCCCGGCAAAGTTTAACTATTGTTGGTGCACTACATGCGTTGATGTATGAATATTTCCTAAGTATGAAGCAACATTGTCTTGCTAAGCATGCTGCAAAATTAACGGCTTTGTTTTGTTAGATGCATAAAACGCTAATTTTCCCACTGCTCCAATGTTCTTATAAATTACTCAATCTCTTTCTGATGAGTTCAAACTTATTTTGTGTCATTAGTATCAAAAAATCGTGGCCTCTTTTCAAGTTACAATAATATTATTTTGCAGGTAAATACCAATAAACTTACAGAGGTGTGCTATAGGAGTATGGGAATGTGAGACTGGAAGAGAAAAGAGTTGGACAGATTCGAAATGCTGTTGATTAAGGAGTTCAAGATCCATCACATCCAATGATGTTTATTTTTACTATGAATTAAAAGTGCAAACCTTTATTATGTATATCTGCTGGTTTATTAGTGCGCAGTGAGAAATTTAAATTTGATTTCTTAGTAAATTAGATTTTTCTGTAAAACGAAGATACTAGATACTTTCGTAATGAAGAAGCATCCAATCACAGTTTCAAAATAATTGGTAAATTATTCCATCCCGAGTTCAACGCACTCCATAACTATCCTATCCCACATTTAGTGTTTGGAGCGCTCACATCCACACACGGAGGTTGGAAGAAAGGGCGGACCCGCCTCTAATGGGCCCACAGATAAAAGCCTGTACGCCAAGTGGAAATCTTTACGTTTGAACTCAAACTTTGCGTTTATGGGAACCAAGACAACGTCGCTAGGGAGCGTTTGATTTTCCATGTTTTTTTGTGATACGCCATGATTGACTTTGCTGGTGTTTTGTACTTGGGGTAGTGTCTGAGATAACGCGGTTATGTTTATGATTGCCGTAGAGGAATTCGAAGGCACTTAACTTCGTGACGAGGCCTGGCGATGTTAAAGTATCGGCTCCATACACGTAATAACACCCTGACCTGCAGATCATGCAAGACGATCCCTGGAGTATCGGGTCTGAGGATAGACGAAACATACAAGAAGGATGCAAACATTGTAGCTCAAAATCAATTTGTAGGGATCGGTTATTACTTAGTGTAAGGTGTAATTGTTTAACCGGTTCATGGTCTAGTGGTTTACGCTTCGGAGTCGTGATCGTGAATTGGCGCTTTCTACAGCGACGACTAAGATCGCAGTGGGCTCTTGAGGTGCGATTCACACACAAACAGCGCTCACCAAATAAATCATCCTAGTATAATTATTATCACATGTCTAAGCTGCATTTTAACGAACATAAATTCAGTCCTTATTTAATTTTATTCTTCCCGCAATGAGATCGGACGCGTATCAGTTACATTTGTACACAGATAACTCTAGTATTTATTTTATTTCCTTTTCCAGTTTTTGATCGAATATCAAGGATCGTGACTACACCATGGGATGCCTCTCAAACCTCGGTTACGATTCCACCATCGATCTCTGAGCTTTCCGTGATCTTCTTTATCGGATAAGCTCATCTAGTTTGAGATCTAAGACTCGTTTCTACCTTCAAGACTTCATGATATTACAAACTCCTCAAAGGTATCCAGGGCGCACCCAAATAACAAGAGCGTTCATCGCTAGAACAGAGAACTAGAAGATACGCAATGCACACTTCCAATTGCTGTAAGATCTATACATTTATACTCTTAGCTGTCCATGGGACATCCAGAATTTCCCTTCAGCACTATATCCCAAGAGAGTCACGACTTCAACTGCCAAAAGATCGTTTGCTTCTGCAGGCGTTTTTGTGTCCTCTTAGCTATCCATGGCACTTTCAGTATATTCTATAAAAAAACCTTATACTACACTCGGCGGTAATCGGAGCCAAAACACGAATTAAAAACCAGTAAGAAGAGTTAACGCAATATTAAGAGAGCGTGCTTTTTTTGCATTTGCAGGTACTTTGGCCTGGAACTACCTGCCTCATCGTGTGAGAGAAATAGAGGACCATGAGAAGTTCTACAATGCACTGAAGACAAGCAAATTTCTGGCATCATTTTCACAAGCACCCTTGGAAGAAACGGCGCTCTACAAAATTTGTTCGAGGTTGTGTGAGTGTTAACTCGAATATTCTAATCAGAAGAATGTTTTGGCGAAATCTCGCATGTGCCAGTTCTCAACGTTTCGAGAACAACTCTTATTCTCACCTATAAATGGAGTACTCTGTAGCCAGACTAGTATCTAAGCCATCGAGCTATGCACTTCAAAAGCAAATTTCCGAACCAAATGTGACGCGTATCTGAAATAAATTTCAGGAAAATATCAGCTCATTATCATTCTTTCCGCACCATATTTCAAGAGCGTCAAGTTCTTACCGTCCAACAGCTCTTTGTTCAGTCTTTGATGCCCATTCTGTCTATGGGTTACTCGAAGTCTACTTTATATTTAAGCCTAGGGCTGTAGATTCTCGTTTTAGATCTTTTTCGTGTAGGTACAGATGAAACTGGTTAGGTAAGTAACCGCCACATAGGTTTGTATGTGTGTATACACAGGCAGGGTTGTGTTTATCTTGTAGGAACAAACTTCGTTATCAGGTCCTGCTTCCCGACCGCGGACTAACTTCTGCCCAAACACAACAGAATATCTATACATAACAATACATAACCTATATCTTGCGATAATCATTAATGTAGTTACACAAGAGTATCAATACAAATATGGGTCAGAGTTATATAACTTTTTGACCTACAAATCGTCTTCTTCTTTCTCGTATTTAGGTCGTTTGGGACGTTTTGGCACGTTAGTGTCATGTGATGATGAAGTCCAGCTGTTCTCCCATCTCTTCGGTGGACTTCCTAGTAATCTCGCGTTGTTGAGGTTTTATATTTTTAGAATTGTCGCAAGTTCTATGACCTATGAATTGTATGTCATAATCCACAAAGAAAATAAAATACAACAAATGATTAAATTTTCTCCGTATCGAATGATTACAAACAAATTCTTTAAAAAATCTTTAAAAAGTTTATTGAACTATGAGTAAGTCGAGATCATTTTTTTTAATACAGGAATATATCAATGAATTGAACGGAAGATTATCACAGAATAAAAAAAAATATTTATACCACAGCAGGTATGTTTTCAATCAAAGGTTATGTTAGGTATAAAAGTATGAAAACGAAACAAATATGAAAAATAAAAAAGTAGAGGACATTTTTTTCGGGTTTCACAAATACAGATTTTTATTCATATGAGATTAAACGGTACTGAAAACCATTTTTTTCCTGCCGTTAGGAATTCTTAGAATTTTCTTATTAAGAACAGACGTAACGTTGGAAATTGTAGAATAAAATATACTATTGTATAAGGGAATATAAAACGTATTGTATCACAGATTGGGCAGGTCCATACAAAGGCAAAGAATATATTTCTCTCTCTGATATGCCACAAAATAATATCGCTTTCATGTTATGTGGAAACTTGATACGAATTCCTTTCATATAAATACGTGTAGGATATATAATCATAATTTGTTATTAGTGTTTTCTTTATTTACGAGAGAAAAAGAAACCGCCTAACTGGGTTAGGGGTGGTGGAGGAAGGGGAGCGGGCCAGCCGTTGCGGGGAGGGGGGGAAGCAAAAAATATAAGTATGGAATCAAGAAACTTGCAATGACTAAGATGTATCTGGCTCAGTAACTAAAATGTGATTTAAAAGAATGACTGTATTCGCAACTGTAGGTGAAATTCTATAAAAACATAATTTTAGCATCATTTTGATTACCAATTAACTGCCAATTTTCTGGATATCAAATCAGTTTTTTTGCATTACAAGCATAGAGCTAGACTCTTCTCTACTTTTCTTAGCGTAGTTAAATAAAGTTTTTGTGTTTTTTAGTCAAAGATAGTTTCCCCGGAAACATTAATATATTATTGGATTTCGGATGGTGTATTTTGTACGAAAATTATAACAGTTTTCTAAAACCAATTTTAAAACTTACACATTTTTTTCAATCAATCATGGAAATTATTTCAATCAACTATTACGAAAGTAACTTATCCAAATAAATGTTTTCTTAAATATTAATCTAAAATACGAAACCAAAATCAAAATATCACTTGACAACAAAGTAATAAATTGCACTTTGTGTTCAACTACGTTGCATTGCGAATATGCCTTTAAATTAAAATAAAATGTACTGTCACAAATTAACTGCCGAAAATCTACATAATATGAATGCCTTAAAAAATTCTTATTTTATTTAGAATCCTTCAAAAAAGTCTAACATAGCTCTTAATGTTAACCACGTAATGTGATGTAAACAAAGCTTTCTTAAGACACATTCATTTGAATTAATTTATGTGAAACTGTCAGATACCACCACGTTGTTTTTTAGGGGTGGATGTGTTTTTGCTCGGGATCGAGACGGCATAGTAATAATTATGTCTGGGAGCGGATATCGCCGGGCTGAAGGGATGAAGCGACAGATAAGGGAGGCATAGGCCACCTACATGCGTACTATATGACGAAATGACTCGCAGGGGGTGACATGCGGCCCGTCAATCCAGCCAAGTCACAGGACTGGAGAGGAGAGGGAAAATATACGTCAACAAATGTGACAAAACATGGAGAACTGATGTACGAGTAAGAAAATATTATTTCTCAAATGAATTGCTTCTATTTTTTGGATTCGTATAATTAAGTTATGAAGAAGAATACCTTCCTTCCTTAGTTTCAATCTTTTTCGGGATTCTTCCATTGGCGTTGCATATTTATTCATAATTTTATGTTTTATTTTTTGTATAGGTACCTATTGAGATTTATTTTTAAGATTTTGCTGTTTACACTTGAATGTCCGCCTCTAGTATAGTCTACTGTGAGTTTGAGTGTGTGCATGTGCCCAGGCACGTAGTTGTTGGTATGCGTAACTAGAATAGTATGGAACAATACAGAGGTGTGCGGAGAGGTTCACTATAGAAGGGTCTGAAATATGCGAGAGGCCGCAATTGTGTGAGAGACAAGAGTCGATAGAAACATAGAGCCGGGAAGTCGATAAGCTAAGAACTGGAAAACCAACAGTGCATTGTAAACCGACGTTGTGTAAAATAAATCTTGAAAAAGAAAAAAAATGCAGTTTGATTAAAAGAACCCAAATAAAATCATAACAGTTTGTTTACGTGTTTATGCTCAAGTGAAAACGCCGTTTACGCCGCAGTAGCGGGGTGCAACTTGTATGAATATTGTTGTCTGTGAGCGACACGTGTTCCCGGCATGTCGACAAGCGGGTAGAGCATATTTTTTGTCGGCCCGTCTGTCAAGTGTGAGAGAATACATTAAACGCGGAGCCCGAGTGGCGGCTCAACACAACGCAACGCCTAACGAGGAGCACCTTCGCGGATAATTGACGTGGAGATCATTAATTAAATTTGGATTGTTGGAGGACTACAAATAAAGCCAGCCAAAATAAATCGTATAATTTAAGTACATGTTTCATTGATGTTGTAATGTTTAATGGATATACAAATCAGTGCTGGAAGCCTCATCACCACGGTAATTCTTACCTACCGAATATCGGTAATATTTAAAAATAATCATAATAATGCAAGATTTTTATAGCGCTTTTTCATGACTCTTGGTCATCCCAAAGGCGCTTGCTCATATGAGCGCGCGAACAGGTGGGTCTTCAACCCCTTTCTACAAGTGCTCTCCAGATCCATTTCGCGTAGGTCATCTGGGAGGCCGTTCCATGTCGTTGAAGCAGCCACGTTGAAGGCTCTATCTCCAAAAACGGTCTTCTGTATGGAGACTAATCAGCTGTTGACTTGTGGCCATTTTGGATTGACAGGTCTTCATACAAATATTACCGATATTCGGTAGGTAAGAATTACCGTGGTACTTCCAGCCCAGGTTAATTTCTTTAAAAAAATACATTTGATAAAAGAGTTCCGTTTCTGTGATTGCAACACCCCAAGGGCCCTCCCCGATCACAGATAAGACTTTTTAAAAAGGTGTGTCTTGAGTGCTCCTCGAAACACACCCACAGATTTGGAGTTATTCACTCCTGATGGCAGTCTGTTCCACTCCACCGGACCCGCAATCCGGAAAGCACGATTCTTAAAATTTGTGCGCATTACTAACTGCATTATTGCATACAAAATCTCATTGATTTTTACTGGCATTTTAAAATAATTCACGCATAATCATACTTCCAATGATGCATATTTGATACAATCATAAAAAAAATATATATATTCCTTGACTTATAGGTTGGTATGAGGCTGTACTGTAAAAAATGGTTCGCTTTGCCAATGTCACCCCTGTTTCAGAGAAGGTCGGCAAGAGTTGCAGGGCTTATGTTCATTTGAGATTGGGTTTTTTATACTGTAGGTCCACATGCGGCATGTGTGAGCGCGAAATTATGCGTGTGTGCTGGTGGGAATGCATTTAATACGAATCTCAAATGATACATATCTTTGCAGCTTAGATTTAGATTAGATTTAGATGAAGTGTTTTAATCTATTAACTAAGAATTTCGTGGAATCGCAGGATTCCATAGTATCAGGGTGTCAAAGATGCTCTAACGCAAATTTCAAAATTATTCCTGGTTCTACTTTTCTGTAGGTAGGTACTATACAATATTTCTTGATGTTAACAATTAATAACTACAGCAGGTAAATGAGAACGATTCAAATATACCAATTTTAACATTAAAAATACTTATTTCATGTAATAAAAAGCTTTTTTCGATATTCGAGGGCAGTTAACTTTTTATACGCCAAGTAGGTACTTAAGTGATCAAAGGAAAGAGGAATAACGCTGCGTAAAATAGACAATGAATCCCGGATACAAGAGGGCCTGAAATCCAAATTAAGCACAATGTGGAAATTTGTACGCTTCCATTTGGACAATCAATCGGGCCCAATTAGAAAAATAAACTTATAGGAGCGGGGACGTGAATGCTAATAAACACTAATTCAAACGGACTGCGGCACAAGGGATGGACGGTAAAAGGTTACAAAACGAATGGAATTAAATGGTTGAATAAAAAATAATTAGACGAAAAAATATACTTAATGTATTCAATGGCAACACATTGACCACCGATGAGCATAAGAGTCGGTGTGATTTATTATATTTTTTACTATGGGCCTATTGATGCACATTTCATTACGTAACTACAACCCATTGAGTTGAACCTACAAGTTTCCGATAAAATAAATTCTCAATTGCATGAAGAATACGAAAATTTAGCAAAAATTCATGAGCTATGCATATTTTTTTAACATTATGAGACTTTTTTCTATTTAGTTCACAGAAAATGTAACTAATTAAAAAATCTGAATTAAACATCGTGTCATAATCGTCGAATCGTGTCGTATTGTAGGGATAATGCTTAGTAGGAATGTTGGGCATATCCACAAGAGAATCTATAGTTTTCATTACAATATGTATCTATATCTATGTATGTATATCCATTAAGTGATCATAAAATAAATAAAACCTCTCCCGCCACCTGTCCCTGATACCGGAGTGACATTGGCTTAACTGAATTAAGTTTTTACAGCATGGTTGGTCAGCTTCATATCAATATATTAGTGAATGAGTATTTTTCTTTCATCAAAATGAATAAACTCTACATACATGCCACAGGATTAGGTACATGACTGGTCCGATGAAAATGGCGGAGAGTTTGACTCAAAACATTAAAGAAATTGATGGCTAGCTTGACCGGTCGCTAAAGTGTACACGGCGCGGCGCTGGCATGGATAATCGTGTTTTATTCGAGGTATTTTCATACCGATGATTAGGAATTCTCGTGTGATTTTTTAGACCCTCAGGGCGGGTCGGGTACGCCGAGCTATGCCGAACATCCCAGTACCTACCCCGAGTATAAAACTCAAGCACGGCGTTTACAAAAAAATGTATTGAAATAGAAACAGCGCCTCTACTAAGCGTTGTATTTTTTATAATTTGCTCGTTTGGTTCAGTTTCAACGTAACGTTTCATGTTTGGAGTGCGAGCCTCTAAGCAACACCGTACTCGTCATAATATTATACTGCAAGGGGATAAGGATAGCCTGATCAGTATGAAACTCAATCACAGGGTTTACCAAAAATGTTTGGAAATCAAAAAGCTCACTAGAGGGTTATGTTTAAAATTACATACGTTTTTAAGTAAAACGCCATGATTGAGTTTACATACTTTGATTCATCTGCGGTCAGGCGTGGCGGAGGAATAAAAAATAGCGTCCCCTGAATTGGATGCGGTGCCTGAATGGCCTGGACGGGATGAGTGACATGCTAGGATTTATCATAACGTTTATTCGACTCAAAATGGTACCTGTTTAACGAATTAAGTGGCGTAATAAAAACGTTTTGAATATCTTAACTTTTTGTTATTTAGATCATCATCATTATCTCTTCTGTTGATAAATTTAACAAACGTTTTTGATTTCCATATTTCCACATTAGGTTCCTTGACTAATAGCCTTCTGCCTGACTAATAAGCTGACCCCCATGCTGTAAATACTTGGTTCACTTATGCCGATGTCATCCCGGTTTCAGCGACAGGCAGCCAGAATCGCAAGGGGTTTTTTTTTTTTACATAGATTTGTGAAGAGGAATGCAATTCACCAACCTATTCTGCCTGGCCAAAAACAGGTATTAATATCATAATTTAATAATTCATTATTGTTTATTATTAATGAATTATTAAATAATAATTACCCAATAACATCTGTTGAACCAGGGTCAAAGTTAAAGTCAAGTGACCCAAGCGGGGATCGAACCAACGTTGTTCCATTCGAAACACGCTAGAAAGATCAGCCCGCTTGGCCCCCGCGGCTATAACCCCGTTTTTGTTCATGTGAGGTTTGGTTTATTTTTTGAGTACCTACACATACAGCATGTGTAATGTGTATGTAATTGAAAACTTACACGTGTCTGCTTGTAGGCATGCATTTAGCATGAGCCCTTAATATATATTTATTAATCTGTAATTTATCTGTACACAATTAACTTGTAATATACTGCAATATTATAGAGTAGGTACAACGAAAAAAATGCTCATTAATAACGTAGCATTCAATTGAGAAATAAATGAAAATGAAAGTAAACAAAACAACACAGAAAGAAATAGAAAGTCATTTTTTAAATTGAAAAAAAAACTAGAAAGATTCGTACAAAATTATCATCGGAAATAAATCGAAAATCTCACCAAAACACCAACGTTTTTTTTAAGCTACGAATTTTTCACAAATAGAAAAATAAATGATTAAAAAAACTTCAAGTTTGTGAAGAAAAAACCTCAATTAGTTGTCATTGAAAGCAAATAATTATTTGTGATTAAGGCCGCCTGCGGTTTAATTAACTCTGCGATTCGTTCCAGTCGCAGATGTCACGATGACGATTTCGTGAATCGAAACGAAATCACGAAAATACAACTTTGAAGCTTCTACCCCGAGTGTAAAATCTTACTTCTAAACTCTACGATAGCGTTCACCAAGAAATGTATGGAAACTAAAACTCTCATTAGAAACGCTGTATCAGTTTTTCATAAAAAAAAATAAAGTTTAAACGAAATCTTTTTTACTGTGAGGCATGGCTACCAATAGCGCGAGCAATTATAGAGGGAATCTAAGTCGCGGGAAAACTCCGTCACGCTCGGGTTTTACATCTTATTAAAATTTAGAAGTCCACGAAAGATTATGTGGGATATAAAGAGAGTTTCGTGTTTGGCTTGGATACAGTGACAATCAATTTTTTATACACGCTCAATTTCACTAGAGTATCTAAATTTGACAGATTCGACCAGTTAAGTGTAAAACATTGCGGCGATCGCATGTTTGCCGCAAAGAAATGTATGAGAACTTAATCAGTCACTAGAGATGCTGTTGTATCTTCAATAAATTTTCTACATGCGCGCTCAAAGGGAAATTACGCAATGTTTTATACTAGGGGTACCTATTGTTATGATTTTAGTTGGGGTTCTCATTTAATTAAACTGCAATTATTTATTTTAACAAAATTTATTTTGCACCGTTTGGTTTACAATTTACAATGTACTGATTTCTAGCTCTTGCTTTCGACTTCACGGCTCAATGTTTTTTATCGACTCTGTGTCTGCACACAATTGGCTTACATTTGTATACGTTCATACGGACGTTTCTCGACTGTTCTTGATTTATCGAACATAGTGGATGATTTCAATACCACAGCGTTTTTCCACAAGCGTGATGAGGATCACATGCACTAATACTATCATACGCTCGTTACAATATTCTTCTTTGGGAATGATTTCATCACATGACGCCATTGCACATTTATTTGTAAGATTTTAACGATTTATTCCCAAAACGGTATCCTCATGTAACTTAGGGTGATACTAACTGAATGAAGGATATAAAATCTCACTGCGGTGAAATTTATAAACGAAGACGTATCTCCTTGACTTATAGGTTAGTATGCGGCTGACCATCCATTCTGTAAAAAATGGTTCACTTTGCCAATGTCATCCCTGTTTCAGGGAAGGACGGCAAGAGTTGCAGGGTGTATGTCCATTTGAGATTTGGTTTTTATGTTGTAGGTTCACATGAGGCATGTGCAAGCGCGAACTTGTACGTGTCTGGTTGTGAGAATGCATGCAATGTGAATCTCCAATGTAACATATCTTTGCAACTTAGATTAGATTAGATGACGTCATCCATCATCCAAAGAAATCATTCTTGAAAATTGAAAGAAAAGTAAAAAGGTAAATGAAAATTCAAATCTCTCACGATGAATGTGTTTAACACTGAAGTCATTGGATCATTTTATTGAATTATACAAAGCGAATGTAAAATAAGGAAATGTATGATAATGGTGATGGATATGAATGAATTGAAAGAGGTAGGCAAGGATAGGAAAAAATGCAGGCAAATCTGTAGAGGCTCTGGCCCCCCCTAGCGGAATCGCTCCCCCAGTTCTTGTTTACCGTATACGCCAATCATGTCAAATATGACTTTTTCATGCATTTGTCTTAAGAATCAAATTCTACACAATCTGAGCTAAGAAAAACTGTAAAACTCGATAATGTGAGATTTCTTTTTTTTTATAAATTTCTTGTTTTCATGAGACACATTGGTCCAGTACACATACAAACATTGCTCACGTAAAATGTTCTCAATGGCGTGTACGATAAACAAGAACTAAGGCAGCGGAATGGCGACAGAGTTGCAGTTGAAGTATTCTTATAAAAATATTCGCCTCTACGAAGATAACGCGTCTTAAATTCAGTCAACCTTCTCGTATAAATCTACATCCCCGTGTGGTATAAAGTAATATGTGTTGATTCGTAACGCCTGAGCACGCCAGTTCCGTGCCAGACTATCATCTCGGACCAGGCTAATGGTGGCTACGTTATATCTGTATATTCTACAAGATACCCTGTACAGCAGGCATGCCAAACCTAGATTACACGGTGGGCCAAACGATCTATTGTGTTATTTTTGTGGTTGGCTGCAAAGGGCCGAAGCACAAATATTTACTTCAAATAAAAAACGTAGGGATGAGGGAAAAACGCACTCAATCAGAAAAAATACCAACGAAGGTAGACCGTTTTCACGCGGAGTTAACTCCGATTCGGCTTTCCGGTTGCGAAGTGCATGGCATCGCCGAGTAAGCCACGTCAGAAAGTAAAATTGTGAATGTGAACTTACACTTAGACTGTTTCCCTTACACTCAGCCAATTGCCTATGAACAACTATGCCAAAAATGCCTGTGAAAAAAGGCTTTATGTTTGCCTTTATCCAATTAATCACAATAATAGCAATAAGCCGTTAGCTGTCGTAGGCCAGATAAATATAATGTAACCATGTATAAAAAATATTTTCTAGGCGGACCGAGTGTTTGACATGCCTGCTATAAATACTATACCACACTCCACGTATAAACTCTACCAAAGCGTCACAAAAAAATGTACGGAAACCACACATTCACTAGAGACGCTTTTTCAGTTTACATACATTTTTTTGTAAGCGCTAAAGTTGAGTCCAAACGTAATGGTTAATATTATATACTAGGGGTACAGCAGATACTGGCTACAGTTTGGAGTTATTGACCCTTAGTTACGCGGCCGAAGGTTCTTTGGAGGGATCGCGAGCCTAGGAGCAAGGCGGACGCGGTTTATCTACAAGCGTACACTCCGTTCTCTAAAAATAAGCTGAGTCATATTTTTTTTGGAGTAAAATCTATCATATCTAGTATGCGCTCATAGTTGCAATCAAATGTTACCGAATGAAGAGGAACAAGGAATAAATATTTTTTTGGTAAAAGATGCTCGAAAAATGATCTATTTTTAAATACAGTTGTAGAATACATACTTGAAGGTGATCTTGCTATACGAACAAAATAAATAAACTGTGTTCTTTTTATGTTTTCTAGGGGTTTATGGGTCATAGAAGTCTATTCTTAGAAGTAATCTCCTTTTGAATAATATGATTTTTTAAGCGAAAACGTACGAAAAATATTTTCAAGTAATTGAGAGCAGCGTCACAACAACTACAAATTAACTTTTTGAATTCATAATAGTATGAATTCTAATATTAATTATACGTTTCAGATATTGACGAATCGTTGAAGGAAAATTTCATTATTCTCAACGCTCCGTTGACATCATAGATAGACAACATCTTCAGGAAGCACTTTCTACAATTCAATAAAGGATGAATCCACTGTTGTTGTTGTTGTTGCGTTGCCACTAATAACAAAACAACGCCTAGAAAATAATAAATAATTAATCAACGATAAATATTCAACATTTGATCTGTATCTCTTGATGGAATCCGGTATTCTCGTGTACCTGCTAATACGGGATAAAAGTTAATGTCGGTGTTGTGGCCATGAATATTTGTTGTCTGGAGGCGGCACGACAGGTACCAGCGCCATGGCCGCGGCTCAGCCTAGCCTTATAGAGGAGCTGGAGGAATGCTATTCATCCCGAGACCGCCGCGCTGGGATCGTGAGCCCCACAGCAGATAATGCCTACAACTCTCATATCGATAGATAGAATGATTTTAATCTTTGATTACAACAAAATATATCGACTGTTAAAAGGATATAGAGACAAAAACTAAATTGTTCAAGAGAGCAGATTTAAGTTTGAGATTGCAGAAAATTGACACAACTTATTTATAATTTATCATATCGTTAAAATCAAAACAGGTCTAGAATTAAAAACAAATAAAGGCACTTATTGGCATTTCTATTCATTGGTTTTACGTTGTTTTACGAGGTTTAATGTCACAAGCGTCTTTAAGAAAAAAAAGGCCAAAAATTTCGTCGGTTACTCCAAAATCATACTTCGAAAACGTAGTTTTTTGCTTGGGCATAAAAGACAAAAAAAAATCAACGTAGAGCCATAAGAGTAAGCGCATTAGAAAGAGCGGGAAATTTCAAGTAGGAAAGCATTCATAACTCGTCGCTTATGCTCTATTTCTATTTAACCGTCGATATGAGAAGTTTTCGCGCTTTTTTATGGATACCCCTTTTCACACGATCCGGTCTGGTGCCGGATCGTATAGTTGATGGTTGACGTATAGCTGTGAGATTTCACACGAGCTGGCGTGATTTGTCTGGCGATCCCATACATTTTGCGACCGGATACAAATCGGCTCCAGGACGAATTCGCACTGGGTGAAAAAAAAATGGAGGAAAAGTACGAGTCTAAGAATGTTATAATATCGTTGAGAGAACAGTTCAGAAATTTTCGCATAATCGGAAAATTCAACATGTTGCAAGTGACATGAGCGTTTCATGTCACTGCATCCAATTTCAGTTTTAGCAGGCTGTCAACTCCCTTACTGGGTAGAAGGGTTGAAATCCGTCCATTTTTCCTCAGTTTTTTTTTATTTGCATTATTAAACAAGGATAGAAAGAAATGGCGGTTGATCTGTAATGTTGGCGGCTAGGGTTTAGTAAAGTGAAATTGGTTTTATGATTTAATTTTTTGTCCATGTAGGTATATATTATTATTTATTGATTTAAAAAAATGTAATTTGTCATGTATGTTCCTTGACTTATAGGTTGGTATGCGGCTGACCACCCATACTGTAAAAAAAATATGGTTCACTTTGCCAATGTCACCCCTGTTTCAGGGAAGGACGGCAAGAGTTGCAGGGCTTATGTTCATTTGAGATTGGGTTTTTATAATGTAGGTCCACATGCTTGTTAGCGCGAAATTATACATGTCTGCTTGTGGGAATGCATTTAATATAAATCTTAAATGATATATATCTTTGCAGCTTAGATTAGATTAGACTAAAACACATAAAAAGAAATTAAGGTATTCAAAAAAACTTAAGAGTATACAAAGAAATAATGTCTTTCTCGTTTTGAAGGCGTTCTGTAGTTTGTATCATAATGATCCACAAACTATTATGATACACATAACAAAATCCTTAATCGTTCCAACATTCAATTCTCCTTTCACGGTACTCGTGATACCCTGACATGAAATTTATCTTTAGATTGGACTGCAGCCTTACAGATTCGCTTTACTAAAATGAATCTCGTTTCAGGCTGACCGGTTTGTTTCAACATTTCATATATGAGACTATGTATCCAGCGCGTTGTGGTCGACCTTTAAACCCTTCCCCGGGCTACAAATCACGCCTCGCATGCTCTCAGATTCGACACAATATCACTACCACAAATATGTATCGTCTCCAACATCAAAAGCAAGATGCTCGAACGTGTCTGATCCTTCAACATTCTTCGGCATGGTGGAATTATCAGTATTTTCTGGGTATCAACAATATTATTTAATATTTTATCACATTTTTAATTGATTATGAATTGTAATAAATATTATCGAATTACATCATTTAAGAAGAAGAATAAACGGCTATTCAAAAATTGGCTATATAGCCTTTTACAACATTGCGATAAATATAAATATGTAGGTACATAAGTAGGTACTGTATCTATAGGTATAAAACTAATATCTTAAAATATAACACAAATAAATGACACATAAATAATATACAAAGATGTAAATATACGATGGTTATAAAGCAATAGAACTAACAATTTAAAAATAATAACAATAAACTTTAAAAATAATAATGCAAAAACCATAAACCAGTGTAAGTAATTGTTGTATACAAAAATTGTTGTAATAAACAACAAATCTTCATTATTTGATCAGGGTTGTCACAAACATAATATACTAAATCAGGTGTAAAATTTGCTAAAATTAATAGAATAAACAAAAGATCATTTAAAATTTCAAGGATTTTTTTATAAAAATTTTTTTCATACAATGCAATACAACATACAATTTACAATGTGTTGTGCAAAGAAAGAAAGAAGATGTGAAACTAAAGGTACAAAAAAAAAATGTGTTGAGATGGCTTGGGCCTGCGGAAAGAATGGATGATGAGAGACCGACAAAATGCGGATACCTACATACTATTTTTTTTTTTTTTTTAAATGTATAGAATCCCGTGGAGAAAATATCAACCTCCAGCTTGTTCGCCTCCCTGGGCAGTCGCTGAAAAGGCGAGTAATACTGGTAGTTCACGGCACAGTCTGCCACATCAAAAGTATCCACGTTACGCGTGTTCCTTATTGGGACACGGAAATTAATTTTTGATAGGAGTTGGAATATTGTCATTTTTGGCGTTAAATGTTTATCTGTTATATGTTTATCCGATGATATGTTGTTGTGCTGTTGCCATTCTTTGAAACTTTATTACAACTAAGATTACAACAATAAATTGCAACAGCAGTGCCGTTTCTTATGAAACAGAGTAAGCATTGACAATGAGGATGCTCTTAGTTTATTTTTAATGTGGAGGATAGCATCGTAAGATAGAGACATCAAATTTTCTGGACAGGTAGGTAGAATCTAATTTCACATTTTTTCTGGTAAAACCATTTGCGATTCATAGTTAAAAGCTATGAATCGACTACTATAGCTAGTCGATGATTTTAAAAAATCTTCAATTCCTTGACTTATAGGTTGGTATGAGGCTGACCACCCATACTGTAACAAATGGTTCACTTTGCCAATGTCACCCCTGTTTCAGTGAAGGTCGGCAAGAGTTGCAGGGCTTATGTTAATTTGAGATCGGTTTTTTTTTATATTGAAGGTCCACATGCTCGAAATTATGCGTGTCTGCTTGTGGGAATGCATTTAATATGAATCGCAAATGATACATATCTTTGCAACTTAGATTCAGATTTAGATCAGACATGAATTGTAAGATATTAAAGTGAATTCGAAGTACAAAATAAAAATAAAAGTGAAATGAAAGATAAGCAGGATATTTAAGGTTCAAAAAAATATCGTCGATACTTTCAGTCTTTATATTTTGTAAAGGAAACTAAAATGGTTACGAAATATACTATTGATGGAGTTGGTTTGCGTAATGTGAAGAATCTGACCCCGAGTGGAATTCAATCTATCATAAATGCATAAAGTTAACAGAATAGGTAGTGGGTACGTTACCAACAATTTTCTTAGGAAACTATTACAGAGATCCATGTAATATTGGAATAAGTGAGATTGAATACAAATTTGAAATTTTCAATCAGAATCGCGTAATAACACAACAAATCAAAAGTATCACAGCATGCTTATACGGCCATAAAGTTTCATATACTGAACTTATCGTAGGTACAAAATACGAGAAAAATAATTAAAATCATCATAAGAATAATTGTATTTTCTGATATATAATATACTACGGTTTAGCAACCGAACAGTGAATGAGATTCCATTTTATAATGGACTCTTTGAAAGATGAAAAAATATTTTTTGTCGCTGCAGAAAAGGTATCTGATGTTGTAACTATCTCTATCTGATGTTGTTCATAAGCAAGTTATAATGAAATATTTGCCTTTTTCTAGCAACCCGGCCGTGTGAATTCACAATTTCGCTGTTCATGGAATTTGTTTCGAGGATGATTGTATAGAAACATAAATTGCAACGAAATCAAAATTAAACTTTCGAGAAAATGATGTACAAACTTTTTTGAGAGATTGTTGCTGTGATGAACCAAGGCTATGAAAAGATATCCTTTAATCTTATTTAAAAAAAATAATCAAAGCATCCATAGCATTTTTTTGTATCGTTCAGAGACTGTAGATTGTAGAACAGAGTTGTGAATACTTTTCTATAGATACACTTATAATACAAGAAATTCTAGTTCTCCATTTTACAAACTAAGTTCATTGCTCTTTCTTGTTGCCTTTGACGAAGGAAGTTTTCCACGAAGCGGATAGCTGAGGAGGAAAGACAGCTCATTCTGCCGGCAAATGTGTGCATTCCCAAAGGTCGGTCTCTCAATAGTGGGACGTATAGAGAGAAGTTGCTCTCTCAAGTGACTGCCGGGGAAGCTGTTGGCAAGAAATATTGTACAAGGGGATGGAGCGACTTGAATTATTGTTGCGTCGTTGCTGTACGAATGCACAAAAGGGAGAGAGATGAAAATTGACGGCAAAAAAAAATGAAATGCATATTTTATACTTCACAAAAGAAGACGCAAACAACGTATTTTCTGAAATAAATATATGCAAAAATAAGTAAGCATGATTGCATATATATTTACGGAAAATGATAATATAAGCTTCTTCGTGATAAGGTGAATATTTTTGTCATGTTTTGTTGATGGCATGTCATGAATGAAATGGAATGAGGAAAACTTCCAGTTCGAGAGTGATTATGAATAGATTTTACTAGTTTAATTTGCAGATGAATTCAATGAAAAAATGTGTATTTTTGTCATTTTTAATTCAATATTGGTCAGAACATTCTAGTCTACTTTGCAAAAATAAATTATTTTTTGGAAAGAAGAACAAAATTAAAAATTATCTCAGATCCGCATTGATTAAAAATTTATTATGGGGTACATTGAGTATGACTTCTGGTGCAATTACGAAAATAAGATAAGTAAAAATGAATGCCACATGCTAGGGGTTCATTCCTCGGCTAGGTAAAACTAAAAAGCCAGCAGCATTTCTAAAACATAATGTGCACAATTTAAACAAGCAAACTCACGTCACGAAATTGTGGAATGATATTGGCGGTGAGAAGTGAACGTGAACCTACTACATGTATGTAAGCATATGGGCGACAATGGTGTACGTAATGGGATATAGTTGTCCGTACAAGATAGATGCTCCTCTTGTGCAGAACCGCGAGTATGCAACAGAACATACAAACTAAACCATAGCGTGTTGTTGAAAAATGTATGGAAATAAAAACAGTGCCTCCAGTGAGCGTTTCAGTTAGCAGTTGGTTAAGTTTGAATACGAAATTTTATACTTAGCTTATGGGTATCGCCGTTGAAATTTGTACCTTTTGTCTTGTGCGTGTGTCCCCTAATGATTTTCAGCTTTTTCATAAAAACTGGTGATCTCTACTGAATTCTAAAATTATCAGAGTAAAGTAAATAAAAAGCGTATCGAAATACAAAAAAAAACTGCAAAAAGCATTAAGTGGCGATGTAATTAAAAAATAAAACAAAAACGCCTTTTTTCCATTCCCATACAAATTTTACATGTCCGCAACCCGTTTTTGACCCTTTGATGGCATGATACGATCAAAATAGTCAAACGTTTTTAAAGTTGAGTATTTTTGCATATACCTTAGTAACGTATCTTTCATTTTCTGTACTAGCCACAATAATATTTACTTATTTAAACACGAAATATTGATTGCTAAGGGTTGTCTCCATTTTTGGCTCCGAAATTTTTCTTTTAGTATGTTACCAATTCCATTGGAACTGACAAAAATCTTGCAATCTTAAGTATTTGTTCACGTATGGTAACTCTTTGATGTAGTGTGGACAACACAAAAAAACTCATTCGATACCTTCATTTTCTTCTGAGAACGTTTACATCAGACTCGGTAATTTGTCGTGAGTGTTTTGAGTGGAAGTTAGCTTGGCATTATTAAGGTATGTATTCGAATATGTTGTCAGTTGTATATTTTTTACTTAGATCCATTAATTCTTCTAATGATTGTATGTTTTTATCATTGCTGACAGTATTATTTTTCAAATGGCACAAGTTTAAGGTAATGTCGGGCGGTTTTTTATTTACAATCTTTACCGTATGTTACCAGTATTAAGGTGTATTCACGTAGGTTTAAAAAAATACACCTACTTACCGTTAATTTATGGTTGACTAACAAATAACATTTACGTACCTAATTGAAACATAAAACTATCTAATCAACCTTACTACATGTTATTAATATTTTAAATGCACCGTTTGATGTTTGTTATTCAAAATAGCAAAAAGGTTTATTCCGTGATCTGTGGGCTAAACGATTAAATGAAATTTGGACCACAGAGGTACCTAATTTTTATATCGGTGCTGGATACTGTGAAAAATGTACGCAAAAAAAAAATGCCTATCTATCTAAATCTATGATAATCTATAATCTAAGTTACAAAAATATATTGCATTTAAGACTTTAAGTTCGTACTTAAACATGCTGCATGTGAACCTACAATATAAAACCCAATCTCAAATGAACATAAACCCTGCAACTCTTGCCGACCTTACCTGACACAATGGTAACATTGGTAAAGTGAACCATTTTTTACAGTATGAGTGGTCAGCTTCATACTAACCTATAAGTAGTGACTGGAAAAAAGTGGTGTTATTTTTTGCAAAATTCGCGTTATTTTTTTGGGAAATTCGCGTTATTTTTGATCAAAAACAGGGAAATTCGCGTTATTTTTCATGTTAAACAGGGAGATTCGGTGTCATTTTTAGGGTTGATTTGATCGAAATAAAGGTTTATGTAATTGCAAAACTATGGATATTACTAATATTTACAATTTATTATATAAACAACAATATGTACCATCAAAAACAATGAATAAACAACATCTGAATCAATACGAGTTACAACTTACAAAAAACATTGATTGAAAAAAGTATTAATATTTGAATGACACTCCGAATACCCTGCAATATCCTTTTAAAATATTTTATTTTTGTGCATTTAGTCTCTACATGAGGGTTATCTAATTTTTTCGAGGGATGTTGGCTTTTATGAAAGACTCAAGTTGTGCTCTTGGCTAATCCAGCAGCAGCTTCACTCCTTAATGTATTTTCCTTCATTGATGTCACGATTCAAGTCTGTTTGGATGTCCAGGACAGTTCTGCTTATCATTGATTTAAAAAAAAAAAAGATTTGTGAATAGGAATGCAATTCACCAACCTACTCTGCCTGGCCAGAAACAGGTATTAATATCATTAATGAAAAAATAATTACGAGTATTGTTTATTTTAATTAATTAATAATTTATAATAACCCAATTACATTTGTTGAACCAGGGTCAAATTTATGGTCAAATGACACAGGCGGGGATCGAACCCCGCGTCTAGCGTTCTAGCGTGTTTCAACGTTGAAAGATCAGCCCACTTGGCCCCTCGGCTATAACACTGACCAATTTTTCTGTGCTTTGCACCTTGCAAAGGGTTTTCACAGGATTTTTTTCTTTCCCACAAAATAGTTGCGTTGCAGAAGCGACACATAACAACTTTTTCGCACAATTTCTACCAAAAGTACGAAAATTCGCGATATTTCCGTAAAACCTCAAATTTCGCGTTATTCGCGTAAAAACATCAAAATTCGCGAATAAATTCGTTTTATCGCGATCGCGAAATTTTCCAGTCCCTACCTATAAGTCAAGGAAACTTATTGAAATACAATAAACGAATGATTTTAGGTAGTTATTAAATGTGCGTATTCATATTTTTATTAAACATTCATAGACAAACAACATTCATATTTATAGACATTCAAAATGGTGCTCTTATATTTTTACTGAACAGTGTTTACGAACTGCTATAAAATCTTGTATTCGTCGTCGAAAAAAGAAATGAGATATCGAAATGTAAAAAAACCTAATTTTTCGAACCTGTCCGTCATTTTGAATAGACCTTAATTTAACTCACGATGTTTTCGTTTTCTTGAATCTTGCCGGTCGACAGTTATGGTACAAATTTAAACGGCGTTACCCTTATATGCGGTTACCAGCGCAGAGGACAAGAGGGGACGTGCATAATATTTGTGAAATATTACGTCGTACTAGTATGGGGAGCTTTACGGAGATGCACTTCAACTAAAATGGCGAAAACTTGCAAATCTTCAACACTTCTTAAGCAGCCAAAACATACTCGTATTTCAAAAATTGCTTATCTTTTTAACTTACCTTTGATAGAAGGTGATACGATAAATAAATTTGTTGCAGACAGTAAAATGTATAATGCAGATATCTTGAAATGTTGAAGATAAAAAAGACTTTGTGATTATATGTGCTCGAAATTTCTAAGACTAAATCAAGTTTTTTAATTGAAACTGTAAAAACACGAACCAACTTCTCATAAGAAAGAGCGTATCATTGACTAGCAGTCAGCAAAATATAAATACCAAGACGCTATTGGTACACAAAATCGTCAAATTAGACTTTAGATTAGATAAATCTTAAAAAGCACGGATGATTTTGGCGTTCAGCAAATGAGTGAATGAAGTTTTCATGTACGAGTAGGGGCGTTTTCGTAAAATTGTTGGAACATGAGTATTTTAACAAAATGCCAGGATACCAGAGACGGCGCAGCGGAATACCAAGTGAGGAAATTGTATTATGCTGGGAGACATTGAAAAATGAAGTCAGATGAGTGGATGGCGCGCATACGACCCCGCCAAGGCTGCTGCAGCTCCACACAGACAAACCGCACCGGTTCCACAACAACTCGCTCACAGATTATAATAATAATAATATTATTAGGATGATTTCTTTGTGTGTATCACACCTCAAGAGCCCTCTACGAGCTTAGTCGATGCTGTAGACAGCGCCGATTCTCAAGCAAGACCCAGTTGCTGTAAGACCGATGTTTGGTAGAGGTATATGAATTTTTCACCCAGTGAAGAGCTTCGCCGGGATCCGAACCCACAACCTTCCACTTACAAGTCAGAAGTGTTAACCAATAAACTACGGACCGGTCAGATAGCCCGTCCACAGACAGTTTGGTCATGGACAAATCGGTTACATGACTTTTCGGTCAACGCATTTCAATCAAAGAGAACTTGGCCACAAAAAAGTCGCCCACATCGATCACGGACGATGCTGACAGTTCATCCACACGACTTTAGTCCATAGGCTTCTTACAGGAAGGTACCTAAGTTTAATGAAAACTACAAGAATGACAAAGGTTTTCGAAGAGAAATTTTCTGTGATGGAGCCGTCTGTCAGCCATACGGTATACATTGTACTTGTATGTGAATGAAATGTAGTGTGGATCAACTATCGAGTGAGCAATTTGTCAATGGACGAGCTGTCTGTGGACGACGAATCTTTGACTGATTTGTCGTGACACGACTTGTACCACTGCATGCACTCCTGGTACAAGAACAGCACTCATAGTAGAATCTATCAGTTAAAACTCTACTGTAGAGTTTAACTAAAAAAATAAGGAAGCTAAAGTAGCACATTTAGTGAGCGTTGTAGTTAGAATACATTTTGGTAATACGCTACGAGTGAGTTTAAAAGTTATGTTTTGGACTCGGGGTACAGGTCTCGCATCGTTAAGAGAAATCACGTATTGAAATAATGACGCTCTCGCGAACTTGTATTACGAGAATATTTTTGTTATTAAATGAGACGAGCAACATAACTTTTGTTTTCCTACTTTGAAATACGAGTGTGCATTATTTGTTGAGAGTCACTGCTTCTACTTTGCTCTACAAATATTATATTCTGTGAATCTGCAGTGTAGTAAGTACTAACTAGTAACCATTGCCATGTTTTTCGACTGACAACCAGTTTACCCTCAATTAATTGTCGTACAAAAATGGTGCCTTGATAAGACGTTGGCTACGAAACCGAGAACAATAAAAATTCTCACATAACGGTTTGTTTTACATCCAGAAAGTGTTATTAACCTTGAATTCATTCTAGTCTGCAATTTGATGTTTACGACAAGCCAACTCCTTTGGTAGCCAGCCTATTTTTACGCGTCTTAAGGCCCCCGTGATGATTAAACTCTTTGTGTGGTAAATTCACTGTAGGTTGCGGATGAGCCATGAATTTACTGTTTAAGAAAAAAACCGTAAGGACATAATATGCTTTTTCTACTCCCATTTGGTAATTTACTAATTACAAAACGGCTAAAGCAATCACAATGCCATACATTTCTACACCCGTTGCATAATGTTACATTATGCAACCGGTAACCGTGTTAAAATGAACATGTGCGCATGCGCATTGTCAGAATTGGAACCATTTTTTAATTTCAAATGTCAACCTTGTATGGGGGTATAAAGACCTGTCAATCCAAGATGGCCGCAAGCGATCAGCTGATTAGGCTTCATACAATATTAGTGATATTCGGTAGGTAGGAATTACCGTGGTGATGAGACTTTCAGCCCTGTTCAGATGAAAATAAATAAGTATATTTTATGTGTAGAGTCAAATAAAAATTGTTAATAGTGCTAAAATTTATCGAATTTATTTATCGGATTGCTCCAAATAAAGCTTTCCTTTTTTCAATGGAAAATAAAAGGCTTGAAAGGAAAACAATACAAAAAATTTCACCGCAAAAAATAAACAAACTCAAAAAGTTACTTGGTTAATAGGTGAGTATGAGGTTGATCACCTATGCTGTACAAATTTGGTTCACCTGCCAATACAACTGCAGGGCATATGTTTATTTGAGTTTTGGGTTTGAATGTTTAAGCTTATATGCAGGATGTAAAAGCGCGACCTTATACATATGTGTCGGCTTGTGGGCATGAATTCAATATGAAACCTAAATATAATTTATTTTTACAACTTAGGTTAGATTAGATAATCGAAGGGAATGATAAATCACACGTTTTGACAAAGGTAAGGTTTTAATTACTTCAAATGGACGAGTACATTATAATGACTATTATTCACTATTTTGTTAATTCTTTCATGGTCGTAGAAAAAGTATTGTATGCCACTGCACGTAATTAGTCTTTGTAACACTCGTGCTTTCTATTGTGCCATTCGGCTGCGCCTCATGGCACAAACTAGCACTCGTGTTAAAAAGACTATCATTACTTGGCAGTGGCATAAATAACTATTTCAATCACGACATTCAAATGCATCCTATTCTTCTTCCAACTTACATCCTATAATATTATAAAACGCTTCAAAATAATCCCCTAAGAAATGAACTTCAGCATGTTTCCCTACATTTCCATCTCTACGTGGACAATACAATATGTCAATTCCCTCGCAGCGTGCTATCAACATGCACTGAAATCTGGCAACAAATTGCTTCAGGCAACACAGAGATTTGGCGACGTCCCCTGAAACAATATACCACAACAAGTCTAAAGCTTTACGTTTTAACTAAACTATACCTTAAGTTTTACGCTCACTGGAGGCTCTGTTATAGTTTCTATACAGCTTTGAAAGCTCTATGATCCAGTTTTAACGGAATGCTTTGTACTTGGTGTGTGTTGGAAGCAAAGTGCAGTCTAAAACGTTGCGTTTAAACTCAATCAATGCGTTTAACCAAAAGTTTTAGGCTCTGCTACAGTTTCAATTCGGTTTTTGGTAAACGCTAGAGTTGAGTTTACGCGTAATGATTTGAACTTGGGGTGAATTGTAGAACTGTAGAGCATAGTGGAGTCTAAAACATTTATGTTTACCAAAAGCTTTACGCTTACTGGAGGCTCTGTCACAGTTTCCATTGATAAACGCCGTGGTTCAGTTTATACTTGATGTATTATAGTTGTTGTATATTGTGGAGCATGGCCTAGCAGAGACCAGAGACAGGACATTAACGTAACTTGCATGTACGGCTATGTGGCACAGAGTACAGAGCCGATAACAAACAGTGACAGCGCTGACTACGGCAGACTTGCCTACATGCGGTTTTAGCAACTATTGACCCAAATGCACGGAACACGGATCTGGTTTCGGCTGCGCTAGATTGAAATTAATTAATTTAGTACATTAAGATTAATCAATATAAGTCGTTTAAGAATGAAGGAGACGAAATAAAGTGGAAAACACTGTGAAGCCACTCGCTAGGGCAAAAGCTAACTAATATTTTTTTAATAGATGCTAAGGAATCTACTCACCTAGACCTGCGACGTCTACCCGATGAGAGATAATAAAGTTTGGAACTTTGTTGCGACCCCATTCCGGTTATCAAACCACATGAGAATACATGGATCTACTTCTTCAAATTCAAAAGTATTTTTTCATTCAAATGATCAAGTGGTTCAAGTTATTCTCTGGAAACATGTAAACACGTATGTAACATGCAAAATTGAGAACATCGAAAATTTCATGCAAAGCATATTTTCTATGATTACCAGATGACAATTCTTTTTCTTCTCTAAAAATATATACTTTTAGTTTTTCACACAGAAAACTAGATACTGTTATGTAAATATGAAATATAAATATTTAAAATAAGTAGGTATTTGTTATAGTTATAAGAATTCTGTATTGTATTGTGTGGGTAGGAATCATTGAATAAAAATACTTCATTTAATAATAGAAGCATCGAGAAATAATGATTACTACGCCTTTCTGGAACTGTCTAGCGAATAAAGACCTAGATTGTACTGTTTTTGAAGAGTATAAGAAGGGGGTGAGTTGCTTGCAGAGCCAGTGTTCTACGAGCGTTACAACTACATACATTGTACCAAAGCCAGTGAACAGAAACCAAGTGTAATGGAATAGTCGAGATTACCTTTGTGAAAATAAATTATTAAAAGTGTAAAATAAACAACTGTATAAGAAGACCAGTATTTTTAATTGAAAGACTTTTGAACCCTAAATTCGTAACAATACGTTTTCTCTTTTGGATAGACTCAAAACTACGAACAAACATTTCCTTTTTGTCAGATACTGCAACCCAAGGCAAGTCTTGTTCTGTTTCATTATTTTTGTCTTCCGCATCTTTTCAAAACTTTGCGTCTAGCATCTGCTTCAAACTATTCTAGCCTCTTCCATGAACTTTAACTTTCCCATCTTTTGGTATCTGAGCATTACCTTCTTAGACTTTCTTACAGTCTATGATAATTTAAAAGTTTACTCTGTCGCTGTGTAGTGTAATTATTATAATCAGCCATAAAACAACCGGCCAGCGCTGCGCCAACTTCACTTTCATACTTTCTATTGTTTTGAAATCCAGCGTCGCGAAACTGCGCGGTTAGTAAACCGGCCACAAGACGTTGATCGTTAAAAACGTAAATGCCTTATCGTGTAAGTACATCGAGTGAGACAAACGGATTATGTGCAATCTATATTTATAAAACATAACGATACTGGTCGCTAGCCCAGTTGGAAGAATGCTTGCATTCGATACTTAAAGCAAGGGTTCGATTCCCAATGAGAGTCGGAAATGACCTACCGTTTTGGGGTTTAGTTCAAGCCCAAAATAATACTCAGCTTCAAAGAAATAAGGTCCAGCCTACTCGGGAGCTGGGAAACCCCTACTTTAACTGAACTGGTTGGCGAACGCTGTGAGCGGTTCCACACGCCACATAAGTAATACGGTCCTAAAACGTTTGATGATGGCGATTGGATTTTTTCCTCTATATGAATATATTATATTTTTGCTTTATATACTTTTTTCCCCTCTATAAACGTGCTATCTGAACAGCAAAGACTTGAACATCCTCTTAAAGTAAGGAGTTAATCAATGATGAATTTCTGAAAGATGCACCTTTTTTCGTTTGCGAACTTGTTACTTTTTAACAAGCAGGGAAGCTTCCTTGTTCAAATTTAAGTGATTGGCGTAAGATTGCCCTCCTCCCACATGAAAAAACTAGGTTTCACTATTCCAAATTGCGTAGTGAATCACGCCGGATACTACTGATATTCCATAAAACGCATTTCGCCGTGAAGCACGAACGATTTATTAATAAAACTGTTAAGGTATGCAAACGAAATAAACAAATAATAACGGTGCGTGATTTTGTATCGCAGGCAAACGTACAATTTATCAATTAATTCGTGTTGAGCACGATTGTGCATTTTCAATGGCGGGAGCGCCCGTAAATAAACATTTCCAGCACCTAGCACCAGACTAGTTTCACTTTCAAAACAATGTGTGCCAATATCTGAAATCATTATTAAACACAATATTCTATTACTTATTGAAATACGAGTGGCAGGAAACCGCATCTATCCACATAATAATAATTATTATTATATGGATAGATGCGGTTCTAGATTCCTAGATAGATTCCGTTCTCGAGTGATTATAATCACTCGAGAACGGCTGAAGCAATTCGGTTGTTTTTCCTGTAATCTAGGAAAGATTGATGGGTACAAAAAAAGTTGGTAGATTTTTATACCAGAGAAAAGCTGATTTTTTTTTTTGTTAAATGTTTTCTTTTCCTTTTTGTGACATTCAGCTTTTTCTTGCAACAATTTTGCACAACGGTCACTATAACATTGATTGTAATCTGGGCAGAACAAAGTCTGTCGGGTCAGTTAATAATAATAGGTTGATTTATTTGGTGAACGCTGTTTTTTGTGTGAATCACACCACAAGAGCCCTCTGCAAGCTTGGTTGTCGCTGTAGAAAGCGCCAATTCTCAAGCAAGATCGAGTTGCTGTTAAACTGGACGGACCAGTGGTGACCGGTCTTTGGTATAGGACATACGAGTAAATATATGAATTTTTCACCCCCAGCGAAGAGCATATTTGACAATATAAATGGTATAGTTTTGGTGCTCCATTGTGATTTGAACCTACAACCTTGCTTTTACGAGCCAGAAGTGTTAACCACCAGACTACGGACCGGTCGGTTCGTTGTTAATAAATAATCAAAATATAAAAATTGGCAAAAAGAAAGATGAAGCCATTACTTTACGATGGTACGTTTTTAAATGGTGGAACAGATTTGACACAAGAAAAGTCGGTCGCCTTCTTCGATGAAAAAAGAAAGCTGCCGGGAAGACATGACAGAGAATGTACCAGGACAGGAGCAACTGGAGGAAGTTGAGAGATACCTATTTTCGACAGTGGACTCTTAAATGTCTGATGAAGATGGCTTTACAAACCTGTATATTTTTGATCCGATATTCTTGAGATCTTAATTGACGTAACATGAATATCAACTAATCATTGTGAAACATGTAGAAGAGATTGGAATACCTTCTAATGATGGAGTACGGAAATATGAAAGTTGCTAAAAGCGGGACACGGCGCAGCGGTTAGTACTTCTTGCAAATAAAACATGGTAATTGCAAACTTAGTCACGGTTCATCGAGTCGGAAATTGCGGTCTACTTTGAATACTGAAATCGCACAAAATCATTGCAAATAAATGCCACAAGCATTATTATCATTAAATCCACACCAATTACCCTCACTGGGCTAGGAGTGAAAATTATTTTGCGTTTTGATAACGAGCATAGAAGCAATGACCTAAAAATATTTGAAGGTTTACCATTTCCGAGCTAAAGTATTTGCAGATAAGGGCCAATGCAGTACGCATTACAATTTTCAAGGCTGGGAAAATGTAGATTGTTTTGCGTGGAAATGTGCCAATGGACAACTAGGTGAGTTATCATATTTTTTAATTATTTAAACAATTAAAACGGCGACCTTGCCGTTATCAATTGTGTCACATTTCCGAGTTTTGACAAAAACAATACGCAGGTTAGGTATGTATTAAGGCCATGTGATAATCACTTCGAAGTTAATACAAATCGAATATAGCGTACTATAATCTTACTATAGTAAGTACTTATAATACTATAACAGCGAGAAGAGTCAAATAAAAACAGCTTTAGAAGAAATCCCATAAAGTTGGTTTGCGGCTGACCACCCATACTGTAGAAAAAGTTTTACTTTGCCAATGTCACCCCTGTTCCAGGGAAGGTCAGTAAGAGGTGCAGGATGTATTTTCATTTAAGATTTGGGTTTTTACATTGTAAGTTCACAAGCTTGTGAAAATGCATAAAATGTGAATCCTCAATGTTACATATCTTTGCAACTTAGATTATATTAGATAAGACTATAATGAGGATCGGAATTAAAAAATTAAAATACCTATTGACCTTCAAACTAGCCGTGAAATCAATATTCTTTTTAGACCAGAAGAAATTATTAAGAGGAAAATAAATATGATAATTGATTTAACTCCAATCCAAGCAATATTGGAAGTTTACTGTTTGAAATTAGCCCTGATACTTTAGGGGGAATGTGGGTACATTGGGGCGCATTCATACGTATCCAGAGTGCCCGTTCCGAGTTGCCCGTCTGCGGGTTACGGGCACGTCTCCGTGGATACGGATATTGCAGGCGTACGGGCCGAGTGGTCCCCTTTGAACTTTTCGCAAAGTGTGCCCAGCTGCCCGTGAATTATGCCAACATTTGATCGTTTTTTACCTCATTTGTAAGGCGGGTCAAGTAGCCCCTCTTTGATGTTGGAAGTTTTGCAGCCCTTTGCGGAAGTAAAGTAAATGATTTATATTATTTGATTCATAAATATTGCAATGTGTTTGTCGAAGAGTTTTATTCTTCCCGATTCCTACACGAGAATCAAATAGCATTGGCATCGAGGTATATTGTAACAAGAATATTATTTGAAAATGGGGTTATTTTATTGCACAATAAAGAAATCTTTGGTACCTAACACTATTCGTTTAAGAATCCAAGGCCTTTCGCATAAGAAGCGAACGCTTCAAAAATTCAGTTATCGAATCGATAACTATCTTTATAACTAGGTACAAATATGCGTGATTTAATTTAAAACGGAAGGTGGGCAATTGAGTAGGTATACAATTTATGTTTAATGCCAATTCAATTATTTTGTAAACCGTTTTCCATGTAACCTGTAATAACGTTACATTATGTGGCTTTCCCCTTCACAGGACGGGCCCATATTTCTATTGGGTCCGCGGTAAAGGTCCGCAACATTTCAATAGACCTTCTCTCTAATAAAGCGAGAGAGTTTCGGTGGAAATAACTGACAAAATAAACTATATATTTCACCGCTTTAGTCCCGGGCATTTGGCTAAAGGAAGCCGTTGCTCCGAAGGGTCTTCTTTAGCCCCATTCTCCCACCTCAGTCCCTCCATAAGTAATCTACGGCGATTTACTAACACGATTCAGATAAAATCTCACAAGCTGCCGTTTTTTACATTACAGGAATATAAGCCTTACAAGGAGAATTAAAAAAAACATTAGAGCCGATTTTCTTTTCAAGAGTTTCGGATAACTCTTTATGGCGTTCACACTGTCCGGTCGATAGCTCAGGTGGTAGAGTGCTTGCATTCCATGCCGAAAGCTCGGGTTCGAATCCCACCGAGGGCGTCAGAAATGATTTCCCGTTTCGGTGTTTATTTCAAACCCCAAAATAAAATACCGGCAAGGTTTACTCAGCCTTCACAAGAAATGAGTACCAGCACTCTCGGGAGCTGGGAAACCTCCACTTCAACTGAAGTGGTTGGCGTAAGGCCGGCCCCCTTACCTGTAAAAATAAATAGGTTCAACTCGCCACATGCGACCCCTTCGGGGATAACGCGGCAAGAAGTCACACTATATGTGTAGCTTAGTTGCGTTGCGTTTTACACATAAGTATAGGTACGTTTTATAATTATACTCACCGAATTTTTACTAGCTTACCATATAAAAATGATTAGACAACTCTCAACTCAAATAACAGGTGAAAATGATAAGACACGAGAAAAGCGAAAGAGAAAAAGAGGGCGAGGGAAAAAGTCCTAACAATATTTGTTTTTGTTGGACTCCAATTTCATGGTTAATATTTTCTCTACTTGGAAGTAGCAAAAAATAAAATGATATCCTAGGAATACGATGTGTTATGTGGAGTCAAGGTGATATCAATACATAGAAAATATATTTATGATTTATTTGTTGTAGTATTGTGTGGGTTGCCACATAATGAAGTTTTTCATTGAAGAAGATTTTGATTTCACATACAGTATACTTCACAATATTACGATGATTGAGTGCCTACCATGTCATATTCATTGCGACGACCTCGGTAATGAGGCGGTTCAAGTATACTGACCTACCTTCATTACTTCATCAAGCGATGCTATCTACACATGAAGGTAGGGAAGTATGCATTCCCTGATGGTATTTTATTGCATTGAACACACCGCTTTTGTTCCTGGAAATAAAGCAATATAAAAGCGTGGAAAAAGTGGCAGCCATGTGAAGGTGCAATTAGAAAAAGTATCTTGGATTTATTTATTGAGCTGCTTAGAGTCCCGAGGGTTATTTATAAATGTTTGCGGTGCAATACAAAGGAAGGAAATGATCAAGAAGTCTAAGCTATGAGGAATCTACTTAGTAGATCTAAGCAAAAAACTAGTGGATTGATATTCTTCAAAGAACATCTCGTTTCAGACATTCATGGTCACGAAATTCCCGATGCTGTGTTACAAAAGGAAGCAACTTTTCTACCATTGAATAAGTCAATGCATTGAATCTAAAATGGGTAAGAGAAAAAGTGACGTAAGATATCATTTATAGATTTTTTTTCCTCAGTCACTTTCGGCTACGTCTTCACTTCCATGATGACACTCTATCAAATATCTCGCTGCAGAAAACGCTCCGCAGATATCAGAGCTAAGTCACGTATCGAAAAGCCGATAAGAAAAGTAAACACAGTGTTTGAAGAGCGTGCATTTGCAGTTGCTGGTCCTCTTGCCTGGAACCGCCTGCCTCATCATGTGAGAGAGCTAGAGAACCATGGAAAGTTCCGAAATGCACTGAAGACAAGCAAATTTCTGGCATCACATGCACAAGCGCCCTTGAAGTGACTACATCACAAAACGGCGCTATAAATAAATCACCAACTCATCATCATCACTCTTTTACAACTGAGATATCGACCAGAAACTCTATCTGAATTATTGCATAATGGTATTGTAAAATTAAGACCAAGGATCCAGAGAAAGAGGTCAATTAATAGGTTAGGCAAACCTAAGTCCAGGCTTAAGCGATATTCACATAATTTTGACACACCCTGGGTTGTAACGTACCAAGGATGATGATGATGGTGCATCTGACTGTGATTTTCATTGTTTTTTGGCCGTAGTTGTCCGGGCTTTGTGCCGTTGAGTATGCGGGTATCATGTTTGAATGGCCCGAGAGCGGTGCATCGTCCATCACGACTGGCACAATGGGCTTTTGGAAGGCGGGCGGGGCGAGGCCGCCATAACTCAAGGAGCAAGACGCCCCACCACCAGCATGCGCGTACACGCCAAACATACAAAGAATCCCAACCTAACGCCGATTGCATAACGCTTTGTAAAGGTGCACACTGCACGTGCATGCTCAAATTATCTTGTTCACTTGGTAAATTTTCATAATTACTGTCGTCACACACTAGACGCATTCTGCCACCATTATGCCTGGGCCGTAAGTCTCATCACCACGGTTATTCTTACCTACTGAATATCGGTAATATTTGTATGAAAACTTGTCAATCCAAGATGGCCGCAAGTTAACAGGTGATTTGTCTTCACACAAATATTACCGATGTTCGGTAGGTAAGAATTACCGTGGTGATGAGACTTCCAGCCCTGCCTTTGAGTGTCTAAGATTTTTCTATCCGGTAACGGGTCGGAAGTGTGTCGTGTATGGAGATTTATGGAAGCTTTCGAATAGTTTGTCCGGTAATCCATAGACAATCCGGAAAGAATGCGTTGTGTTTGTGATTATAGTTTCGATAATTTTGTAAAGACAGATGATTCAATGACAGCTTTCAAAAACTCTTCTTCATCTAAATCGGTGTTATAGCCGCGGGGATCAAGTCAGGTTATTTGGAACCGGATAACGCTGGTTCGAATCCCGCGACGATAACTTCGACCCTGGTTCAACAGATGCCGTTGCATGCACACAAGCTTCTGCTTTCGCATGAAGACAACTGACCAGGTAAAATAGGTTGGTGGATTGCATTCCTTTCCACAAATCTATTTTTTATATAAAAAAAAAAAAATGTGCCACTGTCGGGTACCTCCAATGTAGGCGATCACCTGGGCGAACATCTCCTGTCCTGGGCTGGAAGTCTCATCCCCACGGTAATTCTTGCCTACCGAATATCGGTTATATTTGTATGAAGACCTGTCAATCCAACAATAATTTTAATTAACGTTAACAGATCAACACTAAAAAATATTAATAATTTTAATGTTTTTTTTATTTTTATTGAATGTAAAGCTACCTTTCAATAATGGTTATTGCCTTGAATATAAACCGGTAAAAAATATCCCCCTATGGAGAATTATTTTGGTTTATTTATGCGTGGACCTGAATTCCAAATCTCGATCCATTATCTGGCATCGGAAAAAATACCATTCCGATGAAAACAACATTAAAGAATTACGTGGGAAGGATATTTTTCAAGGTAAAAATATTAAAAATCTCTCAGAAACAAAAAAAAAGTATCCAGGGCACGTAATAATAAAATAAAAACTTGACGAAAATAAAAATGTCTCGTCATGTTGACAACTTGACAAATATGTATCAATTTCATTTAAATAGAAACATTTTCAAGACACAACTTTTTTTATTATAATTTAAGTATGTAAGGATAAAAAATAAGTAATGACAAGGTTGGAGAATTCAATTTTGCCATCAGTTTTGAGAGAGCGGCGTGGGCGGCTGTCGTCTGTGAGATGACGGGGCAGTTTTGGCGCGAAAGTTGGAAAAGTTGGCGGGAAATCTAGACAGACGCGTCATACTAAGTCTCACGTGTAATGTGAAGGGATTTCGATTTAATATATTGAAAGACGTTGAAAGGAAAACAGATGGACAGAGAGAGTTCTAGAGTGGCAGGTGGGAACAGGTGGAAGATAATCTCTAATCTATAATCTATGTTTCTTAATATAAGATATATTACATTTTAGATTTATATTAAATGCGTTCCCACAAGCAGACACGTATCGCATGTGAACCTACAGTATAAAACCCAATCTCAAATGAACATAAGCTCCGCAGCTCTTGCCGACCTTCCCTGAAACAGGGGTGACATTGGCAAAATGAACAGTTTTTTTACAGTATGGAAGTTCGTCAGATAAAATAAGAGACACATAGGGGAAATGGATCTAGTGTGCAAGATCTGCGTGAAGGATTTTATGTGTAAAATATTAGAAATTGAAGAAGAAAATACCCTGCCATTTGGATGTTGTAATTTTGTGCTATTCGATAATTTGATTTCACCTAATTGTGTCTGCACATTTTAAAACATCTACAAAGTTGTGACGTCACACGATTAAGTTGCTAGGGCAAAGGCTATACAATATTTTTACAGGTTGTTAAGGATCCTAGTTGTATAGTCATGTGAAGTTTGTAAACAGAGAAATATTCTTGTTTCGAACATGAGTGCAAAAAATACTTCAAATAAACTTTTTATCCGTTATATTCAGAAGTATTGGTAACAAACTGTTTACTTTGTGGGTATTATCCAAGCCGACTTTTCCAAGACATAAAAAACGTAGCTTTTCAAGGAAATTCCCCACTTGGGTTTTCCTGTTTCACGGATGAAATGCTATAAAGAAACTCCTAGAGCATAAAAACAACGCCATCCAAACCACACCAACAAATCATCTGTCATCATTACAGTTAATCTTCTGCGAGCGTTTGTATGAATGAAGATTGCTTCCTCCGTTGATTCTTCACCGCTCCTGTACCCCGAGTGTAAAAAATACAAATAAAGTCCCCTCGATTGCATCTAATCTAATCTAAGTTGCAAAGATGTTATATTGGAGATTCACATTAAATGCATTCTCACAACCAGACACGTACAAGTTCGCGCTTGCACATGCCTCATGCGAACCTACAACATAAAAACCAAATCTCAAATGGACATACACCCTTCAACTCTTGCCGTCCTTCCCTGAGACAGGGGTGACATTGGCAAAGTGAACCATTTTTACAGCATGGGTGGTCAGCCGCATACCAACCTATAAGTCAAGGAACAATACATCGAAAATTTATGTAATATACGATGACACTCCTAGAAAGTGATTTAGTTTTCACACATTTTTTCGACGTGTTGCTGTAACTGTAACTCTATCGCCGTTCCACTAGGGGTGCCCAGAGCCTCTGCAGAGCTGCCTCCATTTCTTTCTATCCTTACATATATCTTTCAATTCATTCATATCCATCACCTTTTTCATGCATTTTCTTCTTTTACGATCACTTTGTAAATCCCATTCTTTCACAGTCTCCTCAATCTGATCACTCCATACTTTTCTCGGTCGTCCCTAACTTATCTTTCTTCTCACATATCCTCTGTATATATACTTAAGAGCGCTCTCGGAGATTTGTAATTTTAAATTCGCGTTCGTTTGGTTCGTATTTCTGCCAGAGCAGCGCTCTTCACGCTGTACATAAATTCGTCTTGGCAGTTCGTTCCTATTAGGTATATTAACTTATAATATCTGTGGACTAGAAACTATTTTAACCAAAATAGACAAAGGTATATATCTGTCTCAACTTACTTACGAAAATGGTCATTAGTAATAAAAATAACAAAGAACTTCACAGTTACATTTCCATAAGTACAAAAAACTCGGCAGAACGAAAAAAAAATCTTGAATGTTGGTACCATTTCAAATAACGGCTGCGACTAGACCGGAAATAGCTAGAGTTGACAGATAACACACGTTATAAATATTGTGATCGCCAAAATTCGTGCCAAAAAACTTTATCACTCATTTCATTAAAACCACTGCAACGTGTGACAGGAGAGAAACGCAAGTGGTAGCATGTCGATGCTTTAGTTCTTGTTTGCCGTATAGACCATTAAGCTAATTTTACATGAGCAATGTTTGCATGTGTACTGGACCAATGTGTCTTGAAAACAGGAAATTGATTTCAAAAATATTTCAAACAACTCTCACATTATCGAATTTTACGTTTTTTCTTAGCTCAGATTGTGTGGAATTTGATTCTTAAGAGATTAAAAAGTCATATTTGACAGAATTGGTCTATAGGGCAAACAAGAACTGGGGGAGCGAAGATGTATCACATCAGCAAGTAAGTTTCCGCTCCTCTATGTAATACCTCATAGGTAGCTATGTCCCACATTTTTTCTACGCCATTTTTAATGCAATGCAGATAGGCTCAACCTTTTCAATTGTTGTATAAATTACATCACAAATATTTCATTTTTAAAAAAAGGAAAGAGCGGTACTAAAAATGTATTTGATTGTATGGGTAGACTGAGATGTGAATAAAAGATGAAATATCTATTAACTTCCTTAGTTTTATTTTATCAAAGAAATAATAGTTTCAAAATTTATATTTTTAGTAATAATAATATCAGGATGATTTATATTGCGAGCGCTGTTTTGTGTAAATTACACCTCAAGAGCCCTCAGCGAGCTTGGTCGTCGCTAAAGAAAGCGTCGATTCTCAATCAAGACCAAGTTGCTGTAGAGCTGGATGAACTTTGGTGACGGGTCTTTGTAATGGTTTGTGTATTTCGAGTATATTAATTCATTAGAACTTTGAAAAACATATAAATAAAAAAAAAACAAGTTTTTAGTTACTCGTAAGCGTAACTACAGATGTTATGGATATGTGAAGGTTCCAAGGAATTTTATGAAAAAAGTGGTCAATATAGTGCATACACGCAGAATTTCTTAGTAAATATTTAGTTTTTACATACTGTAAAATTGCGTTTCCTTTCTCGCAATTTCGCTTTCTTGATGACTAAAATTATTTTTTAGCGTAAAATCCGTAGGAAGTAGAATGTCGTCCGATTATTTCTAAAATAGTAATAATAAATTTCTAAGTTAAGTATCAAAGTCTTAATCTAAATTAAAGTTGCAAAGATATATATCATTTCAGATTCATATTAAATACATTCCCACAAGCACACACATAGAAGTTGAACATAAGCCCTGCAACTTTTGCCGACCTTCCCAGAAACAGGGGTGACATTAGCAAAGTTAACCATCTTTGTACAGTATGGGTGGTCAGCTTCATACCAACCTATAAGTCAAGGAATGTATTATTAAGAAATTGTTGATTGCAAAAAATAATATTTTTGTAAAAATGTAACATGGAAAATCGTAAAATGTGCTCGCTTCGAAAATGTTGCATATCACTTGCCGAGTTTTTTATGAGCGAGTTTTAGCTAAAAAAAAAAAGTGACGCAGCTCCGTCCTCTGTGGGCCTCGGAGGCGGTCTGCGGATTTGCGCCGCGAATCTCGCATTTAAAAGCCATTTGTAAAATAATAATAAAAAATACATCTTGTGAAATTAAAAATTTGAAAAAAAATACAACTAAGCTCAAGATTATATTGTTCAATATTTGAAAATAATTGGGCACAAATATCCATTTTTTGAGACTTTATTCGAAGATACAATGTACACTTTTTTGTCCGTTTTTGCTTCTAGATTTTTTTTTTAATTCAGTTTTCTTCATCTGAATCACATTTTAAATCACACCACGAACTAAAACAGGATATAAAGTATATTTGTAATTTTTTTTTAGATTTCAAAACACCACCAATTTACAGAAAAACTGGTTCAAAAATTGTAAGTTTTCCACTTACCGCAAGAAGGTGTTCGTAATTTTTATTTTTTCAAGTAATAAAAGCGTTTATAGACATATATTATTTGATGCATATTGCAAATGAAATGTTTAACTAACACTTAAAGTTATCAAAAATTTATATTTGTCCATATTTATTGAAAAAAAACCACGTCAAAAACTGTGTTTTCGAGAAATTTCCTAGCACCCTCTTAAGGTGAGTTAACGCAATATTTTACACTTTAGGTACTGTACGCCAGGTAAACAAATTTGCGTTATTGTGAAAAAGATATACGTATATGGAAACTAAAATAGCGCTTCTAATGAGCGTTTTAATTTTCGTCTATGTTTGACTAAGCGCTAGATTTGAGTTGATACTTGGTGTACTGTATCCTTAGTACGAGTTGCAAAACTTGAGTAAAGTAAAGTTTACGGAAAGTATTAAAGAGTGGTTTTCCCCAAAATCTGCCGTTTTTGTTTGTTTGAACTTGATTTTCTTCATCACTGTAAGTAACTCTTTTGCTAAGACCATAAAGTGAAAGAAACAAAAACGGCAGATTTTGGGGAAAATCACTCTTTAATACTTTCCGTAAACTTTACTTTACTCAAGTTTTGCAATTCGCACTCAAGGTACTGGTGGTCGGTGGACAGGAGACGTATCAGGAGAGCCATCGTCTCGTCTCATCTTGACTTTGCCGCCACAATAAATTACCCGATAGGAATAATTGAGTACGTGTTGCGTATGCGTGGCGACTTGACAACAAGTTGCTATGGTTGGACAAGTTGGTACATGAATAATGGAACGGAGATTAATTCATTTGCCGGTCAAGCCCCTCTCTCTCTGCTGGCGACTGCTGCAATCAAAGACTTGATAACAGCGGAGAGTAAACAACATAATAGATTACATGAGAACAAAAACATTCGTAGACTGTATTTCATTCCTCGTAGAAGCTTTCTTCTCCAGAGAAATTATGGTTTGAACAACCTACATCACATGTGGAGGAATTCCTCGGATGTATGCAATTCACCAACTTACTTTGCCTGGCCACTAACAGGTATTAACATTATCATTTAATGATTCATTATCAAATATCATTATTCAATTTGTGTCATGCCGCTCGCGATCCAGATGAAAAGTGGACAAGGCGACTGCTGTGCTGGTGCCCAAGGACGGCACAGCGTGGAGTTGGGCGCCCACAGTTGCGTTGGCGCGACGATGTTCGGAGAAGTTCGGGAAGTGCCTGGATGCGGATCGCTCAGGATAGAAATGAATGGAAAATGCGAGAGGAGGCCTGCGTCCAGGAGTGGACGGTCAATACAGGCTGAAGAAGAAGAAGAGAAGAAGAATTTTCGATTAATTCTTAAACAATGACATCTGTTGCACCAGGGTCAAAGTTATTGTCAATAGGACAGGTGAGGTTCGAACCGGCGGTAGTGTCAATAACGTAAATTCGAGTGCCAACGCCTTATCCCTCAACCATCAGCGACTGTTGTTGTTGGTTGATGGTTTGATTAATCCCTCAAACCATTAAACATTCGATCAAGGATTGTGTCTCTAAAAAATAAATGCTTCGTCTCAGACAACTATGCAAGGTTTTCGGTACAGATGGAGTTAATGAGAAATTTGATCCACCTGTATAAGGTGTTAGTCGTGCAAAATATGCACTTAACTGTTTGTGGTAAGCCAAAGCAAAACATTAAGCCATTATTTTTAGTTCTTCTTCCAACCCAACGTGACGGAAATTAGGGTAGTGGTTGACGAAGACAAGAAAGTTAAAAACGGAATTAATGTGGAAAAGGTCGAGTTTATACACGCTTCGTCGGGAAATTTGTTGAAAAAACGAAACCCTAAGAAATGTGTGCTTTTTCAAGTCACCATTTGCAAAATAAGCTTTTGATGTAACAAAACACATCCAGAGATTTGTAGGTGTGATATACGTAGTCACAGATGAACATACACAATCTGTGTTTGCGAGTTTTAGGTTCATTTAAGCCTATTGGGGATCTTGCACAGAAACAGCAAAATAAGGAGAATCTAGATTGGAGTTCTACGAGGTGCAACCACAAAATATGTGAAACAGATTTTAGCGGGTTGAAAAACCTTTCACATAGGTCAGTAAATTTGCGAGCTAATTTTCGCTGAGGGCTACAATCTCCATACATGTTTTTTTGTAGCATACAGGTATGTATGTATAAGGCCGTTTGTCCACCGCAAGCCGTCACCGTCACGTCACCGAGAACGAGATTATTTCGGGCCGAGTTTAATTGATGTGACGGCGATCGTTTGTCCACCGCGACCGATTTCGCTGGTTATAGGTTATGTATTGTATTGCCTATAACCAGGCAATACAATAAATACATTACATGTACCCCTTCTTCGGCGCCGTCATCTCGTTCTCGGTGACGTGACGGTGACGGCGTGCGGTGGACAAACGGCCTAACGTTGAAGATGCAACATGACGCAGCGCAGTTTTCGGACGGCGCGATGACGTCACATGCGTAACTGTCGTTAATCGCGACGAGCGCTCCAATTACACACTGACACCGCACCGCACTGCACGGCCAAGCGGTTATTATATCGATGGTTCAAAGGCAGTAGGGCATAAGCGACATCAACTTAGTTGTTCAGGAAAGCAGCTTAAAGTTTGAGATAGCAGAAAAATGGCAAAACTTATTTATTTTTCATCACATCGTTCAAATCAAAACAGCTCTAAAATTAAATAAAAAATAAAGGCATTTATTGGCATTCTTATTAATGTGGTTTTACGATTTTTTTTATGTCACAAGCGCCTTTAGGACAAAAAAGGCCAAAATCTTGTCGGTTACACCAAAACTATGCTTCGAAAACGCAGTTGTTTGCTTGGGCATAAACAACACAAAAACCATCGTAAAGCTATGTGAGTTAGCGCATTAGAAAGAGCAGAAAATGTCAAGTAGGATGGCATTCATAATTCATTTTTGATCAAAATGTCGCTTATGCTCTACTGCGTTTTAAACGTCGATACGCATGTACTCGCATCTGCACGCAGAATGCGCTATACTCGTACAACAACCAAATACTGACCTAAGCGAAAATACACAGTGCTATTCACAAAGCATTTTATCCGTAGCTGATCTACGGATCATCAATAAAATTCACGTGAGGTGGAGGTTGAGCCATGGATTGGTTGTGTGTGAATTATACCATAAGTGTTTAGAGTAGGTCTACTTTCTTGTATTCAGTATCGCGAGTATGAAACATTCCGTAAGTGCCCCTGGACCGTGCAAAACGAATAATTGTGTGAAAACGTAATCACTCACCGGGAGTGCCGTCGTATATTCCATACATTTTTGATTAACGCGATCCAGTTCATGTAAAAGTTTTATACTCGAGGATACAGTGATCTACTAGAATTAAATCTCAAAAGGATTGGATGCGTCCGCTAACATTGTTTAACTGAAGGTATACTTATAACTTTTATTTATCAAATTGATGTGTTTTTGATCAACAGTTAAGTGAGAATAATGTAACCCTTTTTTCAGTTAACTCACAGACGTGTATCTTAAAGACTAAACTACAAAGTAAGATACATACATTACTGAGTTATTATTTTCTGTTACTTCTAGAGCTGGGTCAGTCTCATCCTGAGAGTCTGACTGACCGCAAGGTATCGTTATTAGTGAAGTCGGGTCAGCTGCTAAGTTACCGGCTATGTTACTCCGGCCCAAGCAAGTCTGTGGTGAGCGCACTAAGTATACTGAATACTAAACATGCAGAATGTACCGCGCGGTATAAAAACTCATCGCCCCGACAGCTGATGGACTGGATAATGCTGAATTAATGTGTGGGACGATACGTGGAGCCTGCTGGACATTATCGATACGGTGATGGATGCTTTGTTTGCGTAAAAAAATGTTGATCGAAGCTCAATCAAATGGATGTATGCATGTATGTAGCAGTGGCGAAGGGTGTCATACAAGCCGGTTTCCATCGGTGTCCCGTTTAAAATGAGGCAGAAATGATAATAAAGTAGACTGCCTGGTTTCAATGGGGGAAAAATACGTATTGTTTCTTCGGTTTTAAATGTATTTTTTTTACTTTGTGCCTATATTTTTAACTACTTTGTTACATCATTTTAAAAGGAAAGCCGATGGGAACCGGCTTGTATGGCACGCTTCGCCACTGGTATGTAGGAATGTTTGTCCTGTATGGACTCCTAAACTACTGAACAGATTACGACGCAACTTACATGAGTTATTGTTTACATGCCATAAAAAAACTGGAGCAAAAAAGTAAGTAAGAGCAGCAATATGCTTAAACTGTTTTCACTTAATGATAGGGGAATTTTTAGACTTAATGAAGCGTGCAAGGACACAACACAGTGGAGACACATGTGCGGAGATTATGGCCACCCTTAACAGAATGGCGGCATGAAAACACCTATTAGACAAGCCACCACAATAAGTGGCAAGGTACAGCTAGTAAAAAATAATTTCAGGCAAATTGAAAAAGCATATCCATTTAACATAAACAATAAATTTTACTTGATAGATGAAACGTCTGGAAGCACAAGCTCTTATAGACCACGGCAACAGAACCAGGTAAGCCACTTTCCAGTATCAACTGCCGGCCGGGTAAACCTACAACTGCTTTCATCTGTTGACTCGTGAGTTTAGGAATATAAGATTTTACATTGTAAATACCTTGCCGTGTGAGATGTTGCTCTATTTGTAGTTTTATTGGTGTGAAGTAAAGTAAGGAGATGTAGTACCTGTGAACAAAAGAAAGAAATAAAATTAATAAACATTCTACATTCGGATCTTTTAAGCCTCAATGTTTTCCAATTGTAATCAGAAATGAAGCGTGGTTTTAAATACCGCAAAACAATCAAAGTATAAAAAACAATTAATTTTCTCAAACAAGTGGACACGGGAAGAATATGAGTTGATGCATATTCATGTCTTGACCCAAAGTATAAACTATAAATCTAATCTGATCAAATCTAAGTTGCAAAGATATGTTACATTGGGGATTCACATTATATGCATTCTCATAAGCAGACACGTTCAAGCAATTCAAAAGTTCGCGCTCGCACATGCCGCATGTGAACCTACAACATCAAAACCCAAATCTCAAATGGACATACACCCTGCAACTCTTCCCGTCCTTCCCTGAAACAGGGGTGACATTGGCAAAGTGAACCATCTTTACAGCGCAACGCAACGCAACTAAGCTACACATATAGTGTAACTTCTTGCCGCGTTATCCCCGAAGGGGTCGCATGTGGCGAGTTGAACCTATTTATTTTTACAGGTAAGGGGGCCGGCCTTACGCCAACCACTTCAGTTGAAGTAGGGGTTTCCCAGCTCCCAGCTCACTCATTTATTGTGAAGGCTGAGTAAACCTTGCCGGTATTTTTAATATGGAGTTTTGAAATAAATACCGAAATAGGAAATCATTTCTGACACCCTCCTCGGTGGGATTCGAACCCGAGCTCACGGGGTAGAATTCAAGCACTCTACCCACTGAGCTATCGACCGGACAGCATGAACCATTTTCATACATTTTACTTATTTACGCAGATTGGGAAAACAGACATGGAATTTACGCGTATCTGCATGGGGACGTTCATCTAATATGAATCTTAAAGGTTAATATAAAAATCTTTGCAACAGAATTTAAAATAAGTGAATCCGACTGAATTTAAATATTTGCAGCAGCCAGTTGGTGAGAAAGAGAATTCGCATGGCTGAATCAGCGAAGCCTTGGAGCGAATCGGGCACAGACAAAACAGAGAAAGTGTCCGGCAATCATTTTGGTTTGGCGAAACAAAAAACAAATCGGTGGCAGTGGGTATATAGGTGGGTCGTGTTATATTATTCTTATAAGGTGTTGTTCTCAAACTGGTAGTGCGGGTATGGAGTCCGTCATATAAAGTGAGACCTCAGTTATCGCCCTTCCTCCGATGTTAAAGAGATTCGCATAACAAGACGCACACAAAAATCAAGGTATGTAGATGTTGACCGGTCCGTAGTTCAGTGGTAACACTTCGGACTCTGAATGGAAGGTGGTGGGTTCGAATCCCGGCGGAGCACAAAAAATATACCATTTATATTTTCAAATTTGCTCTTCGTTGGGTTGAAAAATTCATAAACCCTTGCAGTGACAAAAGTAACGGAACGGCGCTTTACCTTTATTATCATCATCATCATTTAAAAACGGTCGATTGTACGGTAAGCGAGTATTGATAGACGTAGGTTAGTACATTGGGATGACCCAATTTGTTATGCATATGGAAAAAAAATGAAAGTCATTTGAAGACACACTCATCTCCTTTTCACACGATCCAGTTTCCGTCCGGATCCGGTCGCGAAATGTACACCGGACCAACCGTGTGAAAACTAACATACATCCCCATACACTACAAGACATCCGATCCGGCATCAGACTGTGACGTGAGAAAAGGGCCTTAGACTTTAGAGGGTAAATAAATACGCAAGTATAGAAATGCCTTGAAGGCGTGTATTGAATGTGAATGTAGATTTGCAAATCTTCTCTATTATATAAAATTAAACGCATGTATGCATTGTAAAGATCTGACTCCATCTATATTCGTTTATACATCCGTAATTCTGTACAAAGTATAATATATCTTTCTATGGTACTTAAAAACTTGGAACAAAAAAAGGTACCCTCATAAAAAAAAACCTTGAGCTGTCCTTTGACAACTCCATTGCTGGGTTGAATTCAGTTTCGATCTGTTTCCCGGGAGTGACGCGTCTCTTCTAGATAAAATCTGAAAATTGCTGTTTAATATTTGATTTGTGGGTGTTTGTGTGGAGATGGAGCTGAAGATGGACCTGAGATGCTGCCGGGAGAAAATAATTAGGCTGATTGCACTAAAAATAACTAATGTCGCGACATTAATACAAACTTAAAACCAGTGGCGTGTTCCTGTCCGTGAGTAAAGCGGTTTGCACAATTATTTTTCTACCATTCGAATTTCGATTGGTTAAGGCATTATTTATGGGGATGTGGAAAGGTCTTTCGTAGTCTGTGCTTCGGGTCTTCCACCCATATCGGGTTTTCCCGATATTGAGGTGCACCAGGAACAGGTTATGGAGTAGATATTTCCACAAATATTGTTTTGCCAGGTTTTCTTTATTTTGGCATCTGTCTCGGGTCTACTTGGCCGGACTTGCTGAGCATCAGACGGTGCCATGGTATTGCGAATTTTGGTAGAATGATTGGGGTAAATTAGAAGCTGTCTTCTCTAACAAAAGCAGCTTGGAATAGAGTATGGAGTAGGCGCGCGTTAAGTTTTGGTAACGGGAATGCTGAAATATCCGACCCAGTGGGGTAACACTTAGTCGAAGCTGGTGACAAGACTTCCTTTCCTTTTGCCAAGAATTGGCGTGCTAAGGTCCTGTGATGATTCTTTGGTAGAAGAGAGAGAGCGTCAAGCTTGTAAACCGATCGGTTAATCTCACTTCGGGGTCGCAAGTCCCCGACTTCTCCATTGGAGCTAGCAGGCAGATTTTCTACTTAGAGGTGGGATTTTAATTAAAATAATTATGGGGTGGGTGGAGGTAGATTTTTCATATTATTATAAATATTTTATACGTAATATATTTAGACGCAATGTAATTTATTCATATTGTTATTATAATGTTATTTTGTAAATTTATGTAATCTGTCAAATAAAAAGACTAACAAAAATTAACACATCAAGTAACTTTTCGCGATCTACGTCCCCCCTTTTTCCTTGTTCCCTATTTTGTATACGCCCTTGAATACGTTGACTGCCGTGTTTTTTCTATACGCCGTGACCTTACCAGAGCGGGTTCTAGTAATTTCACAGAAAACAAAATCCCATTAAAAATTAAAGTCACTTGTTTTAAAATCGGTTTTAATATCATATAGTCATTTTACAATACACGTTACTTAAATCTCGTAAGCTTTTTAATTATAATTTTGAATTTACAATTTAGTTAGAAAATGCGTATGTTCCACACCAAACGATAACGAATTTGGGTTTGCCACTAAAGTAGATTTTGAAACGGTAAAACAAAAAATTTACACAACGTTCCGTTTCATAATCTTCCACGCGACGAGGAGTCCTAACCTTAGCTAGACGATCACACAAATGGCCAAAACTACGACGACGATCACCTGAGGAGGCAGCGAGGGACATTTACCAGTTCCAGTTCGAGCAGCACCAGCATCCACAAGGATTCCAAGATCTCTGATCTACCTTCACCTTCATCATGGACCAAGGAAAGGTCTTCAACAATCTCTCTGAGAGGGAAGATCTCACCAATTGGAATCATCTGGAGAACTTCTCCCCATCTTTTCATCAGGAGGGGAACTCTACAGTTGGTATCCGTGACCAAGGATCGTTTGGTTAGACAAGTGGAACATGCGTATTTTGTTAAAAATTCAATAGTAAATCAGTAAAATCCCTTTTAAATATCTTAAATCGAAAATGTCACGGTTACTGAATTAATTTTTGATAAAAATTTAATAATAAATTGTAAAATCGAGTATTAACTTCTTAAAGCGAAAATTTAACAAGTAAAAGAATAACGTATTTTAAATGTTTAACGTATCTAAAAAACTCAATAATAGTTTAGTAAAATCGCGTTTAAATTTCTTTAATTGAAAACTTCACGAGTAAAATGTTAACGTATCTTTCTTAAAAATTTAATAGTTGATTTGTAAAGTCGCATTTAATTTTATTAAATCTAAAACTTCGCGAGTAAAAAAAGAGTGTATTTTAAATTTGGTTAAAATCGCCTAGGGCTGCTTTTTTACGCGCGCGGCCCTGATCTTGCTGCGACACATGTGTCGATTTTTTTGTGTGATTTTAGAATTTTGGTCTAGGGTCGAGGCATGGGTTTTTTTGGCTCATATATCCACTTTGGAAATAATGTATTGCCTTCATTCTTTTAAAAAAAAAGACTTTTGAACTTGTTCGAAACAAGGATTTGTTATTTTAGGAATATTATTATTGCCTACATTCAATATTTAAATGAATGCAAGATGTGTTTCGACGCGTAAGAAAAAAACCCTTAGTTTAAATAATATTATCGTTTTTTGCTTAAAAACCATAAACCCCGAGCCCTGGTGATAAAATTTTATAACTTGCGTCATTTCAAGTAAGAGTTATAGTTTATTTTTTTGCTTTCGTGTGAGTGATATAGGTTTTCATGTGAACAAAATATATTTTAAGTGTTGAGTGTTTTTATATTTTGGGTGAAGTGATTTTGTGATATACGTGCGTTTAGTTTATTAGAAATAATAATATACTTGAGTGACTTACATAATATATCTTATTAAGTTCGAAAAACGAACGTCATAAGTGATCATTGAGTGATTGTATTTACTTTGTGTTGTTTTGAGGTGCAACATAATTTGTGGTAATTTGAAAGCTTTTGGAAGACAATTTTTTGAAAATAGATGGAAAAACAGATGGATCCAACTCTTCCATTTAAAATTGAGAGGCCGATATTCGCGGGGGTTGACGAATACCCTTTACGGTTCTAAGAAGAATTGGAAACATTTATAAGACTAACGGATGCCGGAGGACGTGCAATGCAGGTTTTTGATGAATGTTTGATTGGAAATGCTCGGCTATGGGCGGATATTTATCGTTCAAAATGGACATGTTTTGCAGAATTGAAGAAAGACTATTTGAAACGATATTGGAGACATTATCCAGACGATGTATGGAGGATGTGGATTGTGACCGGAGAATCTACAGCCTGTGAAGTGCTGAGTACCTGAGGATGATACAAAACATAGAAGAAGTCGCCAGAGCTAGAGTGAACTCAACCACAGAGGATTCCAGATGTTCTACACTTGAGGAGTCATGTTCACATAATACGAATGCTGACCACACCAAGCGGAGACTGGTGTGGTCAGAACGGAGACTCAGTTACGTCGACGGGTAAAAGAAATGGAAAGTTGAAGATAATTTCGTCAGATTTTATTAATGACTATTGCCTTTAACTGATATAATACGTTGTGCCAATGCGATGATAATATGTTCTGATTTGGAAAATAAACATTACTGATTTAGGAACACAAGTGCATACTCGTATTTCATTTTATCTAAAATTCTTACCTGCAGAAGTAACCACATAATATTATAGTGAGATGATCTACGGGGTGAAACTCTTAGGGGGGAGAAGAGCGAGGGGAGCGGGGACTGCGCACCCCTAACACTTCCAGATGTGTGTGAGATATTGGAAGGAGGAATGCAGCGGACAGAGCGAACGACAAAACAGAGCAGTGCGGTAACCAAAGCATGGAAATCCAGTGATGGAAAATAAAAATATCGATTGTTCTACAAATTCGTTCGAAGATAAACATAAATGAAGTAAAATGATACAAATATTTGTGCGCGAGCTCAATTCGGAAATAATATTGATGCATTAATTATTTTTTTCATATCTTTAACTAAAGAATTTTCTGAAAACTTTTCCATTCGTAAACTCTTGAAAACCTTCCATAAAATTAGGGGGGAATGTAAAGATCTGACTCCATCTATATTCGTTTATACATCCGTAATTCTGTACAAAGTATAATATATCTTTCTATGGTACTTAAAAACTTGGAACAAAAAAAGGTACCCTCATAAAAAAAAACCTTGAGCTGTCCTTTGACAACTCCATTGCTGGGTTGAATTCAGTTTCGATCTGTTTCCCGGGAGTGACGCGTCTCTTCTAGATAAAATCTGAAAATTGCTGTTTAATATTTGATTTGTGGGTGTTTGTGTGGAGATGGAGCTGAAGATGGACCTGAGATGCTGCCGGGAGAAAATAATTAGGTTGATTGCACTAAAAATAACTAATGTCGCGACATTAATACAAACTTAAAACCAGTGGCGTGTTCCTGTCCGTGAGTAAAGCGGTTTGCACAATTATTTTTCTACCATTCGAATTTCGATTGGTTAAGGCATTATTTATGGGGATGTGGAAAGGTCTTTCGTAGTCTGTGCTTCGGGTCTTCCACCCATATCGGGTTTTCCCGATATTGAGGTGCACCAGGAACAGGTTATGGAGTAGATATTTCCACAAATATTGTTTTGCCAGGTTTTCTTTATTTTGGCATCTGTCTCGGGTCTACTTGGCCGGACTTGCTGAGCATCAGACGGTGCCATGGTATTGCGAATTTTGGTAGAATGATTGGGGTAAATTAGAAGCTGTCTTCTCTAACAAAAGCAGCTTGGAATAGAGTATGGAGTAGGCGCGCGTTAAGTTTTGGTAACGGGAATGCTGAAATATCCGACCCAGTGGGGTAACACTTAGTCGAAGCTGGTGACAAGACTTCCTTTCCTTTTGCCAAGAATTGGCGTGCTAAGGTCCTGTGATGATTCTTTGGTAGAAGAGAGAGAGCGTCAAGCTTGTAAACCGATCGGTTAATCTCACTTCGGGGTCGCAAGTCCCCGACTTCTCCATTGGAGCTAGCAGGCAGATTTTCTACTTAGAGGTGGGATTTTAATTAAAATAATTATGGGGTGGGTGGAGGTAGATTTTTCATATTATTATAAATATTTTATACGTAATATATTTAGACGCAATGTAATTTATTCATATTGTTATTATAATGTTATTTTGTAAATTTATGTAATCTGTCAAATAAAAAGACTAACAAAAATTAACACATCAAGTAACTTTTCGCGATCTACGTCCCCCCTTTTTCCTTGTTCCCTATTTTGTATACGCCCTTGAATACGTTGACTGCCGTGTTTTTTCTATACGCCGTGACCTTACCAGAGCGGGTTCTAGTAATTTCACAGAAAACAAAATCCCATTAAAAATTAAAGTCACTTGTTTTAAAATCGGTTTTAATATCATATAGTCATTTTACAATACACGTTACTTAAATCTCGTAAGCTTTTTAATTATAATTTTGAATTTACAATTTAGTTAGAAAATGCGTATGTTCCACACCAAACGATAACGAATTTGGGTTTGCCACTAAAGTAGATTTTGAAACGGTAAAACAAAAAATTTACACAACGTTCCGTTTCATAATCTTCCACGCGACGAGGAGTCCTAACCTTAGCTAGACGATCACACAAATGGCCAAAACTACGACGACGATCACCTGAGGAGGCAGCGAGGGACATTTACCAGTTCCAGTTCGAGCAGCACCAGCATCCACAAGGATTCCAAGATCTCTGATCTACCTTCACCTTCATCATGGACCAAGGAAAGGTCTTCAACAATCTCTCTGAGAGGGAAGATCTCACCAATTGGAATCATCTGGAGAACTTCTCCCCATCTTTTCATCAGGAGGGGAACTCTACAGCATGGATGTTTGTCCTGTATGGACTCCTAAACTACAGAACAGATTGCGATGAAAATTACATGAGTAATTCTTTACATGACAACTTAGTCTTCTGTATAAAAAAAACTGAAGCAAATGAGACATATTTAAATTTGGGCTTACAAATGCTGCATGTGTACTTACAAAATAAAACAAACCTTCCAACTCCTGCTGCCTCTCCGTGGACCGGTGTGGCATTGGCAAAAGTGAACCAAGGCGGCATGATATAGTAACAGTAACAAAACGAGCCAACACAAGAAGTGGCAGGGTGGCGTATAATTTTTCCACGGGTGATCGTGTGCATCATTTGCACTTGACCAAGAAATTCTACGTTAACCGAAGCGCATGCCACTTGAGGTTGAATTGTAATCGTGTTGTGTAGTATGGTGGAAGGAAGAAGGCATCCAGGCGGACGTGACCGCGTCGTACTGCGGCCGCTTTGAAACTACAAACTATGTGCTCGCTGCTTTTAAAAGCGACAATGTGTGCGCGGAGTTAGTAATGAAAAGTTTGCCGGGAAAGGACGGGGTAACAAAAAGATGCTCATTTTATTATGTGAAGCGGTCTCCCTGGGATACCGTACACATTGATGCTTTTTTTCTTAGCTTGGAAAAAAGTATACACAAACTTTACACGAGGTCAAGTTACTTACACCATACTTTTTGGAAGGCATATTTCTATAGATGTGACAAAACAAAAATCCACAGGATGACAAAATAACTTATTTACAATAATAATCTAGTTAAAAAAAAATACTCGGATATTAATCGTTATAAGAGAACTTACATTATTCTCGACGTTTCTTTATCGACGTAGCTAACGTCTTCAGGAAGACGCTGTTTGTGTAGATGAAATAAGATAAATATTTATACCAGCAAATGAGCAAAACAAAAGTACTTACATAGAATTGTTTTGTGTAGAATATGAATGGTAAGTCCTTTTCTGTGCTTATAAATTAAGGGAGATAAAACATTTCAATTAAAAAGAAAACCCGTAAAAATGATTTCTACCTAATCAAAATTCTATCATTAGTTAACTTCAACTTTTGTCAAGGAGATGTACTAGTAGATGTTATGACTACTTGCAGCTCTATTTCTGAGCAACTATTTATTCTGCCCGTCAAGGGGGAAGCAAGTAATACAACAATTTTTCGTCAAAACATAAATCATCCCTCCCCTTCCTAGTGCCACGTGATGCACGCTCGGCAATTTGTTTTCTTAATTTGGACTTCTGCATACACCAACACCAACATCAACTACCAAACATACTAGATGAAAATATACGTGCCCATAAAAATATCTAGAAATTTCGAGGGATAGATTCGTAAGGTTCTATGATCTTACATTACAAATAGTAGCATTTTCCTTGGCAACGTTACCGAAAGAAGATGGAATAGAAGTCGCTCAAAAATTTCATACCTCTGTGATTTGAATTTGCTTATGGATGTCGCCTCCTATTCACAACAAAAAGTCTAGTACTAAGCCTTGTCTTAAAATGGAAGCAGATTATTTTTTTCCGTTTTTTTTTAAATTAAAAAATGAAAATGCTTGATTGGATCGATTAAATCGCAGTAGCTAGGTAGTAGCAGGTAGTGGTATCGTAGTTTGTCAACGACGATACTGTTACGTTTCTTCCGAGGGTCCTTTTAATTAAAACACAAGTTCAACACAAGTTAGCCATACAGTTTATTTACACAGACTTTCTTACAATAGATTTATTTTAACAGACTTATTTTAACAGATTTATTTTAACACACTTATTTATTTCGTACAGATTACAGTTATTTTACACCATATTGGTCGCCCTAGTAACTAGATATTCCTCTGTGTGAGTGCTTTGAAAGACTAACTCGCTCCAGCCGATTGTCACCCTTCTTATAGCGGAACCTAGGGGCCATTCCAGCAGGCCCTAGAAAGATCCACGACCACACTTGTATAGACGATTCTGGACATATTTATTTCTTGAAGAGTCCATTTTCTACCCACATACGCACCTTACAACTACAATCGTCTGGGACAGAACATTCTCTCAAAACACACGTACACCAACAAGCATGTACCAGTGTATTTCGTTACAATACCATGTTGGAAACACCGGTTCTCATCAGATCACTGAAGTTAAGCAACATTGGGCGCGGATGCTACTTGGATGGGTGACCGCTCAGGTGCCTACACCGCGAGTCGTTGGCATCTTGGACCGGTCCGTAGTCCAGTGGCAACACTTCGGACTCATAAATGGAAGGTTGTGGATTCGGATCCCGGCGGAGCACAAAAATATACCATTTATATTTCCAAGTAAGTTCTTCGCTGGGTTGAAAAAATTCATAAAGCCTTTACCAAAGACCGGTCACTAAAAGGTCCATCCAGCCTTACAGCAACTGGGTCTTGCTTGAGTATTGGCGCTTTGTAGCGACGACCAAGCTTGTACACCTCTGTGGCACTACAACAAGTATCATAGACCCGTAGAGTCTCTAGAATCTATCTCCCGCACAGGATTTCTTAAAAAAAAAAAGTAGGTATAGGAAGCCAACTTTTATACGAGATCGTAGGTTTAATACTAAAACTTTGCAATGACGTCCAGTTCACCAATTGAAGAAACTGTGTTGCATCCATTATCATAGAGATTGTTATACCATCTTTCAGCGTCAATAAAATGCGTTAAATTTTCTCAAAAATATTACCCTTTGTATGTGTTTCCTATAAAGTACATCCGCCTCATTCTTCAAGCCGATAATATTACATTACAATTGATAGTTTATCCATTTCTATATACAATAGAATACCATCAATATTCTGCATTAACAGAAAAAAATCTTACACCGCCGGACAAAAAAAATTACGAGTTTACCTGCTACCGCATCCCTTGACTTTACTGTACCCTTTTTCTAAGAAATCCTTTATCGATACCTGTTTCTTTTGTTCGATAAATTAAGGACACTATGTGTCACCTTTCTACAATATTTACATTTTAAAATGTCTCAACAGTCTTGTTTTACCCGCGTTTGAGTGAACATAACACAACAATCATGGAAAGTGCAAAGCGAATGTCGATTGCGATAAAATCCAAAATAATCGCATTGTCGCAAGAAAACATATCTAATTGTGAAATATCTCGTCGAGTTGGGTATTCAGAAGGTGCAGTGAGGTTTTTTTTTTTTAAATTCAAAAAAACTGGATCCATAGAACGGAAAAAAGGAAGAAGACGTGGGCGCGTGACATCTGTCCGAGATGATCGCTTAAAAAAAAAAATTGTTACGCGCGATCGATTTTTAACGGCACCTGAAATACACGCAGAGGTGCAGTCTACCAGCACATCAACATTTTCAGTAAAAACAATGTCCAGGCGGCTGTTGGAGCATGGTTTCCAAGCACGAAGTCCCGCAAAGAAACCATTACTCACGGACAAAATGAAGAAGGCTAGACTGGATTGGGCGAATGTGCACAAGAATTGGACCTTGGAGGATTGGCAAAATGTTATTTTCTCCGATGAATCCAAATTCAACCATTTTGGTCCAGACGGCAAAAAGATAGTTCGACGAAAACCTGGGGAAAGATACCATCCGTCGTGCGTCACTCGAACCGTTAAACATTCACCCTACGTCATGATTTGGGGGTGCATGACAGCGTACGGTTTGGGACCTCTAAATTTTGTACAGGGTACGATGAATGCCATCCAGTACAAAAAAGTGTTGAAAAACCATCTTATTCCAACAATCGAGGACATTACGCAGTATACCGCGGACCCGATTTTTCAGGACGATTCTGCGCCGTGCCATAGAGCCCGCACTGTGAGTACATTTTTTTTTTTTGTACTGCATTTTGTGACCACTTGATAAATAATTTATTGTTTTTTTACAGATCAATGAATTCAAAGATAAAATTGGCTTAAAATCGTTGACGTGGCCCGGGAACAGTTCTGATTTGAACCCGATAGAAAATTTATGGGCGATTATGAAAAAAAAAGTCGGGGAAAAAAAATCAAAAAACATTGAGGAATTAAAAAAAACTTGATTCAAGTCTGGGAAGGAGAAATAACATCAGAAATTTTAGATTCGCTTTACGCTTCGTTAAATAATAGAATTTTACATGTTATAAAAAATAAAGGTGAATTCACTAAGTATAAATTTTTTTTTGAATGTTATAAATATGTTTAAATGTAAAATACCTTCATTTAAAATAAAGCGTTAAGAACCTACTTCTTAAATATGAATGACAAAATAGCATGTCTTTTATTATTCCATCACAAACACTCGACCATAAATGAACCGTTATGGGTCTCTAAGGTTCGGGTAATCTGATACCTGGTATATAATGCCAATTTCTAACTACAATTCATGAGTAACATTTTTTATTTTAACCTTCAAGTAACGAGTAGTCATCACATATGTCAAAAAATACAAAAAAAACTAATTAAATATCAAGAATAATTCATTATATGTCAATTTTAGTTTTTTTTGAGGACTCTTTTTTGTCCGGCGGTGTATTACAATTCTCAGCATGATGCAATAACCGTCATAACTCATAGTTTTCAATACGTCACGTATTGCAATTTCGATATGCATCTGTAGGGGTGGCCACGCTCACCACACGCCCAGGGCGGACTCGCATTTATATCCGTCAGCTTTCCTCCGTCCCCCGGGACACCGCGGATCTGGAAATTGGACGTAGATTGGACGTCAGGGGTGCGTAATGAAAATATATATACATCGACGGTTAAAAGGCAGTAGGGCATAAGCGACATTTTGGTCAAAAATGAGTTATGAATGCTATCCTACTTGAAATTTTCCGCTCTTTCTAATGCTCTAACTTCCATAGTTCTACGATGATTTTTGTGTTGTTTATGCCCAAGCAAACAACTGCGTTTTCGAAGTATGGTTTTGGTGTAACCGACAAGATTTTGGCCTTTTTTGTCCTAAAGGCGCTTGTGACATAAAAAAATCGTAAAACCACATTAATAAGAATGCCTTTATCTTTTTGATTTTGGAGCTGTTTTGATTTTAACGATATGATAAAAAATGTTTTTTTGCAATCTTTCTGCAATCCCAAACTAGAAACGGCTCTCCTGAACAATTCAATTTATGTCGCATATGCCCTACTGCCTTTTAACCGTCGATATGCAATCTACGGGCAAGCGCAGCTGTATGAAAAGGAATCAAAGTAAATAACCAGCACATCAAGCGACAAAATGTAAAAGATAACATAATGTAGTACAGGGCTCGAATCCCAACGAGGGTGTCAAAAATGACTTTCCATTTATGTGTCTATTTCAAACCCCAAAATAAAATACCGCCAAGGTTTACTCAGCCTTCACAAGAAATGAGTACCAGTGGGAGCTGGGAAATCCTCACTTTAACTGAAGTGGTTGGCGTAAGGCCGGCCCTTTACCTGTAAAATAAATAGGTTCCGCTCGCCACATGTGACACCCTTCGGGGATAACGCGGCAAGGAGTAACACTATATGTGTAGCTTAGTTGCGTTACATGGCCAGGTTGCAGACCTACAAAAAGATGAGCATACATAGTTTGGTTGGGATAAATAAGCACCTAAGTAATATATTGCAAGATAGATCGGCCATGTTATCCGACAAGAAGGCCTCTTAAATGCCATAATGGAGGGGATGACTAAAGGGCCCAACTCTAGGGGACACCCACGCCAAGAATACCTGGAGGACCTGTTGGTAGACGTGCGCTGCTCATCATGTGCAGACCTTCAAAAAGCCGCACAAGACAGGGAAGAATGGAGGAGAAGAGTGAAAGAAATTGCTGCAAGCCAATCCCAGGATTGAAACTAGAGAAGAAGAAGTATTGCAAACCATCTACATACTTCTGCAGGTTATGAATAAAGCCTTTGCGAAAGTTTATAATGTACTAACGTTTTAAACGGCACAAATTTAGAAAATTTGTGTACAAACATTTGAGATGAATCATTTACTGTATAAAATGGAAATGAGCGTTACAGGATTCTGATGACACGTAGTGAAATCGCAACATTTCATATCCGCGTGGACTAAAAATAATAATAATATTAGGATGATTTATTTGGTGAGCGCTGTTTTTGTGTGTGTCACACCTCAAGAGCCCTCTGCGAGCTTGGTCGTCGCTATAGAAAGCGCCAATTCTCAAGCAAGACCCAGTTGTTGTAAGGTTGGATGGACCTTTCAGTGACCGGTCTTTGGTAAAGGTTTATGAATTTTTCAACCCAGCGAAGAGCACATTCGAAATATAAATGGTATATTTTTGTGCTCCGCCGGGATCCGAATCCACAACCTTCCATTTACGAGTCCGAAGTGTTGCCACTACGGACTACGGACCGGTCCAAGTACCTACAAGTAATTACTCATTGCGTCCTTGGATTTATTCTAAGAACAAATAAGATCAATAAATTAAATAAGAATAAATTAGAAAATACATGATTTTATGAAACGTTAAAATGTCAATGGACATTATTGTAATGAAGTTCTGATGTGAATTTGCATTCGAGGTCAGTCCTGTTGTTGCGGAATATTTTAATATTTGATGCAAAAGCCAAGTAAAATTATTATTCATCAATTCACAGTCAAGATCCGCCTGATACGGACTTTCCACATGGAGATAAACCATCGGGCCACAAATTTAAATCGAAAATAAGTATTTTTTCCAATAGATTTGGGACCGGGATTTTTTTTAACTTGGAGTAGGGCCTACAATGGAATTGTAAATATTTTTTTCTACTCCCATTTGGTAATTTACTAATTACAAAACGGCTAACGCAATCACAATGCCATACATTTCTACACCCGTTGCATAATGTTACATTATGCAACCGGTGACCGTGTTAAAATGAACATGTTCGCATGCGCATTGTCAGAATTGGAACCATTTTTTAATTTCAAATGTCAACCTTGTATGGGGGTATGAAGACCTGTCAATCCAAGATGGCCGAAGATCAGCTGATTAGGCTTCATACAATATTAGTGATATTCGGTAGGTAGGAATTACCGTGGTGATGAAACTTTCAGCCCTGTTCAGATGAAAATAAATAAGTATATTTTATGTGTAGAGTCAAATAAAAATTGTTAATAGTGCTAAAATTTGTCGAATTTATTTATCGGATTGCTCCAAATAAAGCTTTCCTTTTTTCAATGGAAAATAAAAGGCTTGAAAGGAAAACAATACAAAAAATTTCACCGCAAAAAATAAACAAACTCAAAAAGTTACTTGGTTAATAGGTGAGTATGAGGTTGATCACCTATGCTGTACAAATTTGGTTCACCTGCCAATACAACTGCAGGGCATATGTTTATTTGAGTTTTGGGTTTGAATGTTTAAGCTTATATGCAGGATGTAAAAGCGCGACCTTATACATATGTGTCGGCTTGTGGGCATGAATTCAATATGGAACCTAAATATAATTTATTTTTACAACTTAGGTTAGATTAGATAATCGAAGGGAATGATAAATCACACGTTTTGACAAAGGTAAGGTTTTAATTACTTCAAATGGACGAGTACATTATAATGACTATTATTCACTATTTTGTTAATTCTCTCATGGTCGTAGAAAAAGTATTGTATGCCACTGCACGTAATTAGTCTTTGTAACACTCGTGCTTTCTATTGTGCCATTCGGCTGCGCCTCATGGCACAAACTAGCACTCGTGTTAAAAAGACTATCATTACTTGGCAGTGGCATAAATAACTATTTTACATGTAGAGACCAACGAGATCTGTGATATTACATAATAGTGTTATTGCGTATGGAATTGAAGGTCTGGGTGCCCCCATCTGGTGTTCGGAAAATAGATTTTCAAATGTTGACTTATAGGTTGGTATGAGGCTGACCACCCATACTGTAAAAAATGGTTCACTTTGCCAATGTCACCCCTGTTTCAGGGAAGGTCGGCAAGAGTTGCAGGGCTTATGTTCATTTGAGAATTGGGTTTTTTATATTGTAGGTCCACGGCATGGGTGAACGCGAGATTATGCGTGTCTGCTTGTGGGAATGCATTAAATATGAATCTCAAATGATACCTCCACATCTTTGCAGCTTAGATTTAGATGTAGGTGTTATCAATAGCATATACTTTTTGTGGGTTAAAACAACAAAGCAAACGTATTATTTTGGTATGGCAGATACAAGCTGCTGCAATCTCATAACACTGCAAGATTTCAGGATAAAGAGCGCTGAGTCGATGAAGATTTAATGGAGAATATTAGTCTTCGGCAGTTTGTCAATAAAACTTTGGGAAAAACAGGATGGCAAAGATGATCGATCGATAAGACAACAAACGAAAAATAACAACGACTCAGAAAATTGGTAGAATAAATGTTTAATTTTATTCATTTCCATTTGCATCATTTAAAAAAAAATAGAGCACTTAATAAAGGTACAATATGCCTCAATAAAACTAAAAAGTTTGTTTTTTTAAACATGACATGAATGTTTAAATTACTTTTTATGAAACACATACTTTAATTTTCACACTTTTGAGTTAAATTGCTTAAGCGCTATCCATCTTCAGAGGTTTACTCTTTAGAAACACCGAAAATCTTTTTTTTTTTTAAATTCTACATTACCGTTTCTGATTCTATACTACTCCTTTTACACCTATCCATTATTAGGGGGGTCGCGTTATATTCTACCTACATATGCTATTTTCGTCGGTGTCAAGTTGTTCAGCCTGGAGCAGGTTTGAAATTCGAATGCAACGCGTAGCCGTCCCGCAAAGGGATTCCCAAATAAGCAAAGCATCGACACACGAGAGGGCAGCCCCGCGGATTTTCAACCTACCCACTTCAAAGAACGAACGTGTAACGCGATTTGGATAAAGTCAAAGGGTGATGATGATATTGCTCAGGCAGGTACAGGTAGTAATCAGTCAGAAGCACGAACCTTTTGAAAGATTAATTTGTACCTTTACTATGTACATACAAGACGAGTGGGCCTTTCCTGTTAGTAATTAAATCCGTGTATTAAATACATTCAAAGAGATTGTGTTTGCTTAGATTATGCGAATCGATAATTCACTAAAGCAGTGTAGCAATTGAGGTATACAGATTAATTTGAAGTTGAGAGATTGTATGGAGACTGTGTGTATGAAAACCAAGTGATGAAAATATTTTAAACACTGGGTATGTAAGGTCACATATTTGGATCCATTTACCTTTCAACATGAATATTTTTTATTGGATTTACACATTTTCAGTTAATCCTTAGCCCAAGTTTATGTTGTGGTTACAAATGTGGCATAATACAAGAATAGTGTTATGTAAAAGAATGGTTCAAACTAGACGAATTGTATCAAAGTTGAATGATTCCTAACATTATTCTCGAGACAGTCTGCTTCATTCTTATATTGATTATTTAAAACACATAAGTCAGACATTTCGTAAATGAAATTCAATTTTTATAAGAGAGTATTAAATTTTTTACATTACACCATTTTGCTATTAAAAACTCAGTTGAAAGTCATATTGAAAAACTGAATACGTTAAAACATTGCACTCTTTGAGGCCACTATTTTATGATTTTTCACATCAAACTGAAGCATAAAAGATTTTATATGAGGAAAATCTGCAGGGTTTCGAAAACTGCTCTTTGAAAAAGTACATTCATACAAAAAGACAGCCGTACATTCATCACTAGTGTATGATTATAATATATTATGCTTGATGTAAATAGCATTCGGAGAAATGTAGAGTCGCTAATGTATGAAGTGAGATGAACGCGGGCGAGAAGTGCCTGTAAGGAACGAGGAAGTGTGCGAGCGTAACAAGATCAATATTAAAATATACCAGTCTAACGTGTACATATTATACGCATACATTAGCTGTTGACACGGGCGTAAGGAAAACCGGTTCACGTTTCAGCTCAACTACAGAGTTATACCAAAAATATATGAAAAGTAAAAATGACGCCGCCTTACTTTCCATACATTTCGGGACACACGCTATGGTGGAGTTTCATACGTTAAATTGTATACTCGCGATGCAGACTGAGGTGGCTTCATTTGCTAAATTATTAACTATTTAATATTTATAAGCTGAGAGGCTGGGAATAAATTTGGAATTGATAAGATTTTAATGAATAGTGAACACCTAAGAAAGTGGGCGGATGCTTGATTTCATGATACACGATTTCAAAGAAGAAATCAGTGTTTTAGGAAATCGGCAGGTAGGCGTTTTTTTTTTATCATAGATTGCTAAAACCTGTTTTACAATTACGCATTTTTCCAATGCTTAGTACGACATACTTTGACTATGAGCAATATTTTAGTCATTGATTTTTTTATATCAGTGAATTGATTTATTTTCAAAGTTCTGCAATATAATATCAAGGATAAACAATGTGATTTTTTAGATACGAGTATGTTAACACTCTCACACAATGTTTATTTTATTATTCCTTTCTTCGCAGACTTCGCTATTGTCCAAAGTATTGAACCTACACAATATTGATGATCCTCGTGGGGTCCATTCCTTGCTTTCTTGGTTTTTCAGAATCGTCTTTTTTATCGTCACATTCTCTTTTGTCTCCTAATTTCATGACAGCCTCTAATCATTATGTTGGTTTTGCATTGATAGTAATTATTTTTCTTACATTTGTTAGAAGTAAATTAAATGTGTATCCACTGATTCTTCTTCTGCTTCAATACTTAGATTGTCATGCAGCAACGTTCATCAATATTATTCACCTTTCCTCCTTGTCTATGGCAATTCTTACGACCTACCACCTCATACGAATCTGCCAATATATCCGTTGATTACTTCTTCTTCTCCTTTTAATAGATCTGAAGGAGGATCTGTTAGTGCTACTTCTTCCTCCAATGAACTCTAACGTTGTCGGTCCCAAGCTAGGATGACAAAGGAGGAGAGTTTGTGGATAAGGCTAGCTGCCTGTTCTTAAATTTGACAACAACTCATAGAACCTCCAAAGAAAAAGCTTAGGACAAGAAACAAGCAACGTAACATATTGTTATGTTATTTAAAATAACATATTATAAAAAAAACAATCCCGAAGTGTGCAGTGTGTGTTTGTGGGCCGAACGGTCACGGAAACGGCCGAACTGCGCCGTGCGAATCAATCGGCCCACGCTCGTGAGTTCATCGTTAGTTCCCGGCAAGATGCCAAGCGATTAAGACGTTAGCGACCAAGCACCAAGCGGTGCAAGAGGGGGCACTACAATGGAGCTCCCTCCCCCCCCATCTACTTGGATTTCCTGCCAGCAAGGCACCCGCCTTGTGGACCAGAGACATAGGAGCGCCCACCCAGGGGCTCCCACGTGTGGAGGCGTCTGCCTTGTGAACCACCGCTAGCCTGGGGCGCTGCCCCAGGCCTTCCGTTTAGAACTCCAGCCAACGGAATAGGGAGTGTTCTAGTGACAACCTGTAGGTCTGGCCAATCCCTTATTTCCCCTTTTCCCCCCCATATTAGTACAGTAATAAACCCTTATTTGTTCATGTTAACTTTATCTTTTGATTATAAAACCCTTCCCAAAGTACAAGTGAGCAACCGAAAGAAAGACCCCCACGCCCTGAGAGTGATGCTGATGAGAGCTAGCCGGAAGTAAGTATCCTGGAGATACCTTTCAATCGAAACATAACAATATAAACGGCTTAAAGTTGTAAGTTGTGGAGAAGTGGTAAGGGCAAGGTAAGTGGTAAGATGTTTAAAATATGGTTTACTACTCAGAGGTATAATTTTTGTCAGTAATAAAAATGCTTTCACAGTGTACAAATCGGCAAGGCATCTGAGTGAAATTTAAATCCATCCTACACACTGAAAGGAAAATAAAGGACACTTCGGAGGATGAAATATACGAGGAGATTAAAGACGCCAGCCTCACCAACCAAGTCGCGGCATATTATGAAGGAAACCATAAAATGTTTATATTAAAGTCACTCTGCAGCAGGGGCTCCCAAACATATGGGGCATGTAGACCAAACTTGCCCGCTGAATTTTCCTAACAGCAGCTTGAAACTACATATTTCCGTCAAGAGAAAAATGCGAGTGAATGTTTTTTTTTTAAATTTTCATAACTTCTTTTCATGTTTTCTCAGGGCATTTACTAAATACTTTTTGAATTAGTTTGAAATTAATGTTTCACGCGTAGTTTTCCTTTAACAATATACTGCTAAAATCAGCAGGCAACCTGCATTTTAAGAATTTAATATTTTTCACGATGTTTTTCTCAGTAAGAATTGATTGAAAGGCTTTCCCATATCGGTTATTTGATTATTACCTGAATAGAATGTCTTATCATAAATAGCTGAATGCACCTCCAATTTTCACCTAGAAGTTTCACGCAGAGTATTTTGTGGATCAGTGGTTAAGAAGCTGTACATAATATTGTAATATACTTACACTGGGAGGAAACATAAGTACCTACCCCAAGTATATAATATTACGTTTAAACTCAACCCTAGCGTTTTACAAGTAAAATATTAAAAAATAATAGCTCACTAGAGTCGTAGCTTTAATTTACATACATTTTTGGTGAAACGAAATGGTTGCGTATAAAACGCATAGTTCTATACTTGGAGTAAAGGTCGTAAATATGAAATGTGTGTTTGCCAAAGAATGGGAGTGCTTGTAAATCACCGGAAGGGGTAAATAAAAATATATAAGTAAGTCTGATTTGAACACATTTTCATCCTTTCTTTCAATTTCCAACTTCCGAGGAGACGGGGGGCGGAAAGATGTTCGAAACCTTTGTCGAAAAACAATAAAAAAACTACAAATATGCAATGTTGGAATTTAATAAAGATGCAAGCATATAAAACCGTTCTTTCTTGATATGTGTATGTGTTTACTCGAGCAGACATTTTAAATTAAATGCAACAAGCTTTTTAAGACTATACCTATAAAGATAAGATATACTTGCCGATCGTTTTACGGATAAGATGAAAATCTGTAAATCTTTTTTTGAATACAGAAAAATATTTACAATTTTTTTTTTTGTGTATCACACACGATAGTCAGAGCGCAGATAGTAATGATATAATAACTCAGTCATGTATTACGTTATGGAAATAGTGACGATTATAATGATTTAATGGCTCCATGGAATCCGAAGAGACGTTCCAAAATTTATTTTTTACAAATATACACAGTAGACTAATAAATTATACATGTCTGCCTGTGGGAATGCATTTAATATAAATCTTAAATGATATATATCTTTGCAGCTTAGATTAGATTAGATTAGATTAGACCAAACTCTCCACAAAACCAAACAAATGCCGTTTCTGTAGCATTGATGATATTGTTACGTTTTTCCTGAGGGTCCTTTTAATTAAAACACAAGTTCAACACAAGTTAGCCATACAGTTTATTTACACAGACTTTCTTACAATAGATTTATTTTAACAGACTTATTTTAACAGATTTATTTTAACACGCTTATTTATTTTGTACAGGTTACAGTTATTTTACACCATATTGGTCGCCCTAGTAACTAGATACTCCTCTGTGTGAGTGCTTTGAAAGACTAACTCGCTCCAGCCGATTGTCACCCTTCTTATAGCGGAACCTAGGGGCCATTCCAGCAGGCCCTAGAAAGATCCACCACCACACTTGTTTAGACGATTCTGGACATATTTATTTCTTGAAGAGTCCATTTCCTACCTACATACACACTTTACAACTACAATCGTCTGGGCCAGAACATTCTCTCAAAACACACGTACACCAATAAGCATCTACCAGTGTATTTCGTTACAATATGTTAGTAAAATGATGCATTTCGAATATCGGTTCCACTGCCAAATCCAGTTTGAAGGGGGTTTAACTTTTTTGTCTGTTGACTTATGTGTTGAGCAATTATAAAAAAAAGCATTAACCAGGGTCCTGACCTCCCCCGACGGTTACAACTGTACTGTACTGTACTGTACTGTATTCTGCCGCCGTTCCACTAGGGGTGGCCGGTACCTCCGCAGATGCGCCTCCACTTTTTTCTGTCCTTACAAACCATTTTCATTTCCTCAATATTCATCACCTTTTTCATACATACTCTTCTCTTATTCTCACTCTGCAGGTTCCATTCTTTCGCAATCTCACCCACTTGGTCTAACCATTCTTTCCTCGGCATTCCCCTTCCGCGCTTTCCTCTGACATTTCCTTTGTACACTTTCTTCGTTAGTCGTTCATCATCCATTCTTTCGAGATGTCCGAACCATCTCATCGTACTTTTTTGTACTTTCATTCTCACATTCTCTTTTATACCACACTCGTTCATCACCCAATCATTACGTACTCTATCACTCAGTGTCTACAATCTCCTGATTAATTTAATCTGGCGTAGTTCCAAGATCGAATAGGATACTTTTGCAACTTAGATAATAGATTTATTATCGTTGCTTTTTACACAGAAAACTGGCCACATGCAAACCAATTTTTTTAATATAAAATAAGCAGACTCTGTTCAGAACCCAATGCATGAAAAGCTTTAAAAAATGACGTTATTTTTCAGTGTCTACGTTCCGTAGCACTGTGTGTGTTTTCCTTCATCGCATTGAGTTTATTGACACAGTGAGCCCTCGCTACACACATTTACTATGTACTGGGGTGTACACCGTACATATATTTGCAAGGGATGAGAGAACGCCGGCAGATTCAGGGCAGCAGGAAGCCGGTGCGGGGCTTCATATCGCCGACCGACATCTCCCCGCACTGCCGCCGTAACGCGGGTGATTTGTAACTCCTCACACTTCCACGAGATTGCAGAGTATTGAGAGCCTCACTGAAACTGTAAAAGACATTAAACTTTAGGCAAATTCTGACCGGTTTTTCTATGGTTTCTTTTATCCAGCGTCGGGTCGGAAATCAGTAGTGTCTGGAGATGCACGATTTTGAAAGCTTTCACGCAGTTTATCAGGTAATCCGTAGACAATCCGGGCACAACTAGGCATTGTGTCTGAAAAGACTCTGTTGAAGTAACCAAAACACTAGAGGCTCATACTGGGACTCTACAACTTCTACTTCATGAGCCTTTGCTCAGTCCACTCCTGTACGTAGATTTCCTCAAATCATCTGTATGCCTTTCAATCGATCGCGTTGTTCAATTCAACATTTAAATGATTAGTTGGAGAGCTGGCAATCAGTCACCACTTTTTCCAGGCGGGTTGGTTTGGAAAATCATTTCTACATTCATCCCAACCCTCTGGCGAGCATTCCTCTATCCGTTACCTTAAGAACGCGCTATCTAGGGGTTACAGGTTCCTCTGACAGGTTGATCACATCAATTTACTCTCACATTTCATGGCAAATCAAATGGAAGTCAGAGCTTTGGTGTAGACACTTCTCTGTAGGATTGAGATCGGCGAAGAAGCGTGAAAAGTCTTGAGAGAAAGGATACTTAACAAGGATAATACCAGAACTAGTAGACACTTGTATTGGTAATACAGATCCTTTATTGGCTGGGTCACATCCAGTAATTGAACTGGGAGAAAGTCTGGAAAGGATAGTTGAAGTGACGGATCCAAAGGTTCGTGGTGCAGTGTACAACGGTTTATCAAGAAGGCCGAGATCCACCCTGGGTTGTCGTGTTACTGATGATGATGATGATAATAAAGAGATAATGATTATGAGACCTTATTTAAATAAAAAAAATATTTATTACGAGACCTGAAGAAGTACTCTACATCTACATTTAGTACAGTATATTTTTGTTACATACATAATAACTCGTAGCACCTTATAACGTAATTTATTCTGGGTGAAGGAGATTACTTCAGCAGCAAAAAAATATCAAAATTTAAAATTAAAATCTCCACCTTTGTCCAAATGTCACTCCACCGCCGTCAAAGTGTATTGTTTGGTATAAAGAAAAAAGACAACAATGGTAAAGTGGCGGAGGAGCAACAAAAAAAACACAGAGACGAACGACTGCTTTACATATTTGGGTCTTTATTCGCGAGGTAGGAAGAGTGCTGGGGGCGGCACCCCCACTATACAACATTACGTTTAAACTCAACCACAGCGTTTACCCAAAATATTGTTACAAACTATAGATTCGTAGTACGAACGCCTAAGCACGCTGGTGTGTGCCGAACAATCTGGAAGTGTTTCGAAAAATCCATTATGGAAGTATGTGGAATAATTTCGAACATGCAAGAATCGTCTCTGCCGCTCATATATATTTGAGCAAAGATTCTGCGGAGACTCAGAGTCGCTTGAAACATTGTAACGCGACATTGAAACATTGAAATGTTGTTAAATAAATAAACTGCAGTTAAATTAAAAGAATCCCAAGTAAAATCATAACAATATTCTACAGTAAGCAATGGGATGAATTGCAAAGACCAAGCGCATGACAGTGAATATGAGATTGGCGGTACACGATTGTACATTGTACCGAGGCTAATGTATGGAAGTGAAGCGTGGCGGGGAATGTGAATAAATTAATAAAATAGGTACACTGAAGATGAAAAACCTTAGGACGATAACATAAAAAAGATGGAGTAAAGAAGGAATGTGTAAAAAAAATAATCTAAAAAAGGATGTGAGGATAAAGGAACGAAGTATTGTAATGAGATGGTTCGGGTATTTAGAAATAATGGATGATGAACGCTTCACAAAGAGCACCTACAGAAGAAATGTAAGAGGTAAGTGATGGATATGAATGAACTGAGAGAAGTTTATAGGGATAGGAATAAACGACAGCGTTACATTTATAGTACGAGTATTTTAATGTAAAACAGCGCTTCTAGGGAGCGTTTTAGTTTTCATGCATTTGCGGTACAACGCTACGGTTGACTTTTATTCTTAGGGGAAAAGAAAGGAGGTTCTGTTTCACCCCAGGCCTCGATAAACAAAAGTGAGTTGACTGTCTGCAGGGTGAGGGATCAGCCGGAGGTAATAATGTTACGTGATTCTGCATGGGGTGGAGCAGCAAGATGGAGGGCAAGGGGAGACAACGGATTTTTCATGACTTTCCGTATATTATAGTTGTTTCAGGAAGGGCTGAAGGCAATATGTGTGCACTCTTCTTCTATCTGCATTGCATCAACGTGTCGGAAGGATCTTAAGTACCTACGTGTACTCTCATACAAACCTATATTTTTTAAGTGTCAGCAGACCTTGCCGTGAAGTAAGGAAGCATAAGAAGGATGTAGTGATATTGGCAGAAGGATTGTTAATTGTTTTTAATTTCTTACATAATTTTCAAATCTAGAGATTTACACTTTAGTTGCATTATTAAAATATAGCACCCTTTACAAGACGTAAACGGGAAAGGAAACATAAAATGCAGTTCTCCTAGTATACTACTTTCTATGTTATAGGTACGAGTATATCTAGATGTCCGAAAGCGTCATCATCATGAACTCGCAGCCCTGGATGTGCCTTATTTGGTTGAATCCATGATCCTCAACTCCTAACTGTCCATCGCCTTTGCTCTTCAGCTACGTATGTCTTGGCTCATCTGCGTTGGCACCGTTCATCCATCGCATTTTTGGCCTTGCGGGTGTCCTCCGCCTTGCTGTGCTGAGAGTGTTGTGCGCTTAATCGGGGCTATTCTTAGACATTTTAGTCGTCGGTTGAGCCCACGCTTTGACAAACTAATGATACCTGGCCTGAAAGTCTCATCACCACGGTCATTCTTACCTACCGAATTTGGTAATATTTGTATGAAGACAAATCAGCTGTTCACTTGCGGCCATCTTGGATTGACAGGTCTTCATTTAAATGCATCATTAGTTTGTCAAAGTGACCGACAACTAATATGTCTAAGAATAGCCCCGATAGAGTTTGTCTATTCAAATTTATAATGTACAGGCGCCCTACTTTGATAGACCTGATCACGCCAGGCTCTCTGTTGATTTCTCATAGCGCTTTTTCTTGTACAGGATGCCAGCCCTGTTCAAGAGCATTTTGATAATATTGTAAGTAGGTACCAAATGAACATGATGATGAATTGGTGATTTCTATAGCGCTGTTTCGTGATGTAGTCACTACAAGGGTGCTTGCGCATGTGATGCCAGAAATTAGCTCGTCTTCAATGCATGTCGGAACTTTCCATGGTCCTCTAGCTCTCTCACATGATGAGGCAGGCGGTTCCAGGTCAGAGGACCAGCACCTGCAAATGCACGCTCTCCCAGCACTGTGCTTACTCATCTGATCGTCTCTTCAAAACGCGACTTGGCTCCGTTTTTTGCTGAGCGTAGTGTGAGGCTTTTTTGCATCATTTAATTCACGCAAGAACGTAACTATAAACAATCATATTGCAATATTTCACAATTCAGTAAACTGTATAAAGCGGTGGTATCGCTTTCCAGGCCACAATCCCCGCAGTCCGTCTTGTTTTATAGCGCCCTTAAGCCGTCACTTTTTGCGTGTGTTGAGCCGCTTTATCTCCCACCTCCCAACTCCTCCCATCCCTAGCAACCCCCAAGCACAAGGGATAACACCACTTCTTCTGCCCCATTGGTCAAAATAGATAGCCGCACCGCCATATTGTCTCCCATGATCTTGATTATGCGCGTCTTTTCACCTATGTATTTTAATGTTACGACCAGTTTTTGTATCACAAGGTAATAACATAAATTTTAAAGTGAGGAGAGACTTTTAGAACAGTGAATCCGGAGATTTTCTCTGGAAAAAGCTACAAGAGTTTATTCCACGTGTGTGGAAAAAGATAACAATACATACAAAACTGACAACAAAACCTAAAGGGTAGGTAAACTCTTCCAGTTGTCTTGGAAGTGATGGAAGTATACACTAATCAACTTAGAAAACTTGAATACTACGTCCATTCTAAGACTGTTTACGGTCCAACCTAACTAAATGCCACTAAAGTAGTTGATAAATAAAAAACATGAAGGATGTTTGCCCAAATTGATGAAAAAAAAAAACCGGTTAGATAAGTCAACTCCTTAGAATGGAAACATATTCAAACACAGCTCAGCTTCACTTAGAATATTGACTACGAGATGGTTTACCCTCAATATTGTTTCCATGAAGTTTATGATGTAACATTATCTGAGCAACAAAAAAAAGGCTGTTGATCTTTCATTACTGAAGTATGTACTGAAGCAAATTGAAAACTAGACGCACGTTTTTTTATTTCTTGAGAAAAAGTCGACATTATTATTTTCAGCGTCAAGAAAAAATGTCGGAAAATAAATGTCGGCGTTCCGGCGAGCGATGTAGGGAGCTTCACAAGTTTCAGATTTGTGATTTTTCACACGTAATGGACATATCTATCACCCGCGATACGTGTACTCGTGAGCGCGCCACCTCCACAACATATTGCATGTACAGGGGTGGAGAATATACAGCGTGTACCTGCCTGCTAGTGGGCCAGAATATAGCCTTGGCATCAGAACGTAACGGCAATTTATTACTGTTTTTATGACAAAAAAATAGAGGTTTTTTTTAAGGATAAGTAAGAGTACTTAAAACCCATTAAAGAACTGATTTTCATTGCTCAAGGGGCACATAAAATATTAAGGTGTTATTAATGAAATCAGATATCTACTTCTTGTTTATGTGCTCCCAACGTTGACAATCACCTCGGCGAACAAGTCTTTGTCCTGTACCTTTCGAAACAGATGCCGGTCGAATTCCTCATATATTCCGCCAATATATCTGTCTTCTACCGGGCCCTCATCGTTCCTCAATTTTCCTTATCAATCAATACACGGTAGAGAAGGTGGCATTTTCAACACGTAGTAGGTACCTATATACCCCAAATGTGAAATCTTCCAAACTCGAATATTTTACCACAGCTCCGTAGCTTTTTTTCATATTTTCAAACAATCCGGTCTGTTGCCGGATTGGATGTCTAGTAGTGCATGAGTATGTTAGCATTCATACGGTTTGTCCGGCAATTCCATTCATTTCGCAAACGGACCGAAACCAGACCGTGTGAAAAGGGGGATATGATATGTACGTCCTTTAAGAATACAGGAAGTGCGCTGAACTTTTATCCCTGTCGTTATTCCACTCCCGCGAGCGCAAACAGCGCGACAGTAATGATATTCTCGCGAATGTCACGTGTAATTAGCGGGTGCAGTTCATTTCCGCGGACTCGCACACTTCCCACACGTCTCACAATGTGAGGGAAGTCAGGTTATGAAATTTACTTAGCAGCATAACAGAGCATGATGTTGACAGGTCCGTAGTTTAGTGATTAACGTTTGGAATTCGTCGTCAGTACTTAATGTGGATTACACTCCCAGGGTAGCAAAAAAAATACATAACTTGATTTCGCAATATGCTCTTCGCTGGGTTGAAAAAATTCAACTGCCTTTGTCAAAGACCGGTACATCCAGTCTTATAGCGTCTGGGTCTAGCTAGAGAATTTACTATACTTTCTATAGTAACGACCAAGCTTGTAGAGGGTTTTTGGGGATTGTTTCACATGAAAACAGTTTTCAAGAAATAAATCATAATGTAAACATAATATAACAGACTTTTGGAGTAAGAACATTTGAAGAAAGAACAGTCTTGTGGATAGAGCTTCAGCAACCTGAGTGTAATAACTTCATCATCGCGAACAAGGAAAAAATCACTGATAAGTTACCCATTCCCTGGATGTGCTGTGGATTTTTTCTGTGTACGCGATGGTTGAGTATTCAAGCAATGTTTTATACACGGGTCTTCTTCTTCTTCTTAATTTTTTCATTGCTGAGAGTTGTGACACTTGTGGAAGCAACCAGTCTTTTCCAGTTTTTTCTTGACTGCGCTGCCCGCAGCGCTCCAACCATCGAGGTGCCTGTTGCTGTCTTTACTTGATCAATAGCTATTCGGGATAGCGACTCGAAATAAGAATGTTTAATTCTCAGAAAAAGCTGAAAAACCGCCATTCAGACATGCTCTACGCTGGGCTGAAAATTTCGTTCGTTTGGATAGACCGGTCACAATAATAAATTCAGCTTTCAATTTTTACATCCTTGAAAACAAAGTAAAAGAAAAAGAAGGAACCTTTGAAAAAATTACGTGTCAGAATACAGTTACACAATTAATGTAGTTATTAACAGTAAAGTGAATATTGACCACGTCAATTTAAAAGCATTAAATTTAAAATATGAGAGCGCCATAATTAAAATGAATATGAAAATACGAGCTCAAAACGGACAAGACAATAAATTCGCTGCGAATAACGGAGTGTGAGTTGTGTTCATAAATAAGCCTAGTTTATGGTAGAATGTGTAAAATATGAAGTAAGCAATAAATGTGGCGGTATGATGATTTATTCTCCTGCGACTTATAAAATTGTGACCTGTAATACACGTAATGTTTAAAACTATACGTTTACACTCAACTAAATCGTTAAATATGTGTAAAAATTAAAACAACGCCTCTAGTGAGTGGTTTAGTTTCCATACAATTTTTGGTAAACGATACATTTATAATATAAGTTGCTAAGATATTTGAAAAATTAAGAATCATTTTAAATGCACGCCCACAAGCAGACACGTGCAACTTATTGCTGACAGAAACGTGTAACTTAGTGTAATGAACCTACACCCTGCCACTCTTGCCACCCTATCCTGACACAGGGGTAACATTGGCCAAATTAATATTTGTTTCAATATGAGGGTTGCTGTTATCAGTCCGATACCATCAACCTATTAGTCAAGAAACCCCGAGTACAAAATTTTCCGTTTAAGCTTTCAACAAAAAATGTACATTTTTTAAATAGTCTTGTGAAGAGGACTGCAATTCACCAACCTTTTCTGCCTGGCTAGAAACAGGTATTAAAATCATCAATTAATAATGCCTTATTTTATTACCGAGGAAGGAATGAAACTGTAACTGTAACTCTGTCGCTATTCCGCTAGGGGTGGCCAGAGCCTCTGCAGAGTTGCCTCCATTTTTTCCTATCCTGACATACCTCTTTCAATTCCTTCATATCCATCACCTTTTTCATTCATTTTCTTCTTTTACACTCACTTTGTATATCCCATTCTTTCACAATCTCCTCAATCTGATCACTCCATACTTTTCTCGGTCGTCCCTTCCCTCTTTTTCCTTTCACACTTTCTTTATATACATACTTTGTCAGTTTATCATCTTTCATTCTTTCCACATGCCCAAACCATCTCATCACATTCTTTTGTACTTTAACTTTCACATTCTCTTTCAAATTACATTCTTTTTTTACCCATTCATTCCTAACTCTATCCCTCAAAGTTTTTCCTGTCATACTTCTCAAATGATTCATTTCCACCGTACATACTTTACTCATTTCGCTATCATTCACTGTCCATGCTTCACTTCCATACATCAAAGTCGGTAACAATATGCCATTGTGTACCGCCATTCTCAGATCCATCGTCAATCGCTTGTTATTTGCTATTCTTCCTATTGCACCAAAATGGATAGACCAAATAGGTGAGATTGCGAAAAAATGGAACCTGCAGAGTGAGAATAAGAGAAAAGAATGTGGGAAGAAAGTGATGAATGTTGAAGAGAAGAAAGAGGCATGCAAGGACAGAAAAAAGTGGAGACGCATCTGCGGAGGTACCGGCCACCCGTAGTGGAACGGCGGCAGGATACAGTAAGAGTATAGTTTAATGAATTATTAATTAATAATTACCCAATGATATTTTTTGAACCTGGGTCAGGTATAGTCAATAGACCCAGGCGGGGATTGAACCAGCGTTATTGTATTCCGAATACGCTAGAAAGATCAGCCACTTGATCCCTTGGCCACAACATCGATATAATTAATGTAAATGAAACCAGCACCTCTACGTAGTGTTTCTAGTTTCACAGCATTTTTGGTGCACGTAATGATTGAGTTTAATTGTAACAAGGTGTAAGTTATGGTAGTGAGTCACTGGGCAGAGTGGACGACAGGGTTATTGACCCGCCGGGGTGACATGCCGCGGACAAGGGTGGTCTGCTCGCTACTAGCCAGCCGAGCAGGGGCGACGCACCTCCCCAGCACTAACAGATATTGTGCTTTCTGCACACCGAGACACTCTGCAAGGGGAGTGATTCTTGAAAATGGTGGCGAGCGTCCAGGTGCTGTGGGTCCTTCTGACACATACATACAGGACGGGTATGAGGAGGATTTGAGCATACTCACGCTAAAAGATTCTCTCGAGTGATCAAAACTTCACTAATGAGTATTTGAATACCTTTAAGGTAAAACTAAATAAGTAAACAGCGGTTCTCCCGAAACAGGTTGCGCATTAAAAACAAATAAAACCTATGTGAATTAAAAAAAATATCCTATCCTCAGAATTAATTACATGCCCGAATTCACTCCGGCAATAATGCTTTTTTTGGCCTTAGAGGGCTATTGTGCTCAAAATGGCTATCCCGCTCCACAAAATTCAAGATTTACACTTCCATTGTTCGGCCAGTTGTGTTGTACGGATGCGAAGCCTGGAGTCTGACTCAAAAACAAGAAAAATCTCTCCAGGTCTTTGAGAACAAAATGCTTCGTCGCATTCTCGGACCTGTATTTGAAGATGACAGGTGGCGTATCCGGACCAACGCGGAGCTGATGTCCGTGTTTCAAGATGCTAACATAGTGTCGGTAATGAAATCAAGAAGACTCCAGTGGGCCGGACATGTAGCACGTGCAGAGGACTCCAGGATCATCAGAACAGTCTTGGATGGTGCCCCCTCAGGTGTTAGACCACTCGGACGTCCCAGGATGCGGTGGGCAGACAACGTTGAAGCCGACGCCGAAGTTCTGGGAGTGAGGGGACCATGGAGGGAAGCAGCGCAAGACAGAGAGTCCTGGAGGATTGTGGTGCGGGAGGCCCTGAGCCTTCAAGGCTTATGAGCCGAAGAAAGTAAAGTAAGAATAAAAAAAAGTATTTTATTTTATTTTAATCTATTAACATGGGTTTCTCAGGTAAATGCAGCCGTTTTTTTAATTTTTTATACGAGAGCAAACACTAAAAATGTATGAAAATCCTGTAGTTTAGAAGTTTTTCATGAGCACTACCTTATAATTAGTTCACTTACTATGAGAAGTAAAAGGTTATATCCACAATTTCTCAAATTCAGTGAATCAGCACTATAAGGTGGCGATTTATTTCTGCTATTATACTGTATCTTGCCGTCGTTCCACTAGGGGTGGCATGTACCTCCATAGATGCTTCTCTACTTTTTTCTAGCCTTGCATATCTCTTTCATCTCTTCAACACTCATCACTTTCCTCATACTATAATTATTAAAATGAGTATTTCAAGCCGAATTTGAACATTTAAAGATTATTCAAGGACGCGACGTTTGAATACTCCGTATCTATGCAATAAAGAGACTAAATAATGGAAGACATTGTCAATTAAATATGATAAATAAAAAATAATAATCTATAGTGTCATTGGAAATAAAATGAGTGAGCTCCAATAAAACACTGCTTGCTTTGTGATAAATAACCTGTATTAATCCAAGCTGGAATAAGTTTACAAAAAACTGGTGGTGTAAAATATCGTGCCCGATAAATATCACCACTTTGAGTAATTGCATTCCATAGGTACGGCAATAAAAGGGTTAAAGCGATTAGTATGGCGATAAAACTTTGCATATTATTATGAAATGCCATTTGGGAATAATAGTAGGAGTAAAACATAATAGGCGAGGGCACTTTTCCCTCTAAGGCCGTTTGTCCACCGCACGCCGTCACCGTCACGTCACCGGGAACGAGATGACGGCGCCGAAGAAGGGGTACATGTAATGTATTTATTGTATTGCCTGGTTACAGGTAATACAATACATAACCTATTACCAGCGAAATCGGTCGCGGTGGACCAACGATCGCCGTCACATCAATAAAACTCGGCCCGAAATAATCTCGTTCCCGGTGACGTGACGGTGACGGCGTGCGGTGGACAAACGGCGTAAGGGTGTGTTGCTTTGACGTTGGCTTAAATGAGTCAAAAATGAAAAAAATATTCAACCAGCACTATTTTCATACATTTGTCCTTTTCGTTCAGGACAATGTCGCTATACTGAGTTTAAAACACTCGGACCTTAGTCTCTTTCAGGTTTGCACACGCACAATATATATGTCTAAATCTAAATCTAAGTTGCAACGATATGTATCATTTGAGATTCATATTAAATGCATTCCCACAAGCAGACACGCATAATTTTGCGCTCCCACATGCCGTATGTGAACCTACAATATAAAAACCCAACTTCAAATGAACATAAGCCCTGCAACTCTTGCCGAGCTTCCCTGAAACAGGGGTGACATTGGCAAAGTGAACCATTTTTTACAGTATGGGTGGTCAGCCTCTCTATCAGTCAAGGAATACAAGCAATTAAATACATTCAAATATATAAAACAAATATACACTAAACAACTAAACAGTAAAAAATTAAAACCTACAAAACATATTCTTGAAAAAAAAATTTTTTTTTACAAGCCTCAGCTTTAACCGCCAGCATTACAGATCAACCGCCATTTGTTTCGGTCCTTGCATACTTCTTTCATTTCATCCGGAGTCATAACCTTTTTCATACAAGCTCTCCTTTTATTTTTTTCGTATAAAAATTTGTACTTACTTAAACAGTAGTTGTCTAGACTCTATTTGTATGGATGGTTTCTTACCTGCAAACAAAAAAATAAATAAATCAGAACTGGCTGAAAACATTTTGTTTATTTTTGCAAGAAATCAAACAATCTGAAACGTGACACACAACTTTGAATGGTTCGTGATAATATTCGAGCGAGCAATGCAAATAATTCATTTCAAAAACCGACAGCGAATTCGCGTGAAGTAGGCGCTACGCTAACAACGAAAGTGAAAATTTCGCATGGAATCGACGCAATTTTTCACAGAGACTTTGATTGAGGGAAAAATAATTATTATAATGGTGTGATAGCGATCGCATGGGAGCCAAAACAATGGTAGCTATTTGGTTGCACAACATAAAAACTGGGGAACAATACATTCGTATTGGGAGAGAGATAAACTGCCATAAAATGTGGGGCTCGGATCAATTGGAGCCAGCACTCTTACTTTAAAATTGTTGTTACGTTTAAGCTCAACTATAGCGTTTACCGAAACATGTTAAGAAACTAAACTGCACAGTGAAGGCAGTGTTTTAGTTTTCATAGATGTTTCGGTAACCGCTATGGTTGCATTTGAACGTAATGTTTTCTACTTGGGTGCAAATTCTGTATTATCTGGGGATATGAACCATGGTTGGCACTCGTAATCAGCGTAGTGCAAATATAATCAGATCTCAACTTTGGATTAGAATGAGATAATGCTCAGCATGCTTCTTTGTGTTTTGCCGAATACTCTTGTTGCCGATTTATTTCTCACTTTGATTGTTTGGTTTGTAAACATAATTAATTTGTTCATTTTGAAAGTATTAAACAGATCCATTCTGGCTAATAATAATTCAATAGAGTCAAAACGTTAACGGAATGGATTTTTCAAAGTTGAACATCTTGTTCAAGTAACAATTTTGTGGACAAACGTCACACGACCGTGTAACTAGGGTCCTTAGCAAGCAATAACAAAATATTTCTTAGCTTTTGTCATAGCAACTCGTTTGTTAGACGTCACAATATCTTGTTCATGTAAAATGTGCGAGGACCTACCTGAAAAATATGCTTGCGTTTGAATACAACTGGAATCAGAAAAAAAATCAGTTCCTGTTTATAAAACTCCAACACTAACATTTATACTGTAACGGTAAAACTGAATAGGTGACATATGAAGCTAACATAGGTTTCTTAAATTAATGCACCTTTTTTCCTATTTTATACGAGAGGAAACACTAAAAAAAAGTGTGAAAATCCTGTAGTTTAGAAATTTTTCTTGAGCACTGTCTTATAATAGTTCACTTACTATGAGAAGTTTCACTACATAAAAGGTTTAAACCTCGATATCTCAAATAAGTGCATCAGTACTTATTCAGTTTGACCTCTTAGGTGGCGATATATCAAATGGATTATCGAAAATTTTAATAGGTGCAAAGCCATCCTTTTTTTAGAAAAGTTTTTCTTTGTTTCAGACTAATCTAAAAAATCCAAACGGCGTGCTTTTTGCAGATTTCCCGTTGGCAAATAAAAATGCTCCAACGCGATTTGGAGAGTTCGCCGCTGCAGAAATTTTTCATTATTTTAACGTCCTCGGATGCGGAGGGAAAATGCAACGTTTCAGATTGTAATGCTTTTACGGAGCCATTGTCTGGGCGGGCGCGTATAATATTTGCTGCGAGTACTTTTGTTTACTCTTATTTTTTTAACATAAAAAAGACGCAATGGATTACTACGCTAAATGCTTTATACAGACACTGTTATAATATTTTACAATATGAAAATGTAGGTTAATGGTTGAGTAACGATATTGTAAAAAATGTTTTTTTGCCTTTATTATCTCTTTTCAGGGTAAGACAGAAGACTTAACTGTCATATCTCCATTTCCGTTATTTATTATCGATTAATGCATGAGAAAAATGAAGTATGCAGGGACTGAAAAAATGATCCTTGATCTGCAATGTTGACGGCTAAGGCTTTAAAATTTGGTATGCGCAATGTAAATTATTACATCTTTGCAATTTGGATTACAAACATTACATAGGTCTAATAACCCGGTCGATATTCCAGCTTAGTTGGTATTACACGTCAAGTATCCTGAATTACAATTGTTGTTTGTTCGAAAAAGCTCTGTAATTAACGTTTAGTCGTCTCATAAGACACTGAATTTGCCATGTATGCATACAATTCAATATCGCTAAAAAAAATTGACACGAACATATAAGACAACCGGAATATGATATACATCCTTTGAGGTTAGTTTTAGGAATTCAGCTTTGTTTCAGTTCCATCTAGAACAGGATTTCACAAATCTCAACCGCGCTTCGCAATATCCAGGTTAAAATTCAACTATAAACCGTGTTGATAAATGAGCGCGTGGCATTCCACCACACACGAGTACAGTACACCTAACATTACGTAGCTACCAAAAATGTACGTAAATTAAAATAGAGTCTACAGTGAGAGTTTTATTATTCATATATTTTTTGTTCTACGCTATGGTTGAGTTGAAACTATTTTTTTGGTATTAGGGGTACAGGAACTAAAACTAATAGTAATAGTAGTCACGAGTGCCTGCTTTTCCATGGAAACCCCAGCTCGTTAATTTAACTCATACATTTCAGCCCGCAATACGCAGCATTCTATTGTGCACGGTTTCCAAGTGTTTTTTGATAGCAGGCTATTAGCGAAGCTTGATTCGAATTTTGAAGTGCAATTGTTGACTGTGACTGTTACTCTATAGATTTTATATTAGAGGTGGGATATACCTCTCGGTAGTTGTATCAACGATAAAATTACAAGTGCAAATTTGATGCATTATAATTGAAAGCCAAATTCTTTGTTTTCCCAGTACAAACAATTGTTATAAAATGCAAAAAAACACAGTAATAATATAATATTACGATGATACATTTGGTGAGCGCGGTGAATAACACCTCAAAAAACCCTCTGAGAGCTTGGTCATCGCTAAAGAAAGCGCCAATTCTCAAGCAACACCCAGTTGCTGTAAGACTGGATGGACCTTTGGTGAACGGTCTTTGGTAAAGGTATATGAATTTTTCAACCAAGCGAGGAGCATATTTTAAAATATAATGATATATTGTTTGTGCTCTGCCAGATTTCGAACCCTCGAACCCTTCCATATACGAGTTCAAAGCGTTACCACTAAACTACGGACAGGTATAACTTATTAAGTCTGTCTTACACACACTTATGTATAAGTCAAGAAACTGAAATTATATAGTGAAAACAACCGATCCTCAAACGGATTAGGTCGAATAAAAAAAGCGCTTTACGAGTATTTAAAAATTTAAAACGCTTTTAAAATCGTCTTAAGCAGTACTTCCTAGTTAATTGAGTACGTAGATTGTTCGCTTCACAAAAGCCTTTGAACATTTGCATATTGACCCCTGGGGGGAGTGCTGGGAATCCGCCGACTAATCGGGAAATGTGGGGGAAGTGGGAGGTTCAAGGAAACTCCAGGAATGGGAGTTCAGGGAAAACTTGGGCCGACTGGCGCCCTTCTACAAAATACACACCCTCGGTAAGCCCCGCTGAATGCTGACTTTTACATTTTGTTCACGAAATGTGTGAAGAAAATCATTTGCTAAAGAAGGATTTAAAAAAGCCTTTAAACGTAAGTTTATCTTATTCTAAAATATTTTTAAAAAATTATCATAAAATGTGTAAGTATCTATAGTTAAAAAGTTTAGATTTTTGTGGATGTATCTTCGAGATCGTAAGCGTCATCTAGGGGATTTTACGAGTAACTTTAAAGAAAAAATAAAGTAACGAGAAAGCCTCTATAAGCTTCGGTAAGCATTTTACGTGCATTTTGATTCCTGTCATTCATTAGTTTTTTTTTAAATAGACCTATTAAAGAAGAGGCAAATATACATTATAAACAACGATTAACAGGAATTATAAAGAAAGATATGTACCCTTAATCAAATAATATATTAGAACTCCTGCTTAGGTAGAATTCGGTTCAGAGATCGATAATTTTGAATTAACATGACTACAAAATAATATATTCTACTTGGCCGTAGATATGTATGTAGGTATTATTATATTAAGTAAAAACAACATTTTGTTTACGGTATTTTTACGTCCACACTTCACCATTATTTTCAGCTAGAATTTGAATGAGAACGAGCGTAAATACGAATTTAATCTGCTTCATCCTTTCCAGCTGCGTTGTGTCCCGTCTAGTGACCAGGAAAGCATGACAATACGAATGGTATTTCCCAGCATTAAACACGAGCGTCGCGCCGCCTCGTCCACCCGCCCCGCCCCCCACTATGTCAGTGATCAGTAACATTTGTTTTTTACCAAGGATCGTTTTGTTTCGACCAAGAAACTAAAAAGGTTTCCTTCTATTAATGCTTTGTAATCTTAACATATAGGTACTTTCATTCCAATTTTTAACCCTTTCTTTTCTATTATTTGTGAATATCATCACTTACTTACAATCGATACCTGAATTCCTGTGGCGAAATGGCAATTATGAATTAAAAGTTCTCAAGAGTCTCAGACAAAAACCACTGCCCTTTCAGATAAGAATCTATCTATCGTGGTAAAAATAAATTTAGACCGGTCCGTAGTCCAGTGGCAGCACTTCAGACTCATAAATGGAAGGTTGTGGGTTCGAATTCCGGCGGAGCACAAAAAATATGTTTCCATTTTCAAATCTGCTCTTAGCTGGGTTGAAAAATTCATAACCATTGACCGGTCACTAAAGGTCTATCCTTCCTTATAATAACTGGGTCATGTTTAAGTATTGGCTTAGCTTGCAAACACCTCTGAGGCACCCCAACAAGTGTCATAGACCCCTAAAGAGTCTCTGAAATCTAGGAAGGCTCCAGCACAGGATTGCTTTATAAATAAATAAAAATAGATTCATATTAAATGCATTCCCACAAAGAGAAACGTACAAATTTTTGCTTACACATGCTGCATGTGTATAAACAAAAGAAAACCCCAACTCAAGGCAAGGAAAAATAAGACAATACATATACATTGCCCATTCCAAAATATTGTTCATCGCTCATTATCTTTAAAAAATATATTCACAGTAAACTTTTTTATGTGTGCTGTATCTGTAGTGGGTTAGTTTGCGGGCCCCAGTTGAGCACCACTGCCCTAGCCTTCATGCTGCTCCTGGCACAGTGACTAGTCCCCGCCGGCGCCGCGCGCGTAGACGTGGCGACGCTCCGCCCCCCGAACTCTCTTTACCGGATTATCTCCACGATAATCTGTGCTCCTGGTATTTCAGCTACATGACAGCCCATATAAATCACAAGGTGGAGTTCCAAATTTCAAAATAATTTCACTCAAAGCTTACGCTCGGCTGGAAGTCTCATCCCCACGGTAATTCTTACCTACCGAATATCGGTAATATTTGTATGAATACTAATCAGCTGTTCACTTGCGGCCATCTTGGATTGACAGGTCTTCATACAAATATTACCGAAGATCAGCTGATTAGTCTTCATACAAATATTATCTACCGATATTAGTCTCATCACCACGGTAATTCTTACCTACCAAATATCGGTAATGTTTGTATGAAGTCCTGTCAATGTCCAATCAGCTGTTCACTTGCGGCCATCTTGTCTTCACACTAATCTGAATGATATTCGGTAAGTAGGATCTTCCATGGCGATGAAACTTCCAGCCCTGAACTCGAACGAAACTGTGATGAGATAGGTAGCTTTACATTATGAAAATTTAATGGACTCGGCACACATTTCATTGATGACACCAGTTTGTCGTCAATCCATCACAGAAGTATCCAATGGAATAATTCATTATGGAAGAAGGCGGTAGAAACACGATGTTTATGAAATTCCTCTTTACATCTAAAAATAATGTTTCTAAGTATATTTTTGTTCAACACTGAAGTCATTGCGTATTACGCAAAAACAGTACAATCACTCTATAAAGGACAAATATAATTTAATCATTGACTTATGATGTTTGTGACTAGAAATTAATCAAACGAACATAGACATTATATATTTGTTTCAACTAACTTACGAAAATGGTCTTTAGTAAGAAAACATAAAATTTGACACGTAAAACATATTTTGTATGACTAGACTACACCACTGCAACGTTTGACAGGACTGAGACAAATGTGGACTATAGTAGGTACATATGTCAATGCAGTAAGTGATTATGATTACATGGATGATCTCTTTGCGGGAAACCAAAGAGCTGTAGACATTGCTCGTTACTGGGCCAATATGGTGTGAAGCTGACACGAAGAAGAAGAAGAATGCAGTATGTTAATTTCTGCTCCTCTACATACTTATGTTACTACTCAATGAATTAAATGTGGTTTCCACCTATTTCATATGATTAAAATGCCGTTTACGGGTGTTCAGAAGTGCAAGTTAGCATACGACATCCAATAATAAAGCAATCACAATAAATTCACGTACAGTTCACTGGTCGGGCCGAGAGCACAACCTTCTAACGAGCATTGCTTATGTATTTAGCGGAGCGCATGGGATTTGTATGAGGAATGCGCCCATCGCGCCTCGATGATCACAACGTTAACGTTTACCCACAAAGGTGGTCCGGTGGAGGTCGGGGCAAACAAAAAGACAAGCAAAACCATTGAGTAACAACATAGACGAGCAGAAACTCAACTACTGTATTGATACTTAATATAGCTCACATTTGTCTCAGTCCTGTCAAACGTTGTAGTAGTGTAATCATACGAAATAAGGCTATTTTGTCCAAATCCGTTTTGTGTTTCGACACTTATGCCTTAAATAATGCTTTTTACGTTAAAATTCGTCAATTTAAGCATTCAAAATATTTATAACGCGTGTTATCTGTCAATTCTAGCTGTCTTCGGACTGGTCCGGCAGCCTTTATTATTCGAAATAGTGCTAACTTTCTAGGAACATTCTTATATTCACCTGGGTTTTTTTTTCTACACATGGAAATGCAACTGTGAAGTTCTGTGTTCTCTTTCTTACCAATGACCATTTTCGTAAGTAAGTTGAAACAGATATGTATAATGTCTATTTTCGTTAAAATAAATTATAGTCCACAGATATCATAAGTCAATGAGCGAAACCAACAACTGCATGTGCATAACTTCAATTGCAAGCATTCACGTTAAAATCCAACCATAGAGGTTACCAAAAAATACAAGTTAACTAAAACACCGCCTGCAGTGAACGTTTTAGTTTGAATGCACTTTTAGTAAACGCTATCATTGTGTCAAAGTTTTAAGCTTGAGATACAGAACTCCTGTAAAGAACTAGTTTGCTGAAACGGAGCTTTGTGGGGTGGAGGTTTCTCAAGTGGACGGGGTTTTAGAAACGGAAAACTTTATATTTTCGCGTTGGTTATTGGCATACATGTATTTCATTGCACAGTTGATTTCATTAATACGAAATAATATCTTTCATACAATCAGCGATGTTACAGGGAAATGAAAGATTTCTAGAACTAGTTAAAAAGACTATCTACAAAGAGCAAAGACAAAAAACAAAGAGGCATTTTCACAGCCATGAGGTAAAAGGGATAACATCTTATTTTTCTTCCTTCTTCTTCCTCAGCCTTTCTCAGTCCAATATTGGACGTAGGCCTCTTCTAATTCTCTCCATTCCTGTCTAATAGGTAGGGATAGCATACGTATTTGTATAGGTTTAAAAATAAAATGACTAACTGAAAACAGATCAAGTTTTATAAAACTTGTAGAAAATATACACACACTTTGAATACTGCATTTCGTGGAATATTCTAGTCTGTTTAGAGGTTCGCAGTTTGCGGTATCAGATGTTTCATCCGCTATGGGAGGACGTTACCGCCCGGAATGAACAAGGAGCAGATATAAAATTGTACGAGCCGCGCCCAAGTATAAAACAATCACGTCAAAACGCACATGTATACAAACTTAAACAGCGCCTATGATGAGCGTTTTAGTTTCCATACAATTTCGGTGAAACTAAAAGTTTTAGTAAAAGTATAGAGTATAGGGTAGCAAGAGATCAGTACCTTGAGTATAAACATTGCGTAAGTCCCACCTCGATTGAGTAACACAAAAAAATATGAAACACACGACGGCACTCCTAGAGTGATTTAGTTTTCATACACGTTTTCGATTTACGCAATCGAGGTGAGTTTACGCGATGGTTTATACTGCGAGTGCAGACCGTGTGGGAGATACATGGCATTGTACGGGGCTCAGCCAACTGATACACTCTACATCTGAGAATAAATAAAACCGACATTTCAACTCGCTACACACAAATAAGTGTATTTTTCATCCTGAGTTACTGTAACCACATATTCTGCAGACGTACAGGAGAAAGTGTCTATAATCTATAATCTAAGTTGCAGAGATATATTAACATTTAAGGCTCTCAAATGTATGCCCACAAACAAACCGTGTCGTTCGCGCTTACAAATGCTGAATGTGGACTTACACATAAAATCCAAACCGCAAAAGGAATATAAGCCCTACAACATTTGCTGACCTTCCCTGACACAGGGGTGACATTGGCAAAGTGAACTGTTTTTTACAGTATGGGTGTGAGAATGTGTGTGGTGTGTATAAAATAAAAATATTTTCGCTTTATTCCTGTCAGATCATCTAAGTATATCACTTCCATCGAAGACGATCAACATGGTTATTTTAAAAGTTTTTAAGGGTTTGTGTATTGGCATTGTGAAGATTAATTTTTAATTAATAATGTAAAAATAAACAACAAAGTTTTCCTTCACGAGTTGATTTGTTTCCTTAAGCGCTTTCGATGGTATCACAAAAAATTGACATGTCTTGTGAAAAATACTGTAATCTATAATCTATAATCTAAGTTGCAAGGATATATTCATTCAAAGCTCTCAGATGTATGCCCACAAACAAACACGTGTAGTTCGCGCTTACAAATGCTGATTGTGTACTTACAAATAAAATCCAAACCTCAAATGAACATAAGCCCTGCAACTCTTGCCGACATTCCCTGAAACAGGGGTGACATTGGCAAAGTGAACCATTTTTTACAGTATGGGTGGTCAGCCTCATACCAACCTATAAGTCAAGGAATACGAGTAAAAAATAACATTTAAGTATAAGAAAACAACAAAACCTTAAAAATAAATCTATACAAAAAAAGTAAAAAAAAAAGAAATGTCTTATGCAAAAAATGTAGCAAGCCAATAAACCAACATTAAAAATCAGCATTGCAGATTAGCCGCCACTTCTTCCTGTCCTTGCATACTTCTTTCATTTCATCCAGAGTCATAACTTTTTTCATACAAGTCCTCCTTTTATTATGACTCTGGATATCCCATTCATTCGCTATTTCAGAGATTTGATCCTTCCATACTTTTCTCGGTCTTCCTCTACCACGACATCCATCTATTCTAGCAACATATACTTTCTTCGTCAATCTTTCATCACTCATTCTCTCCAAATGCCCGAACCATCTAACAATCCTAACAGAAAAACATACTTTCTGTTAAGACGACATTATTTTTCTGTGGAAACTCTTAAGAGACTTATACTCTTTAACAACTTTTGAAATACTCAAGAAAATTTTAAATACGCTGAAGACCTCATCTGCCATCTGCTACTGAAATAAAGATTAGATAAGCGAGATTCTTTTGAATTCAAAATTTTACTTCCGGATGTCTTAAAAAGTTTGTGTCAAATACGACAAGGGTGATGTCAAGTATAATATAATATAGAAAAGATTTCCACTACAAGGTTTTGATGTTGTAAACTATTGGTTTTTAAAACGATTATTTCTGTGCTCTGTAAACAGTGGCAAGTCACCTTTTATCACACAATGGTCGAAGTCACAAAGAAATACACTTAGCAAGAAAGAAAAGATAAATCTCTTAGAAAATATTACTTAACCTAGATTATGCTTTCTCATTGTTGTTCGCTATGTAGGTACTACTTTATTTTATTGTGTTTACATGGAATATTAAAAAAAAACATATTTTTTATTGACGTTTATCACTCGCAATCGACGTGCAAATAATTGTTTCTCCTTATCTGTTTAGTACATAAAAATACAATGAGTGACATGAGTGATTTTCTTGTTTTTCTGTAAATATTTTGTTGTGTTTACGGATTTATGCAGCCTGAAAATCGGTTTTATTTTCTAATTCTTCAATATGAAAAATATTTTTATCTAATTTTGAACTCATTCCTTACAGAAATTTGAAGAAGTGACAGGTAATACTTAAAGTGACATACCTCGAAAGTTTAATGATACCAATATTAATAAAACTTAAGCCAGGCAAAACCGTGAAAGAAATAAAGATTATGTATCTAAACACGTGATGTAATCTTGAACTGAAATGTTTCGTGTGTGAATGAAATGTGAACTGAAATTGTGAAAAAACAATTTGAAGAAAAAATACAAAAATAGATATGTTCAGATCTTATAGGAAAATAAATAGACAAAAATATATTCAACAAGAAAATAAATAGACAGAATTAGAAAACGTCTATTCCCTAAGACGACGGTAAATGGGCCCTTTAGATGCTCGTAAATAGTGGAAAGATAAATTCAAATAAATGCGAGAGCATTTCACTACGGAGGGAAACAAAACGAAGGATTAAAAAGATGGCACAGCAAAGGCAGGGAATGGGCCATAAAAATTCTTGCTGGATTAGACGCAGCTCAATCCAAATAACTAAAAATGCACGCCCGAGCTGAAACTTGAAAACCAATTTCTTTATAGAAGTACCATAGAATGTGCCAACTGTATTTCGTTTTCAAAACACATGCAATAAAATCATGTGCTTAAGTTCTAATCACGACGAACAAAAGTAGGAAATGATTCCTGCCGAAAATCTGTGACCGATTGGAAGTATAATAATGTGTAGCCTTAGATGTTTGAAAGACCATAAACCAATAAATGCTTGTATTTGGAATCCACGTCAGTCGATCACGGTTAACCAAGCTGTTGAGAAGGAAGAAAAATGCTAATCAAATCTAATCTAAGTTGCAAAGATATGTTACATTGGAGATTCACATTACATGCATTCTCACAACCAGACACATACAAGTTCGCGCTTGCACATGCCTCATGTGAACCTACAACATAAAAACCAAATCTCAAATGGACATACACCCTGCAACTCTTGCCGTCCTTCCCTGAGACAGGGGTGACAAATTAGAAATGCTGAAAATTAGAAATAAAGAAAACATATTTCAAAAACAATAAAAAATAAAACAAACGCTTAATATGTTAGCTTAGGGATCCTTTGCGATATACAGTTTGTGAATTTTCAATTTGAAAATGAAACTTTATCAAGCTTGTTATTTTCATATACTTAGTTGAAAATGGCTAAAACAACAAAAACACAAAATAACTGGCACTCACTAATTTGGTGAGACTATCGAAACAGGCAAGCTGGATTTCAAAGCGCAACAGCCATTTGAAAAATGAAATGTTTTTTCAACCGGAGAATTCTAATTTTGTACTCCGCAACAAAAATGAGCTCTTTAAAGTTGGAGGAGCATTAAAGTATCAGACATGTGAGAAGTGATGCGAGTTCTTTACGGCAGGAGAGCAGAGGAATGTAAAACATGGATGTGTCCCAGCCTCTGGCCGCTAAGTCATGAGACTGGCCGTTATTTGACGATATTTTTTACTATGAGCATGCTTCCTGATTGAATTTTACATCAATGCAAACAAAACCGTATATAAGACGCTTGTCATGGCTAAGGTAGCTTTCAAGAAAGATTTACAGAAGCGCTACTACTAGTTTCAAGAAGAGGTCACGGAAGCTAATATGTAATTCTTAAGTGGCTTTGTCACAAGAAAATCTTTCTTTACATCCATCCCCGTTTTCATGAACGATCATAAAATTAATATGGGTTTTAATAAATTTAAAGTAGCATTTATGTATTCCTTGATTTATAGGTTAGTTTGAGACTGACCACCCTTACTGTAAAAAATGGTTTACTTTTCCAATGTCACCCCTGTTTCAGGGAAGGTCGGCTAAATTTGCAAGGTTTATGTTCATTTAGGGTTTGGATTTTAATTTGTAAGTACACATGCAGCATTTGTTATTTTTTACTCATGCAACTTACACGAGTCTGCTTGTGAGCATGCATTTAATATGATTTTTTAATGTTAATATATTTTGGCAACTTAAGTAGATAATATATAGATTTATGTACAAGACAAAGTTAACGTAATAAAAAATCGAGCTCATTTACTGTATTAAAAGTCCTGTTAGTGAAACTGCAAAATCAAGAAGTCTGTATTTTGGTAGTAATAGTCTTTTAATTTTCATGCAAATTCTATTTTATGGGACATTCAAAATTTTAAAGAATTTTCACTGAAATCGGACACCAGTCTTTCTACAAGATAGATAGGCCCAGCAAAATACGCGGTGACGGACGGCCCCTGCAATATGGGTGACATTCTCCTAATGGTATTGGAACGTGAACAGCGCAGCGGTCTTTGGAAATTTCATAAACATCTGTTGGAAATGCGCGGACTGTGATGAAACATCGGAATAATTCAAAATGTTTAAAAGGTTTCCCGGCTGTGGGGTTTTTTATCATCAACATATAATGCGTCGCTCTTTCGGGTTACAAAACCTGAATTTAAAAAAAATTCCAGCGTGTTCGCGCTATAAGCCCCGGGAATAAAAAATAATCTGTGAGGTTAATTTGTTTTGTGAATTCTGGTTACAAACAGGATTAAAATTGCACAACTACAAATGCAGTCGAGTTAAAAAATCGTGCCGATAAATTCACAGCAACCGTTTTTTTGCGAGGTAAACATTTGTTAGATAAACTTCATCTAAGGACTAGTTTATAGTTCTTACTGTGAAGTTACCTGAAATTGATGCAGTTATGTGGGATTTATTTTAACGGCGCGGCGCAAGAAAAAAGGTAAGAAAAAGTTTGTTATTTCATTTTTCAATTTCTTTTACACACCCCTTCAGTATTTCAGTTCTGATTATTATCTGAATTCCTACGCAAATTTTATAGGTATGTTTCATAGAGGTATGTTTTAATCCAGCCGTTCAAAATATCAGCTCCACAAGATATTCTACAATCGAGATGTTTGAGTTTATAGAGCGAGCGAGGCTGCATAAAGTATCGGTTCGTAACGATATTATGAAATATGAATCGAATGTGAAGATATGTGAATTCCAGAAGACGGCAGGGATACGAGGAAGTCTGATATTGCATTGCTTTATCCTCTGGTATCGCAAATTATTTGTGCTGGTGGGTGAGCGCGAAGCCGCGTGAAATCCATTCATCTTATTGTATGCAATAAGCAAATCCACAGCCGTACCCGGGCTCAGGAACATCAGACATGTTGTGGAGATGTGTAGTGACACAACGACATAGCATGTTCTCTATTGTCACATTGACAAATGTATCAATAAAATTTTGATAAAATGTGACAACGATAGACTGACAAAGAGTAACTATGAAATTTTGCAGTTAGTTGTAAATTGTAAGGAGTGAGATGCAGATAAAAACTGATGTATATGTATGAAATGTAAAATGTCAGCAAGGGTTAGACAATTCGAAGGTTGGTGGGTTAAAAAATATAATTTTGCATTATCAGGAATGTAATAAATTGAAGAGAGAAAATGATCCCAAATCATCAAGACATATTTTTAAAAATTGTCTTACAATTTTCCGCTAGAGGCTGGAAATTTTCCAGAAAGATTTCATACCAAGGGATAAAAAAAAGTTTATGGGCACTACAATACAAATTGATTCGAACAAATATAACAAAAACTAGGATCAAAAGGGATCAACTAAGCACAAGAGCTAACACAGACAAATTGATTTATTAAAGCATAAATTACATGTGCATTGTTTGAGGAGCCCTATCTGCTTCAGGCTTGTATGGAGCCAGTATGCGGGGATAATCATTCAGAATTCCCGTACTTCCATTTGTTTGTACCACCAGTGTAAGCTACATGGTGGTTCTACTCATTCCAAGTACAAAACTCTACGTTATTCGATGTGCGAAAACTATAATGTTCAGTAGAGACGCTGCTTCAATTCCCATACATTTTTGTTATAACATTATGGTTGAGTTGGAGCGAAGAGTTTTAGACTCGGGGTGCTGGTACAACTAGGGAATGCATTCAACGCGAGATGCATTATACGGAAAACTTGTAAATCAAGCGCGCGGAAAAACCAATGCGAGATAAATCCCTCGCGCAGATGGGAGATATGCCGCTCAAATATCTGTATGTACAAGTAAATGTGCATTCAAATGGATTTCCCTCCGATCACCAATTGAATGTTGTTGGGAATTAAGCGCAAATGTGTACGGAGGATATGGTTTACGCAAATAACCTTTGTTGTGAGATTTTACGGTTGAATTTATTAGAATTCCTTTCCCAGTTACAGATTTGCTATTTTCATCGCAATTCTCAGTTTACTGAAAGTGGAATTCTTTCAACAGCAACTGAATGCATTAAAGAGACCTGGAAATACATCGGTCAAAAGACGCGCTTTTTCTTTCTAAGGTCTGATGATCGCTTGAATGATGATCGCTGAATGATGATCGCTTATGTCAAGATGTTGAGAATGATTCAATTCTCATCTTAACAGATATTCCAGGAAATATTTTTTGATATCATTCATAATTTACTCTTTGTAATTCGTCGGCGAATGGTATCATCAACCGTATTTTCATTTTTCTAAATTTAATTTTAAGCTGAAAACATAATCTATTTATTAGTTTTTGTAATCCACATGCATAAGGTTCTGTTTTTGCGTTTTGTTAATAGCCCACATATACGATAACTCAATTGGTAGACTGGTTGTGTTTCATGCCGAAGTGCTAGGGTTCAATCCAAATCGGTTTTTATTTTAAACATCATCACTTGGAAGAAATCAACCCTTAGAATTCAGGCTTTAAATGCAAGCATTCCACCAACAGATCTATCGACTGGGCTAGCTAGACAACGCTCATCTAGGGAAGACTTTATCCTAAGTGATTGTTCCAAGAAATAAAGATGTTTCGCAAATGGTTTAATGCAGGTCCTTTAAACTGATGTTAAATGCATGAGGCCATTACAATACGTTTTACTTTGAACACGCTGACGAGGGAGTCGGCTCCATATACTACTTTGGCTCGGCGGTCTATTTTTCTACTGGTTAGGATTGTACTTTGCGGTCCTTGAACGGGTAATGGGAAAACATCCTGGCGAACAATGGACGGGACGGCCGCAAGTTCGGTCTTTGATGTGAAACACGACAAATGCATCTTGTGCCGCAACGATTTTCACATTCTAATCTAATCTACTCTAATCTAAGTTGCAAAGATATGTTACATTGGGGATTCACATTACCTACATGCATTCTCCCAAGCAGACACGTATAAGTTCGCGCATGCACATGCCGCATGTGAACTTACAACATAAAAAACCAAATCTCAAATGGGCATACACCCTGCAACTCTTGCCGTCCTTCCCTGAAACAGAGTTGACATTGGCAAAGCGAACCATTTTCTACAGCATGGGTGGGCAGCCGCATATCAACCTATAAGTCAAGCAACACATTCATAATAATAGTTAATAGACACTCAAGACACACCTTTTTAAAAAGTCTTATCCATGATTGGAGAGGGCCTTTGAGGTGTGACACACACAAAAACGGCGCTCTCTTATCATTTGTAATTAAAACTAAATAAGCTTGATATATAAATATATGATTTTAAATCGGAGACAATTTGAATGAATCATAAATGTATTCTACAAACCATGACAGTGAGGAAGATCCAATTTCTCAATTTTTCGCCATTAGTATCCAATGTTAACACTACTCGTGTCTGTTCAGCGCCAATGAGGCACGAATTCCTGTTGACATCAGACACGACTCCAAAGCAGCGTTGAAAAATTCAAATATTCTCCACTACTTTCTGCGAACTGTTAGTCGGAAAAATCGTGTACTATTTTCTTGCCCGCATAGCAAAGAAACTCGGAAGAGAGCTGAATAAAGCCCAGGAAAAGACAGACACGGATTAATTTCTCTATTCTCAAAAGATTGCATCCAATATCCGCTTTAATTTTGTTAAAAAATCTCAAACGACTTTACAGTTGTTCTAGATATTTAGCGAAAAAAAGCGTCGGGGACATATGTAGATGCTTTCATTTAAAACGAGTTTTATCCCAAATCAATAATAAAGGAATGCCTTTAAAAAGAAGAATTGTATTGTTTTGATTGGCATTGACATTTTAGAAGGGCAAATATTCAGATTGTATTTTAATGTGTTTTTGAGAAGGCCATAATTTCATAAAATCAATAATTTATCGGTCATTAATACGGCTAGGTTACGGACACACATGTGTACAATTTGTTTTCATATCTTAATCGAAAACACATACCTACTAGTTTTATGGTTTCGATAATGCCGGACTAAGCAATATAAGTAATCCGATAAAAGTATGAACGGAGATAAGGTTATCTGGCCTTATTTTGATAATAAAGAACCTGAAATTGGCAAAGTTCTTTAACTAGGCCAATGAATTTTGGGACTATAAAGTCGGTGAATTGATATAAACAATATTTTAATTGTAAATTTATGAAATACCTACAAATTGTGTCCTTGAAAATTTTGGAAGTGTTCCTGTGTTACCTGTATGTATTACAATGATTACACTATTTCTTTCTACGCTATCCATAGATTTTTGGCATTTGTAACGTATTTATTTTTCTGGGTGAGTAGTCTCGTCTTTTACAGCGATCGCACAGTGGGCGGAAAGTCGAATCTAGCGCATAATAAGTCGCCATATTGAAAATTTATGCTTTAGTCGCAAAATTATTCGGTTTTTTTTAATAGATTAGTAGCAATGGATGTTTTTGGATAAAAATGACATATAATAGTGTTGAAAATATGCACAATTATTGAAAAAATCCAAGTGAAAGTCGGAAGATTTTTTTTCAAATTTTATATTCGTTTGATACAGATATTGATCATTTATCCTATTTTACATTTGTACCTGAAGGTGATAAAATAAAAGATACTAAATACATATCATTTACCAAGTGAAAAAAAAACAGTATTTCAATCCATACAACTAAAAATATCTGGTTTTTTATTCCATAAAAATTACTAAAAATCAATTATGAATTTTCACAGTGTTGATACACAAACAATACAAAATGTAATAAATTAACAATTTGTAAGAAGTAAATATTTTAAATAAAGGAAGGCTCCTTGACTGATAGGTTGGTACGAGGCTGACCACCCGTGCTGTAAAAATCGGTTCACTTTTGCCAATGCCACCCCGGTTCAGGGAACGGCGGCAGGAGTTGCAAGGTTTATGTCCATGTGAGGTTTTCTTTATTTGTATGCACATATGCAGAATGTGTAGGCGCGAACCTACATGTGCCTGTCTGTGGGCATGCATTTCATATGAGCCCACTTTAAACGCAGTTGGGCTGTAAAATTTTTTAGTATTCCTCTTATTTTTGCACAAAATTCATCACTTTTATCATTTTGAAGCTCAAGTTGTAAAAATAAAAAATCCATGACAGCCGTATTTTTTTTCGCTGCGATCCTTTCATTTCGCCATACTTCGAAGAGCTCTCTTCTTTGGACTAACATGGTTCCTTTAAAAAATCGTAAAAAAATTAGTCGCAAAAACTAGCAAAATCTTTTACATCCAAAATAAACCTCATAAGTGATTCTTACGATGACATTAAAATTATGATCAATCTCGGTCAAACTTTTGATTACGAGTCTACAGAAAATGATTATGTTGTAATTGTATTGATCAAAATACCCAACGTGATTCAAAAAATATTTTTGGACAAATAGTATAGATAACACAAAAATACATATTTATTAAACAAAGTTCATGCCTTCAGCTTTAATATGCAAAAACAATGAACACGATTCGACTAGAACTTCAGGCACAGTGCTTCCAGGTAGAAAGGCAAATAATAACTGAATCATTTTTCAAACCGGACATTATTCCGACAAAGTCATGTTTACCTGACTCTCGGGGATTATCCCGCAAAAAAAAAAAAAAAATTGCCATAAGGAACTGTTTCTGGGCTATCTATTTATCATATGCAGGTACTTTTCTTAGAATTGGCAATACTTCAAAACTGGACTTATCATGCGCTAGATTTGGAATCCCGCCCACTGTGGATCGTGTCGTCGATAGCAAGCGACAATAAGCACACGGCCATGTTTTATCGTTTGCTACCAGATTGCTTACCCAGGAAAAGAAGTCGCTTAACTCAACGACTCAATCGTTACAATGTTACCGAATTACAGGTGGTGCCTTTTTTGCAGACGATGTTAGTAACGCTTATAGATAACAACAGTTCTGGTGTATATAAAAGAACACATAAGATCACAAAGATGATAGACTTTAAAGAGATAACCTTCTTAATGAGCTATTGGCCGGATTAAACGTAAAATAATGAATATTCTACGTTATGATTGTACTATATTTTAAGGACCTTAATATGCATTGAAACCTTTCAAAAATATGTTGTTTTACTTGGTACGTGTCACCGGGCACGTAATGTACGACCGTTTATCTCTCATGGCTGTAATTCAAACTTTACGATGGTAAACATGCTTTATAATACGTATCTGCAATAATTCAGTTCCCATCAAAGATAAAGTGCGTCTTTAAAATACAGTTATTTTCAAATACTTACATAAACTATCCCAGGACATTCGAGGTCATTTCCTAATGGCATTCTTTATAGTGCCACAAATAATGCAGCTAACTACTGAGTAGTTAAATTATTTCATGTATAATTTGCGAAGAGTTGAGAATATTTTCCATCGCATTTGCGGGTTGTCTAGGAGGCTCAAATATTTATGAACTCGCTATGTAATAAAAGTATCAGTGGTCTGGAAATAAGTATTGAGAGAATAACAAAGACCCTTTTTTGATACAAAAATTAATGTCAATTTTAAGCAGTGAACAATAATTTCTCATTAGAAAATTGAGAAGAAGATTAAATTGTGGAAAACAACGATTTCTAAAATCGTTGTTTTCGAGAGAGAAGAGAAATTTTAGACTTTCACGGCCAGCGCAGTGGCTGGCACTGGAAATTTGTGTTCCAGGATGTAGAATAACAATTAATGTTCACAGCATGAAAGCATTTCTCCAATGTCAAAAAATAGTTGATCCTGTGAGGAAGGTATTAAAATCAAAATTTTGTTACTTTACGTTTTCTTAAATCATTTAATAAACTTTGTAAAATATAGTTTCGGTCTTTTGCCATCAGTTTTTTGTGGGACTATACCAGGTGGCGGCAAAGTATGGAGGAAATTTGCATTACGCTGAAGCGCGCTTACTACCCCTTGCATCTCATGCCGCCCGCACCCGTGTCCCAAGTACCAAACTTTACGTTAAAACTTCATCTTAGCGATTCATACATTTTTTTTGGCGCTGCTTTAGTATCCATATATTTTGTGAAGACGCTATGGTTGAGTTTGCATGGAAATTTGTATAGTTCGGGTAGTGGAAGCGGCCGCCTGGAAAAACTACGCTCACTGCAGATTTCCCTCAGGGCAGCGAGCTGACTACGAGGGCGGGGATACAATACGACCAATACATCAATTGATTTAGGGTGAATCATTCACATGCAATGGGTTTTCTTTTCGCAGGGTGTTGGGATTATAATGCAATCGGTGCTCAGGTGAAATAACATCGATACAGAACACCCTTTCGTGATTTTTTCTACCACTGAATTTGCATGCATAAAATCCATTTTACTTTTTGTTCGGATAGTCCTAACCTGGATTATTGTTTTCCTTTCCATCAGAATATAGAGTAAGATTTGTTAAACAAAAAATCATGTATCGAAAAACTGATCGTACCCTGGATTACAAATTACAACCTTTTTATTTATACAGGGTTTATGAGATGAAATTATGAATCAATTTTGGTAGACTTTAGAACAGGTGAACTAGCAACAAAAATACCTACTTGAACGATATACCTACTCGTTTCAGCGATAGTTTAACCGAATTTAATGTCATCTATAATCTATAATCTAAGCTGCAAGGATATGTTAACATTTAAGGCTCATATGAAATGCATGCCTACAGACAGGCACATGTAGGTTCGCGCCTACACATTCTGCATGTGTGCATACAAATAAAGAAAACCTCACATGGACATAAACCTTGCAACTCCTGCCGCCGTTTCCTGAACCGGGGTGCGTGTTTCCCTTCTTACTGTGGGTTCGGCGACAATTCACGCTGAAGTACTGCCGCGCACATTAAATTAATTATCAAGTTTCAGTTTTTTCATATTATCTCGAAAACTGTTCACATTACCTAAAATATTTTTTAAACACTCTCTAGAATTTTTTAAACACTCTCTAGAATTTTTTAAACACTCTCTAAAAATATGTCCAAAATATTAAACAACAAAATTATAAGAAAAAAATGTTAACAAAAACGTGTTTTTTAAAATATTTTTTTGTAGCGTCATTTTTTAAGTTTTATAAAATATTTTAACTTTAAAATTTAGATAAAAAATCAATTAACACGTGTGATTTTTTCCAATAATGTCACTTCTTTACAAAGGCCATAAAGTGTAAGAAACATTTTTAGTGTGTGTCGTCTGTCGAAACGGGAGGTAGAAAGGAAAGACGCAACCGGGGTGGCATTGGCAAAAGTGAACCGATTTTTACAGCACGGGTGGTCAGCCTCGTACCAACCTATCAGTCATCGTTGAGATAATTAACATTTTTATTTACATTCACTTTCCTTATATCAATCATTCAATTCACAGTTATTGAAAACAAAATCGCAAGAAAAAAATACACCCGAGATCTATGTTATTCTACAAGCCGACAAAGTTAATGTTGTAAGACTTTTGGTGATGTGAGAGCAAAAGGGATAAGTATTTTCTAGAAGGGATGTGTCAAAGTTTACATTAGATTGACCAGCGTGAAGGTCTCCTCCCCATCTCGGAGACATCAAGGGGTTATTTGACACCACCCCACTCACCCTTAGATCCTATAAGACAGTACAAACCGTGCTGTATGTGGCTGTATTGTAATAGTCTGGTCTATTCTTATCTAAGTTGCAAAGATATGTAACATTGGGGATTCACATTATATACATTTTTACAAGCAGATACGTATAAGTTCGCGCTAGCACATGCCGCATGTGAACCTACAACATAAAAACCCAAATAAATATTTAAAAAATATTTTTAAATATTTATAAAAATGGACTTTCACTGTGTTAACAGATCAACACTAAAAAATATTAAAAACCCAAATCTCAAATAAACACACACGCTGCAACTCTTGCCGACCTTCCCTGAAACAGGAGTGACACTGGCAAAGTGAACCATTTTCTACAGCATGGGTGGTCAGCCGCATGCTAAGCTATAAGTTAAGGAAACGAATAGATAAGCTTTCATGTATAATAAACGATATGGAACATGATCATACTATACTGATGATACAGGAAAATCGTGCATTAACATGTGATGGCAGAATGACCTTTATCATAATATCAATAAAGTTCACTTTCAATTATCTAAGTAGTGCACATATTGATAAACGATGATTTGTTTACTAAAACACTCAACTTCTCTAAATCTAACAAGATTTTGTATTGGATGTAACGAACATAAATAAGTGTAATATAAATAAGTAAGGTCAACGACAATTTTTAGAATTGAGAAAAGAACTAAGCAAGTCGGTTCAACTATTTTCTGAATAAAAAAAGACAGAGAATCTAAATAGTTCGTACATAACTATGGATGATCAAAGGGGGTACAGAAATCTATTCAAAATGATAAACAATATAATTCTAGAACTACAAGTAGGATGTGCTATGCGTAAGGTAATCATTGTAATGAACAAGTATATACATACAACTATAGAGCAAACAACCTATTTTATTTTCCTAAGAAAACTCAAAACGTTGTACGACACGTGCTGAATACTCGATTTACTTTAGGTATTATTTCTTCGATAATTTTAATGATGTTTTCAAGTAATTATTAAATTAACATTACAGATATATTATTACGGCCACTTCCAACACACTTTGATGAAAGTTAGCTTCTTTGTTCCGTATCTAAGAAAAACTAATCCCATGAAAAACAAGCCAAAATTTTCCTATCGACGTAAATAGTAGGTACATACTTTTGAAACAACAACTAATTCTACTCTCACATTAAAGCCTTTCATTTTAACCTTTTTCATTCCAATTGATTCTAAAATAAAATTCCAAGTAAAATTTGTGTGTGCATGCAGAAGCAATTCCGCAAGAGTTTCTAATTTATTTATTTATTTATTTTTGTACATGAGAATTACCTAACGAAAACACACAGATTTTCAAATGCATACATATTACGCGCTCAATGCGAATTGCCAGTCTAGCTCGGAATTAAATTTATAACACAAAGAGAACGAATTTTCAACATCAGATCATTGCAAAACAGCAAATAATAGCGGGCAAGTCTAGCATTGCGGCTGTTTGACATATTGATATAACAATAACATTGCGAAATCGTGGACAACAAGCTAAATTTGCTATAATAAGATTTACTTTATAACGTAAATTTCATTTGAAATACGTTGGTCAGATCTAAATTTGAAATTTGGGAGGTACAAATTCTACAGACTCTTGTTAGTTGAATAAAAAATCTACAAAACGCACACGATATATTTTACTTTAGTAATTAACATTTAAAGAAATTTAAACCAAGTTCAAAATAAGTGGAATTTACAGATGTTCCTCTACGTGAAACCATCGAAATTATAAAATACATTTATTTTATCTACACCCTGCGCGTTTTTCCTTCGTCTTTGTATGTTTGTAATCCGATCGACATCAAATTCACAGAAACTATACCTACAAAATTTTACATGTTTTCTAAAAAAATGTAAGATATACAACAAAAATTACATCCATAATTTTGATCTGTAATGTTGGCGGCTAGGATTAGGGTTTTTTAAATTAGAATTTTGTATTATGTTTTAGTTTTGATGTCCATACATATTATTATTTGTTGATTTTGTAAGAAATGTAATTTGTTGTGTATGTTCCTTGACTTATAGGTTGGTATGCAGGCTGTACACCCATATTCAAATGAAATACACCTTTGCAACTTAGATTACTTTATATTATTATTATTATTATACATCCATAATTCATCGATGGGCAGGCCATATTTCAACACGTAATAACGAAGCCGGTATAAAAAGGTGTTAAATGTGGCATGCGCGGTGCAGTAATAATACAAGGTAATTATTTATTATTCCAGCTGAGCGTTGGGCAGGTGCGGAAGCTGCAACCAACACAAGGCTGCCATGTCGGCAACACTCATGCTCAATACGGTCCGCTCAAAACTAAATCCCTACAAATATTGTTCCACAATTATTGACTAAAACGATTAACGATCACTATTTAATACTTTACAAATTGAAATTCTCATTGATATATCTTTTTCTATGATTGTACGCAGTTCAACCTATCACAAATTGTACATCGCTTTTCAACCTCTGAACTGCTCCTCTATAGCTACATTTATCTGACAAACTATAACAAAATATTCTCCAAAAACTTTTCACCGTTTATATTATTGTTTTTTTATTTTGTAGTTTTGTAAAAACTCTCTTAATATGTAATTTATTGTAAAAGGCTTATGCCGTAAATAAATAAATATCTTACCCTGTATCATGAGGTGGATTAGCTTTAATTTCTATATCCTACCACGTCACTAGAAAATAACTGTTGCTAAAGCGTATCACACTAGTGGTGGAAGTCTCGACGGATCTTATCGTATCTATTTGAAGATAGGACGGAATAAAACATGGCAGTGCCTGAACAGCTGATCGTTGTTCCATATAAAATGGATCAGCTATTGATACGCCTTCATATAGATACCGTAAGATATAATGACGGTTGTCGAGACTACCACCCTAGGTAGATTTGTTCCATCTTTCATCGAAAAGATGATTTCCAGTAGGGTTTTCATTCACCAATTTGTAAACTTATGGAAAATGCAATTTCAGATTTAGCTTTTTCGTCTTTGATGGGTTTTCATAAGCTCTTTCTTTGATTATACTGTGACAGTTTTTTTCGAGAAATAACAGACTGAAAAAAGTCGTCATCTAGTAGATGATGCTTTATAATTGTCCAAAAAAACATATGGTATTTTACAATAAAACCCGGTTTTACCGTTGTACTTTGATAAAAGAAGAAAACGAGTCATTAGGTTTAATGCCAGCATTTAATTTGAAACAAAGAAGATTCAGTGGGCAGTCCTTGTATTGCAAACGCGCAATACTTTATGTTCCACCTACTTTCATTCCGAGTCAGACGTCTCCCAGCCGCACTACCAGCACACAGCTAGGGTTCAATTTACTGCAATGCAATGGTTTTGTATTTTGAGAAGAATCCAGCACCGTATATCCTATACTAAAAGTGTACATATTACATTGCAGTCGTATGAGATTGGCTCTGTAGAAGGAAATAAAATACCCATCAACGGTTTACAAGCCGTCCTCCTTTCAGAGACGTAAGAGGATTTTATCCGTACGTTATATACGTACTTGTTATTTAACGAAGCTGCTGTGCGCAGTATTCAACAGAAATTATGTATTTTTTTTATTAAACAGGAATTTAAAATATATTTAACGGTAGATTGTCAATGTGAAGAGATCTGTTATAAATAAATCTAATCATACTTAAATTAGCCTGCAGGCGTGTGCACTGGGTAGAAGCAAATACATTTTAGAATAGATAAGCACTTTGCCTTTAAAATAACATTAGAAATTAATTTTAGTAAGTACGAGTAGATCTTTCCATAATTTATTTTCTATGGTAGAATTATTGAAAATTTATGTAACTTAACAGCCAATTAAGGATAGATTATGTGAGAAACATACGATAACAAATATAGTGTACCTACAAAATATAGTGAAAAACAAATATAGTGTACCTACAAAAGACAAAATCTTGTAGAAGTAATAACTGTGATCTAAAAATCAAAATTCAAAGCAAAAAGCAAAAACTTGGCATTTAGAAATCACATAAATTGTAATGTTTGTGGAATTGTATGCAAATGGAATATCATCTAAAATGGTAGTCGCTTTATGGACAAGTCTGATGCTTGCCAACAGTCCAGAACCGCATATATAAAACGTTGCGAAACATGAGTTAGTAATACAGCACTTCCCCAAGAACAAAACATATCGTTGAACTCAACCAGAGCGTACACATATCGCTCCCCCAGTTCTTGTTTACTGTATACGCCAATCTTGTCAAATATGACTTTTTGATGCAGTTGTCTTAAGAATAAAATTCTACACAATCTGAGCTAAAAAAAATACGTATTTGTCTTCAAATGTGCGAGTTATTCAACATTTTCACAGACGATATTCTGTGTTCGAAATTTCAACTCAGTGCTTGTTTACTGGATACGCCACAAACGCTGATGCGCATGCGTGGCTGACGAGTGGCTGCCGTATCTGCCAATCACAGACGCGCGTGGGTGTGACGTCACACCTAAACATCGTTTTTTAACCGTAGCCCGCTCGGAATTTTGAGATGAATATTTAAGTTTTCAAGGGATTCCTGAGATAAATCCTTTAAAAATTATAGTTCATAGGAAGAAAAACATCTCCCGACCATCTGCAAAAACAATTTCTGCCATTGCATTGTTCAATGTGAACGGTTAGTCGATTATATGTTGAAATGAACGTAATGGCATTTTAACATACAGGTTGCTACATTTTTAGTTCGTGAAACAGTAGGTAATTATTAAAAGACAATAATTGCCATACGAGATTACAAAATGCTTAATTAGACACGTACGTGGATAACTTACAGTATATTTTTGGTACCACGACAAAATGCCCACCGATAAATGTCCCAAGACATAATGTCCCGTCCGTCCGTATATGTATGTATGCATGTACCAGCCGAAATTACAGATCATATTCTATTTTCATAAAAATTTAATATAATCTGAACAAGTATTTATGTATATATGTAACTGTAACTGTAATTCTGTCGCCATTCCGCTAGGGGTGGCCAGAGCCTCTGCAGAGCTGCCTCCATTTCTTCTTATTCTGCCTATCCTTACTGAAAATTGAAATTGACGTTAAATTTAAAATTAAAATCAACAAAATCTCACATGAACATAAACCTTGCAACTCCTGTCACATATCCGTAAAATCAGGGTGGCGTAAGCAAAAGCGAACCTATTTTTTCAGCATGGGGGGTCAGCCTCATACCAACCTATCAGGCAAGGAGCATCATTAGCAAACATCAAAACATTGAAACGTATAAAAATGTTCCATCTTTCAATAACGTAGTTCACGCACTATTTGGAAATTCAAAATAAAAACAGACTTACTTTCGTAAACATTTTACACAAGAGATAGAAAGCTACAACTTTTGTCCTAAAAAAACATATTTTCTGATATATAATTGATGTTTTCTTCAAAATAATAAAAAAAAATGCACAGAATCTGCACTCGACTTTCTTGCATAAATTAACTCACTGTATGACGAATTTACAGCTAGAATCATTTGCCAGTTTATGCTGTTTCAAGAAGAAAAAAAAGATTATTTGGTGAGCGCCGTTTTGTGTGAATCACACCTCAAGAGCCCTCTGCGAGGTTGGTCGTCTCTGAAAAAAACGCCAATTACACAAGAAAGAACCTTGATTTATAGATTGGTATAAAGCTGACCACCCATAGTGTAAAAAATAATTCACTTTGTCAATGTCAGAGTTGCAGGCTTAATGTTCATTTGAGATTTGGTTTCAATTTGTAAGTACACACTCAGCATTTGCAAGCGCGAACTTACAAGTTTCTGTTTGTGGGCATGCAATTGATCTGAGTTTTGAATGTTAATATTTCGTTGCAACTACGATTCTCGATTATTATACATATGTACATAGATGGTCATTGAACGCTTTTGTATGCAAACTTGGACTTTGTATGGTGGGTAAACTTTTTTGTCATGTTTTGAAAAAGTAACGACTGATTATTATTGCTATTTAGAAAGTTTTAAGAATCGCAGCCTTTTATCTAATTTTAACCCTCTGATTATTACCAAACATTTTGTCTGGAAATTTCTCACTTTGTATGTGATTCACTTTTTGGAAAATATAATAATGACATCATATAAGTTATCATTATTGTCTTAAATTTTCTAAAAAGTATTTTTTTATTAACACTCTAACTGCTGAGAACTTTTCAATATATTTTTACTTTATAGCAGTCAGAAGGAGCTATAAAGTATTGTATTCGTCCGAAAAAAAAATTGAGGTTTCAACGGAAATGAGTTGTCTTGCGCCAGGACGTGCAAAAAAACCTAATTTGTCGAACCTGTCCGTCCGTATGTGTGTATGTCCCAGCCGATACTACTAATCACAGAGACACCAATTTTTAGATTTAGAGAATTGACAACCACAAATTTTGATGAGCCGACCGGCATGGGATCACCCTGAAAATTCAAGATGGCTGCCATACAAAAAAAAACATAAAATTGCACTTTTCTCAAAAACGGCTCCAAGATTATTTTTTTGCAGTGTGGTCGTTGCTCAAATTTTTACTAAAAAAATTAGGTATGGCAACACTCTTGCAAACCTGGGTCTATGGGTTGCCATCTGAAATTTTATGTTTTTTTTTGTATGGCAGCCATCTTGAATTTTCAAGTTGGTGTAATGCCGTGTAATTCATATTTAAAACATGTTCAAAAGAGTTGATGTAGCCAAAATTTGGTATCTCTAAGTCTAATACTTTGGAAAGTGACACACATACACACGCACACACACATACACACATACAGACGGACGTTTTTGAAAGATAGTGTTTTTTGGCATGTCCTGCACCAGGACAACTCATTTCCGTGAAAACCTCGAAAAAAAAATTTCACACCAAATCAATACTTTCTTTATGATGATGAGTTGATGATTTCTTTATAGCACCATTTCGTGAAAAAAATGAAATTTTTAGTCTTCAGCTAGAGCAAGAAAGTAAAAAACAAAAAAAAACCTTAAAGAAAATAAAAAAATATTTTGATAATAAACTTCTCTCTTCCATCTCTTTGGTAACACTAGAGTATTAATAGGAAAGGAAGGAAGTAAAGAAATAAATAAAAGTCAAATGAAAGTTCAATAGCCTACTGTGTAATATGAATTAAATAAGTACAACAAATATAATGTGCGGTGAAGAAGTGACTGGAACACCCTTTATATGTGATTTGGCGCATAGAGTAAACAAGCACTAAAAGATTGTTGCGAGCGTCCGGTCAATCTCAAGATCGTTTTACTGTATATCCACTTTACGAAATTTCCGTTGCGCATCTTTGACGTATATCCATTTTAAAACGCCTTTTTTTAGTATTAAACGTAACATTATTATGATTTTTACCGATTATTATAGTGCCAGACCTGCAGTACTTTCGGTAAAATAGGCAATTGAATTACGATTTTGTCAATTACAATAACAAAACACAAAAACATTGCTCCTGTAAAATTAGCTCAATGGCGTTTACAGTAAACAAGCACTAAGGCAGCGATATGTCAACTAGAGCAGCGCTTCTAGTTTTCATATGTTTTTGGTTGCACGCTGTGGTTGAGTTTTTAGTGTAATGCTTTGTACTTGGGGTATGAGGATGGATGCACTGGTTGACATCACCGCGTGGTGGGAGGGAAGGTCGCCTCACAAAATGATGTTACATTCATACATTAAAATTATTATAGTGCGCGCGCGGACAAGGTTCAATCCGACATGATGCTGTCTGCCTGTGTGGTAATAGACACTGGTCAGATATGCATGTGCTTGCAGTAGATGAGATACACTTTTAATTTGGATTTTGATATACCTAACATAACAATAAATCAACTTGAGATAGCTTAGCAGTGATTTTCAGTTGGCGTTAGGCAATTAATTTCATGAGTAAAAACTGAACGGAACAAATTATCAATGCTACATTAACAACCTTTTTACACGGCACAGGCTGGTGACGGATCAGAAGTTTTGTAGAGTGTGGGATGTATGTTAGTTTTCTGACAGTTCGTCTGGCGATCCCATACATTTCGCGACCGAATCCGCACCAAAATCTGATGGTTTGAAAAGGGGTTAAAAGTTAAATACTAGAGACTAGAGATTGCTATGGCGTACCTATAGATAAAACAGTAGTTTGGAGGATGATATCATTGATTCATATTGCAATCATCCAGACTTTCAACCGAACTCACAGCACATAATATGTCTGACTGAGGTTGAAACTTTGAAGTTACTGCTAACTTATGAAAGACCCTTAGGGCGTGATTCACGTCCATCGTAACTAATTGCCAAGTAAGTAAGTTCTAATTGAATAAAAGCACGAGTATGGATTTCAATTCAGCGTAAAACACAAAAAATAACTGAATCATTTACACTGCGATCAGCAGCATCATGTCGCAGTCGGATAGAGTTTCCAAGAAAGGAAAAGAATGCCGTTTTTGGAGATCGAGCCGTCAAGATGGCTGTTCCAACGATATATGGAACGGCCTCCCAGATGACCTGCGCGAAATGGATCTGGAGAGCACTTTTAGAAAGGGGTTGAAGACCCACCTGTTCGCGCCTTTGGGATGACCAAGAGTCATGAAAAGGCGCTATAAAAATCCTGCATTATTATTATTACCGCCGAAAATGAGAATATTTTGATATGAATGATGAAAAAAATGACGTCACAATTCATGACCACTAACTGTGAAGCAACTCTTCATTAGATAATAATTATTAATAACGTTAGCATTAGCACACACACACACACACACACACACATGTCGAGCTGAGTTGTCTTCAATTCGTTTATTTTCTCTCTTGTGTAGCGGCGAGTGTGGGACGTGATGGATTACTGCCAAATTGAAGTTGAGACCAATTAGGAGAGTTGCATACAAAAAAGTATGAACTGAGACACAACAAAAAAATACATGAAAGAGGCGTCGTCATCTCGTCAAAGGTCACAACTACGTGACCACGAATTCAATTTTCAAGTGAGGACACGATCTATGACCATTTCGGTAATTTGGATGTGGGCAAATGCGGCCATGAATATTCAATAGCCAATGTACTAAAATAATATGAAGGAGGAACAAAATATACAAACACATTTTATGAGCACGACATGAGTGTGGAAAACATATGATTTCACAACATTCAAAGTAAAATATGAAGAGGATATAATTAAGAGAAGTGATATCAAGTAGGTTCTCAAGTAGGTACTAACCGGTCCGTAGTCTAGTGGTTAACACTTCTGACTTGTAAATGGAAGGTCGTAGGTTCAAATCCTGGCAGAGCACAGAAAATATACCATTTGTATTTTCAAATAGGCTCTTCGCCGGGTGAAAAATTCATATACCTTTACCAAAGACCGGTCACTAAGGTCCATCCAGCCTTATAGCAACTGGGTCTTGCTTGAGAATTGGCGCTTTCTACAGCGACGACCACGCTCGCAGAGAATATTATTATTATTACTCGTTGTACAATCCAATGTTTTTTTTTACTAATAGTAGTATAAATAATGCATTATTTTGAGGGCAATGCTCAGTTTTAGCTACCTATGTGGCTGCAAACACCTTCATGAATTGGAAAAGTTTATTGATATCACGGCTAGACGAACTTTTTTTTTTCAAAACGTGTAGATAACAATTGTAGTCAAGTTGTGATTAGATTAGATTAGAGGGTTCACCCCGGCGCACTTAAATGCATGGAATACTAAAGTGTACAGTATTGTCTGACCGCAAAAGGAAGTCGCACATCCGTCGTTTGTGGCTTATCCGAATATCGGTGTTGGCACACTAGATGCAAGTCTAAAGTATCTCAAGTATCAAACTTTACTTTAAAGTCTACACGCAACCATAGCGTTTACCAAAGACAGTTTGGAAACTAAAACGCTAACTAGAGACGCTGTTTTAGTTCTCATGCATTTTTTTTTGGGTAAGCGCTTTGGGGTGCATATCAATGTTTCAAAGACAGTAGGACATAAGTGACATTTTGGTCAAAAATGAGTTATGAATGCTACACTCTATAATAATCTATAATCTAAGTTGCAAGGATATATTCATTTAAAGCTCTCAGATGTATGCCCATAAACCAACACGTGTAGTTCGCGCTTACAAATGCTGAATGCGTACTTACAAATAAAATCCCAACCTCAAATGAACATAAGTAAGCCCCACAACTTTTGCCGACCTTCCCTGAAACAGGGGTGACATTGGCAAAGTGAACCATTTTTTACAGTATGGGTGGTCAGCCTCATACCAACCTATAAGTCAAGGAAATATCATACTTGAATTTTCCCGCTCTTTCTAATGCGCTTCCTCCCACAGCTCTACGATGTTTTTTTGTGTTGTTTATGCCCAAGCAAACAACTGAGATTTCGAAGTATGGTTTTGGTGGAACCGACAAGATTTTGGCCTTTTTTGTCCTAAAGGCGCTTGTGACATAAAAAATCGTAAAACATCGTAATACCACATTAATAGGAATGCCAATTAATGTCTTTATTTTTTATTTTAGAGCTGTTTTGATTCTAACTGAATTGAAACGTATTTTATTCTCGGAGTACAGGATATTGTGATGAATGTGAGAGAAAGAGAGAGTATACGCGCCACATATGAATCATTACACCAGAGTAAACAATTAAACTGAATAATTTAATTTGTCGGCTATCCGCTTTCCGAACGGTTCAATTGTGTCAATTAATAACACGTAATTGAACTTTTAAAAAGTATTTGAAAAATTAACTTCGCCTGAAAAACAGGCAAATAACTACAACATAATTTTATAATGTACTCGGAGCAGATGTCCCAAATTTGATTTTTTCTCGGCGGGCTAAGTTGGCTATAGTACGGTGGATAGATCAGTTAGAAATTAGAATGCTTGCGTTCCATGCCAGTAGGCTGGAGTGCAATCCCCGCAAAGGGTGTCAGAGATGATTTCCTGTTTCGGTGTTTATCTCAGACCAAAAATAGCCCCGACTTTAAAAGAAATTAAAACTAGCCTTCTACGTAGCTGGTAGGTCCTACTTCAAGTGAAGTGGTTGGCGTAAGGCCAATCCCATACCTGCGAAAATACATAGGTTCCACACGCCACAATTGCGGGTAAACGGCGGTCCACACATTTGACATTGACAAAACAGTTTCATGACATCAAACAGACATCCCATGGCGGGTTGGTAGGGTGAAGGCTTCGTAAGATACGAGTACATATTGTTATCGGTTGCTAAAGACCTAGTGACATAGACGTAACTTTCGGTCGTCGAGATAATAAAATTTGGAACATCTGCACTGCAAATATTCCAAATCAATTGGTACACCATGTAACTAAGTGCATTTGTCTCTTTCATTTCAAAGCTTAACACAAAACAAAGAAGTGAGTGTTTAGTTTAGGAATGTCTCATAATAACACTATTTGAAGTTCCTTGACTGATAGGTTGGTACGAGTATGTGGCTGAGCCCCATGCTTAACAACTTGGTTCACTTTGGAAAGGTGGCATTCGTTGGAAGGTTTATGTTCAAGTGAGGTTTGCTTTATTTTGTATGAGCCATAAATGTCAATACATTGCAACGGAGGTTATAGATAGCTGTAGAAAAACGGTCACAACGTTTGAACAATAGCCGGGAGCAAAGACCTCTCTGCGGACGGAGCCATTTCACCTACTTGCCGCTAATTGTCTAATTGAGGCGACTCACCAAACAGAGTCAAAGGGTCAAGCCGCCATATTGCTATCACAAGTCAACCAGTCGACTTCACAGGATTAAAATGTCGTCGATGAGCCGTTCGCGAGTCATAAACGCTAGTATTTAACCACACTATACTACAAGCAAAAGTACATTGATATCGTCACAGCAATGACCTGATAATTTTGATTACAATAATTGGGAATCACGTTTTAAAATTAAAATGTTTGCCGTTGCTCTGGTTGAGCGGACAGGACGGTAGCAAACAAATTGGCGTTTTTATTATATCGACGCCGGTTCCAGCCCCGTCATGCTGTATTGACGAAAACTTTGACCCTGGTTCAGCAAATTGGTAAATATTAATGAAAACATAATTAAAATTAAAATTGCTGGATTACTCATTGATAGAGTTACCTGTTTCTATCCAGGCAAAAATGGACTGGTGAATGGCATTCATCTTCATAAATTTATTCTATAAAAAACGTGAAAGAGCTATAAGGAAGCAATTTCCATAAGGCGAGACAAACTCCTATCATACATGGAATCATAAAGTTTAATATCTTGTGACAGCAACACAACACTTGTGAAAGTACTTTCTTTTTCACACAACAAATATTACAAGTCGACGGTTTTAAACGACAGGTAGATTATACATATGTACTACATCAGATAGGCAACAGAATTTTGGCAGACTGCGGTTGTGTTCTGCTTCTCATGACGATCACAATGGAATGATCTTGATTCTTGATTCTACTCCATTCGTGGCTAAGCCTTGATTTGCTTACGCGGTTTTTGTACTTGAAAACTAACCAGGAATAAGTGGGTAGACACTGACGAGGCCCATACGTATGTCCTGGGAGTAAGGGGACCATAGAAGGAAAAGAGACAATTCTGGAGGATTGTGGTGCGGGAGGTTCTGAGCCTTCAAAGCTTGTTAACCGGATACGTAAGTTAGTATGTACATGAAAGCTTACCCTGAGGCAATTTTCTTGTCTGTTGGGAACTGATTTTTCATCGAAAGAAGCTCTGGACATGTGAATGACATACCTGAAAGAAAATAAACAGCATACATTAGCAAAACTTGCATGATTAACAATAATTGTTGAGTAATGTAAATAAAATAAAAAAATACAGAGGAACTGTGAGAGGATGTAGGCACGCAATTTTCACAAATTGCCACAAAAAAAAATCGAAGGCCGGCGCATAGATCTCTAATCTAAATCTAAATCTAAGCTGCAAAGATATGTATCATTTGAGATTCCTATTAAAGGCATTCCCACAAGCAGACACGCATAATTTCGCGGTCACACATGCCGCATGTGGGCCTACAGTATAAAAAACCCTATCTCAAATGAACATAAGCCCTGCAACTCTTGCCGACCTTCCCTGAAACAGGGGTGACATTGGCAAAGTGAACCATTTTTTACAGTATAGATGATTGAACTTATTGCGCAATATCTATTGCTGTCGTTGCGAGCCGGATGAAAGGCTTACGCAGGCCACATTGTGGCCCTTTCGTCCTTAATGCTCTGTTTTCTTTGACAATTTTAAATATATGCGTATGGAACTAAAGAGCCGCAGCTTCACACCCAAAGAGCCGCATGTGGCTCGCAGGTGTGGCAGGTTGCCGACCACTGCCCTAGAGGAATGGTGACAAGAGTTACAGTTACAGCGACTACCATACAAGATAAGTTTAGAATCTTAAAAACTTAAAAGTGTATTGATTAGGAGTCGCTTTTAATTGACAAGGGGCCGTCTATAAATTACGTCATCGATTTTGGCCGATTTTCGACCCCCCCCCTTACAATCATCCTATAGTCGTTATCTAATGACCCCCCCCCCCTCTTGCTGTAATATTGGATGAGCCTAATAATTAATAATGTTATATTACTTACAAAATATTTTGTATATTTTGTAGAAATTGGTATTTACAAGAATGACGTCACTTTTGGTACTCGTACATCATTTGCCATCATCCGCAGACCAGACTCCCCCCCCCCCCCCTTAATGCGAATGACGTAATATATGGACGGCCCCCAAGTAGTTTGGCAATTTTTCCAGAATCGTATTTAAAGATCTGTAGATCTCTTGAGATGTGATTCACAAAAATGGAGATATCCAAATAAAAATTATTGTTCTTATTAAGTATGTGGAATTTATATTCTTGGTAGTGGCTGACCACCTATACTCTAAAAAATGTTTCACTTTGCTAATGTCACACTTGTTTCCTTGATTTGGAAGTATGTATGAATACTAATACAAGAGTTAGGCACTACATTAAAATGAAAAAAAAAATAATGTGTTGATCCACAAACATCAACAAATATGAAATGCTACCATTAACGCATTCCCTGAAATACAATTTAGAAAGTATTTAAGTACGTTTCAAGATATCTTCCATTGTTTTCAATTTCAAAGAAAAAAACGGTATTAAAGTGGTTGCGTTATAAGATACGAGGCATTCATATAAACAAGATTCGTGTAAACACAACGGCACACACAGCAGCAATGCGAGCGCCTCAAAGAGACGCGTGCTGAGAAATTCGCGTATTGTGTGCAGAGCAAGTTGCGCCGAGAAGGAAGTGGGCGGGCTCTGTAAAGGGCTAATGGAAATTTCAAACAAAACATTTTTGTTGCGAAAACAAAAGAGCTTTTAAAATGGATCAGATATTACAGCGTACATACAAGACACTGTAAGTGTGATGGTTGAAGATTACCTACTGGATATAATGATCTATATTCTATGTGATGCTATAATCTATAATCTAGGTTGCAAGGATATATTTTCATTTAAAGTTTTCAAATGCATGCCCACAAACAAACATGTGAAGTTCGCGCTTACAAATGCTGAATGTGTACTTACAAATAAAATCCAAACCTCAAATGAACATAAGCCCTACAACTTTTGCCGACCTTCCCTGACACAGAGGTGACATTGGCAATGGTATGAGGCTGACCCCCATGCTATAAATACTTGGCTCATTTTCGCCAATGTCACCCCTGTTTCAGGGAAAGGCGGCAAGAGGTTTTGTTTATTTTGTATTTACACGTGCAGCATGTGTAAGCGCGAATTTACAAGTGTCTTCCTGAGGGCGTCCATTAAAGTATAAGCCTTAAATGTTAAAACATTTTTGCAACTTAGATTATAAAGATTCGTCACTCTTGACGTTTTTTTCTGAAACAAGCGTCTTATTTGTAAATGTGTACCAATTCTTACAGTATAGACCAGAGGAAACAAAAATAAATCCCTCCCCCACCGTCCTCGAGTTTTGGTCTTTGGAGCTTATTTGATTTATCAGTACAGAACTGAGGTCGAAAACTTTGAGTACCTGCAGCCATACTAACGTATTATTTAAAAAGTAGGTACTGAAAAAAAACTGCTCCTTTTAAGTTGCGATATTACCAGCTGAATTTTTTGGTTTCCAAAGAATTAAATGAAACTGGCTGAACACCTGCAGTGAAATGGACGAACAATCACAGTAGGGGAGTAGGTATCAAAGGTTCAGTCTATCGTAACCAAACTTACAAAACATTCACCCATTGCACGGGTAAGAAGTGATTCGAGACGACTGGAGTACCTAAACGGAATAAATTAACCGCGTTTATCGGAAGCCACTTTCTCTCGGGCCTTCTGCGGATGAAAGAATATATGTACTTGCACGTATAAAAATGGCTGTTGTATAACGATCAGCCATTCCATTCACCGCGACCTCGTAACGCGAATCGAATAATTTCATAAGTTTAACGCTCAGTTAGCGCGCTCGGACGATTGTTATTAAAATGCAATGCCCTGTGATAGACATTTACTAACTTATCTGCTTTTACAGCAGAAATCTGTGGGTGGGAGCCTTGAACACGTGAAAAGGTAGGTCCATGGTACGTCCTGACTTACTGGGAGATTTATAAATATTCTATTAGATGCAGGTACCTAAGTACTACCTACATACTTTTGAAATTATGAAAGTACTTAGGCCCGGTATATTGAACTGTAGTAATATTTTAGTTAACTATTACTTGAACTTTTATTCAAAATACTCAATCTCGAGTTAATTAAAACCGAACATTACCGACATATGACGCCACGCCCCCAAATCTTGGAAATAATTAAAATGCCATTCAAAAGCTTTAAAACAAACAACTATACATAAAAAATCATATGCCTAACCTTCATTAAGCTAGAAAACGAGACAAATAATGTTCAGTTTGCAACAATTTTGATGTATCCTTACATTAAAAAAGAACAGCTGCTGTCAGTGAAGCGCTGCCATCTTGAAAATTGAAAGTTAAAGTTACTAAATATTTACTGCCGAAATTCGGTGAGTAAAATATTATGATGATTTCACTAAAATTGCATTTTAGTTAACTTTACGATACTTCAAAATACCGGGCCTTAGTCTAGTGGTTAACACTTTTGACACGTAATGAAGGTTGTGGGTTCGAATCTCGGCGGAGCACAAAAATATACATTTATAATGTGCCCTTTGCTGCGTGAAAAAATCATATACCTTTACCGCAAAGACCGGTCGCCCGGTTCATTCAGCCTTACAGAAACTGGGTCTTGCTTGAGAATTGGCGCTTTCTACAGCGACGACCAAGCTCTTGACGTGTGATTCACACAATAACAGCGCTCACCAAATAAATCAGCCTTATATTATTACTATTATCATCATAATTTTTATTGTAATGACAGCCCGGTAAGGGTCTTAGCCGCCTTGATTTACAGCAGGTTGCGTTGGCTGTCCAACGCCTTCCTCCTCCAGTCCCATACTTCTATCGTACAGAAGTCCACCCCATATTGATCTGGGTCTTAGCTTCTTCCCTTGCACCCCATAGGGTCCCACACTACAACTATATTTTCTGGACTCTGATGGTCTATTTGGTGGATGTGACTCAGCCAATAGAGTCTGCAAGCTTTAAGTTCTCATTTTTTACTGGACAATACATAAGACGGAGACATTATGAAGGTCTCCGTTTATATCTAAGAGATCTCTTGAAACATATACATAAAAAGAACCATTTACATTATTGGTAGCCAAGTGATTAGTTTGTGAATGTACATAGGCAAAGTAAGTAAGAAAATAAACAGGCTCCAGCTTGGAGTGCTTTGTTGCAATAACACAATCTTTCAAATTTCGCAGCAGTACATTCACGGCTCGCTTTAAAGTACTGCCGGCAACAAAACGAAAGTAATACAAGACTGAAAAGCTTTTAATGCAATAAATTCTCATACAACGTAAGCTAAGGGGAGGACCGTACCGACCACTGCCTAGGGCGCTTGTACTACAAAATGTATGTTACTGGTTATACCACTGATATGGGCAGAGGAAAAAGTTACACTGCAGGACATTGGGTGTACTTTGCCTGTGTATGAAAGCTATCAAATATGGAATGCAAGAAGGCTATAATCTATAATCTATAATCTAAGTTGCAAAGATATATTCATTTAAAGCTCTCAGATGTATGCCCACAAACCAACAAGTGTAGTTCGCGCTTACAAATGCTGAATGTGTACTTACAAATAAAATCCAAACCTCAAATGAACATAAGCCCCACAACTTTTGCCGACCTTCCCTGAAACAGGGGTGACATTGGCAAAGTGAACCATTTTTTACAGTATGGGTGGTCAGCCTCATACCAACCTATAAGTCAAGGAATATGAATAATAAATTACATTTAAATATAAAAAAGAACAAAACCTTACAAAGAAATCTATACAAAAAAAGTCAAAAATTTCCTATGCAAAAAATGTAGCAAATGAATACACCAACATTAGAAATCAACATTGCAGATTAGCCGCCACTTCTTCCTGTCCTTGCATACTTCTTTCATTTCATCCAGAGTCATAACCTTTTTCATACAAGTCCTCCTTTTATTATGACTCTGGATATCCCATTCATTCGCTATTTCAGAGATTTGATCCTTCCATACTTTTCTCGGTCTTCCTCTACCACGACATCCATCTATTGTAGCAACATATACTTTCTTCGTCAATCTTTCATCACTCATTCTCTCCAAGTGCCCGAACCATCTTAACATACTTCTTTTAATCTTCACTTTCACACTTTCCCTTACACCACATTCTTCTCTTACAAAATCATTCCTCACCCTGTCACTTCGTTTTTTCCCAATCATACTTCTTAGATAGTCCATTTCTACTGTATGGACTTTACTAATTTCCCTTTCACTCACCGTCCAGGCTTCACTTCCATACATCAATTAAAGATTAAATTAAGACATAAATTAAAGGCGAGTTGAATTAAAACATATTCATACATTTCGTATGATCGAATTGACAACTTATTTCTCAGCACACGATTGGTAAGCACTTGCAAATTAAGAGACTAAAGAATTCAGCATTAAGAATGATGTTGGCACGTGAATTGGCATAAACAATATTGTGTCATCATCCAGCTAGGTTGCTATGGAAAATGCATACAAATATATTATTATTGGTTGCTAAGGACAGCACTTGCTAAGTTTGCTAATTAAAATTACTATTGGTTGCTAAGGACAGACTGACGTTTGCTCGCTGAGAAAAAAGTTCCAAATTGAAAAATGTCACGAGCTCATTCATGTACCATTATTTTTTACGAAACGTTTGTTAAACAAGAAAATAACATTTTTCCATGGTAGTACCACAATAATTTTAGGTGCTTATTTGCTGGATTGGCAAGCTTGTAATGCAACGTCGCAATCGAAAAAAGAAGAAGAGGTCAAATCCTAAGCTTCAAAATCCTTCATTCATATTCCAGACACGGTAAATAATTGTTGGTTATTTTTTTGGTGATACATTGATGGTTATAACATGCCTACTCATAATGTGAAAAAAAATGGTTATTCATTTATTACGTTTTACGTAAATGGAATAGGGAAAAAATTGCATTAATTCAGAACTGCATGGGAGCATTATAACTTATTCCGTGATCTGTGATTATAACAATGCTGCATCGTCAACGGTAAGGAATTTTATTTTGCAACAATTTTGGAAGTGCAGTGAAAAAAATACCCTAGCGTTCTACTTACACTGAGGCCCAGTATTTTGTGCGTCCTTATCAATCAGTACAAAGTCGCTATGTTAACGTTGAAAATACCATGCCTAAGTACCTAATTAATATTTAAAAATAGATAAATTTTTCAATAACAATTTCCAATCAAATTGGCGACGAAAGGTGACGAAGAGAGAAAGGTGGAGGCAATTCCTCGAGGACGTCAAGACTCACCAGGTTAAAGCCAATCATAATGATGATGATTTTCAATAGAATCGCGTGTATTTTCAATAATATTATTCCAAAAATGTGTCTAGACTATTTAACTCAACCCTTATTCGAAACGTTCAATAGCTCCACACCCCCAATGGAGTAATTCATACAATTGATTTATATCCAACAATTAATTATTGCCAATTGTACTAAAGGTAATATTAATACTGAGAAATCCTTTGTGTCATCATTCATACTGTCACAATGGAGAATGCTTAACTGGGAATGATACAGAGCCCGAAGTATACAACATTACATTTCAAACTCAAACATAGCGTTTCCCAAAAATAAAGTATAGAAAATAAAACAGCGCGTATGATGAGCGTTTTAAGTTTGTTTAGATTTTTGATGAAACGCTACGGCTGCGTTTAAACGTATGGTTTTATACTTGTAAGAATGGGGATCTCTCAGTATGTCTGCTATTTACTTAACCGTGATGATTCGCTGGCAGTGCCACGTCACAGATTCTTACCTAATTTGAATAATTGCTACGACAATGATACTAACAATACGGCAATCAGGTGATCGAGATAATTTGCCATACACGGCACAGTGAATACCGCAGGTGAGAACAAAACTCTCGGAATTCATTATGTATTTCATTTAACCAGATTTCAGCAGGAAAATCCAGCTCACTATACAGTAGCTTCTACTTATTTCATCATATATTTTTCATGCTCCCACACTCTCATTAAATAGATGAAACAAAAATACATAACAAATATTTCTTGGACAAGACTTTATGGAGCCTTGAAGATTATTTACTAAGGTTGATTCTTCAGCATGATGCCTCTAGGATTGAGTTCTTTAGCTATTTCATATTTGGATACTCATTGTATGCTCTGAGAATCCCCAAGTTAGGAATTCCATATGTGACGATTATGGATGCCTGCTCAAGAGCGATTTTGTTCAGGTAGTGTCTGATCTTGCTTGAATTCAAGAGTCTTGCATGTTTCAGATCAGAACCATTGTAAATAATATGAGATGTACAAGGCATACTAGACAAAAAAAGTTAATCAATTTGTTTTCGTTCACGCCCATTAGGCGATTGATAAGATTTCATCGTTTCGCTGGTGATTCTATTCCCTCCTGAAGAATTCACGGTTTACAAGAATATATTTTATTTTGTTTCTTATTCTTCATCTTATTCCTCATTGCTGAGGATTGTGAAAGCAATCACTCTTCTCCAGTTCTCTCTTGATTGTGTTGCCCACAGTGCTTTAACCACCTAATCCACCATTAAGTAAATCTTGGAATTTTTCTAAATTTGCTAGACTTGATATGTCATATTTATTGACACATGAATGAGCTAAATTTAGTGTCTATTGAATCTAACTTGGGCTGACGCAATAACCCTTAAATGTCACAGGACACTGTGATAGTCAGTGTGGAAACTACCTACTGACGTGGGTGGCTAATGGCTGTATTCTGTAAGCAAGACTTCTATTTATAACTATCAGCTGCTTTTTATTTTTAACTGAAAATGTATATGTGAAACATAAACAAGCTTACGAATTAGAACAGGGTTTATATTTGTAATTAAGAAGTTTCCGCTATGGACTTGTAATCGGAAGGTAGTAGTCAGACGGCCATATTTGGTTCGTAGAAAATGTGTTGGATTTTTTCTTTACGTATCTTTAAATCAGCTAAATGTGTATTAGTCGTTTTCACTTTTCGCTGATAGTTATCACCAGAGAATTTCTATGCAAATATGCAACTTTTGCTTTTCGTAGACAGTGAAGCAAACATTGTTATATTATGTATACCAAGTGTTTATCACAAACGAAATAAAATGCAATATTACGTTGATTATTGAAGAAATACATATTTATGTCAAGCATTGACTAATAAACATATGTCTGATTTCACCGACTCCTTAATTTTAAGAGGCTGTTTGCAAAATGAAAATAACATTGACGATAAGTTTACAAGACGAATTCAAGTCTTTGATTATTTAAGACCCCTTCAACAAACAATGAGTTCAACGGGGAAATTTTGTCGTCAAAAGTATTTTCAATGTCGATTTCGTAGAAAGCGTATACTTATGATGAGGAATTAATAGGTTACAGTTGAAAGTAATTAATTACCCTGTTAATTTGTCGTTATTCCATAAAAAGCTGCCAGAGACTTGATCTGCTTTTGTTTCTTCTTATCTTCGCTTGATGTTTTAAATTCTTCATATTTATTCATGTCGCAATAGAAAGTTGTTGAATTAGTATATTTTATATTATTTTGGTTACAAGCGGGCGGTACACATGTACTCATTTACATACATAATTTGAACGTACAACATTACAAACTAGACGTTGTGTAGCACAATACCCCAAGTATACAACATTCCACTCGGACTCAACCGCAGCGTTTTACAGAACAATAGTGAAACTACAACAGCTCCAACCATCAACGTTTCAGATTCTACAGAAGTTCGTGAAACTTTGATGGGTTGCTGGAGAGTGGAAATGGGCAAGACCACGACGGTGCCGTGGTCGACATGATACAAGCAACGCTCCGATCAAACACGTATCAGTTTGAATCCTCGCTCGGTTTTTAATTAGTGGATTAGCATGCAAATTGTATGCACGGCACGACAGAGCAGAGTTTCTAGCTGGCGTGTCGCTGCCGCGTGGGGTTACGTGCATTTAACAACTCATTCCATCAACTTTTACCAATGTTTGTTTAAATTGTGGACTTTTCATTTAAATTTCATTCAAACCTCGGTAAGCCAGCTACGTGTAGTTTTTTTTCCCCATTTAACCATAAGTTTTTAACCTCAAGTCTTTAATTTTAAGTTTAACCAAATGCTTGATTCATTACATCAACTTAAGGCAAAATTGTATTAATATCCCTTAAAACATTGTGTTCAGACTAAATAGCAGATTATTATAAATCAGATTCTTATATCCCTTGACTTATTAAAGGTTGGTATGAGATTGGCCACCCATACTGTAAAAAATGGTTCATTTGTCAATGTCCCCCCGGTTTCGGGGACGGTCGGTAAACATGCAGGGTTTCATTTCAAGTTGCAGGGTTGAGGTTCATTTAAAGTTTGCAATTCAATTTGTAAGCGTGATATTACACGTGTCTGTGGGCATGCAATTGATTTTAAATGTTAGTACATCATTGTAACTTAGATTACAGAACCCTGTACTAGAGCAATTTGATGATACTATTCTTAAAGGTTTATTTTTTCAGTCCTTCCCACTCCAATGTCTCTTACACATGGATCCTTAGTTTAGGTGTAGTAACGTTGATAGGAAGTAGTCTTCTTTTTAGTTTCTCTACTGGCTTACACACACCAGACTATTTTCTTGTACATAATTACTAATTTGCATACAAATAACCTTATAAGAAAATACAAAAAGCTGAAAAATGTGTGTAGGAATTAGTTTGTCTTTTATGTGATCACATTTGTATATCCCACTAGATAAAAAAAAAAGTCTGGGCGTTCAACAAAAGTCTTCACATAAGACAATGAGGTACGAATCAACAAAGAAAAGATTAAAAATCTGATAAAAAGTAATATGCTGAGAGTTGAGGTTATCGTGGCGGACAATGCTCTCACGTTTTAACGCGGAAGGTGAATGAAAAAAGAAAAATAAGTTGAAGACGAATTTCTAAATAATCGGTAATTGTGCAAAAGTTCAACATCTTGAGCGTCAACTTTCTCCACAGCGCGGCAGCACCAGCGTTTTTTTTTTAGTTTCTCTGGACGAACGTGACAAAGAACGGCTTTATAGCAAGTGCCTACTTACCTAGCTGCTATAAGACTGCATACTGTTTGGGTACATTTCATCATTATTTGTAAAGATTCAAGAGTAAAGTAAACTTTTCGATGTTTTTCTTTTTTTGTTTATAGAAAATTTGTTTCGATAAAATACCACCTTGATTCCACAATGAAGACACCCAACTTTCTCTTCATGTGTTTGTGTTGGTCAAGATGATTGACGATCCTCTGTAGTCTCGTTCCTTACGATTTTGCTGTGGTTTTCCATTCAGAATTTTCTTCTTTGCATATACCTATTTCATCTAAGCATGTCTCTTATACAGCAAGTTCTATGAATCTTCCCTTCAAACATATTCCATCCCTAGAATTTGTTCATAGTTGAAATTTTATGAATCTTTAATGTTCTAAGGAGATATTTATTTTCCTCCCGCCTGTTCACTTAAGTATATATACAAGGATAATTTATTAATAAAGTACACATAATTGAAGAGCGCCGTTTTTGTGTGTGTCACACCTCAAGGGCCCTCTCAAATCACGGATAAGATTTTTTGTAAAGATGCGTCTTTAGTGCTCCTTTAAAGATACCAACAGTGCCTTCCTCACATTAGGTGGTAGTCTGTTCCACTCCATTGGGCACGCAAACCGGAAAGCACGGTCCCCAAAATTAGTGCGTGTCTGACGTGACGGCTGGACTAAGTCAACCACCCCACACCCTGCAGATCTGAGAGTTTGACGTCTCAAATCTATCTCAATAGGTGAGAACATGTCAGACAGGTATGAAGGAGCCGTACCATTGACAGCTTTGTAAACCATCAGATAAACACGGTAGATAAGTAGGTACATAATTGCATTTTTTTCTCGATTAACATTTTTTTTCAATCACTCTATAATCTATGCTGCACGCTGAATTAAAAATGATGTAAACAAATAGGAAATGAAACAAATAAAAAGGAAATTGATTGATTGTTTTTTACTTGAAATATGCATGCATGTATAATTCAATTAGATCCAGCTACACTCAATATGTGTCGATAACATAAGCAACAATGAATAAGATTTTGCAACTGAAATAATTAATTGCAAATGTAGTGTAAGTATTTTATTCCTCACAATCACAAAGGAAGCGAAATTTTAAAAACATAAGCATACTTGTATACACATATATATACCTATCTAAATAGAGATGAATGACCTTACATGATTAGTGGACAATGGGTGTGATGAATCCAACGCCACTTGAGATGCCCGTCTGCAGACTGATACAGATAGTCGGTATCTGATACAATTAGATCGGATCAAACAAATGACACCTACATGTGCGGCTATATTTGAATATCTTATCAATATTGATTGGGGAATACATTTCACAATACACAGAGATAAATAAATAAAAAAAGACTAACATTTTGTAGTAAAACCATACATATATTTTAATGAAATTTGCACATTTGACATATACAAAGAGTTGTGTGGTCACAAGGCTGGGTTGTGAGGACGAACGCTAACTAATAATATGGTGCTATTGGTAACTGGATCCTAGTCACATAGACGTGTGGTGTTTGCTCATAAAGAATCAAATTTCGAACATCCGTACCAAAATCGTTCCCGAGTCAATTACAGAAATTATGAAGAGAAGCATTAAGGTGAGCAGACATTTTCATATTTCCAAAAAGTCTAAATTTTCAACGTTTTCGAACGTCTTCCGAAAATGATTTCTTATTGAAAAACAAAATAATAATGAAACTTCAATTCCGACTTGTTGAGTAAAGTCTCTCTGTATATACATTACAATACATTTTCCAATTTGGATAAGTTTAAAATAAAAATAAAACTGTAAATCACGGTTTTACAATGGATAACAATATCACAAAAGCTTCAAGGAGTGACATTGTAAAGGTCAAGGTATAGAAAGTAAGCTGTGTCATGTTGCCAACACGGTTATGCTGCCGGCATACGTGTTTTACTTTTTTACTTTTCTGCACAAAGAGAGGCCACGTACCGGCTGATTGCACTTTTATTGCGCAGCCGTAAATACAATTCCATTTCATTAGGGGAGAGGGCGGCATAATTTATAAGCGAGGGCTGCAGCGGCGGCGGTACTGCTTCTTAATTAGCAGCAACCTTAAAAAATCCCCCCCGTTTCCCGCCGCTGTTGCCCCGCACTTTTAGGGGTAATTTTTAAATGGTCCAGGGTCTAATTAAATTATGATGCTTTCATACGGTGCTCCGAGCATTATGCGCCACAAATCTGACCTCTACAGTTGGAGGAGCAGAGTTTAAGCCCAAGTGGAACAATATCTAAAACAACATTCTACTTATTTTTTTCATATTATATACTTAACTTGTAACGAAAGGATTTAAATAGGTTTGTAGGGAAAATAAAGAACATAGGAAAATTTGAATATGGAATAGAACAAAAACAAGAGAGGATCGAGCTTGAGAAAAAAAGGAGATATCAGTTCGCCTGGCTGGCAGCCGCTGATGAATTTTGTTGTGATATATATTGTTTTTATTGTGATGGTGAATCAAAAAAAGATAAGCATTTAATGTGATCGTTGTATTACATATTGTGTCGTTCATCTGTCAGTGGAGAGTTTCGTAAGCTGAATATTCCTTCTTTTTTTTTTTTTTTTTTTTTTAAATAATTTATTCAACAAAACAGGAAAATACATTAAAATATATAAAACAATAATAAAAATATATACAATTGATGTTGTACCTTCCCAATTACAATGTTGACATTAAATATAAGTATTAAAAATAAAAAGAATATAAAAAAGAATATAAATATAAATACTAATGACAGTAAGATATTTTTTCATACAATGTTGACAATTAATATAAGTATTAAAATAAAAAAAAAGAAGAGAATATAAATATAAATACTAATGATAGTAAGATATTTTTTTTTTTCTTTTTCAAACACAAAATATAAAATATAAAAACCTATTAAAATAATCATGATAACCGTAATGACACCAAACAATAAGAGATAAAAACAGAATTGCATATATCAAATCAGCCTTACATTCACTTGAACATGCCAATATTTTTAATTATAATTTTAATTTTTCCCACTCACTAATACCTACACACTGAAATTCTAGTCAGAATTCATTATTCATTATATTTCATGAACACGTTTCTATTATTATTACAATTACAATTATTATTATTATTATTTTTCTAATGTGTGATTAAGAAAAAATACTTTCGAAGCAGATTTTAAACAAACACCTCGTTGAAGATATTATCCTCATCAAAACATTGTCGCAGCCTGTTGTGCCTAGACTAAAAGGTTGGTATGAAGCTGATCCTCGTCTAATCTAAGTTGCTAATATCACATCTGTTTCAGGGAAGGGCGGAAAGAGTTTCATGGCCTATGTTCATTTGAGATTTTATGTTGTGTTGTTATGCGGCATGTGTAAGTGCGAACTTGTGGGAACGTGTCTGTTTGTGAACTTGCATTTAATTTTAATTCTGAATGTACTTAATACATCTTTGAATTTAGATAAGTTGCAGTTACTATTAAGTAAAATTCCTACTTTCTTCCATGGATATACAGAACTCCTCCATGCTTTCTTCACGTCCTTTTCACTGCTGAAAAAGCGTAATTCTCGAAATAAAAATTAGTCTTAAACTAAATTAGGTGGTTAGTAACTGTAGGTATGCCCGTAAGTGCTTTAAAAAAACTCTGTTCGACATAAAACTTGATACTCAAAGTCTATTAGCTTTCAGTAGGTATCTACTTATTACTTCATGCCATTACTTATTAATTCGAGAATCTAAAAACGTTTAAGCATGAATTTATTTTTTGGATCACTTGTGAAAACAATAGAGAGAAAACACATTGCACAAAACACGACGAAAAAATAATTTTCTCCCGCCCAAAGTGCAGCCGAGCCGTCAATCGAAATTTCTCAATCGGGACGCCGCACTGTACGCGCGAAGCAGGTGCAGCAAAAAAAAAAAAATAACCTCACGTATGTATGTAGGTAGGTATAAACCTGTGTACATTTTAATTTGTACCTCCCCGCGCTCAGTGTGTCAACGCAACGCTAATAATAATAATCGTTTGCGGACGGCATCGATTGCGCGGCTATTTCGGGCCAGCGCGTACATTTATATTTTGGCCCGTGGGAAAACCGGTCCGAGCGGCAGTACGCGATACATATAAAAATAATAAGTAAACCGCTCGGTGGAATCGTTTGAGCGCCGAGTGCGAAATGGATGCGGTGCCTCGCGCTGCACCGGGAACACAACATACAAACAGTGCGGGCGTCATCAATAAGCAACGGATTGTGATGGTTTTGTGGATTTCAAACAAGCAATAATTGCGATCTCTGTTCGCGTGTGCCTGCTATGTTTACCCTGTGTAATAAAGGGGAAATCTCACTTTATTGTGCGTTCCTTGTGCGTTGATCTAATGGATACATTTGTATTATGGAGGTCATTTCAATATAGGTATGATGGAAAGATATATACCTACATTTAATGAAATTAGGTAGGTGCGAACACAAGGGTCTTAAATGAATAATCCAAGTGTACGATGAACGTAGGTCCATTATCCATCATTCAGTTCACATGATTTTTAGCTAAAAAACGCAACTAAGCTACACATATAGTTTTTTTTTTTTTTTAAAGAAATCCCGTGCGGGATACTCCCTAGGCCTAGATTCTAGAGACTCTAGGGGTCTATGACACTTGTTGTAGTGCCGCAGAGGTGTACAAAGCTACAAAGCACCATTACTCAAGCAAGACCCAGTTGCTGTAAGGCTGGATGGACCTTTGGTGACCGGTCATTCGTAAAGGTTTATGAATTTTTCAACCCAGCGAAGAGCACATTTGAAAATATAAATGGTATATTTTTTGTGCTCCGCCGGGATTCGAACCCACAACCTTCCCATTCAGAGTCCGCAGTGTTACCACTGAGCTACGAACCGGTCAAGTGTAAATTCTTGCCGCGTTATCCCCGAAGGTGTTGCATGTGGCGAGTTGAACCTATTTATTTTTACAGGTAAGTGGGCCGGCCGTAGGTACGCCAACCACTTGTGGTGGGGGGGCTAGGTACACGAATAATATGTAATTAGTAATGCTACTAAGTACTAAGTAATAACATTATCTCTTAAGTATCTTGATCCATTGAGGTAGGTATCTACTGCTAGATACTTATCTAAAGTATTGTCTGCTACAAAAGTATTTCATAATGAATTTGTCTTATCAAACAATATCATCCTTTCATAATATTTCTTCTTTCTTTCAATTCTATAAAAATGTTTTATTTTATTTCAGTTGGGTCTAAAAATGACAATTTGCAACCAACGATGATGGACTGAATTGCTTTATCAATAAAGAAGAAAGCTTATAAAGCCAAAGAAGCAGAAGGATGAAAGGAGCCATAACAAATGGTGAAGTTTTAAAGAGATGGAAAGGCAGATACTCTGACATAGGATTAGGATTTAGGAAGTATGAATGCAGCAAGGACTGTAACTAAGATGGTGATGGTTTGCATATTTTTTCCTTGTTGGATTTTTATCACTTGTACTTAGTTAAAACTTATGGTTTTGTCTTGTCATATATTGTTTTACAAAAGCCATCTATAATAATAATCTATAATCTAAGTTGCAAGGATATATTCATTCAAAGCTCTCAGATGTATGCCCACAAACAAACACGTGTAGTTTGCGCTCACAAATGCTGATTGTATACTTACAAATAAAATCCAAACCTCAAATGAACATAAGCCCTGCAACTCTTGCCGACGTTCCCTGAAACAGGGGTGACATTGGCAAAGTGAACCATTTTTTACAGTATGGGTGGTCAAATCTAAAATAAAATAATAATCTAAAACGGAAAATCACAATTTTACATTTCTTAGTGTCATACAATGGAGAATAAAAAAAAATACATTCTCATTTTTTCTGCACAGCTGCTGGTGACTAGTGTAGTACTTCATTGGTAAGAACAAAGGAACTGATACGAGTTATCGAGAGATCTGTGATTCAAGTATAAATATAGTTAGTATCAATACTCACAGTGCCAAAGTAAACATTCAGGGAAAGTTGTGTACAATACAATGGTACAATAATAATTCAAGATTCTGGTACTTTTCTTAAGTAGGTATATCTGTAATGTTGATGGATCACTGACGATCAGATGATAGCCTGGGAAGACTAGATCCGGCAGTTAGCGACCGAGAACACGTTACTTGATGAATATAATGTTGCATTATGATTGTGTTACCCAACCTTTCTCTCCAAGGCGCCCGAGAGCGGAGTCTATGGGAGAAGTCAGCGGAGACTAACTTTCCCTTTGATCGCGGAAGCACAAGCTCGAAAACAAGAGTCGAGATAATTCCCAAGGAAGGAAAACAAACTCGATAATTTATTCAATTCGCGTGCACGATGGACATATTGCGACCTCTTCAATAAATTAAATGTAGGGTAAAAAGTATAGGTACATAAGTAGGTCGAATTCGACCTAGTAAACGTCAGAGGGGGGGTGGGGCGAACGGTACAGAAACCCACCTTATCTGCTGGGATGTTCTTGGAGGCCATGGCGAATGTGTCCCGAGGAGTCCTACAGGTCAGGGGGAGATGCGAGGAAAATAATCCACGGATGTTTCAAAGAAAAACTCCACAGCTGCAATAGCCAACACAAAACACAATAACACTACGTCTCTCTCACTTTTCCATCGTAATGGAGCACACACAGAATTTAAGAGTAGGGAAACATTGAAAACCACATCGTTAATAGCTAGGTTCAACACATAATCATCGTGATTAAAACTACTGTAATCCTCGATTTTTCACAACCACAACACAGACGCAGCGACTGTCAGAAAGCAAGCACGTAAAATGGCGAAGATACACCCCCACCGCCAGGGTTGATTAGTTCACGCTCGGCCGCGAGAGAGCGGCACCAGCACAAATAGTGTCTCGTTCTGGTCACAGATGGCGTTGTTAGAGGCAGCAAGCTACTAGACATATTACATTACCAGCCAATCATAGGTACCCTTGGTAGGTAGCCTATTCAAAGGTATACTGGCAAGAATATCTGAGGTTTGCTATGAGCGGCAAATTCAAAAATCTTTCCATCAATAGATACCTTTAGATTAATTTTCAGGACCATAGGTAAGCTGAAATAGGAAAATTTCGGAAATAATAAGAGGCTTATAGGAGACAAGAAAATATGTTTTATTCACCATCGTATTGCGTAAATAATCACCTTTTATTGAGCTTATTTACTGTCACAGTAATGTCAGCCTCCATATTTTGAAATTAGGTAATGGTTTATGTACAGTCACAGTTAATTTATTTTTGTTAAGTTACTATCACAGGTAAAAATTTCATTAAACATCTTTGAAAATTTAGTCGTTCATGATAAAGGTAAAATTAAATGCAAATTGTATAATCACTTAAAATTAATTACTCAGTACATTAACCTTTTATGGATTTGGCATCAATTCTATTATCAAAATTCTGGCTGACTCCATGGTAAGCACAGCTGTTAAATAAACAGAGTAAGAAGTAAGTATGCATTATTTAAATAATAATATGGTATAAAATAATTTAATAAGAAATATAAAAATCTGCCACTAGGCAGGAAGTGCACAATTTTGATCAAATTTTACTACAAATATTTAGTAGCAAATTTACTGTAAAACTGGTTACATACCCCTTCTATAAAAATAACAATAATTTGGCCATTGAATTTTTTTTATCCCATGCTTCAAAATGATGTACCTCATAATAATACCTTTACAAATTATTCACTATGGAATGTATTATACTCCGATAAAATACATTGGATATAAGAAATACATCAAGCATTAAAACATGAAATAAGTTATGCACTTATAAAAAAAGTTACATTTCATAAATGCTCATATCTTGAAAATTTCAAGTATTTTTGTTGTAAATATTAAAATTAAAGTACATACCATTTCTTTCATTTCCAGCGCCGGTGAATGAAGTGTAGCAGCATAAATATCTCCAGCAATAACACACAACTTTTCTCTTTTCATGGCGTTATGTGAAAACAATGTATAAAACCTTAAAGGGAATAACTACAATAATCTAAGCTGCAAAGATATGTTAACATTTAAGCCTCATATTAAATGCATGCTCACAGTCAGGCATATGTAGGTTCACGCTTACACATTCTGCATGTGTGCATACAAATAAACAAAACCTCACATGAACACGAACCTTACAACTCCATAACATTTGAAAACATTGACTAGATATGAATAAATGCAGGACTATATGGCTATTTTATGTGTCCAAAAATTTAATACGTCATATTGAAATTGTTGCATAGAAAACATTTATAAATTAAATTTTCACATGTTTACAAAACTAAGTAAATGAAAATGTTTAGTAGACCAATTGTTATTGAAGAATTGGCTTTCTTCTCAATGTCTTGCTGGTATCTAACTAATGTTTTCAGGACATACTCTTGAGTAGCGAAGGAAAGCAATGTTGTTGGAACTTAAAAACCTTACAAGTAGAAAAAAATAGATAAAAAAAGGTGAGCCTAGACGAGAATGTTGAGCATGTATGGAAGAGTTTGAGGAGTCAACGCATTTAGTGGCAATTTATATTTTTACAGATTGAAATAGGCATGATTTAAACAAGATCCAATTACAAAGTAAATTTAAATTAAGGTTATTCATAATGCAGTCGGCAGATAAAAAAGTGACATCACTCATCCGGGTTGCTAAGGATATAGCTAACCACAGCCCACACTTGTTTTTGGTTGCTATGGGCCTTAGTCACCCAGACCTGTGTGCCTAATGCTGGCTACACACTATGGTCTACCGGAGAGTTTGACTTGAGCAAGTGACCAGAATAAATGCACACATACTCAAGTGTCACTCGAAGGAATTGATTTTTGATCTTGCTCGGATCGCCTCTGCAAGTAGACCTCTCCAGCAGACGGTAGCGTGAATGACCAAGAAAAAGATGAATGATGTTCTTTTGACATAAATTGATTCAAGTTACAAAATGAAAACAAGGGCACTTGTAAATGGCTTGTTAATTTTCAATTTTACATTTTGTTCATCAATAGGAGGCGAAAAAGGCCATAAAATGGCTGCTCAGTATGTTAAAAGAATTAAAGATATATCTGCAACAAAATGACAACTAATTATAAAACAAATCACAAAAACTATCACTCATTGTTAAGGTTCTTAAAAATATGTTGATTTTGAGATCTTCACTGCATTCTCCCACGTTGAAATCTGCTTCTCGATCCTTGGTGAAGTTTTTATTATTATCTCCTTATATAATAATTCAACCCTTGATTTTATGGTTGACATACTACTGTAAAACTCTTGAAAATAATACTGTCTACTCTCACATGAAAATTGTTAAAAAAAAAAGTAAACATACATAATCACCTTGGATTTCAACTGACTTTTTGCATTGCCTTGAACATCAAAGCAGCAGTGACTTTTTGAACAGCAGATAATGTGAGTAAATCTTGGATTTTTTTAAATTAAACAGGAGATTAATATATAGAAACACACAGAATGCCATTTTCAGTATTTCCATACTTTAACTAATTTTTGAAAAAAGTCCTACATTCGATTATGGTTTGGTGGTGCCCCTGGTTATGACTCATATCAAACATTTAAAAATGACAAAGCAATCATAAATACAAATAAATAAAAAATGGTTAAGTAAAGCATTTCTGTACATAACAGCATATAAAGTTATACTAAGATCTCTCTGCGGAAATGTACGTTTTTAATTATTGTATGCTTTAAAAAAAATTTAGGCTTGCACCGCTAGCTTCATATATTTGAAATTGTTTTTCTGGTTTTTGCCCGTGGTGCATTGCTTTTTTCTTTACCTTTCTTCTTTTACATATCCTTCCTGTGCTGTGGGTAACTTTTTGGGAGCTCTGGTACTTAAAAAATAAAGAAAAATAATAATGTACTATGGTCAAGACCCAGAGAAATAATTCCAAGCATGCCATTTTTTCCGTAACAAAAAAAGTCCTAATTTAGTAAGGTTTTTGGAATCTAATTCAAAAATGAAAATAAAACTTTTTTTCTCACAGACAGAAATTGACTATAAGCAATTGATTAATAAAGCCTGAAGGCTGTTAACTTGCAATTAAGGTATCAATTACTTGTAGCCATAATATCTCAAGTCTAACAATATTGATAATTTAATTACATTATAAGACATGTATTCTTCATGTAATTAACTATGATATACCTGAACTTACAGTATTTGAAAACAAATCAAATTGTAGCCACTTTAATGATGATTTTAACTATGCCTAACTATAAAATATTGGTTGGGTCAGCTATTCTGCAAGGCGATGTTCAAAGGATATTCCATCCTCCTGTTCACCAATCCTACACACACTTCCCTTAGTTCTCGTTAGTGCATAGAATGGTTTGTATTTATTACCATACCCATAAATAAAAACCAATCTAAGCGCTGGTAAGGCCTAGCGGAAGTGTAAGTAGGATTGGTGAATACTAGGGTAAACTTGGGTACATTAAACTTAGCTTAGTTCCTTTGTAGCGAACAAAAAGGGAAAACTTTTGAGAATCGTGTAGGTAGATTATTTCCGTTAAAATTCACATGAGTTAACATTGAAATATAGCAGCTTCAACGACCTGATTATTTGATTAACTGTTTTTTTTACATTTTGAAATATTAGCTAACATACTTTACCTACTTTACCTATACAAGAAAATCTGATAAAAAGTATTAAACAGAAAATATGAGAAAAACAAAAATGCACATTGCAATCTCAATTCCATTGACAATTGGTTCTGGATATTAAAAAACGGTACCTAAAATTTGGGAATTGTCAATGAAATGACGATTGAAAATATAAATAGCACCAATACTTCTTAACTAAAATTAAAATAACTTCACAGAAGAAAGATACTTGATATTTGTTAATTTTTTTTCTTAATTAGCAAAGTTGTAAACATAATTTTAACCCCCATTTTCAATAGTTCTACTGACTATTCCCTAAAGGCCTGACTAGCACTTTGAATGTTTTATTTTTGCACCATCATTTGCAAAAAAAAATCTAAGCTCTAGTGAGGCCTTAGGGATGTGTTCTCAGAAAACGTGAATATGGGGGAAGATTAAAGCCAAAAAATAAATAATTAGTAAAAAAAATAGTAACGAGAGCCACAAAAGGATGTTTTCAAGAGCATAGAATTATTTCTAACCACAATATAACAAACACATCAGAATTTAGAGGGAAATGCAAAATGAAGATCCTACAATAAGTCACAGGGCCTGGAGACAATACTATGGTTCTACATGAATATTTGTGTCACAACAAAATGCCCATTGACAGAATGTCCACTGATGTAATGCCCATTGACGAATATCCACGCGACAAAATGTTTGACGAAATGTCCAACAATGTCATCAGGCCCTAATTAAGGGTGGTTCGAGCGGTGGGGCTGAACCAGGACCCCGCATCCTAGGGGACCCCCAAAATGTTTAAAAAATATATATTACAAAGAAAAGAAAAGGTGGAACGGATTCAGTACTCAGATAAGTTTGTTGGCAATAAGTCAGTTGGAGGGGGGAGGAGAAGGGAGTTGGGAGCTCCCATTTCCCTGCGCTAGGACCCCCAGTGGTCTTAATTCAGGCCTGAATGTCATGTCCACCATTTTGTCGCGTGGACATTCTGTCCATGAACATCATATGGTGGAACCATGAATATTACTACCAACTGTTAAACTCATATGGTAATACTGTTTTTCTTTGACAAAATCCTGCTTTATCATTCATGCAATCTTTCTGACAACACTTCTCCTAATTCAAGGTATGTCAAAAGGCTCTTCTATCAAAATATAAAATATGAACCAGGAGCGAAACAGCACAGCTAACTTCATGGTAGATCATCAAAAGGGGTATCTTACAAGATGGCAGGGGTAGTTTTGATTTTGTAGAATAATATCCATGTAGCACTATTACTCGTAAGGGGCTGTCCATATATTACGTCATTCGCATAAAGGGGGGGGGAGTCTGGTCTGCGGATGATGGCAAATGATGTACGAGTACCAAAAGTGACGACGTCGTTTTTGTAAATACCAATTTCTACAAAATTTACTAAATATTATGTAAGTAATATAACATTATTACTTATTAAGCTCATCCATTATTACAGCAAGAGGGGGAGGGGGGGTCATTAGATAATGACTATAGGATGATTGTAAGGGGGGGGGGGGGATCGAAAATTGGCCAAAATCGATGACGTAATTTATGGACGGCCCCTAAGCGCCAACGCGAACCTAACATCAAGTACAAAATATTCATATTGTACATTTTAAAGTTGGCCACTTTGCCACATACAGCGTTCTACCATATATAATACCCTCGTAGGATATCAGCCAATAATCATCCATAAACTAAAATTTTGCAGCTATTGAAACACATGATTTTTGTTAGACAGATACTTGGGGGTAATATACTAAAGAAAAATACTAAACACAACTAATTATGATTCAAAGTTCTCAAGATTGTTGGATACAGAGTCTGTGTGGACAATAATTAACAAAATTTTGACAATAAAGGGAATTTAACAAGTCCACATTCATGGTACATTTTCTTCCCGCAAGGAAGAAATATAAAATAAGTAAGATTCCTTGAAAATTTACCACAATAGTCCACACAAATAAGTTAATAATATTTCAATATAAATAAGATAATAATATAAGCATCACAGGGTTATACAAAGACAATAATGATAAAATAAGAAAAACATAAAAAAAGTACAACAGTAAAATACGGCGAGGTTTTTGTGTAGCATATAACTTTACTTCTTCTAAATGTATTGAATAAAACACGAGTAAAATGAAAGTACAATACATAGTGTTAAGTATATCATTATATTTTAATGCATAGTGTTAAATATATGGAAATATTTCAAAGCCTGCGACCTGAGTCTTGAACGTGGTCTTCTCCGATGTCTTCATCTGTTTCTCTTCACTTTTCGACAGCTTGTTGCGGTGACAGCAAATAAACACCTTAAAAACAAAACTATCCAACTAAGTTAAACATTATAAAGTCTACATAAATATAAGCACAATAATACAGTACATAGTAGAAAGGAGGATTCTTGTGATGACGTGGATTTCTTAAATAAACAGATAACAATATACACTAGTAAGCAAATGTATGCGGTTAAGTTTTAATCTCATTTTGTGGAGGATGTTAAAATAAAATACTTTTCTCAGAATGCTATCACATTAAGATACTTGTGGTAAACACATTGCATGTTAATCAACCAAAAGACAAATGAACTTGAGGAAAATATTGACCATAAATGAGCACTTTGTAAAAATTGCCTCACCGCACACACTGCTTTTATAATTTTTGGAAGAAACATTATCAGCTTTTGATTGGATAAAAACAGAATGGTTGAATAAAGACCATTAAGGAAAAGTTGCATTTTTCAAGTATTGATTGGAATTCAAAGCATATATTTATTTTAAATTTCATTAAAAATAGCTGTAGCGGACTCAAATAATTATGTTTATTCCAAAAATCAGTCATTAATAAAGTCTTACAAATTTAATATCCACTAAATTCAACTATAACAGTCAAAAGTAGAGATTTTAATGCAGAAATCACAAGCTCTGTGATTTTTTTCTTCAGACTAATAGAAAATACAGTCTGATTTAAATATAAAATTCTAATGTGAGTTGTTTGCTTATTTAGTGGATATTTAGATAATCAGCAAAAATATACAAGATTATTATTTTATTTTGGAATATTCACTAAAATGAAACATACCCAACTAGATGATTTAAACACTCAAATTTCAATAGATCGAGGACTGAAGATCTTCAAAATATTTTAACAAAAATATGTGATTTCAGTACTTATTGAATTACTTTAGTAAAATTTAATTAAAGTTGAACAGGTTAGACCATGAATTAGAAATGCATTTGATTAGATTTAAAAATTAAATCATCAAAAGGTTGACTTGAGAATTTGCAGAATTTTGAAAATAATATATTATGAGCAATCATGAAATTTTTAACCAACAACTTTTTTCTTTAAATGTTTTTTTTTTTGTGTTTAAAAGACTGCAAGTCCTCACTAAAAGTTGCACACCGTTTCATTTGTTTCAATGACCATCTAAATAGTGGTTGAAACAAGAGGAAAATAACTTATTACCAAGTGGTTTCAATGGATATTGTTAGTAAACGTATTGCTAATCAGAGAAGTATAATGGACTCCACAAAAATATATATTCTCAGCGAGCAAACCTCACACATCTGTGTAAAGGGTGCTTAGCAACTAATAACAAAATATTAGTTTGGTTTTTCCCTAGCAACCCAGCCGTGCGACACCACAATTTTGTTGTGTATGGAATTTGTGCAGAGTCCATTGTATTGTTAGGGTTGCCTAGCTCGTAAACTAATCATTCATTCAACATTTTTTGCGCACTTACAGTATCCATGCCTTTTTCCACATCGCTAAAAAATGAGTGACAAGAATCTCCCATTGAATAAATATAAATGTATTTTAAACAAGGTTTCACATTATTTTTGTGGGCGTCCCCCCTCAGTAATATATTCAAGAAAAGGCCCCAAATAAAACAAACATGTTAAATTATAAATGACATAAAAATACTATTAAATAATCATATTCAAAACCATTCCTTGAGTTATAGTAGGTTGGTATGAGGCTGACCCCCATGCTGTAAAAACCCCTGTTTCAGGGAAGGTCGGCAAGAGTTGCAGGGCAAGTCCACATACGGCAAGTTTAAGCGCGGACTTGCACGTGTCTGCTTGTGGCAATGCACGTAATATGAATCTTCAATGTAATACATCTTTGCAACATAGATTAATTATAGATCTGAGCTAAACTGAAGTAAAAATATTTGCATAACTTTAGCTTAGCGGGTTGGTGACTATGCTGTTATAATTAAAGCATTGTGGAGCAGAATATAAATAAACGACATCCTAAAGGATGAACGAGAACAATTCAGGCACAGTTTGCTTATCCTTCAAAAATTGTGATTAATTTACAATATGTATGAAAAATACATTTTTTTTCATACAATGTATGACCGTGAGCGCTCTTTTCAGATAACAAAATCATTAATACAAAAAATCATACAAGGACAGGAGAAATAGTTAGGTATCAACAATAACATAAGTAGCTCGGTATCAAAAATGAAAAAAAAAACCTCATTTAAATTTTTTACAACAGGCGATTTTGTGAGTCATAATGTTTTTTGCCCGGATGTTTGAAAGTTGAATTATTGTTGGTGGGTAAACCCCACATGTCTTTGTAACTAGGGTCGCTAGCAACCAATAAGAAATCATTAGCTAGCCTTTGCCCTGGCATCCCGGTCATGCTGAAATCATAGCTTTTGACATTTGGAAATGTGCAGACCTCATGGAAGTAATAAAGACTTGTACAGAAATGGTGAGATGGTATTTGTTCACAAAGTGGTTGGAAATTTATCCATCTTTGATACTAAACTACTCTAATCATGTTTTCCCGTTAAATCAGGAAAGAATTGAATATTTTCACTATCCACTCAAAAACTGGTTACAAAAGTGTTTTCATACAATTTGAATAAAAAAAAGTAACTCAAATCATCAATATTTGACCATTAGAATGAAATATTTCTTTCCTAGTCGTAGTATTTTTAGGGCATAAAAGTGAATAAACATGGTTTCAAATGCAAAATTAAAATGTTACAATTGATGCATTATCGCAATAATCCACAAGTTCAATGGCATGCATTCCATAAAGAGCTAAAGAGGCCAAAAGAGAATATTGAGAAAGAGAGTTCTGGCCTTTCTAGGTCTCTATGAAATGCACACATGTGATAAATATCAAGACATAAAATAAAAAATAAGACAGAAAATAGTTCCTATACTCTTTCCATTAAAGGGAAATTTCATACAAATGTTGAAAATAATTTGTGATTAAATGAAACTATTACAAGGATGTTCAAATAATTTTACAAAAAATATTTTTTAACTAGGTATAAATGATATGAAATATTTCTTAGGGCTATGATATAATTTCTGAAAAAGCATATTTTTTACATGAACATTTTGGAGAACATAAAAAAAAACAGATGTTACATTTGAAGTAAATAATAAATACAAAAGAATGGTAGATGTAATATCACATTATAATTTTTTATTTCATTTATTCAAACCGATTTCAAACTTTGTATGAAAAATGTTTTTAACTTGGGAGAGCATAGGAAAATGGTCAAAATATAAGAAGCATGCACTCGATAGAGGCTGGTAGGGGGCAAAGAGTAAAAGTACACCTAAAGTTTGACATTACAAGGCCACTTGAGCTCATTTCTTAGGGTCTCTTATTTTGTTTGGTTTTCTAATTGTTTATTTGCCTCAATGAAGTGCATGCACCTTTTAAATGTGATGATATTTTCTCACAACAGACACATTCAATAGAACTACAGGGTTAGTACTATGCATACATACTTACTCAATGAAAAATCTGTAAAAAAACGTTATGAACATAGAATTATACATCACAAGCATTACTACAAAAATATTTTATTGTATTCATGCATAACCATTTGGAAGTATTACATATCCCTGCAGTTATAAGGAAAATAATGGAGTTGGTATTTAAAGCTAAACAGAAATGGGAGAGAAGTAATATTACATTGCAGACACTTCAGTAATCTTTTGTGACAGTGGAAACATGAGTATGGGCAGTTTGCTAATTAGATATCAAATGAATTTTGTGTGTATGTGTAGACAGTTCTTATTTCTCAAACAAAATGCATTACACAGGCAGGATTTCTTTTGGCTATTAACCTTTTCGCTTCTGAATATTCTGCTTACATGAATACCCCCAGTACGGAATACTTTTTCAAGCACACTTTTTAAAACATTTTTTGATGTCCTAGCTTAATTGATTGACCACACTTCAAACTATGTGAACAGTCACATATAAGTTATTCAAGAACAAAAATCACAGGTTTAGCACATATTTCCACTTGCACACTTTTGAATTCTTAAACACAGATGTCAGGGATAGGCTCAAAGTTGGATGACGTCTATAATTGACAGCAGCACTGCATGCAAGTTTACACTTGACGCCTATGCGTGTCACCCGCAGTGAAAGGGTTAATAAACCGTTGTTTAATGTTACCATTTCTATCTCCAAATTATTCCAAAGGCGCTTTACATAATACCGGTAAAAGGTGGGTCTTTAATTCCTTTGTTAGCAACTTCTTGAAACTCATCAGTCCAATGCCTATACTTCACAGTAAGCCAGGTTTGATGGGCCGATATGTTTGGTGAAATTTAAATCATCATTATCATGAAACACTAGAGAACTGCTCATACAAATTTGCACATTAAAATGTTGGGAAAGATTACGAAATCAGGATAAAACAAGACATAAGTTACATTGATGCCGTATTTAAATTATAAAATTGGTACATGACATGGAATGATTCAAGCATACGACTAGAAATGATGAAAATGAAGCCTATGTTAGATATTTATCATGAGAGATAAAGAATCTCTAATTTTATGAAGAAAATCTATGTCAATGTTAAGATATTTGGTATTCAGTGTGTACAGATGTAAAAAATATCAAGTCGGAGTGTGTCTTATGGTACTAAGAATAAACAAATAAATATTGTGAATAAATGGGTTAAAAAATATAATATATCAACAGTTCATCATGAACTATGATGTCCTGTTTCAAACAATGCATAAGTATTCAGTACAATATGAATGTCAGCTCTAATATTCATAATATCAGAGATAAATGAGTACATAAAAATATTCAGTCTCCCTACCTAATATAAATTTATGTCAAAATAAAAGGCAAATATGTACATTATCAAATAAATTAACATTATCACGTGAATATACATGAGATTCTAGGACTATCAGGGTAAAAAAAATACAGGTCAATCCTCAATCCACAGGAGGATCTTGTAATAAATAGTTTATAATAAGGTTATCCCTACAAAAATAAATAAAAAATCAGTTCGACCCTTTGTGGCATGGATCATAAGAAATTTAATCAGTACAAATTTAACATTGATAATTTAGTATTCTAATACATTAAAGCTATCAGAAAGTACCACAAAGGGTCCGGTGTAAATAAAAAAAACTCATTTGGCACAAGTGTTCCACGCCCCCCCACAAATAAATTAAAATTAGAAGAAGGAAATCACAAAGAGTACTTATTGTGTGGCGCACATTTTAAACTCAGTCTAGTGCCTGGAGCGATGCTCTCTGTCCCTCTCCCTCTCAGCAGGCACCTCCCTCTCTCGCTCGCGCCCGCTGCGGTCGCTACGGTAACGGTCGTCGTAGTAACCGCCCCCGCCGCCAGAGGAAGCCACGGCAGCTGCGGCCGAGCGGGACTTGGAGACGGACTCAATGACAGGCGGGATGACCTCACCACCGCCGCCTTCCACTGGAGATTTACGCGGTCTGTATGAGGACAATGATAAATAATTGTAGTACAAGTATTATGGGATACCCACACAATTTGTTTTTAAAAATAAATTTGTGAAGACGAATGCCATTAACCAACCTATTTTGCCGGACTAAAAACAGGTATTAATGTTATCAATTAATAATTAATTATTTTTAATTTTTAAAGATGAATTATACCAAATGACATCTGTTGCACCAGAGTCAAAGTTATTGTTGATACGACACAACAGGATTCACACTTGCGCTTGTTTAAATAACGCTAAATCGAGTGCCAACTCCTTATCCGCTCGACCATACTAGCGACAAAATATGTCACTTTTATAGAAACATGTGAATGCCACTGTCTACCTGAAATCATCCTTTAAATTTACTTCAAAATACACTCAAAAAGTTTCATAGACCTCAAGATTTCCTTAAATCTGGGCAGTCTCCCGCATAGGTTGCACCAGCGCCCTTGGAGTGACTACATCACGAAACGGCGCTATAAAGAAATCATCAACTCATCATCATCATCATAGGATTCCTTAAAGGAAAAGAATGTGAGATAGCTCACCTCTCTTCCCGGCTGTGCGCTCTGTAGTGGTCGGTGCGGTCTCCCCGGGAACGAGACCTCTCCCTCTCTCTCTCGCGGTAGTTGTCCCGGTAGTACCTGGAAGCAACAACGGGTGGTCTGCTATCAAGTTGACATCTGCACAGATGACACTCAATCAGGGCAAGGCATGTAACAAATGTAAGCGTCATTTACAGATAAGCAACTTAAATATTGGATCGTTAAATATTTTTTTTACCATACATGGATGGACTCTGAACCTTCAAAATATCAGTCAGCTATGTGACGTCACCCATACATAGTTATACAATCGAACCGATGTATGTAAAATGCATTACGGTGTACTTTAGTGTCTTTTTATCCTACCTACATAATATTGTACTTAAATTATGATGCTCTGTATTGTCTTTAGCCTGGTCAAATGACATCACATATATTCCCTAAATTTCAAATATTTAATTAATTTAAAATTCAGCTTAATGGCGTGCACATTTTTGTTCATGTAAAGCAGCATTTTTCAACCTGTGGGTCGCGACCCCCTGGGGGGTCGCGGAGCCTCTGTAGGGGGGTCGAGAAAACTTCAGTTTTTTTATACAAGATATAATTTGTGACACTTAAATAAAAAGTCTATAAGAGTTAAAATGATTATATTAAATTAAATATATTAAAAAAAGGGTTGGGGGGTCGCGAAATATTTTTTGATACTAGGGGGGTCGTGTCATAAAAAAGTTGAAAAAAAGTAATGGGTCTAAGTTGCAAAGATATATTACATTTAAGATTCATATTAATTGCATTCCCACAAGCAGACATGTATAATTTCACGCTTACACATGCCGCATGTGGACCTACAACATAAAAAAACCCGATCTCAAATGAACTGCAACTCTTGCTGACCTTCCTTGAAGCAAGGGTGACATTTCCTAAGTGACCATTTTTTTTACAGCATGAGCGGTCAGCCGTAGTACTTGTCAACAACAGATCCTACCATTTTGCATACAAAGAAAATCACTGAGAGAGGACATAAGTGATTAAAATATTCTTTGAGGCATGGAGGAAGTATTAAATGGAGGAGTCGTACATGTGATTTAGTACCAATCAACATGACGTACCGTCTTTGACACCATACACTGTTTATAATGCTGTCTCGCTCATGACATATGAAATGCTTTTCTCATTTTCTATGTAAGCAACGCGTCTCTACTCCGTCTTCAATCTATTGACAATCACCAAGGAAACACATTAAATCACTATGGTAACGGATTTGTTAGTAGTGTTGTTGCAAGTATGAAGATATCTGATAAATTCCGAATTCAAAAATGTTCCCACCTTATTGTGTACGGGATGATTTCCACAAGTAGGATCTATTACCGCGAGCATAGAAGTTACATACTTGAAGCAGCAAGTACCATTATATTTTAACATCACTAGTTCTAGAAATGGCAGTCACTTTCGGGAACAAAATATTTCGACAAACGAAAAATATTTTTTATCAAAGTAATCATATATAATAGTGATTAAAGTGAAATATTATTCCATGTTCTACAACACATTTACTCTATTTTGTTGGCCCGTTTAGAAAATACCCAGTTTGAGATTTATATAGATTTTTTTCCCAATTAGGTAACACACCTGTTGACAGTTGGAAGGTTACCGATAGACTGAATTTGGATTTTTGTGTGATGAGTGGGGTGGCGTATTTCTAATTCTCAAAGGATTGATTTCTTAGCCCATCCAGTTCTATATATCCATGCTTTGAGGTACATATGTAACATTTTCTCTGAAGATAACTTCAGAAATCACACCTTTTCATTAGTAAAGCTATGTTTTTCAATTGCTAGAGATTCCATTACAAGGAGCTATGCATTTCTAAATCAGTATGATAAAAGTTTAAATAGTAAATCAACTCCAATCAAAGGTTGGAATCATTTTGAAAAACATAATATATGTAAACAAAACTGTATAATTGACATCGATATATAGAACTGGATGGGCTGAGAAATCAATACTTTGAGAATTAGAAATACGCTACCCCACTCATCATACAAAAATCCAAATTCAGTCTTTCGGTAACCTTCCAACTGTCAACAGGTATGTTACCTAATTGGAAAAAAAATCCATATAAATGCCAAACTGGGTATTTTTTAAATGTGCCTACAAAAGAGACGAAATGTGTTAAAGAACATGGAATAATATTTCACTTTAATCACTATTCTATATATATATATATATACTAGCAAACTGACCGTGCTGCGCACGGTTGTCTGCTAGGCCCTTCGGGCAGTGTAAGTCTGGCTTCGCAATAATTTTTCCTCACACCTCCTTCATAGTAATTAAATGCTTTAAGAAGTAATTTGAAAAAAAAATTGCGGTAAAAGGGTTATTTAGTTCTTTCATGTTCTGAGTATCTTGTATGAAGCATGAGGTATGAGGCTGACCTCCCATACCTAAAAAAATGTTCACTGAACGAATGTTTCTCTGTTCCTGAAAAGGTCGGCAAAATTGCAGGGCTTATGGTCAAGAGAGGCTGAAATTTTTATTTGTAATTACACATGCAGCGTTTGTAAGGGCAAACTCACTCATGTCTGCTTGGGGGCATGCATTCAATATGAATAATAAAATGTATGTATGCAACTTAGATTTATATTCTAAAATTAAAAACATCAAGTGCCACAATTATATGTTAGCGTGAAAGAACATTTGCCAGCTTGTGGGTGTGCATTGTATTTGAATCATCAAAACTCTTTTTGCAACTTAAGATTATAAATTAAGATAACCGTTGTTAAAGGATTTTTCAAACCCAAATTCCTTGACCTAAGGGTTAGTATGAGGCTTACCACCCATATCGCATAAATGGGTTCACTTAACTAATGTTCCCCCTGTTTCTGAATAGGTCGGCAAAAGTTGCATGGCTTATGGTTATGAGAGGCTGAAATTTTTATTTGTAATTACACATGCAGCATTTGTAAGCGCAAAGTCACTCATGTCTGCTTGGGGGCATGCATTGAATATGAATTATAAAATGTATGTATGCAACTTAGATTTATATTCTAAAATTAAAAACATCAAGTGCCACAATTAAATGTTAGCGTGAAATGACATTTGCCAGTTTGTGGGCGTGCATTCAATTTGAATCATCAAATAACTTTTTTTGCAACTTTAGATTATAAATTAAATTTAACATTGTTGAAGGATTTTTTAAACTCAAATCCTTGACGGATAGGTAAGTATGAGCTTGAATACCCATATCGCAAAAAATGGTTCACTTGACAAATGTTTCCCTTGTTTTTGAAAAGGTTGGCAAAAGTTGCAGGGCTTATGTTCATTAGAGGCCTTAATTTTAATTTGTAAGTTGACATGCAGCATTTATAAGCGCGAACCCACTCATGTCTCCAGGGAGGCATGCATTGAATATGAGTTATAAAAGTTATTGTATCTGTGCAACTTAGATTATATATTCTAATATTTAAAAAAAATCAAGTGCCACAACTATATGTTAGCGTGAAATGACATTTGCCAGTTTGTGGGCGTGCATTCAATTTGAATCATCAAATAACTTTTTTTGCAACTTTAGATTATAAATTAAATTTAACGTTGTTGAAGGATTTTTCAAACTCAAATCCTTGACTTATAGGTAAGTATGAGCCTGAATACCCATCTCGCAAAAAATGGTTCACTTGACAAATGTTCCCCCTGTTTTTGAAAAGGTTGGCAAAAGTTGCAGGGCTTATGTTCATTGGATGCCTTAATTTTAATTTGTAAGTTCACATGCAGCATTTATAAGTGCGAACCCACTCGTGTCTCGAATATGAATTATTAAAGTTATTGTATCTGTGCAACTTAGATTATATATTCTAATATTAAAAAAAATCAAGCGCCACAACTATATGTTAGCGTGAAAGAACATTTGCCAGTTTGTGGGCGTGCATTCAATTTGAATCATCAAATAACTTTTTTTGCAACTTTAGATTATAAATTAAATTTAACGTTGTTGAAGGATTTTTCAAACTCAAATCCTTGACTTATAGGTAAGTATGAGCCTGAATACCCATATCGAAAAAAATGGTTCACTTGACAAATGTTCCCCCTGTTTTTGAAAAGGTTGGCCAAAGTTGCAGGATTTATGTTCATTAGAGGCCTTATTTTTAATTTGTAAGTTCACATGCAGCATTAATAAGCGCGTACCCACTCGTGTCTCCAGGGGGGCATGCATTGAATATGAATTATAAAAGTTATTGTATCTGTGCAACTTAGATTATATTTTCTAATATTTAAAAAAAATCAAGCGCCACAACTATATGTTAGCGTGAAATGACATTTGCCAGTTTGTGGGCGTGCATTCAATTTGAATCATCAAATAACTTTTTTTGCAACTTTAGATTATAAATTAAATTTAACTTTGTTGAAGGATTTTTCAAACTCAAATCCTTGACGGATAGGTAAGTATGAGCTTGAATACCCATATCGAAAAAAATGGTTCACTTGACAAATGTTCCCCCTGTTTTTGAAAAGGTTGGCCAAAGTTGCAGGGCTTATGTTCATTAGAGGCCTTAATTTTAATTTGTAAGTTCACATGCAGCATTAATAAGCGCGTACCCACTCGTGTCTCCAGGGGGGCATGCATTGAATATGAATTATAAAAGTTATTGTATCTGTGCAACTTAGATTATATATTCTAATATTTAAAAAAAATCAAGCGCCACAACTATATGTTAGCGTGAAATGACATTTGCCAGTTTGTGGGCGTGCATTCAATTTGAATCATCAAATAACTTTTTTTGCAACTTTAGATTATAAATTAAGATTACCGTTGTTTAAGGATTTTTCAAACTCAAATTCCTTGACTTAAGGGTTAGTATGAGGCTTACCACCCATATCGCATAAATGGGTTCACTTAACAAATGTGTCCCCTGTTTCTGAAAAGGTCAGCAAAAGTTGCAGGGCTTATGGTCATGAGAGGCTGAAATTTTTATTTGTAAATACACATGCTGCATTTGTAAGCGCAAACTCACTCGTGTCTCCGTGCAGGAGTGCATTGAATATGAATTATAAATGTTAATGCGTCTATGCAACTTAGATTGTATATTGTAATAATACTTAAAAAAAATAAAATGCCGCAATAAGTATGGTTTCATATAAAAAGTTGACCTAATCGATCGTCATTATTTCTAAAAAATACATGTTATAACTGGTTGAAGTATAATTTTGAAATAAATAAAGAATATAGGTAGGTACTCAACGGAATTCAACCGAAAAAGAATCGACTTGGCAATGGCAACGATGGCAACTTTGAAGTGCTGGCAATTTATTTGAAATTCGAATGTCAAAATGAGTTTTGTTTCTCGCATAGGTTTTACATAAAAAGGTGTTGTGATTGATCATGTTTATTTATTTAAAAAAGAACAATTTAAAATCTACTAATGATGAGGAAGCACATCCCAAGTCCTGAACAATATTTGTTGTGAATATGACGTGCATCTGTTCAGGAGTTCTTCAGTTTGAATGCCATTAACGCACAACTATTTTGTATGGGGAGGCCGTTGCATTTTATATTATAGGGGGATATATATATCTGTGCCTCCTGTGAAAAGTGATACAACTCAAAAATCATCATTTTACAGGAGAGCAAAAACAAGATTTAAAAAATTCTAATTCATGAACTAAGTGGGCTAGGTTACACATAAGTACCTTATTTTGTAGATAAAAACATTCACTTTCACTGTGCATTCTAATTTTTATGGTTACTATTATAGTTTACAAATAATTTATTAAACTCTGTCAGTTGTACCTTTTTTTTGCCTGTACTTGTATCATTTATTACGTGATACATGATACAAGTCGAGTTAAATTATATTGCACCTATAAGTTGTCTTTGAGTAAAGTGATACACAAAAAGCTTAATATTTTTTAAATTTAATAACTCATAAGATAATGGTCCAGGCAGAATGTTGCTCAAACTAATTATAAAAATACTACCCCAAAGACACAATTGTTGTACTTAAAATAGTAGTATTTTCATAATATACCTGAATCGTATAACTTGGCTAAAATTCCAGTCAAAAATTGGTGTAAAGTGATATAAGTCGAGATGTATCAGTATTCACGATAGATTTGTAAAAAACAATGTGTGGATCAATTACTAAAAGGGATACAACTTGACTTATATCACTTTTCACATTTTTTTGCCTAAATCCTGCCAGTTATATTTCCTAAACTATAGCAGATAGAAGAATGTGAGTAAGACCAAAAAATCGCTAATTTTTTTCTGATTATTTCTATGTAAAAATCTCAAAAAGGGTATAACTCGAGTTGTATCACTTTTCACAGGAGGCACAGATATATATATTAAAATACAATGGATTTTAACAATGGACTTTCACTGTGTAAACCACCAAACCCTTAAAAATACTATTCTATATGATTACGTTGATAAAATTTATTTTTAGTTTGTCGAAATATTTTGTTCGCGAAAGTGACAGCCATTTCTAGAACTATTGATATTCAAATATATAGGTACTTGCTTCTTCAAGTATGTAACTTCTTTGCTCGCGGTAATAGATACTTGTGAAAATCATCCCGTACACAATGAGGTCGGAACATTTTTGAATTCGGAATTTATCAGATATTTTAATACTTTCAACAACACTAGTAACAAAGTCCGTTGCCATGGTGATTCCATGGTGACGTGTTAATAGATTAAAGACGGAGTAGAGACACGTTGCTTAGATAGAAAATAACAAAAACGTTTCATATGTCATGAGCGAGAGAGCACTATTAACAATGTATGGTGTCGAAGACGTTGCATCATGTCGATTGGTACTAAATCACATTCATAGCCCTTCCATTGAATATACTCGTACTTCCATGATAATTGCAATCAAACTTTGAGGGTTTATAAATTGATTACATTATTGAATTTTTAGTTCTTTTATGCATTTTCAAAAGCAATTTTATTATCAGTTTACATGGTGATGATTAAGTGAGAGTATGGTTATGAAGAAATTAATGTGGAGTTACATTGATGAGATGATGATAATTTTGTTATTCCAGCAGCTCATCCGTCAATGTACTAACACCAATATTGAAAAACGATGGTAGGAGACCTTACAATACTGCGTGGAAATTCTTTGCTTGTATTTAGTCCTTTCAGTATGGTACTAAAATATGTATTCAGCAATACTATGGAATATATTTCAACTCCTTTTAATACAATAATTGATTTCTTACCATTATTAACACAAAAACACCTTATTTTTACAATGGCAGACAGCAGAGGTTCGGATGAACACAAATATTCGTGAATTAAGGTGACAGCTACAGGAGGGCGCTGCTATGACTTTGCAGCCTTCAAACTCCTACAATAAATGTGTATTATTTTGTTATGCTTCAACAAAATACTTTTTAACCCTTAAACTGCGGGTGACATGCATAGGCGTCAAGTGTAAACTTGCATACAGTGCGGCTGCCAATCATAGACGTCATCCAACTTTGAACTTATCCCTGACATCTGTGTTTAAGAACTCAAAAGTCTGCAAGTGAAATGTGCAAAACCTTTGTGATTTTTGTTCTTGAATAACTAATACATGTGACTGTGCATATAGTTTGTACATAAGTGTCAATCAATTGAGGAGGAAACAATAAATGTTTTAAAAATGTGCTTGAAAAAGAATTCTGTATTGGGGGTATTCATAAAGCCAGAATATTCAGAAGCGAAAAGGTTCAATTTTAGCAATTCAGCCGACTTCCTGCTGCACTATCAAAAGTGACATTTTACAAGATGGGGATGTTAGTTCCGATTTTCACCACGTCCAGTTTAATGCCCGTACTTTTAAGCTTTGATGATATGCATAGATTCAAACCGCACTTAGTGCAAATGTCTGCTCATAACACCTATGCACGCAAACCGTACTCAAAGGGTAAAACAACCATAGAATTCTCGCATCGCATTGCAAGTTCAGCATTTGACAGTTTTTGAATATGGGTGTTAGTTTTGGGGGGAACCTAGGGGAGGAGGCACATCTAAAAACCACGTTTTACATAAGAGCGTGTGGGAGAGAGGAGTAGCATGTGTGTGAAGATACTCACGCATCGCGATCTCGCTCCCTTTCTCGAGAACGGTCTCTGTATCTGAAAGTCAACAAGGTTCAGGTGAGTAGGCGTAGCAAACCAATACAGACTCCTACACGACACTACTGAGCACTACCAACAACTAATGCGGAACACTTTGAAATGCATGCATTAACAATCAATTCAAGATTTTAAAATGTTACAGATGGTAGAAATATACATGGACCTGAAGCAGGTGTTATGGTCGATGCAATATAGTTTCCTTACACATAAAGGAACTGCCAATGAAATGTTACTCCATAAATGTTTGGTCAACTTTAGAAGTAACAAAACGGCTACCTAGAATTTAAGAAGTATTTCAATTTCGATCCAAATGATTGAAACAAACTGTCCTTTGAAAAACTAGAGTAATTGCATATTGATGAAATGAATGAAAAATATGAGCACTGCAAATTTACTTAGTTCTTTCTCTTACTTGTAGACTTTGGATGGGAAATAACTGTTTTTTTTTATTAATATTAATTAAATAAAACACTGTTTCAATTCACTTTTGTATTCTTTTAATTTTGTCTAACGTTTTCGTCTAAAAAGGCATCATCAGGACAGTTTTTTTTTTAATTTATTTCCGCTAAATCCCTGATGGTATGGGCATGTGGACGGCTTAAACTGAATGCAGATGCCAGTTAAAGGAGGTAGCTGTTGACTGTAGGACCAAAAAACTGATAAAATCATCCAGTATTATTTTGTTTTTCCTAAACAAAATATTTAGCAGCTCTGCTAAATTTCCATTGTGACGTTTCACAAGATAAATATCAGGATGTCTTGGGTAAGTGTCGTTTTTGTGTGAATCACACCTCAAGAGCCCCCGTGCAAGCTTGGTCATCGCTATAGAAAGTACCAATTCTCAAGCAAGACCCATTCGCTGTAAGGCTGGACCTCTGGTGACCGGTCTTCTTTCTAAAAGAAGTTTTTTTTAAGTTTTCAACCCAGCGATGAGCGTATTTTTTGACAGTATAAATATTTTCTTTTGTGCTACGAATTCATAACCTTCAGATGATTACGAGTCCGAAGCGTTAACCATTAGACTACAGAACCAGTCAAGATGGCAGTTAGTTCCGATTTTCACCACATTCAGTTGAAGCCGTTAACATAGATTTTAACAACCTTAAGTAAATCAGTGGGTTTTAGAAGCACCTAATGTAAACAAGGATACAAGTTAGTACACCACAAATGTTGTAGCACGAGGGATTCCACGACATATCGGTAAAAGACAACTCGTCCAACGACAGTTCGGCCATTGACACACGACTCTGCGGTCAACGGCAACTGTGCGCAGGTCGTCAATTACTGATATGTCGTGACACGAGCACGAGGATGTGACTGTTTGGACTTACCTCTCCCGCTCTTCCCTCTCGCGCTCCCGGCTGCGATCCCGGTACCTCGAGGCGCTGCGCTCACGTCTGGCGGCTCGGCGGTGCACGCGATCCCGTGAACGTGACCTCTCGCGACGGGAAGATGAGCCGTAGCTCTTGGTCTCCACACCGTGCAGGGTGTCTTGCAGGGAGGAGATGAGGATCTTGCAGCGGTCATCATTGGCGACCTAAACATGTGGAAGTGATGCAATAAGATAATGAAAACATAGATATTCTGTATGAAGTTGCTTGATAAATTATCCGCATACCAATTAAGAGGCATGGGTTTTTATTGACTGGTATTCCTTGACTTATAGGTTGGTATGAGGCTGACAACCCATACTGTAAAAAATGTGTCACTTTGCCAACGTCACCCCTGGTCCAGGGAAGGTCGGCAAAAGTTGCAGGGCTTATGTTTATTTGAGGTATCTATAATCTATAATCTAAGTTGCAAGGATATATTCATTCAAAGCTCTCAGATGTATGCCCACAAACAAACACGTGTAGTTCGCGCTTACAAATGCTGATTGTGTACTTACAAATAAAATCCAAGCCTCAAATGAACATAAGCCCCACAACTTTTGCCGACCTTCCCTGAAACAGGGGTGACATTGGCAAAGTGAACCATTTTTTACAGTATGGGTGGTCAGCCTCATACCAACCTATAAGTCAAGGAATACGAGTAATAAATAACATTTAAGTATAAGAAAACAACAAAACCTTAAAAATAAATCTATACAAAAAAAGTAAAAAATGTCTTATGCAAAAAATGTAGCAAGCCAATAAACCAACATTAAAAATCAGCATTGCAGATTAGCCGCCACTTCTTCCTGTCCTTGCATACTTCTTTCATTTCATCCAGAGTCATAACTTTTTTCATACAAGCTCTCCTTTTATTATGACTCTGGATATCCCATTCACTCGCTATTTCGAAAATTTGGTCCATCCATACCTTTCTCGGTCTTCCTCTTCCACGACATCCATCAATTCTTGCAGCATATACTTTCTTCGTCATTCTTTCCTCATTCATTCTCTCCAAATGTCCAAACCATTTAAGTATACTTCTTAGGTATGGTTTTTTTAAAATAGATTTGTGAAGAGGAATGCAATTTCCCCAACCTATTCTGCCTGGCCAGAAACAGGTGTTAATATCATCAATTATTAATTCATTATTGTTTATTTTATGGAATTATTAATTAATAATTACCCAATAACCTATGTTGAACAGGGTCAAAGTTATGGTCAAATGACCCAGGCAGGGATCGAACCAACGTTGTTCTATTCCAAACACGCTAGAAAGATCAGCCTACATGGCCTCCTCGGCCAAAACTTTGGCATTTGTTTTTGTATGTTTTGTAATTTCAATTTTAATTTGTAAGTACACATTCAGCATTTGTAAGCACAAACTTACATGTTTTAGTTTGTGGGCGTGCATTTGATATGAGCTTTGAATGTTAATATATCCTTGCAACTTGGATTATAGATATATATCTGTGTATCCGTGTCTGGTAGCCCTTGTAGAGTTGACGCTGGTATCTGCTCCCTACCTTGCTCTGCTTGATGAGGGAGATGGCAGTGACCAGGGTCTCTATGGCGCTGGCGTACTCTCCCGCCGCAGCGTCAGACACGGCGCGGGCGATTGCGCTGCTGGACACCGTGCGGTTCCTGCTCATCACCTCCTCAAACTCCTGCTCACTCATGTGCGGCTGGGCCACCATGGGCGCCTCCACGCGACCGTCATATGCACCCTGACACACACAAAGTGCAATCATCAGATTATGATAAAAATGTAGCTGAACCTTCCGGTGCCAGAACACAGGTCCTCGCTCTAAACAACAATAGTATATTTTTCAGTTTTCATCAAGATCATCTTCAGCATCACACTTCACGCTGAAGACGCCCATCATAGTTTAAATCAAAAAAGCTCTAGAATTAAAAAAAATAAGGCATTTGTTGGCATTTCTATTAACCTCTAAAGCGCCAGCGATTTTCTGCCGTAATCCAGCCACCCAACTCTTGGTTTTGATATTAAATATCTTCAAAGATACAAAACATATCTCCTGTTCGTTTTTTTTTTATGTCAAAAGACAGTGAAATAAAGTTTTTTAGTACATAATTTATGAAAACATCATGAGTGACGTACCTAATTACTGACATTTTCGCAGACATGTGAGAGATCAATGACCCCTTGGAATGCAAACAAAAAATTTCATAGTGTGTGGTTTTGTACATTGTGAAGAGATTTAGAAGATGGACTTTTTTATGGATTTAGAATAAAAATATTTTTTCAAAAACGTAGTTTACTTTCACAATAATTCATTTTATTTGCATCGAGTACTTTCGACCTTCAAGTTTCAGGTCATTTATCAAGAGAAAGTACTCGAGGCAAATAAAATTAATTAAAATTAAAAATGAATTTTCACTGTGTGAATACACAAACCCTAAAAAGTTTTTTTTGTGGATTTTTTCAAGGTATGATGAATGTGGGGCGGTATCTTACAGGTGGTCTTTGGTATGGCTGTGGCCTGTGGTGGTAGGGCTGCTGCGCGGGCAGCTGCGCTACTGGGGGCACCTGCTGCTGCGCCTGCTGCACGGGCGGGGCCACCACAGGAGCCCCGGCTGCTCCTGGGAAGAAGGCGGGGTTCACGTGGGGTGCAGGCTGCCCTGGACCCCCAACACCTACCACGCCTGGAAATTAAAACAAATATTACCATGATTTATTTGGTTGTTTGGCTGTTTGCACTACTACGACTGCCAACTGTCACGCAATTTCTTTGGAGGTCTTTTCAGGTTGAGTTCCCTTGAAGGGCCTTAGTGGGATCCGTTGATAGATTTGTTTATTGCAGGACCCCCTCCAGTGATGCAGAAGACCAGCTGTTCTGCTATATTTTGGGCTGGTAAGCACTGGCCGTCTGATATTTCCTGTACCATGATTTGGGTTAACCTACTCTTGCTCATGTAGTCTGCATGGTCCCTCCAGAAAAGTCTCTTCTTCCTACACCATCTAATGATGTCTTCAGTTTCGCACATGTTTCTGATTTCTGAGTTCTTTAATCGGTCTGTGTTTTTGCAGCAATGTCGTGGTGTATTCATCACAGATGTTCTGAGTAGGGTCTTGTTTTGTGAAGAGTCTGCTCTCATCTTCCGTTCTATTTACATGTTTGTACCAATATCGTTTCCTTTGTCTTTATTATCTTTAAATTTTTTCCATGCTGCACTTTTTCCTCATTCATCTAATAAGAATACTACACATGAGAAATGTGTGCTTCCGGCTATGCATCACAATGCTTTTATTTCCTAAGTTATTTGAGAGAGATATTTCTACTCTAGTCTAATGCCGTATGCCAAAAGACTTTCAGACTTTCTGCTCTGGGATGGAAGTCTCATCCCCACAGTAATTTGTACCTTCCGAATATCGGTAATATTTGTATATAGTCATAGACTAATCAGCTATTCACTTGCGGCCATCTTCGATTGACAGGTCTTCATACAAATATTACCGATTTTCACTTTTTTTTTCAGTAGGTAAGAATTACCGTGGTGATGAGACTTCCAGCCCTGGTGCCTATCCTGTATGTGAAGATTGGAAATACATTGGTTTTATAATATTTTTGAGGTCATCATCATAAAGTCTGGCATGTTATGCTGTCTCACCAGGTGGTACGTGCTGAGGGGGCGGAGGTCCCCTTGGAGGTCCCTGTGGCTGCAGGTGCTGGGGGGGTGGGGGCCCCCCTGGGGGGTAGTGGTGAGGCGAGGGCTGCATGGGCGGGCCCCTGGGCGCCCCCCACTCTCCGGGACGGGCAGCGCGAGGATCACCTGGCCGCGGCGCTCCCCCAGGACCTTGGAACTGGAAAACATAAATGTTGGATGAAATAAGATGACATGGAGCCATCAAGGTGACTGCTCTAACTATCTGGAAAACCCTTCCAGTTCTTGAACTTGATGATCTCGGTAAAATGGAGCAAAGATAAGACCTTTGGGATGACCAGTACCCCCAGTACAAATCATTGTGTAAATCTCACCTCAATAGTGTTAATATTTTAAGAATAAACATTATGGATACATAGATATGATGGCACTCCTAGTCCTAAAGCTTAGCTAATCTACAACTCCTACTAAATTCAAGGCACTTACTTGCTTTCTTGATAAGTAAAAGTTGGTACATAATTGTGGATAAAACAAAAATATCATTAATTGATGAGGCATTCACTTTGTAACCTTTCATTTAAAAAAAATTAAAATAAAAAATAAAAAACAACTTGTATTAGGTTACGGGGCGAGTAAAATTCAATAATGTACGACCAGTTAATTATGATGATGATGATGATTTTTTATAGCGCCGTTTCGTAAACCCTGTCACTAAACATTGTTTCCCAAACCGGTCGTACATTATTGAATTTTACTCGCCCCGTAACCTAATACAAGTTGTTTTTTATTTTTAATTTTTTCAAACAAAAATAGCTGAAAATCTTCTTCTTCCTTATTATCAATTCTCTTCACTACAAAAGCCTTGGACAATGTAAAAATGTAAATGTTTTTTTTTACAGCTTAGGCCAACATTGTACAATCCTTAACCCCTGGAGTGCCAGCGATTTTCTGCCTAATTCAGACACCCAACTAGTGGTTTTTTATAACAAATATCTCCAAAGATACAAAACATATCTCTTGTGGGTTTTTTTTATATAAAAAAACAATGAAATAAAGTTTTTTTAGTGCCTACCAAAAAAAAAACTTGTGAAATTATTATTATGCTCCATCATAATTTAGATTACCGAAAAAAAATCGAGATTCTAAAAATAGATATACCTCATTAGTATGCTTAGGCACGAAATCGCAAAAAATAGAAGTTAATGTCCCTTTTTATTTACACAAAAAAAAAATTGAGTTTGTTAGTGTAATTGGCATGGCAAATTGGAATGGCGGTTGATTTGCAACAATGGCGGCTAGGGCATTTATTCTAAGTGTAATATTAAGTTTAATTTAAATTTTACTTTATTTTAATTTTAATTTGTAATGTGTCTCATTATGAATTTCTGTACATCATTTATAATTTTTTGTGCTCCTTGACTGATAGGTTGGTACGAGGCTGACCACCCGTGCTGTAAAATTCGGTTCACTTTTGCCAATGCCACCCCGGTTCAGGGAACGGCGGCAGGAGTTGCAAGGTTTATGTCCATGTGAGGTTTTCTTTATTTGTATGCACACATGCAGAATGTGTAGGCGCGAACCTACATGTGCCTGTCTGTAGGCATGCATTTCATATGAGCCTTAAATGTTAACATATTCTTGCAGCTTAGATTATAGATAGTGTTCTTATGTCAACAAATTGTGGAATTCGTCTTTTTCAACAGTCGGTTTTCAAGGTCAACTTAAATATTATATTTTAAATACCTACAAACAAAAATAAATGCTTTGAATTTATTGGTGGATGGTTCTACCCAATAGTAGTACTTCATGCGATTTTCGATCTTATTGCTATGTAAAAACTAATGAAAAATGGAAAAAATTGCATATAGTACTATGAGCGCGGATCCGCTTTCCGGCGCTTGAGGGGTTAATATGTATCTGTACTGCAGACTACATGAGTGCAATTTTGTGAACTTCATTGCGTGTATAAAAATTAGGGTCATAGCTTATATCTATCCAATAGATTACAAAGCTGTTGTTGATAATCCAACACCACCTTGGTCCCGCACCTGTCGGAATATTAAGCGACAGCTGCACATGACACACAACAAAGATGTTTTATGAAAAAGGAAGTGATGCTTACATAGGGAGGCCCCTGGTGGTGTCCAGGATGGTGCATGTGGTCGGGAGGCCGCTGCATCTGCTGCGGCGAGGGGGGAAGGGGGCGCGCCGCCCCTGGGGGAGGCGGCCCCACGTTGCCTGGGCCAGCCCCCCGTCCTACCCCGCCTCCCCACTGCTGGGGGGCGTGCTGGAAGCGGGGCGCACCCTGCGGGGGACCCTGAGGACACACAACCAGGAGGGCTATATTCTCATGAGACAAACAGACTCCAACATTCACAATATTCCTCGGCTATGTATAGTAAATGAATAAATAGATTCACAGTAAGCATGGATTTTTTCTAGCTCAAGCACTGTGATCCCATACTGTTGACGATAACGCTAAATGCAGTAGCATTTTTATAAACAACCTGATAAATATGTATTTATTTTTCTTTCTATTTTATTATCGGATCTAATTAGAATAATTTTTCTATTTGTTAAAAAAATTGAGTTTGTACGATCCCTTTCTGCTAAATGTCATAGGACTCATTTTAGAATGGCTCTTCTGAAGGATAAGCTGTACCTTTTATTTCCATGCAGACATACATCACCAGAATAAAAAAGCAGTGGCGTAGACATCCTTACAAAGAAACCCCCATTATTCTGGAGATGAATAATAATAATCCTTTGTAGCGCGCCTTTTTGTGATTTGAGTCACTACAAAGGCGCTTTGTAAGAGTCTGAACAAGTAAGTTTTAGTCCTTTGCGAAATACTGCCTCAGTCTTCAGCTCTCTGAGGGTCACAGGCAGTAAATTCCAGGCCATCGGAGCAGCAACGCAAAAAGCTCACTCACCAAACACTGTCCTCGTGACTCTGTGTGGCAGCTGGAGTAAGCTTTCATTAGCATTCCTGGATCTGAGTGTCTATCCGCGGGTAGTAGGTTTCATTTTCGTGACCAGTTCGGACAGATAGATGAGATCATTATTATTATTAAAAATCTGCTTAAAAGTGCAAATTTCTGAACAGTTAAACTGGTTATTTAAATCTCCAGTATATCATTTACATCAATGATTCTTTACTGTGTTACCTGCATTGGCATCCGCTGTTGATGATGATGAGGTGGAGGAGGTCCTCGTATATGCTGCTGATGTGGCGGCATGATCATTCTTTGTCCACCACCACCAGGGCCCATGTTCCCTGGACCCATATTCCCTGGGCCCATGTTTGGTCCCATGTTTGGTCCCATGTTTGGCCCCATGTTTGGCCCCATATTCGGTCCCATGTTGGGCCCCATATTCCCAGGCCCCATGTTAGGGCCCATGTTTCCAGGCCCCATATTTGGTCCCATGTTGCCGGGGCCTCCCATGTTCCCAGGTCCCATATTGCCTGGACCCATGTTAGGACCCATATTATTGGGGCCCATATTGCCAGGACCCATGCCTCCATTATTCGGCCCAAAGTAGTGATCTGAATGAAGACAAGCAAAAGATTAAAATCTATTTTTTCACAGCAATAGGGTAATAGCAGTGTTTTTTTAAGAAAGCCTATGCGGGAGACTCCCTAGATTCGAGAGACTCTAAGGGTCTATGACACTTGTTATAGTGCCGCAGAGGTGTTGGTGTTGTGGCAGTTGTCCATGCCCGGTTGCAGGGTTGTTAGCTGCGCAGTGCTGTGGTGTGTGTGGCATTGCTTTGTTTTGAGACACTGAGAGGAAATGGCGATTGATATTGGATTTGAAAAGGGCAAGGTTAAATTGGGATGGAAACACAGATAACGGTAACTCATTCCATAAGCGGGCAGTTTGGCAGAGGAATGAGTCGTGAAAACACCAAGTTCTCATAGTTTTGATATCGACTGCAAATGGTTGAATGTGAGCCGTTCTACGAGTTGCCCTTGTTGTGACAAGAGGAGGGGGTATAAGTGAGGATATTTCGTCAGCAGACACCATTGTAGTACCTATAGAAGAGACTGATCATTCCAACTTTCCTTCTGTGCTCAAGAGGGTGTAGGTTGGCTGTGAGAATGGAATCATCAATCAGCTTCACCGCTCTTCTTTGCACAGAATCAAGTTGGTCACACAGCCTCTTTGGTATACCGGACCAGAGATGGCTGTTATACTGTATAATTGGACGGATTTGAGATTTATATAGAGCCAGCAGTTGGACTGAAGTAAAAAATCTACGAGCTCTGTATAGTACGCCTAGTCGCCAGAAGGCCGAAGTGGTTCGAGATGAGATGGCGTCTTGATATTTCAGCTCTGATGAAAGAGAAACACCGAGAAGATCTAAGTGGTTGGGTAAGGGGACGTTGCCAAAAGTTGGGAAATTGGGGTTTGTAGCCCTTTTTAGGGATATCTGACATGCCTGCATTTTTTAAACATTTAATTCAACGAGACATTTCAAGGATCACAACCATATATTTTTTATATTTTGTATTGTTTGTGTATTAACACTGTGAAAATTCATATTGTTTAATTTATAATTTTTGAATAGATATATTTATTTATTTTATAATAAAGATATATTTTTTAAGCAGTAAAAATAAAGATTTCATTGATAATTTTCAAAAATAAAATGCCAAGAATTTGAGTCCTGCCAAAACGCAGCGCGGCCGGCTAGCCACACTGTGACGTCAAAATGATGTAGATGGATCCGACAACTACCTGGGCCCAACGGTACAAAGATCCGAAGATCCATCGACGTCATATCCGCCTAAATAAAAAAATGTGCTGTTTTACCGGAAATCTAAAATGTGTGAATTTTAAAGAGCTATAGTTTAAAAACTAAGCCAGATATTTTTTTTTTTTTTTAAATGTAGCCTATCATTTTATGAAATAAAAAAAAGTAAAATTACCCTATTGGAGTATTAATGTGATAAACAACTGATGACTCACCATGAGGCCCTCCTGGTGGTCCGTTACCTGGATGTGGGCCCCCCCTGCCCATGTTGCCCTGGTTGTTCTGGGTAGGAGGAGCTGGCCGGGTCTTAGCCTGACTCTCAAATATATTCAGAGCCTACAAACATCAACCAATTAACATTCAACTATTATTTCCTCCCTATGTTATCTTGCTCCCAAAAATAGCTCAGAAAGGTATACATTTTTTTTGTAATAAATTTGTGAAGTTTAATTCAATTCACTAACCAGAAACAGGCAATAACATTATCAATTAATAAATATCTATTTAATAAATTATTGATTAATATTTACAAAAATGACATCTGTTGAACCCCAGTCAAAGTTATCGTCAGAGGGTCCGACGGGACTTAAACCTAATGTTAATAATTTGCATATTAGGTAGTAGATCTACTATACAACTTTAAAGTTAAACTCATCGTCTTGAGCTTGACTGAGCCTTGGTTTAACCCTGGATTCTCCTCCACTCTTGCCTCTCCATAAAGTTCAACTCATGTACTTACCTATAGTCGGATATTTTAAGAAACAATGCATCCTAAAAAATCAGTTAGTGCATGCTGCATCATCATAAAAGAGGCACACCTCCTGATGACTTCAGACACTACTTAAAAAAAAAAAAACTGACCTTCTCTAACAACGAGATTTGTAAATTTATAAGTTTACCTGTTTGGTAGGCAGAGTGACCATGGGATTCTGTCCATGGAGTTCTTTCTTTGGTAGTCTATCCTGGCACATCCTCAGCGATTGCTCCGACCCCAGAGAGATGATGCAGTAGCCCTTGGACTGGCCGTTGGCACGGTTCTCAAAGAACTTCACATCTATGAAGTCAGTCACGCCAGCCTCCGCAATTATGTTGGCGATGTCTTGGTCAGTGGTCCACTAAACATTTCACAAAGTCAATGATAATATTAGAAAACAGTATTTTATAATTATACCTACTTGCTTTAGAATATAGCTTGGCAATATTTCAATGAAGGTGCTTTCTGTAAACTGGCTTTGGCACTCTGAGCAAACCATAAGTAGTGCTCACAGAAAAAACACGATGGACTCGGCACAAAAAAAAATATCCCTCAGCTATTTCACTTTGCTGGTTCACTTTGCCAATGTCACCCCTGTGTCAGAGAAGGTCGGAAGGTCGAAGGAAGCTTATGTTCATTTGAGGTTTGGATTTTATTTGTAAGTACACATTCAGCATTTGTAAGCACAAACTACACGTGTTTGTTTGTGGGCATACATCTGAGAGCTTTAAATGAATATATCCTTGCAACTTAAGATTATTATTATTATGTCACCCATAGTAAAAAACAGGATCCCCGATAATCGGAGATTTTTATTTATTTAACAGCACTGTGAATTATATGCTGTTGAGAGCTATGCTTAATGCAGTGGTCGGCAAAGTGTGGCTCCGGAGCTGCATGTGGCTCTTTCGTTCCGTAAGTACAGCTCCGGCGCAATAATATTTTCATTTAAAAGAAACTTGGGTAAGAAAAGAATTTAATTTTATTTAGATATAATTATTTCCTGCCATGTCACAAATATCAATAAATCATCAGAATATATTTTATTTCAAAATATATTAAGTATAACGTATTTTGATTTTACCTGCCAACGACTGATATTTGTATGGTTGCCCATTTCATTTCACCACACAAAATATATAGATTATTTTGTGTGGTCAAATGAAATGGGTTGTGATGAAAGGTGAAAATGGACTGTGAAATTTCGGCTCTTCCGACTCGAAAGATTGCTGACCACTGGCTTAATGCATTACGAAGCGTTTTACTGTCTCTAGGCTGACCAAGTGATATGACGAGCAAAACATTTCAAATGTTTGAAATGTTTTGCTCGTATATACTGAGAGCGTCCTATCTATATGATGCAACTGAAGAACTGTGAGCGCTTCCGTTGCTTGTGTACAACATGCAATGTGTATACAAGTGTACTGAGTGTATTTGGTTGAACCTGTTAATTACTTAGATCAACATTCAAACTGTAGTGTTTTAAGTCAACTCCATTTTAGAGAAATAGTAAGTTACATTGCCAGTTTGTCGTTAGGGTTAGGTTAGACGCCATTTAAGACCACTACTGTACACGGCTTTGACTGCACGTTGATGACAGCTAGAGTGTTGTTATGACTAAGGGCCTTCAAACTGCTAAAATCAATGAGTATTATTTGGTTTTCTTCAACAAATCACTTCATTAATTGTAATAATTTAGACAACTCCATGTTAAAAGTGACGCTATACAACATGGCAGCGTTAGTCCAGATTTTCGCACATTCATTTTAAGCCGTGTAGACCTATACATTGTCAGTTGGTCGTTAGAGGTTAGGTTAACCAAAAATTAAAATGAGAATGAACTCTTACCCAGGTCAAGTTTCCTACGTACAGCTGATGTCTGCGTCCATGATGCGAGCTCCCGCCTATGTTGTTATGGTATCCGCCGCTGCCATTGGTTTCCTCGGAAGCATTCTGCGCGGGCGGCTGGTTGGGCGGCATGTCCCCACCTTCGGCCTTGCGCTGAGGCGCGGCAAGAACATCATCGTAAAGATCTACATTTTCCCCTCCAAATTCATCCTAAAACAACAAAAAACCATGATTAATATATTAAAAACTACTTCAAAGACACATTTAAAGCAAATTTTACAACCACTAAGCATTATATTGTTGTAATTTGTCACAACATCGCGGACAAAATGGAATCCGCCATTCTTGACAAGTCAAAATTGAACTCGTCGACTTGCCGTAAAAAACACACTTAGAAGACTAAAACAACATCAAACATCATTACTGTTTATTATTGATTGCATTACAATAAATAAATGTGCAGTCTGATACATACTACCTGCGCGAAATCAGTCTCAATATCGTCGGCGTATAAATCTATACCGACGCTCTCCGCCATTTTTAAAAACATGCAATGCGACAGTGCTGCCGACGCGAGCTGTCAAGTTTTCCCTGAAACGGATTTATTTCTAAAAGGTTTTTTACTCACAGCATTAATTTTCCGAAATTGCATAAATGTTTTTGAAAAAATAAAATTACAAATCATACAACTTGTTCCAAATGAAATTATGGAGAAATATTGGGAATGGGAATGAGGTCCACATGTGCGTTGTTTGTGTTTGGCTTCACGCGTTTGGCTTATCCACCATTTGATTCAAAGACCACCTTTCAATCAAATTGTCTTAGGAATCACATGCTACACAAGCTGAGCTAAGAAAAAAAAGTGAAACACTAGATATAAATAATTCTAAAAAATTATAAAAAAAAAACACAGAGTTTTATTTTCACAAATTGAGTATTTAATACCACCTCAAGTACTTTCGACTTATTCACGTCATTATCAAGAGGATACTAAATTAGTAAATTGGTAATTTAGTATCCTCTTGATAATGACGTGAATAAGTCGAAAGTACTTGAGGTGGTATTAAATCTCAATTTGTGAAAATAAAACTCTGTGTTTTTTTTATAATTTTTTATAATTATTTATAAAAATGAATTTTCACTGTGTGAATACACAAACTTTAAAAAGTCTAATTGAAACACTAGACTATGACAGTTGTTTTAAATATCTAAAAAATCAACTTCCAGTTTTCATAAGATCACTTTGGCAGGCCCGGATTAAGGGCGGTTCGAGCGGTGCGGCTGAACCAGGGCCCCCGCGTCCTAGGGCCCCCGAAGACGTTTTATAAAAATATTCTTAAATAATTCATTAATCCCTTTTTTTACGCTCGTTGTCTATACTTATTTTTATGGTAGGCAAGGATGAAAGGGTGAGAGTAGGGGAGAAGGAAATTGGGGTCCTCCATGAGTTTCCTCCATCGATATAAATAAAATAAAAAAGCCTTAAAGCAAATGGGTCTTGATTGAGAAATACGCCCGACTAGTGACTATCAAACATGCAGAGGGCTCTTGATTTTATCAATTTATCATCGTATTGATTGTTAGATTGATAGCGCAATTGGTAGAGTGCTTGCATTCCATGCTCGGGTCCGAATCCCACCGAGGGTGTCAGAAATAATTTCCCGTATCGGTGTTTATTTCAAACCCAAAATAAAATACCTATAAGGTTTACTCAGCCTTCATAAGAAATGAGTGCCAGCCCTCTCGGGAGCTGGCAAACACCCACTTCAACTGAAGTGGTTGGCGTAAGTGCCGGCCCCCTAACCTGTAAAAATAAATAGGTTCAACTCCCTACGTGTGACCTCTTCGGGGAGAACGCGGCAAGAAATTACACTATATGTGTAGCTTAGAAACATTCATATCACAGTGATGATTAGTACATTGAGTTTGGTGACAAGGAAAATAAATCTGGTAGGTACCTTTGCCAAACAACTGACTTTGGTTCTTTAGTGGGACGATATAAACTGTTTATCTCTTTGATCAGCTTGAAATAAGTGAGCGAGCCCTCTGTCATGTAGGAATCACAAAATAAAATTCTCCCACTATGAAGGATATCAACCCCGCCTCGTTAAGACACGCCCGCAACCAATCACAGTAAGAGAAAGTCGCTGAGCAGGAGAAAGTACTTATATAGAATCTCGATCGCATTATGAGCAGTCTGTGCCGGTCTGTCAAGCAAGCGCGCTGTTGTGCTCGATTTCGTGAATTTGAAGTTCGCGGGTAAATATTTTTTTTCAACACGTTTTTTCAAAGAGTGATATAAATTTAAAAAGTGTAAACGATAAATCAAATTAAATAAAAATATATGAAATAAACATATTATATCTCGCTTTATTAATTAATAAATTATGTTTACTGAACAATATAAAAAAAAATAATGAGTCGTATCGTACGTTAACAAAGGCGGCAATTTTGTTTTTTTTTTGAAAATGAAATAAAATAAACGAAATAATTTTCGCATTATTTATTTTAAAACAACTTAACTACACTCCTGAGTGGGCTGGTACTTATTTCTTGTGAAGGCAAATATTTTTTCCATTAAAATAACACGTAGTGCTATAAAATATTATACATCCTAAATCAAAGTGATTTAGTGTGTTTAAAAATATTTTCAGTGGATTACTTGAAATAAAATAAAGTGCCATGTAAAAGCCAAAATAGGAGCAGCAGCCGGGAGTTTGCGCTAACACATGTAAATTACTATTTATTAATACTCGCGTAAAGTATGAAGTGTGTTCCAGGGGCGGTTTCAGAATAATGTAAGTCATTTTGAATATATAAATATTTTTTATGGCATTACATTTATGGTATTGTAAAGGTCTTTGGGTGTTGGGTGTTATTAAATAAAACTCTTGCATGCCCTTTTCTTACACGCAAATTTTATTGTTTTTTCCAAGCTATTGTTTTTGGGAACAAAAGAAGCAGCATTCTAAAATTCAAAATTAACAGTTTTGTTAGGAACAGAATTGCCATCTATTTGTGCTTCTTGAAAGCTTTTGATCACTACAGTATTTTATTATGTGCTGACATTTTTTTTCAAATTATAAAGGTTTTCTTAAGAAATCCTGTGCGGGGGCTCTCCACATCTTGAAAGACTAGAGAAGGCTTGTCCAACATACGGCCCGCGGGCCACGATGTGGCCCGCGTAAGCCTGTCGGTTTTTTTCGAATTGGGGGGAGCGAGTTTTTTCCGCGAAGATTGAAATTGCGTGCGTCGCCCCCCCCCCGTCGATAGATTTTTTATGGACCAAATGAACTTCCAAAATTATTATGGACTAAAGTACAACAAAAATAATTCTAGCCCGCCACGATAGGGTATTTGCAATAGTGAGGAATATGATAAAAAGTATATTATTTTGATAGATTTCGAAAAATCTAATAATAATATGTTGATTTGAAGCCGAAAATATTTTTTTTCGATTTTATATTTAAAAAAGAAAATATAGGTTTTTGGACAAGTTTTTAAACGGATGTGAGATCTGCTTCTTGTATTTCGGGTAATGTGACGTCATATGTTGACGTCACGTTCTTTTATTGACATTCCATACTCTGTTAACTTGTGTTGTTGACAACAGAAACAAATGAAAACAACAAAAACAAATGATATTATGTTCTTAAAGAAACACACAAACTTCTTGAAAAAACACATCCGCAATGGTGTAAACATGAAAAAGCGATGCTTGAATGACATTAATGTGAGGGCTGTCAGTTGATACGGCGATGTTTACAAGACCGTGACGTCACGCGAGAAAATTTCATCTAGTAGCGTTTTGGCGCGAAAATTCAAAGATCGATTTTAAAATGCTTATAACTTTGCTAAAAATACAACTAAAATTAGAATTCAAGAAGTTTTGGGCTTATAAAGCATAAAAGAATTTAAATCACAAAAAAAAGAAAAATGTGAAAATACCCTATTACAAAAGTATTAAATCCGGCCCACCACGATTTTGAGTAAGACACCCCTGGGCTAGAGGGTCTATGTCACCCTGGAAGGGTACCGCAAAAGTGTTGCTTGAATTGTTGCTTTTGTCGTGGGGCGCTGCAAGGATTGGCGATTGATGTTGGTTTTGAATAAAACCGGATTAAATTGAATAAGGAACACAGACACTGGTAGATCAATCCATAAACGGGCAGTTTGACAGAGGAATGAGTCATGCAAAGCCAAGTTCTCATAGTTTAGAGATGTGTCTGTGTTTGATGAAAAATTGTAAAGAAGGCTTTATATAGGCAGGCCCAGATTAAGGGCGGTTCGAGCTGTGCGACCAAACCAGGGCCCCTGCGTCCTAGGGCCCCCTGAGATGTTTTAGAAAATTATACTCAGTTAATTTTAATTATTTCAAACCCAAAAACAAGGGCCGACGCGGCTTACTCAGCCTTCACCAGAAATGAAAATCAACCCCCTTGGTAGCTGGGATTAAGGTCGGTTCGAGCTGTGCGACCAAACCAGGTCCCCTGCGTCTTAGGGCCCCCCGAGATGTTTTAGAAAATTATACTCAGATAATTTTTATTATTTCAAACCCAAAACAAAGGGCCGACAAGGCTTACTCAGCCTTCACCAGAAATGAAAATCAACCCCCTTGGTAGCTGGGGACCCAAAGCCACTCCTCACAAAAACTTAATTGGATGGCGTAAGGCCGGTAACCTTGCTCAGATAGTGCGTTAAGCAATTGCACTATATGTGCATTGTGCAACCTAGTTGTTTGATAGCGTGCGTGTAAAATGTCTGTTGCTTGCGTTGATTATTATCATTATACTGTTACTTACCTTTTGGCACTTTTGGTTTCAACTTGTTTTATGTCTCGAATCAGGATGTTTTTTTTTTGCAGAATCTTTGCTTGTGTTTAGTAGTGATATAGTTTTACGCAACTAACGCAACTAAGCTACACATATAGTAAGTTCTTGCTGCGTTAACCCCGACGGGGTCGCATGTGGCAGGTTGAACGTATTTATTTTTATAGGTAAGGGGACCGGCTTTACGCCAACCACTTCAGTTGAAGTGGGGGTTTCCCAGCTCCCGAAAGGGCTGGTACTTATTTCTTGTGTAGGCTGAGTAAACCTTGCCAGTATTTTATTTTATGTTTTGAAATAAACACCGAAATGAGAAATCATTTCTGATACCCTCGGTGGGATTCGAACCCGAGCTCACGGCATGGAATGCAAGCACTCTACCAACTGAGCTATCGACCGGACTCTATAATTTTACTGTTTCCCTATATACTGATTTGTTGTTTCATCCGTTTTGACATAAATCAAATTTTCGTAGTACCTACCTACTTTAGAAAATATTGAAAAAAATACCTAGGTACCTGTTTAAAAAAGACTGTGGCTTATTTTACTGTCATATTTTGCTAAGCACGTGAGTTGGCATAGCGAATACTTAGTCGTCACTCGGCCTAGTTGCTAGGGAAAAGGCATACAAATATTTTGTTATGGGTTGCTGAGAACGGCAGTCCCATACAAGAATAACGTTTACTCGTCGAGTAAAAAGATTCAGGTTAAAAAATCTTCCGAGTCCATATTGAAAATTTAATAAATTTATTAGTCACAATATATGTTTATTTCATATTGTGCTATAAAAGGGAATAATAAATATATTTTGGTAGATTATAAACTTCACATTTATTCAAAAAATGATTTATACAGGTAGAATAACAAGTAAAACATGAAAAAATGCAGCCAATTAGGATAACTTACAGTTGGAAATTAACAAAATAATATACACTCACTTAATAGAAAATAATTGTAATTTATTTTTCATGCATAATTAATTAAGTGATTTCAATTCTAATGCAACTTCTAAGATACAACTTTCACAAAGATATTTTCATTGTAATGAGTATACTATCTCAATCAACACAATTCTATATCATTAATTGTACTTCACAAATGACAAAAAAATATATAAAATGATCTAAGTTTGAGCACCATTGATTATAAAACAATAGTACAAAAATAATTTACAAATAAGCATGGCAGATAATTTAAACGAGAAACGAAGTGTTTGTAATCGACACTCTTTATTTGGACATTTGAAAACTGTACCGGAAATAAATGTTTTTTGATAGAATATATATTATTTAGCATTTATATGTCTCATTTCTTTTCGATACAGGTAGGTACTTATAATAACATTCTCTACAAATAGTCAGTTTTTCATATTCTAAATAGATATCTAGTTATAAGAACTACGTATGATAACTATGTAAGTCCTTCTAAATAAAGGTTTTCTTTAAGTTTTTCTTATGTTTAGGTACACATATTTATGCTACTGAGTTTTTTTCCAAGATTTTTTGTTGTTGTTGTACATAAACTTCTTACGTTTCATTGATCTGTTTTGATCAAACATGCGAAAGAATATCTAAGAAGTAGGTATCTACACATTTTTTACGGAAAATACTTTTTATCTTTGAGTATTTTTTTATAACTTCATGAAAGGTTGTGTCTACTTCAAAGTATGCATTATCCCACAATGTATTTTTTTGCCCGTTGATTTTACGTATATTTTCCTTCTGTTATAAAAAAAAAAGTTGTGGAATTTATGTTTTGCACAAACTTACCCAATTATGATAATTTGAACTTGTAAAACATTGACGGGAAGTATGATCGGTTTTGCTTTAGTTATTACCGATTTGTTAAAAAAATATTAAATAAATCTTGGTATAAAGTGTATCTAACGAAGAAAATGTCTTTGTTGGCAAGACGTGATTTTCATTATTCATAAGAGTTAAATAATTGTTACGACTATTAAAAATGTATAAAAATAATCTTCTTTATCTCAATAAATGTTAAAAGTAAGAAAATTTTGCCATTCATTTTTAAATGTTGTCACCATGAAAGTACGATTATAATTTTTGGTTTTGATTATGGCTTTTGTTTGATTTCCAGAGAGCTCCTATACTTTTTTAAGGTAATTTTAAACATCAGTTTTTTAAGTATCAATTTATGTGTCTAATCTTAATATACCTACGTAATCTAAATTGTCTAATCTAATTAGACACTATGTACAAAATATGACATTTCATCTCTATACATTGACATAAAATCAATTTAACATTTGTCTACTTTTAGTTTATATTTACGAATTAATTTTATGATGTGCTACAATAAAATATATATTTTTTAGTTAGTTTAGTAATATGTGAGTATACAACTTTGAGCATATAAATATTATAATTGTATTTTATTCATATTTTTTATTGTTTTATAAAACAAGAAAGAAACGGTTACATTTCATTGCAGTTCTATTTTTCTTTCGAATTTTTCGCCACTTTGTATTTTACTTTCAATCTTCTAAAATTCACTGAACAAAAATGTGAATTATTGTACGAATTAAAGTATTAATTACCTTCATGATAGACTTATAGGTTGGTATGAGGCTGACCCCCCATACTGGAAAAAATCGTTCACTTTGCCAATGTCACCCCTGTTTCAGGGAAGGTCGGCAGGAGTTGCAGGGCTTATGTTCATTTGAGATTGGGTTTTTATATTGTAGGTCCACATGCGGCATGTGTTAGCGCGAACTTATACATGTCTGCTTGTGGGATTGCGTTTAATATGAATCTTAAATGATATAATATATCTTTGCAGCTTAGATTTAGATTAGATAGAGCAAGTGAGAAAGGATGGTTAATTCAACCGAAGATGGTAGAGATACCGAAAACGTTATTGAATTAAAATATTTACTCAAGTTGTAATAAACAAAGTTTTAATTTCCAATTTTTAAAAATATTTTTCATTATTTTTAAAAATAAATCATTATTTATTGACCATATTTTTTGTTTTTTCAAGGCAATAAACAATCAAAATGCAACTGGAAAAATTAATGAATGAATCAAGTACATTATGCAATACGAAATACAACCTTGTTTTTAATTCGCTTTTAAAGTTATTGTATTTCAAGGGACAATACTAGTTTCATGTGTTTCATAACCTGCCATCAACAGGTGTAAATTCAAACATTTACACCTTTGTACTGAAAGCACTAAATTTGTAGAGCTTTGTGAGAAATAAAATTGTGAATAAAAAAAAGTTTTAAGTCTGTTATTTTTGTGCTTAAATTATTTTTTCACAAAGGTTATAACATGCACCTAACTAATAAAAATAAAGTAATATTTAAATGAAAAGTGTGGAAGTTAAAACCAACTTTGAATGTTGATTGAGAGCAAATTACCAATATCGTTATTTTTGACAAATTTGGTATATCTAAAATTTTGAGAAATAATTTGAGTGAAGGTAAATTTGTAAATTATAACCCATAACTTCATACACAGAAATAATTATGGATGAAAAGTGGTGACAAAATATTTCTCTTCATATTAATCGCCACTATGATTTTTTAAATCTTATTTTATGTGAATGTTTTCTTAAAGTATCTAAGTTTAATTAAATATTATAGAATATATACCCAAGTTAAATTTACTTTTAGCAGGACAGTATAAAAGCTAACTATAATAACATTCAAAAGTGAGTATTTTTCTACCCATACTTTTTAGTAAGAGTACTTTAAAAGATGCTTAAATACATAAGTAAGTTTACTTTAAGTTTTCCTCAACGAAATGATACAAAGAATGTATTTTTTAACAAAATATTACTTATCTTATTCATTATCAAGGTTTCAAGTAAGTAACGAGGCATCTATTTCTATATTAAAATGTGATATTAAATTATTCATGTTGCAATATTTTATTCTTCCTATGTGTCATCCCTTTATTTTGATGGTATTTTTTGGCGAAGGCAAAATAAATAAAATATATATTTTTTACGATATTAAATTAAAGTTAAAAGCCTTAAAAAATACTGAAATAATTAAAAAGGATGCAAGAAAATGCGTATGTAAGTGGAATAATTGACGGAAAATTGATATTACTTACTTTATAAGTAACTCACAATTCTTTTGCCAAAATAAGTTTTTCTTAAACCTTACAATATTAAAGCCTTTTTTTATACTTAGATAAATATGCACCCAATGTTTCTACAAAATATATAAGGTTTTTGACAAAGTATAAATACCATTTTTAAAAGTTAAGAGTTTGTTTTGCTGCATTTTTTCTATTGTTACAAAAATATTACTCTTACGCCGAAGAAACATGTTTTGTGTTGATAAATTATTTTTATGGTAAATAAAAAAAAGTATTATTTTATAGTTCATTTAAAAATAAAACAATTTATATTAGTATCTTGATATATCTGTTGTAACATTTTAAATATATTCATATGTATGAAAATTACCTCTTAATTTCATAGATCTAAAATCTACTCGTTTACATAATATGAATACGATATCAATCTAATGTTCTCTATTTACATTTTATATCACAACATTTTTCAGCATACACAGTGGCACATAACATAAACGTAGACATTTCATATACACGAAAACTGTTTTTAAACATGACTATTTTGCACAATTGTTTTTGAAAATATTTTTCTTCTTTTTTAAAAAATAGCTCCTAACATATTGTCCAACCACTTAGGTATATTTTCATTCTTCTTATAAAATATTACTTATGTGTTTTTATAATATCTACGTCTACTGTTTTGAGTACATATTCTTGGACAATATTATTATTTAGTACAGATTTCCCATATCATATATTACGATCTATAATCGTAATGCAGGTATTAATGTAAAATTAAAGCATTAAAGTTGTAACTTCATTGAGTATGCAATAAAGTAACTTTTGTAATCAATAATAGTAGCAATATTATCGCACGTTTAATAATAAAGAGCAATAACTCAAAAAACAAGAATGTTGGGAAGTCACGTTTGAAGTTCAGACAACCAGTACAACTTGTATGGGATGAAAAAGGCGGCCGATGTTTTATCTCGGTCATATTCGTCCAAATTGAACGGCTGTCGCATTCTACCTATTCTTCTCGCATGGTTCTTGCGTTTTATTACAAAATCTCGAGTTTCCCAATTTTCGAGTTATTGCTCTTTATTATTAAGCGTGCGTTATGTCAAGTAAAACTATTTTCAGAAAATCAAAGTATAAACATTTTTGTTGATATAAATGTTTAAAAAGCATCACAAGACTTTGATGATAACCATTCTATGAAAACGACATCTTCTTTTGTTTTCTTAACAAATATAGTTTTTAAACATTAAGTCACATTATCATGTGCATATAATAATATCAACCTAAATGTAATTTAAAAACTACGTAAAAATAGTCGTATTAGCTTCCGTCGACCAAAATTCGAAAAGGATATCTTCTCTTGCTTGAATTTTGAACCTGTTCTTCAACTTCTTTTATTCCATATCTTTCATGATTTAAATCGTTATAAGCTTACAGCCAAGTCAAAAGTTGATGAATCTACTGAACCATCGCGCGATCTCTTCACCTGAAACAAGGAAAACATAAATTACATATCGAGGAAAACAATACTTCCTTAGCTCCACTCTCGATTAGGCTTGAATGTAAATATGGTTGGCAACATTACAGAAAAAAACATTTTTCCCGAAATGGGGAAATGGGGGAACACTTTTTTACGCTATTCTCAAATATTCTATTTTCAAAATTTGAAGTGTGTTAACGATCATGGTGGTTGATTAATTATTTTTCATTATTAAAAAATAATTTATTATTATGAAATGGAAAACGTTAACGAAAAAACTGAAATCTTTAAAAGTAATACGATTGATGTATTAAATTTTCTTAACACTTTGTATGAAAATAATTTAAATTTATTGAGCGTAAATGACGAGAAAAGCAAGGTAAAATTCTTGTCTTTTGAATATTTCTTTAAAAAACAATAACAATTAATTATATAGCATGATACTGTGATATAGTGAATGGGATATCCAGAGTCATAATAAAAGGAGAGCTTGTATGAAAAAAGTTATGACTCTGGATGAAATGAAAGAAGTATGCAAGGACAGGAAGAAGTGGCGGCTAATCTGCAATGCTGATTTTTAATGTTGGTTTATTGGCTTGCTACATTTTTTGCATAAGACATTTTTTACTTTGTTTGTATAGATTTATTTTTAAGGTTTTGTTGTTTTCTTATACTTAAATGTTATTTATTACTCGTATTCCTTGACTTATAGATTGGTATGAGGCTGACCACCCATACTGTAAAAAATGGTTCACTTTGCCAATGTCACCCCTGTTTCAGGGAATGTCGGCAAGAGTTGCAGGGCTTATGTTCATTTGAGGTTTGGATTTTATTTGTAAGTACACAATCAGCATTTGTAAGCGCGAACTACACGTGTTTGTTTGTGGGCATACATCTGAGAGCTTTGAATGAATATATCCTTGCAACTTAGATTATAGATATTATAGATTATACTGCATTTTTTTGTTAAACAGTATGTTTGCATTTTATAGAATATATTACTTAGCAGTTGGGTGAATGATTTGAGAGCTCAGAACACACTGCTCATTTCAACATTGGAAAAGCTGGAAAATTCTACTTCTCATGCTATGCGAGTATGGAGAAACTCTTCTGAAAGCAACCTTAGTCAGGTAATTACCAAAATTAGAAAAAAATATTATAAGTCCCTTAAAAATATAAGATGATCGTGCATGAAGGATGTATAAAATAAAATATTGCTGTTAGAAATAGGTGATCTTTCCTAAAACGCATTATAAAATAGTACTTCCTTTACTAGATATGGAACGGTCCGTAGTCTGGTGGTAACAGTTCAGACTCGTAAATGGAAGGTCGTAGGCTCGAATCCCAGCGGGGTACAAAGCATATCCCATTTATATTTAAAAAATATGCTCCTCGCTGGGTTGAAAAATTGATATCCCTTTACCAAAGACCGGTCACCAAAGGTCCATCCAGACATACAGCAACTGGGTCTTACTTGAGAATTGGCGCTTTCTGTAGCGACGACTAAGAGCAGAGGGCTCTTGAGGTGTGATAACCACAAAAACAGCGCTGACCAAATAAATCATCGTAATACTATTATTAATTATTACAATCATCGATATAAATAAAAGGTTTTATAATCATTCATGAACTGTTGTAGAACCCAGGACAATCTTGGAAAGAAAAAGGAAATGTTACAGCAAGAAATTTTAGTATGAAATCTTCTTACATTGCGTAAGTTTTAAGAGTTTTTCAAACTTAGAAAAAGTCAAACTCAAGAGCTCGTGCGAGATTTATTTTTCAGTTTTAAGTCACATAAACAAAAGTTCAAAAACCATACCTTAAGCATTATGAGTAAATTTATTGATTGGTTGTTATAATATGATTTACCATTTTCAGACCACGCGTGAAAAGAAAAACAAGTAAATACGCAAAAGATTTTGATATTTATATCAACAATAGTTATGAAGACCCAATAAAGAAACCAAAATTTGAAATAATACCCATAGACAACTGGAAAAATGATTTGCCAGATTATTTGTCTAGGGATTTAAAGGATGAAAGGTCAGATTCGACCCTAGATATATTAAAAAGAGATTACAGTCAAAATAATTTATCAGAAAATTCCTCGATTGAGATATATTCCGATTGCAAATCATTTCAGGATATTGAAAGTATCGAAACAATGCCAAATGTTGGTAGTGAATTGAATGGAAATTCATGCCACGAAATTCAAGAGAGATTGTCGAAAAATAACATCTCTTCAAATACATTTTCATTGATTTATTCAAAGAGTGCAACAATTTTGACGCAGATTTCGGAAGGTCACAAAGAAAGCAAACCTGAGCTTGAAAATTCAAATACCATTAAAAGAAAATCTATAAGTGAGATTAAATATGAACCTTTGAAGAATCCAAGCGACGATGAAAGTATATTTGATTCAAATAAACGGTTGAAAAGAGAAGATGGGACTGAGAGAAAGTCTATGGGGGACTTTGGACTAAGTAAACTAACGGAACTGAATGCCAATGATAAAGCTGTGAAAGAAAATAAAGAAAAATCGGTGGATTGTTTTCTGGATGATTCGTTCAACGTTTCAAAGGTTATTTATTTTATAATTGTTCTTTGACTTAAAGGTTGGTACCTATGAGGCAGGGGCGTGCATCCCATACAGGCACTTGCGCCTAATAGGTAGGCAATATATTGTAAAAAACGCATTTAAGCTTGATATTGAGATTTAAAATTACAAATTGCAAGTCACTGCTCCTGATGATGCCTTTTAAGGCGAAAAAATTCGAGCAAAATAATAAATAAAGTAAGTTGAAACTGTGTCTTTATAAAGATAATTACAATTTTAGTTCGATTGGAGCCATCGTTAGCCTTCAAGCCAATTTCAAATGAGTTATTTAAAAGGAATGGGAGAAAATGTTTATTCTGAAATGTTTTTATCTATACCCTATGCACGCGCTTGGTATGAGGCTGACCAACCACACTGCAAAAAATGGTTCACTTTGCCAATCTCACCCCTGTTTCAGGGATAGTCGGCAAGAATTGTGCTAATTTGAAATTGGATTTTTGTGTTGTTAGTTCACATGCGGCATGTATAAGCGCAAACTTTTACGTGTTTGCTTGTTAGAATGCATGTTATATGAGTCTAACATGTACCTTATATATCTTTGCAACTTAGATTATCCTTTATTATATTACCCTTCATCGTCGTCTTTCGTCGTCACTCGCTTTGAGTTTCGATTTTCAAAACAAATGCCGTCACAGCAGATGAAATACATTTGCAAACATAGAAAGAAAATTTTGTATATATGCTGCAAAACAGGACCATTCATGTATGTGTTTGAGAAACACACTCGAATACACTATAACTTCTTTCAATATTTACAAAAAAAAAATATTTTTTCGGAAAACAGTAGTTTTTAGTAGAAGTAATTATAATTTCTGAAAAAAGTATTTTTTAAAAAGCCGCCACATTTTTTTAAACCTGTTTTTGTTTTGTATTGAAATTTAAGAAAATGTATGCAAAATGGCAAAAAACTAAATAGACATCTAGCGGCAAAATTCGAAAGTTTTTTTTTTTTAGGATATTTTTTTTTTATTTGATACAAATCAAAAAAACAACAAACAAAAAAAAAAATGGATTTAAATCTATAATCTTAGTTGCAAAGATATATTCCAACATTCTCACAAGCAGACACGTATAAGTTCACACTTACACATGTCCCATATGGACCAAAAAACCCAATCTAAGATATTATGTTGAGTTTACAGATACTATAATATAATCTATAATATATAATCTAAGTTGCAAGGATATATTCATTTACAGCTCTCAGATGCATACCCATAAACAAGCACGTGTAGTTCGCGCTTACAAATGCTGAATGTGTACTTACAAATAAAATCCAAACCTCAAATGAACATAGGCCCTACAACTTTTGCCGACCTTCCCTGACACAGAGGTCTATAATCTAAGTTGCAAGGATGTATATAGATTCAAAGCTCATATACGATGCATGCCCACAAACAAACTTTTGCCTGTAACTTTTGCCAACCTTCCCTGGAACAGGGGTCTAATTTAATCTAAGCTGCAAAGATATATGTCATTTAAGATTTATATTAAATGCATTCCCACAAGCAGACATGTATAATTTCGCGCTTACACATGCCGCATGTGGACCTACAATATAAAAACCCAATCTCAAATGAACATAAGCCCTGCAACTCTTGCCGTCGTTCCCTGAAACAGGGATGACCTTGGCAAAGTGAACTATTTTTACAGCATGGGTGGTCAGCCGCATACCAACCTATAAGTCCAGGAACATACACGACAAATTACATTTTTTAAATCAACAAATAATAATATGTCTGGACATCAAAACTAAAAACAAAACCAATTTAATTTTAATTTGGATCTGTTATGTGTATTTGTAATTAAGAATTTTTGTAAATCATTTATATTTTTTTGTGCTCCTTAACTGTTGGTGTGAGGCTGACCCCCCGTGCTGTAAAAATCGGTTCACTTTTGCAAATGCCACCCCGGTTCAGGGAACGGCGGCAGGAGTTGCAAGATTTATGTTCACGTGAGGTTTTGTTTATTTTTATGCACACATGCAAAATGTGTAGGCGCGAACCTACATGTGTCTGTCTGTGGGCATGCATTTAATATGAGTCTTAAATGTTAACATATCTTTGCAGCTTAGATTATAGATAGATAGCCGCCAAAATTACAGATCAACCGCCATTTCTTTCTTAAATTTCCTCCAGAGTAATAACCTTCTTCATACAGGCTCTTCTTTTGTTGGGTGACATTGGCAAAGTGCAAAATTTGTTAACAGTTTGGGTGGTCAGCCTCATACCAACATATAAGTCAAGGACTATAATGGAGCAAATTAAAACCGGTTTCTTTTTTTTATTTGCTTTTAGTTTTCTTTCTTTTGTTAAAAGACTTAAAATTTTTTTTTTTTACAAAAACTGCATTTTTTTACATGTTTTCTAATGATTGATTCCCTAGATGCAAAACTATGTGCAATATACACATTGCCTAATGTTAAGGGGTTGGGCTGCGTAGCAGCCAGGGGCGGAGCCCCTAGTAGATATAATTGGATGATTGTTTTACCTGTAGCTCTCAGTCGTTTTTAGGACTGCTGCAAGAAATTGCAAAACGCTTTGGTGGTAACCAATCTCTCAGTTACCCTTCATACTAACTAAATTCACATCTAGAAGTTATTAAAAAGAGTAAGGGAGGGAAAATTAGTTTTCATTTTAGGGACATTCTTGTACTATGTATGGGAATAACCTATATTTATTTTAACATGATATCATAGCGCCTGTGCTGAACTCTGCAGCAAGACTCATATTCGGGATGTCCAAATTTAATCATATTACTCCATTGTTGAAAGAACTGCATTGGCTTCGTTTCCCGGAGAGGGTGGTCTACCGTGTTTGTTTGATGGTTTACAAAGCTGTCAATGGTACGGCTCCTTCATACCTGTCTGACATGTTCTCACCTATTGAGATAGATTTGAGACGCCAAACTCTCAGATCTGCAGGGTGTGGGGTGGTTGACTTAGTCCAGCCGTCACGTCAGACACGCACTAATTTTGGGGACCGTGCTTTCCGGTTTGCGGGCCCAATGGAGTGGAACAGACTACCACCTAATGTGAGGAAGGCAGAAACTGTTGGTGTCTTTAAAGGAGCACTAAAAACGCATCTTTACAAAAAATCTTATCCGTGATTTGAGAGGGCCCTTGAGGTGTGACACACACAAAAACGGCGCTCTTCAATTATGTGTACCTTATAAATAAATTATCCTTGTATATATATATATATATATATATGTTGATAGGTTTTCGGGTAATCCGTTAATTTGCTATTTTATAGCCGACGTTTCGGATCGGTATCACGATCCTTCATCAGGGCGGTCCTTCTGTGTGTCGTGTGTCGGCTATAAAATAGCAAATTAACGGATTACCCGAAAACCTATCAACATGTATAATATCCGTGAAAACTTAAAATTAAACATATATATATATATATATATATAGCGCCGTGTTTGTGTGTGTTCAAAGGCTCTCTTCATTACAAATTAACAACATTTATGTTGTAATATGGCCATTTTATTTGTAGGATTTGCAAGGCTTAAAATTGTTGATAGAGAGGAAAATGTGCGAGAATAAAAATGAAATAATGGAACTATACGAGTTGTGTGCAACTTGGCAAGAAAAATACAGATGTGTGAAGTTGCAGAACGAATTTAAAGACGAAATTTTAAGAGAAATGAGAAGGCAACTCAGGGAAGCTCATTCATCAAAGGTTAGAATTTTTAGTTAGTTTCCTTGACTTATAGGCTGGTATGCGGCTGACCACCCATGCTGTAAAAAATGGTTCACTTTGCCAATGTGACCCCTGTTTCAGGGAAGGATGGCAAGAGTTGAAGAATGTATGCCAATTTGAGATTTGAGTTTTTATGTTGTAGGTTCATATGCGGCATGTGCAAGCGCGAACTTGTACGTGTCTGCTTGTGATAACTGATAATGCATATAATGTGAATTCCCAAATGTAACATATCTTTGTAACTTAGATTAGATTAGAATTTAGAATAAATTTGAATATGCATGATAACTAGTTTTTGACAATTATGTTAATTTTAAGATTAAACAAATTTCAAAACTTAATTTAACTCGGATATTTCATGAACCGTTTAAAGAGAACTTACATCATTCTCGACGTTTCGTCGGCGACGTAGTCAACGTCTTCAGGAGAACATCCTCTCTGCACGACGACTGAGGATGAATGAGTTTGAAAACAATATTGTCACAAATCACAGCATACCTTCGAGCGAAGGTAGTAATTATGTTTAGGTCTGTTACAAATTCCACTTTAATTTTGTTTCGATTCCACGTCACTAGATGGCACTATGTTTCCTGTACACACGGCACTAATTATATCATTGTCTTTGACTTGAAACTTAGGTACCTACTAGTTTCAATAGTGAGTTGAGTATAGGTAGGAAACGTCGAGAATGATGTAAGTTCTCTCTAAACGATTCGTGAAATATCCGAGTTAAATTAAGTTTTGAAATTTGTTTAGTTTTAAAATTAATATAATTGTCAAAATGTCAAACGACCGTAATTGTAACTTAAGCCTAACTAGTTTTAGCTTGTGATTTGATAATAAATTTTCACGTGCTTGTTTTTTTACAGTCTCCAGTCAGTTCTTCTCAGTCGAATAGAAACTGAAATCAAGTGAAAATAAGGACCTTGGAAAACAGACTATCCTTGAAATGTAGTGCGGATTGCTTAAATGAAGAAAATAATTAATAAACAGGTGGGTATTTCTTCTTTATTTAAATTTGTGAAATCTTTTTTTACCGAATGTGTTAATTTCTTTGTTTCCCAACTTTCAGATTAAAGCGGTGGTTGGTAGACATGACGTTACTATACATGAATCTTACTCCTAAAATGCCTCATGTTACGCGAACTTGGAGCAATGTTAATCAAATAAGGAATTTTTGACTCCTCCATAAAAACAATACACCTTATTTTATACTTTAAAATATTATTCGGGTGGTACATAATATATTTCCTATACATTTTTTATTTAATTTATTTTGGCAAATCAACAGTTATACATGGTAATATATGAAAAAAAATATAATTAAGACAATTAAAAAAACAACAGAAACCAGTAGGTAACATTGTGCGATAAATAAACGCAACAAATTAAAAAAAAATGTTTAAGTTGGACTTGTGGTCGTTCGACATATTAACAAATAAAAATATTTTTTTATGAAATGTTTCAGCAGAAACTTTGTAGAAATCCATTTAAAAAAAAAAAAAATGAAAGCAAACACTGTTTAATTCTAAACAATAAGTAGAATTAAACAGTGTTTGTTCTAAAATTTCTCTCTCTGCACGACGACTGAGGATGAATTCAGACAGGTTTGCTTAAAAAAAAAAAAAAAAAAATTAGGCTGATTTATTTGGTGAGCGCTGTTTTTGTGTGTATCACACCTCAAGAGCCCTCTACCCTCTTACCTGCCGTTGAGGCAGCTGAGACTGACTGGCTGGTCTGACTGCGTGAGCGGCATGCTGCCCGGGGCGCTCTCGGCCAGCGGGTACCACTGCGCCACGGGCTTCCTGGGGTTGTCCAGCATCTCCAGCCAGTGGTCGCGGCCGATGCCGATGAAGCTGGAGCCGATGGCCGTGCAGCCCATCAGTTCGTTGGAGCCGATCCTGGAAGATGAACGAGAATGGATTCAAAGCCAATGCAGCGATGTGTATAATCTATAATCTAAGCTGCAAATAAACGTAAGCATTTATTTTATTTTATTTTATTTTATTTTAGTAGGACAACAAACAGCGTTACATAAGAAATAAATAATAGCAATTACAAAAAACATGGCCAATTATATGTTGCCACGGATATCAAGCTTAGGAAGGTGGAAAAAATTACAAGATGTTAATTACAAGTGACTAATTACAAGAAAAAAAATACTGCTCTCAAAACAGAATATGATGTAATTTAAAAAATAAAGGAAATCGTTTCCCCCGGAGTGAAGCACCCACCGCTTTGCGAAAGTTTAAATTTAAAGCTCATATTAAATGCATGACCACAGACAGGCGCAAGGTACGACCCAGCCAAAAAACAATCTGAGAATGACCAAAACGAGAAACGACCTGACTAATTGCAACTATCCAAGGTACGACCCGTCCCAGATACGATCATTAGAGAATCGACCGATCCTTGATATGCCCTATCCAAGGTGCGTTAAGTCGAGGATCGACCCGTTCCTGTTACCTTCTACTTAACATCGACCAGGCCGGTAGAAGGCGACCTGGTATCGAAATGACCAAAATAATGATACGTCCTACTCGACATGAGAGATTCAATCTGTTCGTTGTAAAGGAAATCACACACTGTGGAGACGATCAAAGGGGGTCTTGAGATTTCTCTATGTAGGTTCGCGCCTAAACATTCTGCATGTGTGCGTACAAATAAACAAAACTTCACAAGAAGAAGAAGGTTTGTCGTTTTAAAGACACTTTTATTGATATTTTAATTCCACAGGTAAGTAATAATGAGGATTTAGTTCTACTACAATTATCTGTTACTTTCTTTGTCAGTGATGCGAGTATTAATGAGTGGCAGGGCAGGTGTTGTCCTTGGAAGTTTTCCCATCGTTAGCGACCTTCCCGTCAGCCAGTGCAATCAGATCTCGTCTAACTATTACAACTGGACAAATAAACTCATAATAATATAAACGTAATACGAGTCGTAAGGAACCAAAGGCAGCAATGAAGGGTTTTTTCAAAAGTGAAAAATATATACTTACGGCAATCTATAATCACTAATCTAAGTTCCAAAGATATATTACATTAAAAAGGCTTATATTAAATGTATTCTCACAAGCAAACACGTATCTAAACATGTCGCATGTGAACCTTCAATATAAAACCCAATCTCAAATGAACATATGCCCTACAACTCTTGTCGACCTTCCCTGAAACAGGGGTGACATTGGCGAAGTGAACCATTTTTCACAGTATGGGTGGTCAACCTCATACCAACCCATAAGTCAAGGAATGAAATGAAAAATACATCCGGCAATCGTGAGATTTAAAAAAGAAACAGTCGGCCGTATGGCCAAGCGGGCCAAGTTGATAACTTTGAGTTTTGACTAGCATGTTTGAAATACAAACATCGTTACTTCCTTGACATACAGGTTGGTATGATATAGACCACCCAGTAAAAATTTGTTCACATTGCTAATTTCAACTTTCCGGAAGGTTGGTAAGAGTTGCAGGATTTATGTTGCTTTTTTTTATGAGATCTGGGTTCAAATTTTGTTAATGCACGTGCGGCATGTGTAAGCACGTACATATACGTATTTGCTTGTGGGCATAAATTTTAAATTAATCTAAAATATTTTTGCAAAATAGATTGTAGATGACTATCGAATAAACAAAAATGTAGATGCACTTTATGTTTTAGCTAAAAAGTCGATACGTAGCAGAGCAGTCATTTCATAATACTTCATTGTAGTGTGGGCGGACATTTTACGTTTGTATTATAAGGAATAGAAACCGGTAATACGTAGTATCACAGTATACTTATCTATGGAAACCCGCACTGGAGAACAAAAATACACCCACTGATTTCCCCGAAGTCTCAAACTATTCATGGTCATCCCTACAATACCTACCTACATACATAATCTATAACTGCAAAATATTACCTACCAATATTATATTTTCAAGGATTCTAATAAGTTATATGATTGTAGTAACAATGATGCCGAACTGATGAAATCAAATCAGCTATTCGGGACTATGAAATGAGTTTGAGTAATTATGTAGCAAAAATATTGATGCATAGAAACTTTTTCTTATTAACTCTCTCAGAAGATGAGATTGGTTTCATTAAACATTCAATACTTAGTTACATATGGGTCAGAGATGTCTATAAGAGTGCCTGACGTTATTCAAACCTGTTGGCGCTGTTGTCCATATATCCTAGCATTTCATTCACATCAATTACACCGTCTATCCTCTCGGCAATAGCCCTTACTATTTAGAATATTTCAATTTGTAAAAGCATTTTTGTTACTATAATGCATTTTTAATTTTATTGTTTTTTTTTTGTATTTCATCTCGTTTTCAGGAAAAACCCTAGATTGTCGCTTTTTGTTCTGTACTACTGAGAGACTTTAAGACATCCTACTAATTGTGATTTTATTCTATACTATCAGAGCAATTGCCTTACAACCATTTCTTTCATTCTCGCTATAAAATAATACAATCGAAGGAGACGTTTACAGCTGTTTACATGAGGAAAATCAAAGCCAATTGTTGTGCAAGTTCAAGACCAATGAAATAGTGAAGGTTGACTTATTTCCAATATTATTGCTGTCACAATATTGTGTAACACAGAGAGAATCAATAATGAATTTCCGTCCTTGATCTTCCGTTGCTGCGTCCTCGTTTTAGAATTACATATTTGCATTACCTTCCCCACGTATGTATTTTATTTCCCACGAGAGATCAGACGTTAACGCAAACGTATTATAAGTATACGTTCATGTTTACGTTCTGCACCCAAGTATAAAGTATTACCTATTGAAAATAAAATGCTTACATCCAGGTGATTTTCAGTTTCAATACACTTTTTGGTTAACGCTCTGGTTGAGTTTAAACGTAATGTTTTATACTTGGGGTACTGCTTTATGAAAAGCGTTATTTCTGGTTGTGACAGCTGATGTGCTTTGATCCAGACAATGCCAAAGAGACATGTATAAACATTTATTATTATTTAATCTTTGTCGGTGTACACACAAAGCCTTTGTTGAATTTTGATCGATAACTAGATTTGTAAGTAAAAAAATGGATTAGTTATAGATGGATGAAAATATGTGCACATCTAGTGGCTTTACATACAGAGTCTGGTAATGAATAAATATATTCGGAGAAGAACAATGCGTTTTAAGCCATAAGACTATGGATTGATTCCAACCATTCCAACCAACCAAAGGTGACAGAAATGATTTCACCTTTTACTGTTTATTAAAAGGTGGTTTTGGAAAGATCGTGTCTCCTTAATGAGTCATGAAAGACTCGCTCACATCATAGCTGACGATAACACAATATACCAACACCAAGCTCTTGAAAGGTGAAAAGACAGCTGGACGTCCTCATCTCAGGATTCATGAGCCGATATGAAGTTTTTTCGTGAGTAACAAATATATTGTTACGAAATTAGGGTTCAATTGTCTTCAAATTAAAAATACACAGGTCTTCTTCAATAGTTATTTATTTTACACAGTTACAAAATTTATTTTCACACTACTTTCTCGATTATTCTACTTGGTTTCGGTTCACTGATCAGATGGCTTCGATGTCTTTGTTAGTCGCTACGATACTGGCCCGCTCTGCAGGCCATTCGCACCTTTATACTCTGTAGAGCAGTATGATCTAGAACCAAAGTTGCTAGACGGTTCCAGAGTAATTATTACTTCTCGACGCTTCACGTACTACCTAGAGATACAACCAAAATCCTACCTACAAATGTAATACAGAATTCCTATAATTATAACAAGTACCTACTTAGCCTAGAGAATTCTACACTTATACACAATTATCGATCCTACCTACCTATACCTATGAGGACTCTTATAACTATAACTACCCATACTTATTTCAATATTTATATTTACATAACACTACCCCCCACCTAGACTGTTTCGTCCCGGAACAGTCTTGACTCTGTGTAGGTAGGGGCATGCTGATCCACGTCGACACCCTGTGGTCAAGAAGAAGTGGCAGTCCACGGATTTCTCCCCACTGGCTCTCGGCTGCGCTTGCTCGCAGCACACCATGACGCTGATGCCGACTCCCGAGAACACTGTTTCAATCATACTCCGGATTATCCGCCAATCTCGATTGGCGCGGCCGCCACCCATCTTTGGTATTGCCAGACGCGCCTGCTGATCCTCCAGCATGTAGTCACGCAGCTCAACAAGGCCGTCCCACAATGCCTTGTAGTCATCTTCCAGGTTGCTGGAATCCGGGACAACCAGGCAGTATGCTTGTTGACGCCCCTTCGGTAGTCTCAGAGCTCTTCCTTGCGGGCTGCTCGAGGGTTGCGGTTCTCCGAATTTGTATCGGAAGACCCGTGCAATTCCTCTAGACATATCTAGATCTTCCGGTACACTGCATGCCAGTGTGTGGTCCCTAGTGACCTCAAATAAGTCCTTGTGGACTTCTGTGGTCACTCCATGGCGAAACTTCTGCCCTGCCTTCGCGTTCTCCCAAAACGTCTCAAAGGCTGGTGATCTTTCGGATGCGACGCACTGTCGTACTTTTTGGGCTGGTTGGTCATCATTATCGCCTAGGTATGGTGAGAGGCGATTGTAGTGCACGACCCTTGGTTTTCCGTTTGGTCTCTTTTTTATGCGGTAGACCACATCGTTGATGCGCTCCAAGATCTCGTACGGCCCGTCCCAGGAACGCTGAAGTTTCGGACAGTATCCTTGGCGCCTCTTGGGGTCAAAAAGCCACACCCAGTCACCAGCTTTGTACCCCATGCTGTCAGCTCTGGTGTCATAGCGCTCCTTCATTTGATCGCTGGCTTCCCCGATGTTCATGCGGACCTGATCATGGATGTCATCCAGCCTCCTGCGAAGGTCTGTCACATAGTCTTCTCCGGCTAGGTCTTCACCTGGTTTGCAGCCAAATTTGAGATCACAAGGAAGTCGCATTTCTCGCCCAAACAGTATGCTGCTGGGAGTCTTCTTCGTCGTTTCCTGAACAGCCGACCGGTAAGCCAATAAGAACAAAGGCAGATGTCGGTCCCAGTCCCGCTGATGGCTGGACACTACTTTGGCTAAGTACCTCCCCACGGTACGGTTCATCCTTTCCACCATTCCATCAGACTGTGGATGTAGCGCAGTGGTCCTGGTCTTGTAGATCCCTAGCCGCTCACACATTTGCTGGAAGATAGCAGCTTCAAAGTTCCTTCCCTGATCAGAATGTAATTCCAGGGGTACGCCAAACCTGCTGATAAATTCGGTAACTAGAACTTCAGTCACGGTTACGGCCTCTTGGTTAGGGATTGAGTAAGCTTCCACCCACTTGCTGAAGTAATCCATCACCACCATGATGTACTTGTTACCCTTCTCAGTTGTAGGAAATGGGCCGGCTATGTCGATGGCAATTCTTTCAAAGGGGCTGCCAACATTGTACTGACGCATTGGTGCTCGCCTTTTCCTTTGCGGTCCATTGGCCGTTGCACAGGTTACACATTTTCGACACCAATCTTTGACGTCTTCGCTGCAGTTGATCCAGTAAAATCGCTCTTTCACTTTCTCCAGCGTCTTCTTAACGCCTAGATGTCCTCCAGAAGTTCCTCCATGCAGCAGTCCAAGGATTTCCGGTACTCGGCTCCTCGGAACGAGGGTTTGCTTTCTTCTAAGTGTGCCGTCTTCCTTCTCGATCTTTCGTTTCAGAAACCCTCCTTCTATCACTATGGATCCCCATTGAGCCCAATAAGCCTTGACAGTTGGTGATAAGGGGGCGAGTTTTTCCCAGGTTGGCCTTTCTCTTTCTCGCGCCCATTCCATCACATACTTCAAGTCCGGATCATTCAGTTGGTCTTGCGCCAATTTTTCATCTTGCCAGTCCTCATCTTCGGTGGTCGTCCTTTGGACAATTGCTACCTTGTCCTCCATCCTGCTGCAATGTTTGCAGTCACTGGCGCATGGTCGTCTGGATAATGCATCCGCATTTCGATGAAGCGTGCCAGGTCTATGTTCGGAGTCATAATCATACTCCTGGAGCCTTTCAATCCATCTAGCCACTTGCCCTTCTGGGTTTTTGAATTTCAGAAGCCAAACCAGTGCAGCATGATCAGTCCGTAGTGTGAATTTTCTCCCGTACAAGTATTTGCGGAAGTGTTCCACTGATTTTATCACGGCAAGAAGCTCTCGTCTGGTCACGCAATAATTTCGTTCTGGCTTGGAAAGCACTTTACTGAAGTAACCCAGAACAGTCTCATGCCCATCCTGTATTTGGGAAAGGACACCTCCTATCCCCACATTACTAGCGTCGGTATCCAGGATGAACTTTACATCTTTTCGTGGGTAGCTCAAGATGGGGGCACTTGTTAATCTTCCCTTAAGCTCTTCAAATGCTTGTGCGCAGGAATCACTCCAATGGAAGCGAGTGTTTTCTTCCGTAAGCTTGGTGAGCGGTTTTGCAATGTCCGCAAATCTTGGCACAAACCTCCTGTAATAAGTGCACAGCCCCAGGAAGCTCCTAGTTTCATGTTTGTCCTTCAGCACGGGCCAGTCTCTTACTGCCTTGATTTTGGCAGGGTCAACTTCAACTCCACGTTGAGAAACTATGTGTCCCAGGTAATTTACTTGTTTCTTGAACAGGTTACACTTTTTCGGGTTGAGCTTCAGTCCAGCGTCTTGTAGTCGCCCGAAAACTTGCTCCAGATTTCTCAACTGATGGTTGAAGTCCTTTCCCAGGATGATTATGTCATCCAAGTATACAAGGCAGGTTTCCCATGACAGTCCTCGCAGCACATTCTCCATCAGCCTTTCAAACGTGGCGGGGGCATTGCATAAGCCAAATGGCATCACGGTGAACTGCCAAAGTCCTGATCCAGTCGAGAATGCCGTTTTCTCCTTATCTTTGGCATCCAATTCAACTTGCCAGTAGCCACTTTTCAGGTCCAATGTGGAAAAAATGGTGCATCCTGCCAATGTGTCCAAGGTGTCGTCAATCCTTGGCAGAGGGTAACTATCCTTTTTCGTAACATCGTTGAGCAGTCTGTAGTCCACACAAAATCTCGTGGTACCATCCTTCTTTTTCACCAGTACCACCGGGGATGTCCAAGGGCTACTTGATGGTTCTATGATGCCATCCTTGCTCATGTCTTTGATGATCTTGTCGGCTTCTTCCCGCTTTGCAAAGGGTAGTCTTCTTGGAGCCTGTTTGATTGGTCTTGCTTCTCCGGTGTCTATGCTATGTCGCACTACCTTGGTTCTTCCCAGACGGCCATTAGAGTCCTCGAAAATGTTCTGGTAGCGGCAGATCAAACTCCTCACTCTAAGTCTGTTTTCCTCGGTTAGACCTTGGGAAGCGTCGTGGACCAGGGTTTCCAATTGTGTCGATAATTTTCTTCCCTCGCATGTCATGTTTGTCATCTGTTGCACAATGGAAGTTATCCTCTCACATCTGCCCAAAACAAAACTTTCATTCATTTTAACTGGGTAGCTGTTCACATTCATGATCTTGACAGGAATGGTCTCCTGCGCGCGAATCACTGTTCTTGCCACCATGACTCCTTTGTTAACATTGTCCATGTTCTCCGGTTCTATCATACAGATTTGGTCATTTGTACTACTGGAATCCAGGCGGGCACTCACTATCATCTCGGATCGCCCCTTCACTTCGGTATTCTTGGCTAGGATCACACGTGCAGCCAGTTCTTTCCGTCTTTGCAGGATGACTTCTTCATTTTCAATTTTAATGGCACCTTTTTTTAAATTTAAGCTGCACCCAAATCTGTCCAGTATGTCCATTCCCAATATAACGTCTTCTTCAATGTTGGCCACCAACGTCCGATGATCAAAAGTGGTGCTGCCAATTTGGAAGGTGGCAATCGTCTCCCCATACACCTGTGCTGACTCTCCCGTGGCGGTGTGCAGAGACCACTTTGTTGGTGCAATCTGCTTACCTTGTGCCACTATGTCGCGTCTCAGAATTGTCCTGGTTGCTCCCGTGTCCACCAGTAGTTCACGGGTTACTCCATCTATTATGCCATTGATAAAAATGCTGCTGGCTTTTCCTCTCACAGTTGCGACAGTAGCAGCAGATTTCAGGGCCTCTCCAGCGCGGGTCAACGGTTGCCCCTTCCCATTAACCCTTTCTAGTTTTCCGCAGCCTGTTTTCTGGGTTTCTGAGGCTTGGGACACTTGGTGCTAAGGTGGCCCAGCTGTCCGCAGTTCCAGCAGCGTGGGTCTCGTCTTCGAGGTCTCAGACGTTCCAGCACTTTTTCAATTAACTCTTCGGTTGTTGGTAGCTTGACTTCCTCTGCCTCGACTGCACGAACCCTGGCGTGGCCCCTGATGGACTGTTTGACAGCCTCAAACTCGAGAGCTTGGCTTAGCGCCTCGTTCAACGCCTTGGGGTGGGCCAGTTTTACGGCTTGCTGCGTCTCCCATTCCCGCAACCCGTTCAGGAACTTATCCACTGCCAAGCTCTCACAGATGTCGTCGGAGGCTGTCGGGTAAGCGTCTCGTACCAGGCGGGCGATGTCCATCTCAAACTCCTGGAGGCTCTCGTTGGGCTTCTGCACCCTTGTGTTCAGCTGTGACTTGTACAGCTGCTCCAAGCACTTGTGGCCATAGCGCATATCCAAGCGCTGCTTCAGCTGCCCAAAGTCACCACGGTTGTCCAGGGGTATGGCCTGCAGAACCCTGAGAGCGTCTCCTCGGAGCGACAGGCTGAGAACCGAAGCCTTCTTCTGCTGGCTCCAGACTCCCATCATGGCAGCCGTCTCAAAGAGGGTCAAATACTCCTCCCACGACGTCTTCCCGTCGAAGGTCGGAAGGTTGTGCTTCGCCAGCGAAGGGTCGTCATCCCCTCTAGTGACCCTGGTTGGAGTTGAGCATCCCTGTTCGATCTCGTCGTGAAGGCCTTTGGGGGATATCCTGGTGGACTCCATCTGGCACTTGTCAGCCAGCTCGGCACGCAGACGGTCTTCCAGGTTTGACATCCGAGTCTCCATTTCCCCCTTCAGGGCCGAGAGGTTGGTTGTCATCTTCTCCTCCATTTCTCCTTTCAGGGTTGTGAGATTCTTATTGAGGTCCTCCTTCAGGGTAGTGAGGCTGTCAGCCATCTCCACCTTCAGGCTGGTCATCTTTTCCTCTAGCCCGGTCAGGTTGCTGGTCATCTTCTCCTCCAGGGTCTTGGCGTTGTCAGCCATCTTCTCCTCCAGGGTCTTGGCGTTGTCAGCCATCTCCACTTTCAGCTTTTCCTCCATGGAAGTGAAGTTTCCGGTGATGCTGAGGTTTAGCTCGTCCAAGGCGCGGTCCCCTCCAGACGCCATGACAAAATATGCCGGGTCTTCGCCTGACTGTTCTAAGGCCTCCATGAGGCGTGCCTGTAAGGCCGCCTTCCCTCCTGAGGTCTCCAGGTCCCTCTCCAGAAGCTCATTTTTAAGCTCAGTGACTTTGAGGTCCTTGATGTTCACTTTGGTTGCCATTTTTTTTCAAAATTTACTTCAAAACGAAAATATTTTTAAATTTATTTAATACAAGTTTTGAGTTTTATATATATAGCTGTTTTGAATACGTACTTTAGCAAAATAATAATTTATCTGATTACACTGATTGGTAGGTACTGTCTTTTAATATTTATTTTTAAATCACCAATATTTTTAACATAATAATGTCTGATAGTACATAATTATTTATTTCGTCTCAAGTCTTTCAAACACACAGGTAGGTACTTAATGTACATTCACACACTTGTAAACAAAGGATAGTTATTCAAAAACTTTTTCTCGATGAATCTGGAACGTTCTTTTGTAATATTTTTCAAGATTTTTATTTATTTATTTTATTTTTTTAATCACACACAATAATAAAAAAACTATGGTCCAATTTGATGACTTTCTCAATGCGGTAAAATAGTCATTATGTTATGTCCAGAATTATGTCCAGAATTATTAAGCAACTTGCTTTTGCGTCTTTTCTTTTAACAAAAACTTATTTAAACACTTGTTTTCACAAAAGTCAGTTCACACAAAGTTCAATTTGAATAAAGTTCATTTTAACACTATTTAATTTATTTTATTTATTTTTTTAGACAGAAGATCTTAATTTTTCTTGACAACCCCACACCTGACACCAATTGTTACGAAATTAGGGTTCAATTGTCTTCAAATTAAAAATACACAGGTCTTCTTCAATAGTTATTTATTTTACACAGTTACAAAATTTATTTTCACACTACTTTCTCGATTATTCTACTTGGTTTCGGTTCACTGATCAGATGGCTTCGATGTCTTTGTTAGTCGCTACGATACTGGCCCGCTCTGCAGGCCATTCGCACCTTTATACTCTGTAGAGCAGTATGATCTAGAACCAAAGTTGCTAGACGGTTCCAGAGTAATTATTACTTCTCGACGCTTCACGTACTACCTAGAGATACAACCAAAATCCTACCTACAAATGTAATACAGAATTCCTATAATTATAACAAGTACCTACTTAGCCTAGAGAATTCTACACTTATACACAATTATCGATCCTACCTACCTATACCTATGAGGACTCTTATAACTATAACTACCCATACTTATTTCAATATTTATATTTACATAACAATATATAAGTTTACGACCAACCAACGTGGAACTGAGGTCCATACTTCAAGAGTTAAACATCGTGTCGGTATTAAAGTTAAGAAGACTTCAAAGGGCTGAACATATGATGCGTGCAAAGGATTCCTTGTTCATCAGAAATTTCTTGGATGGTGCCGTCTCCGGTGTCTATCAAACAGCTTGAACGTCGCAGGATACACAATGCCGAGGTCGAGGTTGAAGGCCTGTGAGTAAGGAGACCCTGAAGAGAAGTGACATATGACAGAGAGTCCTGAAGGATTGAGATGCGGGAGGCCCTGAACCTTGAGAGCCGAATCAAGTAAATTAGTACGTATGTAAGTACGTATGATAAAGCACATACCTGTCATAGTCGATGACTTTCACCAGCAAACTGACTTCTTCCACATTCTCTGCAGGGACGTCAAACACCAGAGCTTCATTGTACACAGGACAGAGGGTGTTCTTCTTCACGGTGGTCTTCTTCTTCTTTATCCTCTTGCCTTGGCACAACAGGTACACTTTTACATACGGATCTGAAACAAGAAGAAAATATATTTCATTTATTTATTTTGAGTACTCGATGAAGTTGAAGGATAGACACTAACACAGTACCTCGAGAAAAAAATCGCTGCTTTGGATATGTGGATCTACCGTCAAATATTGAAGGTTTCTTGGATGGATCGAATCACAAATGCCGAGGTTCTTTCCTATGTGAATAGAATAGCCCAACTTTTGATGTTCATCAAAAGGCAAAAAATGCTTTTTTATCTTCCAAATAATGAGAAATGAGAAGTATTCACTCTTGCATCACATCACACAGGGAAGAATTAAGGGAAGACGAGCTCCAGGTCGAAGATGAACATCGTGTTTGAAGAACCTGAGACAGTGGTTTGGCATAAGCACAATCGTTAAGTAAATCGTTATGATGGTCACTAATCTTTACTGAAAAGGCACAAGAGGAAGATATTATGAAGAATGCGTCCTGGCTGAAAGGTAAATTATTTCCTTTAATAATGACGTAAAATCTTAGTTGCAAAAATAAAATTATATTTAAGCAAATTTATAATTTAGAATGAAAAAAATATCAATTATTTTTTTACACGGTCGATTTGTGAAAACAATACTTTTATTTTCTCAAAAAAAATTCTGCTACATTATGGTACCTTGACATTTGACTCTTTGTCCCAAGGCAATCTATCAGAAAGGATTCATTATTTTCAACTCCCTTATCAAACGATGAGATAATTTGAAACATTTGACTTATTAAAAAAAACATTTGTTAAATGTCATTCGCCTGCAAGTTATGCACATTCTTAGGCATACTTTCTTTCATATTTCTACAAATTAAATTTTAACAGTCTGTCGATGATTTAAAAAACAACAAAAATTTAATATTTATTTTTGTTATGAGTTTATTTTGATTAAAGAAAACATTTTTTTGTGTACTAGTATCAAAGAGTCATATTAAATTTATTTGAAAAAACATCGGTCGAGAAATTCAAACAAAGGATTTTTTAATGATATCAAAATAATGATAAAAAAAACATGCGTTGTTATATTTGTTTTTGTGGATAAATTTTAGATGAAAAAGTCTATTTTTTTCTTTTACGTTTATATTTTTTATAATATTTTAACATTTTCATTGAAGTATTTCATTATTAAAGTATTTTTAAGTATTTTTTTACCATGCATTAGCACATTTGTTAAATTTTTCACAAACTCGTATGTCTGCAAAAATGATACGATGTTGAAATGGATGTTGGATGTGGAATATTAAAATGGAAAAGAATATTAAAAAAATATATACGATACTCATAGATAAGTATGAGGACGACAACCTCATATGTAAGAAATTAATTTACTTTTGCCGTCACCCCCGTTACAGAGAAGGTCAGCAAGAGCTGCATTGCTTCTGTTTATTTGAGGTTTGACTTTTTGTTTTAAATACACATGCGGCATGCGTGAGTTAAACCATATATACGAGTAATTATATCTGCTTGTGAGCGTGCACGAAAGATGAATGTGTAATGTGAATTTATCTTTGCAACTGAGATTATAAGCTCTTAAAATTGATTTTAAGTTTTTGACGAAAATTCGATAATTTGACAGAATTTTTTCCTCAAATCAAATAAAAATAATACAATACCTTAATACATTAAACTACAAATGGAAATATGTATGAAAAAGGTTAAGTTGTCTTAAAAAGTTCAAAGTCTAAGAGACGTTCAAGAAAAAAATATATAAAGTTAACTGAATATCGTGCATTGTGTATTTAATTCAATTTCTATTAAAGCTGGACAAAGAAAATTCCAGTAATTTTACGACTAAAGTATAAAAGCGTTTCTTGTTTTATTTACAATCAAGATGTGCACCCATTACAAAAGAAAATAATGAAAATCAGAAAACGCTCAGATATGTTAGTTTTTTAGTACAGTTTAGGGGTTTTATTCTGAATATTTGAATTCAAAAAATTCACTTTAAGTAACATAGTGGTCCAACTGAAAGAAATATGGGAAAAAGTCTGCATCATACGAAAATAAAAACGTAACTAAGCTACACATATAGAGTAACTTCTTGCCTGCGTTCTCCCCGAAGGGTCACTCGATTTGGGACCTATTTATTTTTACAGGTAAGGGGGCCGGCCTTACACCAACCACTTCGGTTGAAGCGGGGGTTTCCCAGCTCCCGAGAGGGCTGTTTCTCATTTATTGTGAAGGCTGAGTAAACCTTGAGATCGAACCCTTGCTCTCGGCATGGAATGCGAGCATTCTACCAATTGAGCTATCGACCTTTTTACGAGCTTGGTCGTCGTCGCTACAAAGCGCCAATTTTTAAGCAAGACCCAGTTGCTGTAAGGCTGGATGTAAGATCTTCCCTGAAACAGGGGCGATATTGACAAAGTGAACTCTAGTACGTGAATACTAGTACGAGTGTCAACCACATACCAACTTATGAGTCAAGGAACCTATAAAAACACTTGCTTTAAGTATTAGATTTTGAAAATAAGTGTCTTGTATAAATTAAAAAAAAAAACATTTAGCCTTGATTGTAAAAAAACGTGGACGAGCAAATATGGAACTGTAATCTGTAAACCATCGATATTTGATAGTAAACGACTCGTCCAAGGAAAATTTATGATTGAAATCTAACCTTACGTAAACACATTTTCCATGATATGTCCAGAAAAGCTTTGGGTTTTAATATTGAATAGTGTGAGATATTCTTTGCAGATTTAACTTGTCTTGACCATAAAAAATCAGTCCATATCATGGAAAAACAGAAAAAAAATTCCCTTCCTAAGAAAGTCATTGGTGTAAGGACAATATTTAAGTTGTAAAAATATATGTGTGAAGATATTACAATACACGCTCATAAATAATAACGTGCAAGTTTGCGCTAACACATGCTGCATGTGCACATACAGAATATATAACTCAAACCATGAACGAACATTACACATGCAACTCATGCCGCCTTTTCAAGAAATAGCATTGAAGTTGACAATGGGTCGTAAAATTTTTGCAGTATGATTGGTCAGCCTCATACCAACTTATAAGTCAAGGAGCGAAAAATTAAAAGGTCATGATCATATTTTCCGTGAAAAGGAATAGGTTTACGTGCCTATTTGCATCACAGAATAAATTTGCTTCTTTCCAAACATGGAAAATGAACGATATAATATTATGTTCTCACACAGAAAGAATGCAAGAAAAATACCAAGATTTCCAAAAACTATTTTCAAGTAAATTTAATATTCTCTCTAAAATTTCAAACTTGCTTGTAATCTATAATCTATAATCTATAATCTAAGTTGCAAGGATATATTCATTTAAAGCTCTCAGATGTATGCCCACAAACCAACAAGTGTAGTTCGCGCTTACAAATGCTGAATGTGTACTTACAAATAAAATCCAAACCTCAAATGAACATAAGCCCCACAACTTTTGCCGACCTTCCCTGAAACAGGGGTGACATTGGCAAAGTGAACCATTTTTTACAGTATGGGTGGTCAGCCTCATACCAACCTATAAGTCAAGGAATATGAATAATAAATTACATCTATAACTATAAAGAAGGATGTATGTATGTATGTATGTATGTATGTATGTCCCCTATAGACTCATAAACCGCTCATCCGATTTTGACGAAATTTTCAGGAAACATGTAAAATATTCTTAGAACGAATCCTGTGAAGTTTGATGGTGATCAAATAAACAGTGGTTCTCAATTATCGATATTTCAGCAACGAGGTCGGTAAATTTTGAAACCACCCAATAGAAGAAGACCATTATATTCAACTACAATACATAATCTTAGTTGCAAATATACATTTACATTAAAGATTCATATAAAATGCATGCTCACAAATAGACACATGTAAGTTCACGCTTACAAATGCTGCATGTGTTGTGAGGGTTTTTCCAATAGTCCTGCTGATTGACACAATTAATAATTAACAGCCACTTTAATATGTTTACTTTTATTTCTTTCACAATGTATACACAATAAACCACAGCACAATATTAATTATAACAAAATTCACATGCTTCTGACTCTCACGCCAGGCAAGCTTCCCCCCTCTTTCTGCCTTCCTTTGTTTTCCTTTTCATTCAAATTCAAATCTCATGTTCCATTTTACCTAACAAACAAATCCATCTCGTTACAATACACCTCCTTCCTCTCATAAAAAAAAAACATTCCCAATTTTTTTTTTTTCTTTTACAATGAGTAAATAATGTATCATAATGTTCAGCCGGCGCCACATATTTTGTTTTATTTTAAGGATAAATTTCAAAAATATGAAAATAAAAAAAAACCTGTTTCTGATACATTATTCAGTCATTAATACCTTTTTTAACAATACCAATTACTTTCATACTAAAATTAATATATTTTTTTTTTAACACAAATTTCATATTCAATATTATAAACAAATATTTGTTTTTTTTTTAAATACTTAATTCAACAATTCAAAATAATCAAATAACAATACATAATAAACATTCACCAGTTAATTAATCAATTCATTAAAATAACTTTTTTTTTTTAAACATGTTTAAACATCTTTCCCAATATTTAAATTTATTTCAAATTTATTTTTCATTAATAAATTTATCAGTCCATCAATTTTTTTTTAAAAACTTTACCTTCATATGTAATACTTTGTTTAATTTATGTTTCATACCTTCATTCATGCAATATTTCATAATTCATTCTTTCACTGATCACTTTTATATCAACTTTCACCGTATCATTCATCACCTCAAATTTTCATACACATGAAAATATGTTTTTTTTTTTTTTTGTTAATCTAATTTGATTATGTCCTTGATGTGATATTTATTTATAACATTTGTGTCTATATCTTTTAATACATAGACTATCTTGCTAACTTTCTTTTCTATTCTGGCTTTGACAAATTTTGGAGCCAACTCTGTACAGAAGTATTTCCCTGCATTTGATTGTATGAAATTTTTACGCCATACAATATCCCCTTGATCATAGACACGATTTGATCTACCTTTATTATAATAATTTGCATTTTTATTATATGCATCCCATAAATTTTCTGTTACAATTTTGTATAATGTGTTTAATTCCTTCATTTTATCTTTATGCATATCTCTATATTTATTTAATTCTTCCTTTGATTCTATTTCATCATTTACTATTTCACCATGAATTTCACCATTTAGTACAATCTCCCTACCTCTTGCTAATACATTAGGTGTGTATCCTGTTGCTAAATTGACTGTATTATTTATTATGCTTTGTACTGAATCTAAGAAAGTATCCCATTTTCTTTGTTCATTTTCAACCAAAATAGCTAATGTGTATCCTATTGTTCTATTATATGTCTCTACATTATTGCACATGGGAGTATATAAAGTTGTATAAAATATTTTCTGTACTCCATATGAGTACATAAAATCTTTAAATGCATTAGACTTTAAATTCTTTCCATTATCTGTTATTATCGTTTGCGGTACTCCTTCTGTTAAAAATATTTTATTTTCTATTAATTTTACTATTTCTTCTGTAGTAGCTCTTCTTAAAGGAAATAACCAACAATATTTGGTAAAAACATCTATTATTGATAATATATGTATATAGCCCGTACTTGATTTTGGTAATGGTCCTATCAAATCAATACTCAACATTTTTAACGGTCTATCCACTCTTTTTCTATTTTCCATTTTTCCTGCTGGAGGTAAATTATTCGGCTTATACATTTTACATTTTTGACATTTATTTATAAAACTTTTTATATCTGCATACATATTTTTCAAATTGTTGTAAGAATTTGGTTTTAAAAATTTTCCAATCAAATTCACAGTTAATTGCTCTGTACCAAGTTAACGGAAAATCTGTTAAAAATATAGGCATACACTCTACCAAATAATCTAATTTTAATTTGTAGACTTTGGCTAATTCTTCTAACCTTATTATAAATTCATTTGGTTCACTTTCACCATTAAAAGATATTTTTAATTTGAGAGGATCAAAATTTATGGACTCCATTGTGTTACTTTCTAAATCCTTTTTATTATTTATTTTTTTAGATTTCATCATTTGCTGTATATTTTCAATTTATGCAATTAGAGAATAAATCATTTCATCTCAAAAAAAAAATTTCATACAAATTAAATATAACACCATCTATATATATTTATCTAAACTGATTTGAAACAAACTGGTTCATATCCATTCTTCATTCTCCCGCGACGTTCGATTTTTGAATTTCCATTCTTCTGAACGTAATGTAGGTAGTTTGAATTCTCTTGCCTTCAATATTTTCAAAACAGCCGTTCAATATTTTCAAAACCGCCTTTTAAAACTTGCAATTTCTTGTTTTAAATTGTATAAGTTGATGCCTTCAATAGCTTTTAAACGTGTTGATGCTTTCCATTATGCTTTCACAACCATAAATCTGTTCAATTTTAATTATTTCATATATTGTATTGTTTTCAATGTCATTTATTGGAATCGAATGTCATTTGTTTTTGTTTGAGAAAATTTTCTTCATAGGAATTTCATTTACAGATTTTTCTTTTACGTTGGGCGCCAAAATGTGAGGGTTTTTCCAATAGTCCTGCTGATTGACACAATTAATAATTAACAGCCACTTTAATATGTTTACTTTTATTTCTTTCACAATGTATACACAATAAACCACAGCACAATATTAATTATAACAAAATTCACATGCTTCTGACTCTCACGCCAGGCAAGCTTCCCCCCTCTTTCTGCCTTCCTTTGTTTTCCTTTTCATTCAAATTCAAATCTCATGTTCCATTTTACCTAACAAACAAATCCATCTCGTTACAGTGTACCTACTCATAATTTAAAATCCAAATCTAAAATGAACAACCCAGTAACTTTTACTTTACGCCAACTTGAAATGGATGTTATTCAGCTCCTGAGTGGCTTGACACTCATTTCTTATGAAGGCTGAGTAAGCCTTGCCGGTATTTTATTTTGGGTTTAAAATAAACACTGAAACGGGAAATAATTTCTGACAACTTCGGTGGGATTCTAACTCGAGATCTCGGCATGGAATGCAATCTATCTATCTATATCTATAAAGAAGGATGTGTGTATGTATGTATGTATGTATGTATGTATGTATGTATGTATGTATGAATGTATGTTCCCTATAGACTCATAAACCGCTCATCCGATTTTGACGAAATTTTCAGGAAAAATGTAACATATTTTTAGAATGAATCCTGTGAAGTTTGATGGTGATCAAATAAACAATGGTTCTCAATTCTCAATATTTCAGCAACGAGGTCGGTAAATTTTGAAACCACCCAATAGAAGAAGACCATTATATTCAACTACAATACATAATCTTAGTTGCAAATATACATTTACATTAAAGATTCATATAAAATGCATGCTCACAAGTAGACACATGTAAGTTCACGCTTACAAATGCTGCATGTGTACCTACTCATAATTTAAAATCCATATCTAAAATGAACAACCCAGTAACTTTTACTTTACGAAAACTTGAAATGGATGTTATTCAGCTCCTGAGTGGCTTGACACTCATTTCTTATGAAGGCTGAGTAAGCCTTGCCGGTATTTTATTTTGGGTTAGAAATAAACACTGAAACGAGAAATAATTTCTGACTTCAGTGGGATTCTAACTCGAGATCTCGGCATGGAATGCAGTTACTCTACCAACTAAGCTATAGACCGGACTTTTTACAAATATGGTGGATCGATATCGGTTTGGTTAGGGGTAAGCAACCTGCGGCTCACCAGCCACATGCGGCTCTTTGGATGTGAAGTTACGGCTCTTTAGCTTCATACGCAAATATAAAAAAAACACAGAATTATACTTCTGATCGAAAAAAACTAAATCGTTCAGAATCGATTAACGATCTCTCCGCTACTTGTACTCGCTTTTCACCCCCCACCCTCCCCCCGCCCTATCGACGCTATTTATTGTTGGCAAAAAAACATTTGTGGCTCTTTACAAATCCAAATCCAAAATAAGATATGTATCACTTATTTGAGATTCACATCAAATGCATTCCCATAAGCAGACACGCATAATTTCGCGCTCACACATACCGCATGTGGAACTACAATATAAAAACCCAATCTTAAATGAACATAAGCCCTGCAACTCTTGCCGACCTTCCCTGAAACAGGGGCGACATTGGCAAAGTGAACCATTTTTTACAGTATGGGTGGTCAGCCTCATACCAACCTATAAGTCAAGGAAAAACTTTGAAATTTGTAAATTGTAATTTTTGGCTCTTCCGACTCAAAAGGTTGCCGACCCCTGGCCTAGACAAAAGTTCCAAATTAAAAAATGTTATTCAAGTATTCCAAGTTGAATTTTAGAAATGTAAGAAAGCTTTTATATCCCGCACTTATAAAAAATACGATAAACGAAAGTTCGTAGGTCACAACTAGAAGACCATATTGAAATATATTATTATTATTAAAACCTTTTATTGAAACATACTTTTAATTAAAATATACATAATATAGTTGTTTTTTCATAAAACGCATTTCTGTAAAATTATATACTCACCACAAATTTAAAGATCGTTTTTTTCTCGGCGGTTAAACGTCTTTCTTCTATGTGACAATGGTCCAAAGCAACCAAAATAAACAAAATGTTTGCCTTTTACCTAACCCGGCCGTGCGACTTACAATTTTGTTGTCAATAGAAAATGTTTCGTGTGCACTACCTAAAACTTTCACTTATTGAAATAATGGATAGAGCACATCTTAAATGTGGGGAAAAAATGTGAATTCACTTGGCCGGGATAAAGACAGGACAGGGAGTCAAAAATTCAACATAAATTAAACACTTTTATGGAGATAGTTGAAAAAACACTTAAGTGCATCATATTGTATGAAGCATTTTCCCCAACTGCATACGTTTCACAGTGCGGTTACATTGAAAAATATTCCTGATTGTTTGGAATACATTTATTTCTTCACTTTGCTCAAAGAGTATAGTGATTTTTATAGATTAGTTCTTTAATTGTATGATTATAAAATTTAATTTATTGTTTATATTATTTTCTTGTATGGGTCAATATGCATCTGACCAACTATAAATATAAAATGGTTCACTCTGCCAATGTCACCCCTGTTTCAGGGAAGGTCAGCAAAGAGTTGCAGGGTGTATGTTCATTTGAGATTTGGGTTTTTATGTTGTAGGTTCACACGCAGAATGTGCAAGTGTGAACTTATACGTGTCTGCTTGTGGGCATGCACTTAATGTGAATTCCAAATGTAACAATTATATCCATGCAACTTAGAATAGATTAGATGAGTGACGTTACATAGCCGATTTTTTTTATCTTAAATATAAATGGAGCACCGCAATCGATTTTCCCTATGCTTGGCTCTGCTGCTTAACAGTTGTACCTAGACCTTTTTTTTTTAGAAAACGTGAAGATTAACCTAGAGATAAATTGTGTGAAGCTTGATTCCGATTAGCACACTTTTTTTTTGATCCTGTTGTTTCCTCTTTTATCTGTAGAAAAAAAATGATACCACATGCCCAAATGGCGTAGTGAAACACGCCGGGTACTGCTAGTTTAAATATAAAAAAGAACAAAACCTTACAAAGAAATCTATACAAAAAAAGTCAAAAATTTCCTATGCAAAAAATGTAGCAAATGAATACACCAACATTAGAAATCAACATTGCAGATTAGCCGCCACTTCTTCCTGTCCCTGCATACTTCTTTCATTTCATCCAGAGTCATAACCTTTTTCATACAAGTCCTCCTTTTATTATGACTCTGGATATCCCATTCATTCGCTATTTCAGAGATTTGATCCTTCCATACTTTTCTCGGTCTTCCTCTACCACGACATCCATCTATTCTAGCAACATATACTTTCTTCGTCAATCTTTCATCACTCATTCTCTCCAAGTGCCCGAACCATCTTAACATACTTCTTTTAATCTTCACTTTCGCACTTTCCCTTACACCACATTCTTCTCTTACAAAATCATTCCTCACCCTGTCACTTCGTTTTTTCCCAATCATACTTCTTAGATAGTCCATTTCTACTGTATGGACTTTACTAATTTCCCTTTCACTCACCGTCCAGGCTTCACTTCCATACATCAAGGTTGGCACTAGTATACCACCGTGCACCGCCAATCTAACATTTTTTGAGAGATTTTGGTTCCTGGCGATGCAAGCGGTCGCACCCAGTACACACCTGCCTTTCATTATTCTTCTTTCAAATTCACCGGCCATTCTTCCATCTTTTTCAAACTTACTTCCCAAATATACAAACTCATTTACAACATCAACATTCATTCCATTAATTTTAAATTCATAATTCATATTTTCATCATCTCTTTCAAAAATCAAAACTTTCGTCTTTCTTGCATTCAAATTCAAATTATTACCTTTCAAAGCTTCGTTCAATCTAGAGAGCATCATTTGCAATTCCACTGCTGAATCAGATACAAGGACTGCATCATCCGCATACAGTAGAACGCTTACTTTGCTCTCTCCTATCATTAATCCACAATCATCAAGTCTAGCATCTCGAACACACTTGTCCATGACTATGTTAAATAGCCATGGGCTCATCACACATCCTTGCCTTACACCCTTAAAAACTTCAAACCATTCACTATACTCACCATCAATACGAATGCAGGCCATACTATTCTCATAGTTCGCATGCACCGCATTGAGTAGAGCTCCATTCACTCCGTATGCTTTCAAAACATCCCACAACATACCTCTGTACACTGAGTCAAAAGCCTTTTCCAGATCCACAAAGGCCGTGAATAGTTTCCCCCTCACCGACAATTGTTTTTCAACAAGTTGTCGTAGAGTGAAAATCTGATCAACACAGCCTCTACCGGCCATAAAGCCGGACTGTATATCGGAAACCCTTTTGCTAGTAGTCAGAATCACATTTTTTATAATCACCTTACAGAAGACTTTTCCTGGTATACTGAGTAGACTGATTGGTCTGAAGTTCTGACAGTCTTTTTTATCCCCTTTACCTTTGTAAATGGGAACAATGACTGCCTTCCTCCAATCCATCGGTACTACTCCTGCATTCACACAAAGCTTACATAATTCAAACATCCAATCTATCACACATTCACCTCCTGCTTTCAACATTTCACCATTTATACCATCAAACCCAGCAGACTTCCCATTCTTCAGACGTGAAATAGACACTTTCATTTCTTCTTTCAAAATCTTCAATTCATTCTCTTCATCTGTCTGTTCATAAATTCTTCTTTCACCCTGGCCAAAAATTTCTTGAAAATAGTTTTTCCATCTCTTGCATACTTCTTCATTCTCCCATACCATCTCACCGGCAGCACTTTTGACTCCCGGAGTGGTCAATGCAGAAGATTTATTTCTATCCGCATTGATCCACCTCCAAAATTCCTTCTTACTGTCGGTGAAACTTTTGTTAATCCTTTCATCAATCTTTCTTTGTTCATTCATCTTGCTTTCATAAATTATAGTCTTCGCCATTCTCTTAGCTATCTTATATTCGTCTTCTAGCTTTCTATCATTTCTATCATTCAGCCAATTTTCATAACACTTTTTCTTAACTTTCACAGCTTCTTTCACTCTATCATTCCACCAGGCATCTCCTTTCAATTTTCCACCTTTCGTTACCCCACATACTTTTTTAGCACATTCAATCATTCCTTCCTTCAGATCTTTCCACATGCTTTCAATATCTTTTCCACACACATTCTTCTCAAGTTCATTTACACTTAAAATTTTGTGGAGCTCTGATACATACTTCTCTTTCACATTTTCTTCATTCAGCCTTTCTACTTTTATTCTAGTCATTCTTACTTGCTTCTTGCGTTTCTTCTTTCTTACTTCACCAAGCATTATTTTAGCACATAAGAGATAGTGATCACTGCCTATTTCAGGCCCGCGGTAGACACGGCTATCTCTTACGGCTCCTCTCAATCTTTCATCCACACAGATGTAGTCAATGATTGTGCGACTTCCCACAATCTGCCTCGTGTACAGATGCACATCCTTATGCCGAAACCAAGTATTTGATGCAAAAAGACTGTGCTCCGCACACAAAGCAATCAGATGTCGCCCATTATCATTGGCTACACCTCTCCCACCAGGACCAATAATTTTCAAACATTCATCCCTCTGCGCATCTATCCATCCATTCATATCACCTAAAATTACAATGTTTTCATTCTTCTTCCTTTCATGCACAACCGCATTCAGCTCATTCCAAAAACTCATTCTCACCTCCATACACTCTGAATCAACAGGAGCATAACAGGTCACCAAGAAAAGTTTCAAACTGTTAATTTTGAATTTAACAACCAAAATCCTGGGAGAAATTCTTTGGTAACCCGCTATGCATCCCTTCACACACTCACTCACAATCACACCTACACCCTGCCTTTCATTCACATCTTCCACACCTGACCAAATATACAATTCACCATTCGCTAATACTTTCTCACCATTCCCTTTCATTTTTGTTTCTGTTACACCCATTACTTTTATTCGTTTCTCTTTCATTACATTAATAATTTCTTTCTCCTTGCAATCATTCATCTTCCTTACATTCCATGTCCCGAAAACCCATTCATTCTTTCTATGAAAATTAGTGGTGGCATTTCCACAATGTACAGATTTAAAATTATTGTTGGTGGCCATTGCTACAAAACAAAATGTTAAGAACTAAAGTGAGTTTAAAAATACAAATAAAAAATACAGCTATAAAACATAAAATTAAAACAGAATATAGATTGTCCATATAAAAGTGTAAATTGTCCATTTCACGTCTTCTGCCATGTTCATCAGGTAGGTATTACAGGTAGGTAGGTAGGTATACAATTTTGATTTTTTATTTCTTCTTTCCATTAATTTTGTTCTTGTTCCAAATTATTAAAAAAAAAGTTGAGGTTATGTTTCAAAAATGTTTCTTTAAAAAATTTATCGTAATTATTGTCTTTTTAAAAACCTCCCATCCATCCACAAATGTCAATTTTAGTTGTCGAATTTGGACGAAGGCTGCGTGTACAATGTGATTCCCGAAATAATAGATCTTGAAATAAATAATAATAGACAAAATAAAAATAGACAAAAATAAAAATAGACAAAATAAATAAAAAATAATAATAGACATTTTTTGTATTTTACTTAATTAGGTATGTAAATCAACAAACAGACTGAAGGTAAAATCGTAAAATTCAAATGAAAGAAATTCGTGAACTTGTTTTTTCAGGTTCAATGATATTTAGTTTGTAGACGGCATAAACGTTCTATATACTTACTTGTTGCTTATAAGACATACCTATATTCATACTAGTAAGTAGTAAGAAAGTGAATACAGTAGAACCTCGATTATCCGAGCTATTCAGTAGACCGATCTAATCGCGGATAATCAAAAGGTAATACGGACTTCACTACATGCTGAAATATTAAATCCCATTTTCATGCAGACATTTATTTTTTATTTTACGCAGTAACGTAATATTTTCTTCTCCAGTTTCAATCGTAGGATTGGTTTGCAGCAACATCTTTTACTTTTCTTCTCCATTCTTCCCTGTCTTGTGCGGCTCTTTTTAGGTCTACATATCGCTCCCCCAGTTCTTGTTTGCCGTATACGCCAATCTTGTCAAATATGACTTTTTCATGCAGTTGTCTATGAATCAAATTCTACACAATCTGAGCTAAGAAAAACCGTAAAACTCGATAATGTGAGAGTTGTTTTAAATATTTTTTAAATAAATTTCTTGTTTTTATAAGACACATTGGTCCAGTACACATGCAAACATTGCTCATGTAAAATTTTCTCAATGGCGTATACGGCAAACATGAACTAAGGCAGTGATATGTTGAGCAGCGCACGTCCACCAAAAGGTCCTCCAGGTACTCCTGGCGTGGGCGTCCCCTAGAGTTGGTCCTCTCGGTCATCCCCTCCATTATGGCATGCAAGAGACTTTTTTGTCGTACTACATGGCCGATCCATCTTGCACGCCTTTCGGACAAAGTCCTGAGCAGGTGCCTTCCTCCTTCGATTCTTTGGAGAACCTCCTTTGGAGATTTGTGGTGTGGTCTCTCCAGGAAATTCCTAGAAGCCTTCTATATGACCACATCTCGAAAGCCTCTAGTAACGTAATATATGTATACTTAATATGTAGATAAAAGATAAAAAAAAGGTACGTTTATAGTATTGTTGATACCAGTTTCAAATACAAATAATACTATCAAATGAGAAACTTTTTACAAATATTTTTCAACTCTCCGTTAGAAATAGCGACCCTTTTATATCTGTGATACGACATGTGTGAAAGCAAGCTCAGATAATAGAGGTTCTAAGGGATAAGATTTACTTTTAATTTAATATAAGAGTGTAATTTCGTTGAATGTTATTGAGAATTAAGCTCAATTTTGATTGAGAAGATTTCTAGTTAAATTAAATTATATTAAATTACGTTGATCAAGTCTACAAACGTTGGGATGTTTTCATAAATTTCACTAACTAAATTTAAGTAATTTAATTGACGCAAACCTCAACGAAAATATTCAGTGGAGAGAACAGACCATAAAATTAGGGAATAATAGGTTTATAAAAAAGTAACAATCATAAGAACCAGCATTTATTTGCAACTTAGATAGTTTATTATAAATATTTTATTTGACTAAGAGCACTAGGCTGAAACTTATGTATTGAATAACTACATGGCGAAATTTACGGATAAAGATAACCAAATACAAACATGGAACTGGGCAACTATTGTAAAAAAAACACACACAAAATAAACGGAAACCAAAAACAAAAACTCACCATTTCCATTAAACGGAAATATGGAATATTTATCTTGTTGGAAAATATCGCCGAAAAAAATACGGGTACAAAATTTTTAAATCAAAAAAATTACACGCAGGAAACAACCTTCATTGTTTCGTACAAATTTCGGAATTCGATAAGCTTACGGGACTTCAAAGAAAATAATTATTATCGAACAACCGGGGGATGAATTTTTAATCGGTAGGGTCACGGTCGCTGAAAGAAATTTCCTTCCAGAAAATGCGAAATATTTACAAAGATAAATACTATTTGATGAGAAAGTCCTTCGACTTATTTTTGTACTAGGAGACAAACCTTACCCTAGATAAATTTTGTTCACCTTCATATGCAAAGTTTAATTTTGAAAACAAGAAGAATAATATGCGGCACTTTTTGTTTGAGTCGTATAGAATCAAAAGTGGAGATCTAGGATTTATTTCTATAATCAGATATTATTTGAGAAAATTACTTTCCATGCATATGAGTCTATAATCTATAATCTAAGTTGAAATGATATATTCATTCAAAGCTCTCAGATGTATGCCCACAAACAAACACGTATTGTTCGCGCTTACAAATTAATGCTGATTGTGTACTTACAAATAGAATCCAAACCTCAAATTAACAGAAGCCCTGCAACACTTGCCGACATTCCCTGAAACAGGGGTGACATTGGCACTTTCGAAAAAAAAAACAAAATTGCTTTCTTTGATTCAATACGACTAGAATGAAAAAAATGTGTAATGCGTGTGTTTGCATGCAAAACCAATCAATAAAGTTGATTAAAAAAAAATTCTATCATTTCTATCGAAACAAAGTTAAAATTCACTTGAAGAAAGTGTGATTTTTATCCGAGCTAAAACCCGGTTTTACTTTGTAAACGATAACTTACGCTTATTTCAGGTAAAAGTAAGCAAACTGTAAAAATGGGATGATTTTTGACTCCAGTTGGATTCGAACCCACGCCTAGATCTGAAAGCTATATCGTTGGATGAAAATTAACATGTCGATACCTTAATTGTAAACATGAATAAGTGACATATTAAGTTAATATGGGTTTCTCTGGTAAATGCATTTTTTTTTCGTATTTTCTACGAAAGAAAACACTAAAAAAGTGTGAAAAACCTGTAGCTTAGAAGTTTGTTATGAGTATTTTTTTATTAATGTACTTACTATGGAGAAGTTGCAAGGATATATTAATTTAAAGCTCTCAGATGTATGCCCACAAACAAACACGTGTAGTTTGCGCTTACAAATGCTGAATGTGTACTTATAAATAAAATCCAAACCTCAAATGAACATAAACCCTACAACCTTTGCCGACCCTCCCTGACACAGGGGTGACATTGGCAAAGTGAGCCATTTTTTACAGTATGGGTGGTCAGCCTCATACCAACCTATAAGTAAAGGTATGCGATAATCTAGCTATATGACACAAATTTAGTTATTTCAGAAAATTCATACCACAGACAATGCAAAACAAAAAAAGCTTCCAATATTATCCTTCTTTAAAAGCGATAACTTACAAATTTAAATATTGAATGTAGATTTTTAAATATCACGGACCCTCTTGTTTGCTCAAGCTTCCTTCAGGAGTACAAACTTTCAGACACCCCGTATCATATTTCAGATAAAAATCGACAAAAAAATCGAATCTTTCAGACTTGACTCAGGGGAAAGTAAATAATTTCAGCGCCTTTATCATCCACGACAGAATATAAAAATGCCAATTTTTTGCACATCTTTATGGAACATTGATTCCGTCGCTTTTGAAATTTAACTTTGTATTTTGCGTATGCAAATATATTTTAAAGCAATATTTTCTTTGAATATGTATTCATGGCTCATTGCAACACAGTATGCTGAAACATATGTCTTTTGCCTTGTATAGATGTTTGGTTGATATTTGATACTGTCCAAAGGTTAAATAAAAATATGTTGAAGTAATAGTATAAGCAAGATAAAAGCTTTCACGGCTGGTAGTTGACATAATAACTCTTTTTTCCGGGCTGTGAGAAGAACCTTTGAGAAGATCGAAACGCCTGGCTAACCGTTGATAATGCCCATCGAAGCCTGTGAACGAAACTGTACGGAATAAAAACCAACCAGACCAAGGCTGCACAGCTCGAAAAAAAAGTTATTAAGTATAATAAAGGTTGAAAATATGATAAAATAAACAGTGTAGGTGTATGATGGATCCCTTGATTGTATTTTTTCATTCAATCTTCTTTTCATCTAAAACATTAACCCCTTCATTGGCGTTTATAAGATGCATTTGCCTTGCAATGTGCAAAGAATGCCGGCTTCACGGGTGCCAAAAAAAAACCATTCGGATGAAAGAAAAAAGATGGCAGACCTAGGCTGAGATGGGAGGATGAGGTGAGGAAGGACGTCATCCAGCTACCGCAGGTGACAAATTGGAAGATCTCAGCGGAAAACAAGAGAAATTGGAGGTGACGACAAATGGAAGCAAAGGCTCGATATGAGATGTAGAGCCGAAGAAGAACATGAAGATGCCTTTGCAGTCGATCTTCTATAATAAATTCTTATTATGGCCTAACCTGTAGAAATAAATATGCTTCACACCCCTTTGGGGAAAACGCGTCAAGAAATTACACTATATGCGTAGCTTATTAGTGTAGCTTAGAGCTCTCTTTTCATGCGTCATAAAAATGCAGACCTTCTTTTACGTACGAAAATTTGAACCGCACGTTAGCAAAACTGCAAATCTAGCAAATTTTCCTGAAACTGTGGTTGCATTTATAAAAGTGTATTTATTCATTACGAAACATTTTTTACAGACATTTTTTTGCGAACTTTTACTGATTTCTATCATACATGTAACTTGGCATATTTTTTTAATAATTCATGTGAAATATGAAGCTACATATTATGTGTTGAAGGGTAAACAATTTATCACTTCTGATCAAATCAAATCAAATAATTTATTTTCAAATTTGTATGCATTACATAACTTTTTGACGTCACAATCATAAATATAAAACAAACATAGTCACATATCATAAACAAATAAATAACAAGCAATCAATCAATCCAGTGAAACAGTCTGGGGCAATTTCTCCCAAGGCGCTTTATCTTCTAAATATTCGCTAAGGGTATAATATTCCCCTGAGCACAGCCTTCTCTTTATAACTGCCCCAAACCGCACCACCGGCAGGCTTTGAATGTTCACTGGAACCGTGTTAAACAAGCGAATACACTGCCCCTCAAAAGACTTCCTCACTCTCTCTAACCTAGTTGAGTGAGTGGAGAGTTTGTTCTTATTTCTGGTATTAAGTTTGTGCAAATCGCTATTCTTGTCAAAAAGATTTATATTCCTCCTGACGTACATCAAGTTTTCATAAATGTACTGAGACATGAAAGTAAGAATTTTATAGTTTTTAAATTTAGTTCTTAGAGTTTCCCTTGGGGGCAATTGGTATAAACCACGGATGGCTCGTTTTTGGAGTACAAAAATTCTGTCGGCATCGGCAGCATGACCCCACAACAGAATGCCATACGACATTAAGCTGTGAAAATAACTGTAATATACTAATTTTGCAGCGTTCAAATTTGCTAAATTTCTTATTCTTTTAACGGCATATGCCGCAGAACTAAGTTTCTCGGCTAAGTTATTAATGTGTGCCCCCCATTGCAATTTGGAATCTAGAGTAATGCCGAGAAAAACAGTGAAATCCACAGGATCAAGCTGTTCGCCTTTAATAGTAATACTTGTATTTAAATATTTAACATTGGGTAGCGAGAATTTAATGCACTTTGTCTTCTTTTCATTTAAAAGCAAATTGTTTGCGGTGAACCATTTCACCACTTCTGAAATAGAATTATTTATATCGTCAAAAACAACATTTTTCCTACCTACTTTGAATATCAAAGAGGTATCGTCAGCAAACAAAACAGGCTCATTTTGTTTTACCATATAAGGTAAATCATTTATGTAAACAAGAAAAAGAAATGGTCCAAGAATTGACCCCTGTGGTACACCCATGCGAACTAAAGAACCGGAAGATGTCTCTCCGCAAACAGATACCCTCTGAAATCTGTCACGCAAATAGTCCTCTATGAGGACCAATGCACTGCCCCTCACACCGTAGTGATCCAGTTTTTGGACCAATGTACGGTGTGGTACGCAGTCAAAGGCCTTTGACAGATCACAGAAGATACCTATTGCATCACATGACTCTTCCCAGGCATTAAAAATTTGATGCATAGGCATTATACCAGGCCAGTAGAAACGCTAAGCGAAATGCCTAGTTCAGACGCGTACATCCTTTAGTAGCGAGTATCGAGTAAGTGCCCAGGGGTGGAAGTCTGAACGCCGTATCTATTTGAAGATAGAAATAAATATATATGTCGGTCTTATGGCCGCGGGGATCAAGACAGGTTATTTGGAACCGGATAACGCTGGTTCGAATCCCGCGACGATAGCTTCGACCCTGGTTCAACAGATGCCATTGCATGCACACAAGCTTCTGCTTTCGCATGAAGACAACTGGCCAGGCAAAATAGGTTGGTGGATTGCATTCCTTTCCACAAATCTATTTAAAAAAAAAAAAAAAAACATAGCGGCGTAATAACAGCTGATCCATTTCGTATGGAACAACAATCAGCTGTTCATGCACTGCTTTGTTGCATAGGCTTCGAGCAAATAAGCTAGATAAGTCTTTAATAGAAAAATACAGAAAAAAAGTTATATAAGAAAATCGAATGATTTATATTCCATTAAAAATAAGTATTAAAAGTAAAAGTTGTTTATTAAAAAGTACCAAGTCAAGAAAACTTAAATTATTCGAGCAAAAAAAAAGAATAAAGTGAATTAAAACAATGTTTTACCATTTATATTTTTAAATATTTATAAACTTAAATTGTATTCCTCCACAAATTGTATTCAATAAAAAATATAAAGAAGATTCTCGGTTATTAATAAAATATGTTCCTTATAAGTTCATGAGCAGAATTAATAAAATCCCTACGCATTATATTCATGTACAAAACTTGAAGTTTTTTTTTACTGTTGTCCTTAACTTGCCCAAATATTAGAAATTATTCTACCAGATTGGTATGTGTGAGGCGAGTGATTGCGCACAGGCGGCTCACGTACACACTTAACTGCTAATGCATTGGTATTTGACCCGTGTGACCGCACTATAAGGTGTCACCATATTGTATTTTCACGAATCTCAGCCGTCTCAACAAAACTGTCTAAAATGATAAATGCCCCAAAATGACATTGTAGTATTAGCAATACAAAACGCCAAGTATAAAACTCTGTGTGCAAACTAAACCACCAAAAATGTATGAAACTGAAAGGCTCACGAGAGACGCCAACATAAATTAAATACATTTTATGTTAAACGCTATGGTTTAGTATAAACGGATATGGGATACTGGTAGACAGAGGTTCTACATATATATTCTTTACAGTTTGGGCCAGTAATGAACGTATTGCATTTTAAATTCAGACGCCACTGTAATACAGGTAGGGTTCCACCAAAATCGTGTGCAGCACAATTTGTTACGCACAATTTGTACAGAACTTGGAGAGTGCGCGCACTGCGCCATTTGAATGGAAGCGTCTGTGTCCACCAACAAAGCTGTGCGGAACTTGGGTTCGCGCACAGTGCAGCACATTTTGTTCGCAGCTCGCACAACGCACACGGCGGGCTCGTACCAAAAATTGACAGATGTTTTTCAGGTTATGTCTCTCATAATTATGGTCGAAGTAAAAGTAAAATTTGAAAAATAAACACGCTTTTTCACATATTTTTCGTTTTATTTGCTGCTTAATATTATGGCAATATATTTTATCCTTTTAATTATAGAATGATACAATGTCTACAAAACGTACATTAATTAATTTCGTTGATGTGTTTGAACAGTTTTCGAGATATCTAAAAAAACCTTCTATATTTTTGTATACTTATAATTTAGGTAATAAATAATTAAAATCAATAAACATGCGTGATTATTTTCATTAATGTCACACTTTTACAAAGAAAATAAATACCAGGATTCATTTCCATTGCTTAAAAAATCGATAGTTTTATCATGACTTCAATCCATTGTGCGCGCACAAATCAATGTTTTCGATCGAGAAGCGGAAGCAAAAAGTGAGTTCGCGAACACGAGTGCGGCACGTCGAGACAAGTCCACCGCTGGAGCAGTGCGCGTACACAAGTTCGCAGCTGTGCGCGAACTTTGCTAGAATGTTCACGCACAATTTGTTGCTGTTCGCTTGCGTGAGTCGACCGGAACAAACATTTGTTTTGCACGCTGTGCCGCACTGTGCAGCACAGTGCGGCACACTGGTGGAATTTCACCTTTAGCTATACAGAAAAATATAGCAAATATATTATCAGAATGGGAATTAAGATTCATTTAATTTTTGCCGTATCGATACTTTCTTCAGAATAATATTTAAGGATTAGTTGATACTTTCAATATGAGCTGTTTACATTAAAATGGTAATATTATTGACACAAAAAGAAACAGATTTTCCGTCACTACAATATTTTTCTAATGAAAACATTTGATCGAGGGAAATGGTAAAATGTAAAAAATATATACAAAAACTTTCACAACACATATATACTGAAAATTGAAATTAAGGTTTAAAGAACTATCCCTTCAGGTAATGAAAAAAAAATGCAGTTACAAAAAAGTATTCAGGAACGCTTGTAAGTAAAATACGCTTGGAAAAATAGAACAAAATACTCTACCAGGTTTTGAGTGCAACCGAACCAAGGCATTGTAAAAGAAACAAAAATAATCGTGGCATTGCATTAGAGCATTTTTGCAGTATAAGAATTTTCTTGTGGTTGGTAAGAAGTAAAGCATTACGAAATGGATTTCAGGAATCTTGTTCTTGTAGGAAGTTGAAATTTTAAATTTTGCACTACCGACATTTCATTCTCTTGTGTTTTTTTTACTTTATAGCAGTCCGAAGGACTGTTATAAAGTATTGTATTCGTCCGGAAAAAAAAAAATGAGGTTTCAACGGAAATGAGTTGTCCTGCACCAGGACATGCAAAAAAACCTAATTTGTCGAACCTGTCCGTCCGTCCGTCCGTCCGTCCGTCCGTATGGATGTATGTATGTCCCAGCCGGAACTACTAATCGCAGAGACACCAATTTTTGGATTTAGAGAATTGACAACCACAGATTTTGATGGACCGACCGGCATGGCACCAACCTGAAAATTCAAGATGGCTGCCATACAAAAAAAACATAAATTTGCATTTTTCTCAAAAACGGCTCTAACGATTTTCTTTAAAATTTCAGTGTGGTCGTTGCTTAAATTGTTGCAAAGAAAATTTGTTATGGCAACACTCTTTCCAACCTGCGTCTATGAGTTGCCATATAAAAGAAAAAAACGATTGTGATTATCTCTGAAATGGCTGGGTTGACAAAAAAAAATGTTCCACAATATTACGCGCAATATTAATTTCTACAAAAATTTAAAGAATACTATAAAAATTTTTTTACTTAAAGTACCGTTTACACGATCTCAAAATTTTCATCGAAAATATTAAAAAGACCCATAAAAACGCAATTTTGTAAAACGTTTTTTAGATTCACAAGAAAGAAAAATTTATAAACTTCTTTGCATTATAATTTGTTTTTCACTATTTTGAGAATTCAAGATGGCTTCCAAAGAGGAGAAAACTTCAAATGCGATTTTCTCAAAATCGGCTCGAACGATTTTTTTTAAATTTTCAGTAAAGTAGTTGCTTGATACATTCTTACCAAATTTAGTTATGGCAACATTTTTACTAATCTGCGTCTATGAGTTGCCATATGAAAAAAATAAACAATTGTGATTTGCTCAGAAGTGAAAGTGTTGACAAAAAAGATATGTTCCACAATTTTATACGTAACATCAAATTCTATATAAAAATTAAATACAAATTCTGAAAATTAAAACATAAAGTGCCGTTTACATGATATCAAAAATTGAAATTAAAAGGCTACAAAAACCCATCAGAACGCAAAAAACTTTTATGTTTCTTAACTTTATCAGAAAAAACTTTTTTATCACTATAATTCATAGTGAAACATTTTTCAAATTTTAGAAAATTCAAGATGGCTTCCGAACAGCTGAAAGTTTCAAATGAGATTTTCTCAAAAACGGCTCCTACGATTTTCTTTATTTTTTCTGCATAATCGTCATTATAATACTGCTATGTAACAACAATAACCATTGCCTCATAATTTACTTTGTTTTGGGGGTTGCCATACAAAAGATTTTTTTTTTTTTTAATTTCTCGGCAGAGAAAGGGTTAACTAAAAAATAATGTTCTACAATTGACAAGCTTTTAAATATACCTACATATATGAATCATTTTTTTTTTCAAAAAAGTATTATAAAGTATAGCCACCATACAAAGTGACAAATTTTCATACAAAAAATTATTGTAATATTTTTGGTAGCAAAACGTCTAATACCCATAAATAAACCTACATCACAATTCACTCAATCAATTGCTTAATAACAACAATAAGCATTGCCTCTTAATACTCTTTGTTTTGGGGGTTGCCATACAAGAGAAAACAATATTTTAAGTTTTCCCGGCAGAGAACGGGTTAACTAAAAAATAATGTTCTACAATTGAAAAGCTCTTATATATACCTACATACATTAATCATTACTTTTTTCAAATAAATATTATAAGGTGTAGTCACCATACAAAGTGACAAATTTTAATACAAAAATAATTGTAATATTCTTGGTACTAAAACGCCTAATATAAAATACTAGGCTACGAGTCTTAAAATCTAGTAAGTTGTACCCATATAATAATAATCAATCATAACTTTCCAAAATATCAATGAAAAGTATAGGTACCCACCAAACAAAGTGTTAGTTTTGATACAAACGGGATCAATGATAATACTGCAAAAAGACGATTGCTTAAAAATATTAGCTTTATTACTTACACACAACTAAATGTTTTGTTATGAAAATTGGCTATGACCTAAACATGACCGTATTTTGTGCTATAAAGTCCTGTGCAGTCCACTGTACAATTTATTTCTCTATGAAATTCCATCTAGGATAAGTAACTCTGAAGCAGGATTTCTTAATGCGTGGTACGTGAGCCTAGAGGGGATAATTTTATCGGAAATACTTCTAGACACGATTTCCGCTATGGCGCCTGAATAGCTGGATGTCAAAATACGATTAGAAAAAATATAATGTAGAACTGATCGCAAACTGCTGAAATACCTTGTTTTTTTTTATAAAAATATCCCGGTAATGATAACTATGGTATTTAGATATGGGTGATGCTAAATTAACTCAATAGGATAATTTCACTGAGTTAAAGGTTATTTGCAGATTTTCATCCAATGGTTTATGAAAAAGCTGATTGAAAGATTAATTTGCTTTTCATTACTGCAACTCTAATCTTCGGGTTTTGAGGGTAATTTTATAATGTATACTCAATATTTAAAATCTGGGGAAAGTTAACTGCAACTACAAAATATATGGGTTTGTATTTGTGTCAAACGAAGTACCTCCACATAAAGTTAGTGTCAAGTCGAGTATAAGATGAGTCAGGAGTGTTTTTATTTCGATTGCTGTCAAAACCTAATTACCGTCTATGACCAGAATCTGTTATAAAGAAAAGGAATATCTTCATACATTTTGTTCATATCTTTGAGAACCTGAAGTGGACTCTCAATCACCCCAATTGTTTTACTCCCTTGCAGTAAAAATCCCGGTTTCAGGAAAAGGCAGCAGAAGTTGAAAAGTTTATGTTGATGTGTGTTTGGTTTATTTTGTATGCACACATGTGCCTTACAAAAATGTGCCTGCTTGTAAACATGCATTAAATATGAGCCTTAAATGTCAATATATCTTTGTAGCTTAGATCATAAATTAAAGACGTTTCATTCGCTAGTTCCGCTAAAGTACAAAATTAATAAATAAGGCACGATTTTGGGGGATTTTTCAGAGACTGCCAGTTTCCAAGCTTGAGAGGCTCAGCTTTAAAACATCATTTTCTATCCTCACAAAGACGTCAGCTATACAAGTTTTCCGCGAAAATATTGACAAGTATTGGGTGAGCGCTTGACTCTGAGTTTTCTGCACTCCGCGTCACGTTTTCCCGCGCAACTTGGCTTTGTTAACAACTCGGAGGCGTCAAAGTTTGATAACTATTGTGCACTTTTAAGATGAAAATAAATAACTGCCATAAACACAGCAGGAGGCAAAAGTTGAACCGTAAAATGTTTGAGACGTGAACGTTTTATTTTGAAGAACACGTATTTTTCTCGTTATTTTTTTCCCCTTTATACTATATATATATAATTTTTATAAATTTAAACGCTTGAATATTTTAACGTAAGTTAAAGGATTTTTTTTAAGGTTGCGAATTTTTCAAAAATGTTTTATTTAATTTCCTTCAAGTGTGATTTTCCCAACGTTTTAGAATTTTCGCACTGGAAGGGAGACCGAAGTAGGTATGACATAACGATATGTTTATAAACTTGAAATAAATTGTGTTAGTTTTCAAAGATGTAATTTACTTAAAATATTATTTATCATTAGATCTGTTAGTTCTGGACTTCCTCCTTGTGATGCAGAAGACCAGCTGTTCTTGCATATTTTTGGTGGTCGACCTGTTTTCTAAAGTCTAGCTGTCTGTCTAGTATCTCGCGTATAACGATCGAGTTATCCTACTTGCTTTCATGTGGTTAACGTAGTATTATATAGTGGCTATGGTACATGCCATATGACAAAAGCATTGAAGAATTTTGATTGCTATGGTTCTAGAATATTTTTTCTTCATTGTGTTTATTTATATTTCTACTTTGCAACATTACTTTTACATTATAGATTATAGGTACACATGCGGCATATATAAACGCGAACTTACACTTTTTTTCTTGCTGACATGCAATTAATAGGAATATTAAATTTAATAAATCTGTGTTTGATTTTAATAAATCTTGTTCCATGACTTATAGGCTGGTATGCGGCTGACCACCCATGCTGTAAAAATGGTTCACTTTGCCAATGTCACCCCTGTTACAGGGAAGGACGGAAAGAGTTGCAGGGTGTAAGTCCATTTGAGATTTGGTTTTTATGTTGTAGGTTCACATGAGACATGTGCAAGCGCGAACTTGTACGTGTCTGGTTGTGAGAATGCATGTAATGTGAATCTTCAATGTAACATATCTTTGCAACTTAGATTAGATTAGATGTGCAACCTAGACTATAGATAGTGTGGAGATTATTTATTGAGGGCATCGATTCCTTTGTTAGTCACTTTGATTAATTATTTGGTTAATTCGATCGCGATGTATCTGCCGCCATTTTGATTGCTTCGCCGCCATCTTGTCAGTAATTCCCGCCAAATTTATCAGAGAAATGCAATTTTGCCAATACTTATTTATGCCAGGGTAAGAAAATATGTTAGCCAGACGCGTCCACAAGAATAGTTGGTTTATTTTACGAAATTGTTTTGTGGTGAGATAAACGCTGTGAGGAAAATAATATAATCTAGAAAGCAATAAAGGGTGAATAAAAAATAAAAAATAAATCAAATACATTCAAATCAAATCAAGCGGTTAGGCAGTGATATCGGAGATAATATAGGTAAACAAATGAACTTCGCTTAGTCAAAATATATATGAATGAATTTTCATTATTTTTTACATTAAGTCTTATCCATCAACAAATTTATAATCTAAAATCATAGTTGTAAAGATATATTACATTTAAAATTCATACTTTATGCATTCCCATAAGCAGACACGTATAAGTTCTCGCTTACACGTGCCGCATGTGGACCTACAATATAAAAGCCCAAATCTCAAATGTACATAAGCCCTGCAACTCTTTCCGAGCATCCCTGAAACAGGAGTGACATTGGCAATATGAAATATTTTTTTACGGTATGGGTGATCAGCCTCATACCAACCTATAAGTCAAGGAACATACACAATTTACCTTATAATTTTTAATTATTAATTCTTTTAACTATAATTTTTTTGAGGATCGTAGATGATAGAATAAAACCATTCAACATAATACAATCGGCCAACAAACTGCTATGCAGTTTGGCTGAAGTAGTCATTAAATAAAAATATGTATATTATATTAATAAATGTTTTTAAAAAAAAAAAAAAAAAACAATTAATGAAAGTGATGAAAAATGGAATCTATATTAACGTAAATTGTACGAAAGCTTAGGTATTATACTTTCTACTTACTTTATGAGAGATGTTCGGTGCAGTGTCAGAAGAGGTGAACAATTTACTGTAAAAGTTAGTGTGAACTTTTATATTCGCCCCTACTGCGCGGGACTTAATTGTGATAATTTTGTGAACAATGTGGTTTCATATAGGACGTGCTCTCAGAGCCATAATGTGGGAACTAAGTGTAAAAAAATACGTTTGAACTCAAACAAAGTCTTCTATAAAAGAATATGTATGAAAAAAAAATGCTTGCTAGGAAGGTGTTTGGATTTTCCATACATTTTCAGTAAAACGCATCGTTTGAGTTTAATGATAAAGGTTTATACTTGGATGCAGCCTGCATTTCCAGTCGAAAGAAACAAAAATGTACTCTGTAATTAAGAGAGAATTTTATTCAAAGTAGATATTATGTATGTGAAAGGTAGATTTCATAAAAAGTTTTTTTATCTATTTCATCTTCAAACTTAAATTTTCATTTTTTCATTATATTTTTTTAGTATCTAATTTCCGTGAAGAAAAGATAACCATAGAATTAACTCTCCATCTAGGTATGTAAAATCTTTATAAAAAAATTATGCTTTTTTCCAAGTGTCACTGATATGTGAGTCGTGTAGAATTTGAAAATAAAATATGTTTTTTACATCAGGAAAATAAATAATAAATATATAAAGTGTGGCTGATAACAAAGAAATATTCTGATGTGGGAATTGAACTTTTTTTTTTTTTATAGTACCTATTCCATCAACTATTTTTTTTTCTTATATTTTGTTTTAGCTCACCACACACAAGAGCTTAGTTTCTTTGATGGGGTATAGCGTTAAAAAATATAATCAAATCATGTAATAGATTTAAGGAAAAAACAGTATTATGAACTAAACAGATTTTTTTCAGAACTATGTACATAAAATGACGAAATTTAGAATTTAAAAATCAAGATAGTACTGTACTTCTACCCACAATTTTTCTAAGTATCTCAATATCAACTTCTCTTCAATTAAAAAAAAATATTCAAACATAATAAAACAATTGAAAAGCCAAGTGTGGGATTTCAAAAAAATAATATGTAAATTAACAGGGCGGCTGACGGGGGAAGATTTCATTGAAAAAACCTTCACTCACGCGCCCTTGAAGCAAAACCAGTACTCAAGTAAGTACAAAAGTTTACATTAAAACTCAACCAAAAAATGTACAAAAAATAAATCGTTCCCTAGAGGCACTGCTTTAGTTTAAATACTTTAATGTAAAACGCTATGGTTGCGCTTAAACGTGAACCTTGCAGGGGGTCAATAAGCCTACAGCCAGCGTCTGAAATTAATACCGTTTTCCAGTTTCCCGCCCCCCGCGGGACCAAGGGCTGGATGGACTCTTGAACAAGTTACAAGAGATGTTTGAGTTGGAAGTGTTTTTTTGTTCCGCTCTTTTATTTGCATTGAGTAATAGCTCCGTTTGTTATTTAATTATCCGCTTTATTTGAAAACCTTTTTCCAAATTTTTTTTTCATGGATAGTATTACGCGAGTATAAAAAGAAAATCTTTGTGCTATGAAAAAAAAATGTTGACCTTCAATGTCTGGTTCACATCAGGCTCAGCTGGATTTATGTTTACGTGCCATGACAGAGGGCTAGGATCTGATCCCTACCAAGGGTGCCCGAAATGATTTCTCCGTTTTGGTGTTTATTTTAAGCCCAAAATAAAAATACCAGCAAGTTTTACACAGTCTACACAAAAAATACACTGGGTAGTCTCTCCTTCAAGTGAAGTGGTTGGCGTGAGGCCGGCCTCTATACTTGAGAAAAATAATAGTTTCCACACGTCAATGCTTTCGACATAATTTTACATAGAAAAATAAAAATGCTTTTTGAATTATGAATTTGGAACTTACAAAGCAGTCCGAATTTCTTAAAAGTTATTTTCTTTTCCGCATGAATATAACAATTATCGTCAGCCCCCTAATATTTTAAGAGAAAAAAAGCTGGAACATCAATACTTTATCAATTTGCCCTCTACTCTCCAGGGCCGAAAACTTTTTAAAATATCAAATTTACATTCTTAGAAGTTAACAACGTAAAAAAACAGAAGCTATGTTTTTAAGAGCTCTTACAAATTAACGCAGTGTTTTGATAACATTATGTTACTTTATACCTTTTAGTGAGGTTTGGAAGTAGACAATTTTCGCTTGAGCGATAATGCTTTTATATGCTGGAGAGATATCGTTTAAGCGACAGTAATGTAAGATCTCAGCATATGAAGTAATGGTAAATGTGAAGAGGATTATGACGGTAATAAATAGCGGTGTTTTGTTCTAGCACTTTCTGAGAGAGCTCGTATTAGTTTATCTAGACAGCTTCTACTATGGATTGCAGGCATTAGCTGTATAAGGCACTCTAGCGTAATTTGTCCCGTACTAATTTTTGTTAAGATTTTTTTTGCATTCCTTTTTAAAAAAACGTAACGTTACTAAATGCAAAATGATTAATTGTTAAGTATACATAATAACGCATTGAATATATTTGAAAGTACTGGAACTTTTTATCAATATCTGAAGCAAACCAATTAGACCTTTCTGGCAATATAAATATGCCTACAAAAGGAAACATTTTTCTTGAGAGATTGTAGTTCGCCCAAATTAGCGAGACATTCAAGTTAATTGATTGACTTAACGTTTGTAAAATAGATTCTGTGTTTAAAATAAATGTCAAGTTAAAAAAATAGACAGGCCGATAAAAAAAGATTTCCGATTTCATCCCGAAATAACTTTTTAAATTTATTTTGAATACACATCATCCCTAAAATGCAATATTATCAAAAAGTCCTATAATCTGTCTGGCTAGGCTGTCCATTTTTTTGAACATTTATTTGATAGATAAAAAAAATCCCGAGGACCAATAGGTAGTGATCAACCCGTCTAGCAAATGTGATGACACGTTGCCGTACAACAAAACACTAAAATTTCGAAATTAAAAAAAGCTGAACAGACAATTGAAAGGTATGGAGAAGGTTGTAGGAGGCTATCGTCAATTAGTGCATGAGGAAGAAGAAGAAGAATATTTGTTTGATAAGTTGACATAATATTCATCCGAGGGATTTATCGTGAATTCAGTACGAATTGAGCTCTACATGTTTGAATCGAATTATGTACCTTTAATTCAGAGACTTGTGGTAATGGATGAAAAAAAGTTGTGAATATTTGATTTTCAACATGAAAATTCAGTCGATACATGGAAATATTTATTTTTTGTTTCAAATCCCCATATCTTATATTACTTCCAGATTTTTGCTGACTTTAGTTTGACAAAATAAATAATATCATAATTACTTGGTAGACATTTCAATTGCTACGACGAAATTACATTTTTTTTTCTCGAGCCGACTCTCAAAGGAAAATATTTTTTTATTGCTCACAATTTGTAAGGTAATTTGCTAAGCAGATAAACAGGCAACATTTCACAGATTATTCCGACTTTTCATTTCAACACAAAAATGTTGTTGATTTAAATTCCGAGAAGTCTTATCTGACCTTTGGCATTTTTTTAATGCCCAACATTTGTTTGCGATAAAAAATAACTACCTCTCATTAAAAAATACGCTCTTATAACTTTTCATTTTCTTTTTTACTAAAAAATCAATTTTGGTACAATTTATTAGAAGCGCCGTTTAGTGGCATCATTCAACCCAAGGACACATTATTTAAAATGATTTTTTAAAGAGAATTGTAATTCACCAACATATTTTTGCCGGAACAGAAACAGTTATCAACATTATCAATAAATAATAAAATAATTTCTGTTAAAGAATAAGCCAATGAAATCTGTTGAACCAGGATCAAAGTTATCATTAAGGGCACAACGGGACTTGAAGTAGCATTGATTTTATTTCAAACACACTAGTCAAAGATACCCAAATTTTCGTTCAACAGTTTTTGTATATTTTGTCTTTTTTAGATTTACCGATGTAAATATGTATAAATAATAACAATATTAATTTCCTTTTTAAACAAAAATATTTTTAATATTTTTTAGTGTTGATCTGTTAACACAGTGAAAGTCCATTTTTATAAATATTTAAAAATATAAATGGTAAAACATTGTTTTAATTCACTTTATTTTATTTGTTTATGCTCGAATATTTTCGCCTAATTGAATCTTACATTTGTGTTTAAAAAAAAAATTGTCTATGAATTTTGCTTTTGTTTTGAAAAAACAATGTTTTAAAAATTGTTTTGATTTTTTTTTATAAAAATATATTTGTAACCATTCTGCTCTTGAAGATATTCAATATATAGGCGAAAATATTCGAGCATAAACAAATAAAATAAAGTGAATTAAAACAATGTTTTACCATTTATATTTTTAAATATTTATAAAAATATTTTTGTTAACAATTTGAAAAAAACATTGAGTTATTGTCAAATTATATTAGTTAAAGAAATGGTTCCTAGAACCTTTTGGTGAGGTTCTTTATTGTCATTGTAAGTCTTACAAATAACCTATTTTGACATACGTATTTTCTCATTGATATACCTACTCATAGAGGAAATAGGCAATATTCAGACGGGAAAAACTAAGGGAATAGAATTTTTATTAAATAAATACAGTCAATGAAGTTTTTCTCATACATGGAGTTTTCTAGTGAATCGAAGTTGCATTTGGTATCTAAATAGATTTTAGTTGTAGTACTTACATAGTATGAATTTGTCTGAAAAAAAAAGTTTTACGCTTTTAAAAATGAAAATATTTTGACGAACTCTTATTGGAGAAATATTTTATGTTTGACGTTTCGTTGGTGTCGTAACCACGCGCTCAGGAGCCAACCTTGTTGAACGGTGATCGAGATTATGGTCGAGGGATAAGGCATTGGTACTCGAATTTTCTTTATTGACACAATCGCAAGTTCGAACCTCGCCTGGGTCATGTTCTATTGACAATAACTATTACTCTGGTTCAACAGTGATGTCATACGGTCTTTAATCTTAGTTGCAAAAATATATTTAAATTCATTAAAATTCATTTCCACAAACAGACATGTGTAAGTTCGCGTTTACAAATGCTGCATGTGTACCTACTTAAAAATAAAATCCAAACCTCAAATGAACATAAGCCCTGCAACTTTTGCTGACCTTTTATGAAACAAGGGGGGTACTGGTACAGTGAACCATTTTTTACAGTATGAGTGTTCAGCCTCATATCAACCTTTAAGTCAAGGAATATAAAAGAAAAAAAAAATCTGAGCTGACAATAAATTATCGATGTTTCTAGGTACGCAAATTAAATTTCCCTTTCCGTCCACCGAGTAATTGACAGTTCAAATCAATTCCAGGAGTTTCAGAATACCTCTTACTTAGTAATTACAATAAGAAATACAACAATTAAGCTCAATTACCCGGCCGGCAATGAGATTTCAAATTTCCCTCAGATTACAAAAGTTTGCCGATTTATTTCAATTAGACGTCACCAAGAGTCAAGCATAAAATTTCGCGTTTAAACTCAACCATTGCGGAAATGGAAAATGCATGGAATATACGACGGCACACCTGGATAGTGTCTTAGTTTTCATACATTTTTCTAATTTACGCAATCGAGGTGTGTTTTAAATACGGGGTACAGGACCTGACTTTAAAATTTTACGTTTAAACTCGACCATTGCGTTTAACAAAAAATGTATGTCCACTTATTGAGTGCTGTTTTAGTTTTCATACATTTTGTTTGTTGAATTGAATGTAATGTTCTGTACTTGGAGTATTGGCGCTAAGGGTTGTTGCCGTTCAAGGGCATGCGGGATGGCAGGGTGGGGAGGAGAGGAGGGGGAGGGGTGACCTACTTAACGGAGGTCATTCAACAGGACGTTTTGTATGGAGCATGCCCGCGGGATAGAAGTGTACAAATAATCTCGATATCCGTCCTTAATATTGCACTGATACAACGAACAGAGTAGTTTATTTTTCATTTGCTGTGAGGCAAATAAAAATGGATGTACTCAAGGCAGATTGTGAAAATGCAAATTCTGGAAATTTCGGTTTTTTAGTATGAAAAATCGTAGCATTTTTCGGTACAAAAGTTGTTAAAAGGTTTTTTCTGAAATGAGTTATAATAAGTAAGTCCTTAACTTATAGGTTGGTATGAGGCTGACCACCCATACTGTAAAAAATGGTTCACTTTGCCAATGTTTCAGGGAAGGCCGGCAAGAGTTGCAGGGCTTATGTTCATTTGAGATTGGGTTTTTTGTATTATAGGTCCACATGCGGCATGTGTGAAAGCGAAGTTATGCGTGTCTGCTTGTGAGAATGCATTTAATATGAATCTCAAATGAAACATATATTTGCAACTTAGATTTAGATTTAGATTTTAAGTATCTAAATATCCTTTTTTTTGTACCCTTGGTTAATATAAAAAGGGGACAAAAAAATATCGTAACATCACAACAGTAATATAAGAAACGCAGATTTTTTTTTTCCATTTTCAAGGAACCCAGTCATTCCTAGACAGCGCGTAACCGAGGTAGGGATAAAAAAAACAGCCCCCGTGAAACAAATATCACTGACACTTTTGTAAAATGTGTCGACTTGTTATGAACTCGTTTTAAGTAGAAATCGCAATTAAATAAAAAGCTTAACAAAGCAGCCAATTGAAAGAAATAGAGAACATTGGATTGAGACTGCATTCAGGACTGAACTGAAAAAGGTTGAGGAACAAGAAGATATTTAAAAAAATTCAAAAATTCAGTATTATGTGAATAAGTGATTAAGAATTATAAAATTAATGTAGGAAATAAACACGTACGCCTTATTATCCGTAACTGATAATATCCGTAACTCTTCCTGTCGGTTCAACCGGTTCGTAGTCCAGTGGTAACGCTCGTGAGTTCGAATCGTAAATGAGCTGTGGGTTCGAATCTCGGCGTAGAAAAAAAGGTCCATCCAGCCTTTCAGAAACTGGGTCTTGCTTGAGAATTGGCGCTTTTTATAACGACAACCAAGCTCGCAAATGGCTTTTAAGGTGTGATTCACCCAAAAAAAAACAGGTTCACCAAATAAATTCTAATATTATATATTTGGACAAAATACAATTCAAACGAAATTTGAGCAGATTCCGGATAGTGCGAACATGGGGGCGTACGGATAAGAAAGCATTAATGTACCTGCAGAAGGGATTGTGTTTGAAGGGCGAACGTTAACCTCTATGGGTGTTTTATTTCCTGCTCGGGGCAAGGCTGAGTTTTTCATTAAGATTCGCTTACCTCTGTGTGTACACTACGCCAAGTATTCAACCTATCGTTTAAACGCAAACAAAGCGTCTACGGAAAAAATATTCAGAAACTAAAAACAGCGTCTCTAGTGAACGTTAAACTTTACATATTCTTTTTTAAGGCTATGTTGGGTATAAACGTAAAGTTTTATACTTAAGGTACAAGCTTGGTACAGGTAATTTCATTATAAATGATCTACACAAGGCAGCGAGAAACTTTTGAAAATATATTTGCTTCCCCATATTAATGAAGGTTAAAAATACTGTTTCTGTTTGTTATTTTAAGCAATGTTTCGGTGATACGTTAGGGAATACCTGGGTGAATATATACACGTGGATAAATATGTAGAATTCGGCGAATAAATGTTATATACACTGGACTAAAATTAGACCGAAGGGTTGTATAAAAAAGGAGGCACTTAAGAAGGAAGTCGAGCGTGAAGAAAAAATATTTGTGCGTGATAAAACAGGACAGGGAGAAAAATAAAGTTCGTAGAGAGTTACTAAGCTTATTTGCATTTGAGATTTGGGTTTCTATGTTGTAGTGTTGTAAGCGCGAAATAAAAGATGTGTGCTTTTGAGCATACATTTAATACAAATCTTAAATGTTCCAAATTTATTAAAGACTGCTTGTTGTCTTACCGCCTTTCCCTCAGATGTAAATGAAATTAATAAAAGTGAATCAATTTTCATCGTTTGTGTGAACAAACTCAAACCAGGCTGTTTAAATGTATACGGAAAGTGCACTTTTACTTATGAAAATATAATTCCTTGACTTAGGAATAAACAACCTAAAGTCGTATTGGTGACGCATTAGTAGCGCCATCTGTTTTGATTTTTATTTAATTAGTATAAAGAAGCGAATTTCATGTTGGTTCTGTCACAAGCTGAAAAAAAGTGCGAATAAATCGCGAGATGTCAGTATTAACCTCTTTGACGCGGATTGATGTGAGATTAGCTATGCATTTGACTTCCGTTCTACCGTCGTTGTAATGCAAACATGTTTTTGTGTGTGTCGAACGATTTGAAATTAAACCCGTAAAAATCCGTAAAAATCACATTGACTTTTTTAATATTTCTATAATTTGTGATTGTGATATGTGATGTGATTGTTTCATATAACATCCAAGTACGGTAGTTGTGAACAGAGCTCATCATCAGGATCCTGGGAAGACGATCATCATTTAGGACCAACGCAGCACAATTGGGTGAGTGGCAGGCCTTTGATCATCGCTTCTTTTTGGTACGGGAAGGTCGTCCAACCATTGAAAGCCACCTAGTGAAGGTCGGTTTTTGTTTGAGAGAAAATATCTAGGCATTAGATCTAGGTATTTTTATATCTCTCATTTGGAGGAATACGGTGTAGTTTCTCCATTTGTTTTTTCATATTTATATACTCCCTGTGGGGTAATGGTTACGCGTTGCCCCTTCACGTATTTTAAAACTTTGTTTTATAATACTCTACATCAAATCAAAAACATTTCCGTGTATCAATATTCAGTCAATATTAATTTAATAGTAAAACAAAGTACGTCTTGTTAATGTTTTATTAAAAGAGTTCGCATTCTTTGACATGGCGGTCTAAGGGGATGGAATGTTCTTTTTGTTCTTGTGCCAGACACGAGGCAAAGCTCTCCACACAGCGGCATAGCGTGCTACGAGGTACACAACACAATACACGTGATGTTCTTTGAGTGTGTGTTGTTTGAGAGCATCATTATTTACCCATGGAAGAATCTACTCTTTCAAGGGGGAATAATTAGAGCACCGTTTTAATTGCCATCTCCACGCAGAGTGACAATAAATATTGCAATTAAATTGACTGGGAAAATTATGTCATCGTGGTCAAGTGCAGGAGTCTGCGTTTAAAAAACAACATTAATGTTCTGTTTGATATTTAACTTAATTTCGTTTCAGTTAAAAGCAGTTAAATTTGTGGAGATTAATAAAAATTCGAGGCATTTACAAAATGAATCACGTGGAGCTTCATTTTTGCATTTTTTAAAGAATAATATCGCGATGAGTTTTAAAGAATAAAACGCACTGCATGAAATCATTTTGGTCTCGTTTAGAATTAGGTATTAAAATTGAAAAATAAGTTTTTCTTCACGAAAGAGCTCGATGGAATAAAATTCAACTCGTATACCGCACTTAGAGGAGAGGACAACACCACACCACACCACATTACTTCATTTTTAAAATTATTTTAAATATTATTATTTTTTTATTATTATTTTTTTCAATTTGACATAAGTAGATACCTATTCAATTTAATTTTGTTATAATATTTTTATTGTTTGATTTATTGTTATTTTTATTATTTTTTATTCTTTGACTGTTATTCACTAGTTTGGCTACCATCTAAGTATTTTATATGAGAGATAGTCATGCGAAGGCGCACTGGGGCTGACAATCCCGGTCGCCGTACTGTTGGAGGAGTGTCGGATGGCCCCTGCAGGGTTGCCAAAAGCTTTGCCAGGTACAGTGGGAAACCACTGTGGCCTGGTAAAAGCAGACGTAAGAAAGGAGATGAATGGATTATTGCTACTTTGAATGTAAGAGGTATGAAAAATAAGGAAGAAGAACTATTGAAAGAGATGAATGAGAGAAAAATTAAAATTTTATGTGTGACCGAAACTAAAATGAAAGGTGAAGGAGAGAAAGTTATGAGTAATGGAAATTTGTTCATTTACTCAGGTGTGAAAGATGGATGTCCTAGACAGGGTGTTGGTGTGATTTTTAGTGAATGTGTGAAGAGCTATATCAGGAATTATGAATGGATCTCCCCTAGGATTCTCCTAGTAAGGATCAAGTACGATAGAACGAATTTTCTACTGATAGCATGCTATGCGCCAGTAGATTCAGAATGTATGGAGATTAAGAATGAATTCTGGGATATGCTTGACGATAAAATCAGAATGAAAGACAAAGAAGAAAAGGTGATTCTGCTTGGTGACATGAACGGATGGGTGGGTAGAAGAAAGGAAGAGTATGAAAGGGTAATAGGACCAAACGGAAGGGGTGTCATCAATGGCAGTGGGAGACGGCTTGTTGACGTGTGTGTGGAGCATGGTATGTTTGTATCAAATACTTGGTATAAGCATAAAGACGTGCACACATACACGTGGTATGGGCCAAATACTCGCACAGTCATTGACTACATATGTATGGAAGAATGTATGAGAGGTGCCATAAGAGATGTCAGAGTCTACCAAGGTATATCCGTGGGCTCAGACCATCATCTCTTGTGTGCAAAAGTAATGATAGGCGAAGTAAAAGATAGGAAAAGATCGAAAGTGATTAAGATGAAAAGAGTGAAAGTGGAAAAATTAGATGATGAAAATGTCAGGAATGATTTTGAAGCTGAAATAAGCCAGATTTTGAAATCGGATGAATGCAAGGAACTTGTGAAGAATGCATGTGTAGAAAAAATGTGGAAAACATTTAAAACATGTTTGGTCGAAAGCGCAAAGAGAGTATGCGGTGAAGTTACGATTGGGCATAGAAAAGGCAATGAATGGTGGAATGATAGGGTTAAACAAGCAGTGAAAGAGAAGAAAGAGAGTTATTTAAAATGGATTAATGACAGAAAGAATAAAGTGTTAGAGACTGAATACAAGGCGAAAAAATGGCTAGCGAAGAATGAAGTTCAAATGAGTAAGAGAAGAATGGAAGAAAAATTGAGTGAAAGAGCACAGAATGACTTCTCTGACAATAAAAAGATGTTCTGGAGCTGGGTGAGACAAAACAACGACAGTTGTAGGTCCACAACTCCGGGAATCAAAAATGTAAGCGGAGACATTCTGTGGAATAAAGACGATGTAAAAAAGAGATGGAAAGAATATTTTAATGAGGTTTTTGGTGAAGAAGAATGTGATTTAACTGTGAAAGGAGATTATGATGAGGGCAATGTTTTGAAAATATCGAAAGAAGAAGTAAGAAAGGTCATAAAGGAATTAAAGAATGGGAAAGCTGCAAGTGTGGATGGTGTGAGACCTGAGATGATGAAAGCGGGAGGAGAATGTGTAATTGAATGGATGAAAGAGCTTTGCGAATTGTGTGTTAGTGTCAAGGAGGTTCCATCGGACTGGAGAGAGGCGGTCATTGTGCCAATCTACAAAGGTAAAGGTGACAAAAAAGACTGCCGTAACTTCAGACCGATTAGCCTTCTTAGTGTGCCAGGTAAAGTGCTATGCAAGATTCTTATCCATAGGGTAAGATTATCCACCCAGGAGAGGGTCTCAGATATACAATCTGGCTTTATGCCGGAAAGAGGTTGCGTAGACCAGATATTCGCGCTTCGACAGATCGTCGAAAAACAGCTAGCCGTAAATAAAAAGGTCTACGCGGCTTTCGTAGATCTTGAGAAAGCCTTCGACTCGGTGGATAGAAGTATGATGTGGTGTGTGTTTGAGAGGTATGGTGTGAATAAAGCACTTCTGAACGCGATACGCGCCATCTATCTAAATAGCAGGGCGTGTGTCAGGGTGGATGGAGAATACAGCGAGTATTTTAATGTGTACAAGGGTGTGAGACAGGGTTGCATAATGAGCCCGTGGTTATTCAATATAATTATGGATCATTGTGTTAAACAAGCGAATCTGGAAGGGCATGGCATACAGATTGGAGAGAGAAAAGTAGGAGTTCTGCTTTATGCTGATGATGCAGTACTAATTGCTGATTCAGCAGCAGAGCTTCAGGCAATGCTCTCTAGTCTGAACCATGCTCTGTGTGTGAACAAGTTGAAAATTAATGCAAGTAAGACGAAAGTACTGATTTTTGACAGAACGGATGAAAATGAAGAGTGCACGTTTTTGTTGAATGGTACGAAAGTTGAAGTTGTGGATGAATTTAGATACTTGGGAAGTATGTTTGAAAAGAATGGAAAGATGACAAGAGAACTTGAGAATAGGGTGTGCAAGGGAAAACAAGTGGTCGGTGCAATAGGAAGAATAGCAAAGAACAAGCGATTGACGATGGATCTGAGAATGGCGGTACACAATGGCATATTGTTACCGACTTTGTTGTATGGAAGTGAAGCATGGACAGTGAACGATAGCGAAATGAGTAAAGTATGTACGGTGGAAATGAAGCATCTGAGAAGCATGACAGGAAAAACTCTGAGGGATAGAGTTAGGAATGAATGGGTAAAAAAAGAATGTAATTTGAAAGAGGATGTGAAAGTTAAGGTACAAAAGAATGTGATGAGATGGTTTGGACATGTGGAAAGAATGAATGATGATAGACTGACAAAGTATGTATACAAAGAAAGTGTGAAAGGAAAAAGAGGGAAGGGACGACCGAGAAAAGTATGGAGTGATCAGATTGAGGAGATTGTGAAAGAATGGGATATACAAAGTGAGCGTAAAAGAAGAAAATGCATGAAAAAGGTGATGGATATGAATGAATTGAAAGAGGTATGTAAGGATAGGAAAAAATGGAGGCAACTCTGCAGAGGCTCTGGCCACCCCTAGCGGAATGGCGACAGAGTTACAGTTACAGTTACAGAAGAAAAACCTTGTGTTTTATTTTTAATATTTTAATTAAGTATTCATTAAAATTATCAATCGATCTTATTTACTTAATGATACTTAATCAGCAGTAGTCCAGCGACATCTATAAAGTTATAATTTAGTGACCGAAACGACAATCGAATCGACGCTGTTTTTATTTCAAACATCCTCCTCTTGACTGCTTGGTCATAGCGCCTACATTTGCAATTATTTATGCCGATAGAAAACCTGAATTATTTCATCAAATTTAGTAAGCTTTCCCTTCAATAAGCCAAAGTGTAAATTTCTTTTACAGTATAGGTGGCTGACCTCATCTCATTCTATCAGCCAGGCGACCATTTTTCATAAAAAGCGGTGAATTTCGATTTTTGATACTTCTTTTGTTCCCAAATCCTCACACAAAGATTCAGCACAAAATGGGTTATTATAAGGCGACACGTCTCTTTCATTTTTCAGATTTCCATTTTCCCCGTATAATAAATGGTGACTGACAGGTCTTATATATTTTTGAGATTCGCTCATGACCTACCTTGACACGTTCCGCCCTTAAAAGTAAAATAAAATCATTACAAAAGTGTCAGGTTCATTTAAAAGGTGTACCTTGTATTTTTTACAATGAAAACTTGTGGTAAGGTAAAAAATGAGGTTCGTTAAACTTTCCTTGTTTGTATAAGGAAAAACCTTGATATGTAATGTAGGAATATAAATTTTCTTGTTTTTGGTTGAGCTGAAGACTTATACAGTAGGCTTGATGTTATTAGCAACAAAAAAATGTTATTATTATAAGATATGACTCTGTGAATAACACTCGGGAATGGAAAGTATTCAATAAAAAAGGGAAATAGTAAATTAAAGAGAATGAAGATTTAAGACGTAAAAAGATATTAACAATATTTAAAATTATGTCTAGAGTTAAGTCATTGTTTCCACTCATATTTGATTTAAAATTATATTTTTATTTAGTAATATAAGTATTCATTTGCTGTGCATATAAGTCATTGATAAAAACAGAAAAAGTAAACGATATGGATTTTTTCCAAATTTCAGGCCGAAGAATTCCAGAAACTGATGTTTTAGTTTTCGAAATAGATTATTTTGCGACATTTTCTTCTTGCAGCGACTACCTTGTTGTATGTTGTATCCCTTACATCACATTCTTTAATAATCTTCATTTCAGTTTGCAAAAGGTATTTTAAATGTTCTATTGCACCTACCTACGATACTAGCTTAACAATGTCGTCACAGTTCAAAGATCAAAAGAAAAACTGTGTAGGTATTAAGTTCCTTAAGCGACACATTCCACTGACCCTTTTTCTGAAGTTTTTTTCTGAAGAACCTTGCGGTGTTTAATTGTTAAAGTTGTGGAATAATTTTTCAAGTCTTGCCAACAGGAAAAACTTTTTCCCGGCCTGTTGTATTTTCTACGAGACAGAGAAGGTAGTCCGGGAATTCCCTGCGGGGCTAATTGTGATATATGTTTTTCGTCGTGAAGGCTGTTAGAGACGTCACGAATCTTCAAATATTATTCGGTATTCAGCTACATTTTTAATATTTGGTATCCGGCTTATGCGTAGTGGAAGTGGTGAAACCTAGGCTGTAGACGATTAAGACCTGAAGCAACGATGATCATGTGACCTATTATGTAGTTTGTAATATTAGGTATTCGGCCAAATAGTTTACCATCGTGGAAGATGGTAGGATCCCACTTATTTAAGGGAGCTCACTTGGAAAGACCTCCGAAGAGATGGTGTGACAGCTGGCAGTTCAGCTCACAAAAGACCGAAGAAGCGACACAAACATATCTATGAAAGGAAGAAGGAGTATGCCATTTTTGATTTAATACCAAATAAGGCATATAAAAACATACATTCAGTTGATTGATTTCACTTTTATCCGGTTAACAACTCGGATGATAGAACTCTTGCGTTCAATAAATACCATGAGGCTAGGTCTTTATCATGTTGTTCTAATGCATTTTACCATTTTTACTACGACTGTTTGCCTTTGTTTTTAAGGTTATGCTGGAAGTAAAATTTTCCTAAAAAATCTGAAATTTCGTTTCGCAAAATAGTAAGCTCACAGTATAAATCTATTTGTACTTCTGTTATCATGTTACATTTTCAGAATGTCGAGAGTGTGTTTGTATATTCGGTATTCCATGAAATCTTTGCCCGTGGCATCGCTGGTTGCTGGGGAGGGGGGTTGCTGGTAGGGTGGGGGCTGGTGGGGGAAGGTAGGCTGTAAATCATGAGGGAGGGGGCAGGGGGAGGCTCGGGGGGGGGGGGGGGGGAGGCACACCTGTTGGTATAAGCCTCGGCTGCGCAACAGCCTCAGATGATACCACAACAATAAATTACTTCCACACAAGCTGTGTCAGCGGCTTCAGTATTCATCATACATACTTCTACAAGTACAAGCTGTTATCTAAGTTGCTTTCAGCCATGAAAGCAACCGAAGCCTATCGTAAGAGCGCAATTTGACCGGTCTGTAGTCCAGTGGCACCACTTCGGGCTATTAAATGGAAGGTTGTGGGTTCTAATCCCGGTGGAGCACAAAAAATATACCAATTGCATTTTCAAATATGCTCTTCGCTGGGTTGAAAAATTCATACAATCTTTACCAAAGAACGGTCACAAAAAGGAAAAAATTATTGAAAATGAAAATTAAGAGCACCCGCGCAAAAAAACGTTTTGAACCCATTTTAAGGATGTGTTTATAATGATATTTTTTTATTACCAACCAGAAATGCAATTATGTATATTGTCATATGTATTGCAATATGAGAAATGAAGCTCTTTTAAGTGACACATTTACCATGTTCACTTTTATACATTAAAGCCGGCAATCTAGTATTTTTACATAGATGATATAAATACATTAAAATGATGGAAAAACTATTTTCTGTATTTTCATATTTTAATCTTACTTTTTAAAAATATCATAGATTCCCGTCTTTGATTCCAAATAAATAATATCCTGTGTATATAAATAAACAAGAATGCTCGCTCGTTTTCTTCCTACATTTCCGCTCTCCTTGTTCCCGGTAGGTATTTTCCTGACACAAAGCCAAAGGGGGTTAGGAAGGGGGAAGAGGTTGACGGGGATGAGCGAGTTTGATGCAAAAAATATTTAAAAAAATATATCTCCCAGACCTTGGTTGTGTTTGTACAACGAATGAGAAAATTAATCTAAAATGATGAAAATATGAAAAACTTTTGTTGCAAAGTAATAAAAGCTAACGATTTAATGTTTTACCATCAGTGTCGGTTTTTCAAACAGAAGGGCTGAATTCGAATCTTACAGGGGTTTGTTTTCTAGCTCAATGGAGTCGAAACATTCTAAATATTTCTCGGCGATGAATGTGACGTCATGATTAAGGAGACGTCGGTCATTATCCGCTAAAAACAAAATATGGAATACCATTTGGTTAGCAAACGAGCACAAAGACGTTACTTGTTTTACGTGTTTTTCGACTTGACATAAGTTTCGACTCCATTTGGTCTTCATTATAAGGGTGCTATTTGTACACAGCAAATCCATGGCTTAACCGCCACCTAAAATGAATTTTCCATACAATAAACGATGATCCACGGATCAGCTATTGATTATATTGTTACGAACTATGTATTCGTGCGCCTAGGCACGCTGGTTTAGTGTCGAACACTCTGGGGTGTGCGTCTGCCTCTAGTAAAATCCAGTATACATAGAAGTGTAAGTTCGAAGGCACGATTGCTGGTGTTTGTGAAGTCTCTGAAACAATGCTCTACGTAAAGTATAATCCATTATGGAAGCATCCACCATGCTCGAGAACAGGCAAGAATCGCCTCTTCCGTCCATATAAATACGAGCAAAGATTATGTGGTCAAGTCAGAGTCTCATTCATCATTGTGCCGCGAAGTCCATATAAGCTAGAGCGAGAAAAGTGAACAATATTTTAAAAAATAAATCTCAGTTTCATTAAAAGATCCCTAGTAAAATCATAACAATTTGTGCTGTAAATAACTCTGCGAGTGGATAGCGCCTGACTTTAGACTTTAATATTTTTGTACTAGGTTTAAGGAATAGATTTTTTTTGTTCTTGCCTTCATAACATGCGATACACAAAAATGTGTACAAATTAATCATAAAGTTTTATAATTATATAACGTGTGTGTATGTATATATGAAGGTGTCAATCGCAAGAGTCATTTTTTATTTATTTCTCAATTTTGTGTTTCATTTTCTTACTTGAAGTGCACAATTTTATAAAACAAGCACTCAAAAAGAGGATCGTTATAGAGAAATGAAATTGCAGTATCTTAGACTGATATATCTACATGCATACACACATAGATACTCAGAATAAATTATGGAAATTTTTCACATAGAGCGATATGTATTTTTCAGATTTGACTTCAGCTCACCTCAGACGGATTCTGCACACCAAGCACAAAATTATACGTTCAAACTCAACCACAGCGTCAACCAAAAAAATGTACGAAAACTACAACAGCACATATAGTGAGCGTTTTAGTTTACACACGTTCTTAGTAAAATGCTATGCTTGACTTTAAGTTTTATACTAAGGGTAATAATGTTTACCTGAGAGTGAAATAAAAAGATACGCGCTGTGGGATTCACTTTGCTTATAAATCTTATTCTGCAATATTCAACGCAATCGTAGCGTTTTATTGAATACGCATGAAAACCATAACTACTCATAGAGGCGCTGTTTTAGTTTCCACATACTTTTCGGTTGAATTCGAACATAATGTTGTATTCTAGGGATTTTGGTGCATTTCATAGTCACAGAATGCTGTCAGCGTAGTGAAAAATTTAGCTAGATAGGTATCTACATTTTTTCATACTCGCACATAATGCGTATAAAAAATGCCAAAGAAATGGCATTAAAAATAAATGATGGAACACGTGTAGCGAATGATGAAAAAACTGCATTTTAAAAGTAATATGAGAGGTTGAATAAGCCAACAGAAACAGCAAATAAAAGTGGTTGTTTGTGTAAGAAACATTAGCGATGGTATATTACTATTAGTATATTTTAAGGGTATCTCTGTTAACACAGTAAAATTAGCTAAAGTGTTTTTTAAGAGCAAACATAAAAGAAGAGAGAGACACAATGAAATAAAAGAAGAAAACAAAACAGTTGGAGACACTGTTCCCGAAGTATTTATTTGTCAGACCTTGGTCGATGAAACATTGGAAATTTGAGAGCTGCCAAAGGAACCTGTAATCCCTAGTAGTGCGTCTCCAAGGTGGCGGATAAGGCTTGCCTGGAGGGTATCTAATCTACTCTAAATTGCAAAATATATGTAACATTAAAGATTCACATTATATGTACTTTCACAAACAGACATGCACAAGTTCGCGCTTAAATATGCCGCATGTGGTCCAACAATATAAAAACCCGAATCTCACATGGACATACACCCTGCAACTCTTGCCGACCTTCCCTGAAAACAGGGGTGACATTGGCAAAGTGAACCATTTTCTACAGCATAGGTGGTCAGCCGCATAGCAACCAACAAGGAACATACACAACAAATTACATTTTTAAAATCAACAAATTATAATATGTATAGATAGATTATAGATGGACATCAAAAACTAACAGAAAACAAATTCTTTTTTAAAAACCCTAGCCGCCAACATCACAGATCAACCGCCATTTCTTTCTGTCCTTACACACTTCTTTCATTTCCTCCAGAGTCATAACCTTCTTCATACGGGTAGGGATGGAATAAAATAGTCTCCCGGACCAACAGGTAATCAGCACTATAAGCAGGATAGTTGTGATGAAAGACCCTGAAAGATGCAAGGTATTGGAAAGGTCCAAAGCAACATGGTTGAATGCATTATTGACGATAGCATGAGTTTAAAGAAGTAAAACCATCAGATGCACAGTATTGAAAGCGATTGACCAAAGAAATCCTGCTCAATTTTTTCGGAAAGTTTTCCACAATGTGAAAAAAAATGGCTTTGAATGAGCGTCTATGTGCTGTGAATTGAGTCATAATATTGATGGAGAAGAAACTTGCTATCGGCATTGATACATACTATATGGCCTATCTGTTAACTGGACTTGTCAACCTTAGAAATGTCTAACAACACATCATACTTACATAACATATTGTTATGTTTACATGGAAAGGTATCTCCAGGATACTTACATCCGGCTAGCTCTCATCAGCATCACTCTCAGGGCGTGGGGGTCTTTCTTTCGGTTGCTCACTTGTACTTTGGGAAGGGTTTTATAATTAAAAGATAAAGTTAACATGAACAAATAAGGGTTTATTACTGTACTAATATGGGGGGGAAAAGGGGAAATAAGGGATTGGCCAGACCTACAGGTTGTCACTAGAACACTCCCTATTCCGTTGGCTGGAGTTCTAAACGGAAGGCCTGGGGCAGCGCCCCAGGCTAGCGGCGGTTCACAAGGTGGACGCCTCCACACGTGAGAGCCTCTGGGTGGGCGCTCCTATGCCTCTGGTCCACAAGGCGGGTGCCTTGCTGGCAGGAAATCCAAGTAGATGGGGGGGAAGGGAGCTCCATTGTAGGGCCCCCTCTTGCACCGCTTGGTGCTTGGTCGCTAACGTCTTAATCGCTTGGCATCTTGCCGGGAACTAACGATGAACTCACGAGCGTGGGCCGATTGATTCGCACGGCGCAGTTCGGCCGTTTCCGTGACCGTTCGGCCCACAAACAGACACTGCACACTTCGGGATTGTTTTTTTATAATATGTTATTTAAAATAACATAACATTCCCCTTTCTCACAAAAATAAAGAAAGAAAACCAGGAGCAACACAACAGTCTTCACACACAACACCAGGTCTTTGGCCATTAAGAAAATTGAAAATTTTATGGGAACACAAAAAGGAAAAGGGGATTTACAGGAACATCCTTCTGTCCTATCAACACACCAGAAAGAAGGAAGAAGAAAACTGGTGGCTGTGAGAATTATCGATTTGGTTTGGGAAATTTCAAGGTGGTTCCAATAACCGACAAGACGCGGATTAAAAGCGATCTTGTAACAAGGCCTTTTTTCTTCACCAAAACATGTCGAAAACTCTAAACAATAAATAATAATCACAGCAATCAAAACATATTTTACACTGGTACTTATATTAACCAAGTCATAACTCGTTACAGGAGTCGACTATTATATAACAATAAGTTCTGAGCTGAATACAAAAAAATACATATAGAGACAACATCCAAGACTCGTTCAAAATATTTAATATGTTAGTGCGTAAAATCCACTACGAACTCACTCGAAAAAAGAGTGGAACATTCCATATAAAACATCTTAAAGTGATAATGGAATACACAAACAAAATATTACAAATACACCAGCTCTTTCGAGCCTCAAACACGTCTGTTCTCACAGACATTTTCCCCCTTCGACAAAATGAACAAGGCTTTAAGTGTCATCTTATACACAAAAGTGCATATCAGATCCCAGATTTACGAAACGTAACATCTCAAGAAAATGCGCTCCCTTTTCCAAGAAAAAGGCCAACATTTCTTCCCCTTACATCAATTTCCACTCAAAGCAGTGATAATTTCATCCCTACATCAACATACCGTGGAAAATCCACACACGGACCTACGAAAGTAGAATCCCGGAAAACGGCTTCCCTTTTGGGCAAAGGACCACATTTTCCCACTCTTTCTCGGTGGCGCCACTTCATTTTTTAGAAGAATAAAGAAACTTCATTATTCAATCTTTTCCAAAGGGTTAATTTGGAAAACCATTGAAATTTACAAAAAAAACTGTAGAAGATATTTACATACATAAAAACAAATGTAGTCAAGAAATCCTAATTCTAACTAAATTACCTATTTGTACACTATAAAACAAAATTTCTCCGATGTTTTTTGAGAACCGTTCAAGTTTAAATCTCCAAGTGACCCGTATATCAGTCAAACATCGCACAAAAGTGATATGCTATTGGCTTGCAAGAAATAAAACCATCGTAAATATTAAACTAAAATGAATCCTAAGCTACCTTTTTACAAAAATTACAATCCTCTAATCGTTTTTTTGAGGGTTCTTGGAACGATTTCAATGTTCCCTGACAACACACAAAAGTACCTAAAGCTAATCTATAAAATTATTTACAATGGCAGCCAACAGAATAGCCATAGTTCGTAGTAAATTTCCGAAAGGACCTAATCACCAGTTTACCCCGAAAAAATAAATATTGTAAAATGTTTTTGAGAATAGCACATTAAAAACCAAATGGGGGAAAAAACATCATGAATTACCAAACACTTAATCCTTACATTAAATAAAATACTTCTGAGAATCCTTTAATGTGGGAAAAAGTTTGTTAAAAGCTTTTATGAAAAAAAACATAAAGTGAAAGTTTATTTGCCTAGCAATAAAAAATGCATCAATTTCAAGGTAGGTACTTATGTAAAATAAACAAAGCTAGATTTCTGTGAAAAAAATAAAACAAAATAATGATGCTTTCTCAAATGAATTCTCAAAAATGCATGTACATTTTATTGATATTAAAATTTCACAGAATTTTAAATCGTCAAAGCACATTTACGCAAATGCAAAAAACAAAAAGGAAGCGACCAAAATAGTGTTAAAATCAAAATAGACAGAAATACTAAATGTTGAAGAAAAAATGAAATTTGGCGTAAAAAATTAAAATATGACGAGGTTTCTTAGCAAATGATACAAGATTTAATGATTTATTTTTCAGGCTTCTCAAAGATTGCATGTCAATTTATATTGATATAAAAATTCTATCATAATTTTTAATCGTCAAAAGGACATTACAGCAAAATGCAAAAGCAATCAAAACAAAAACAATTCACTCTTAAATCAAGGCAAGAAAACATATGACGTCATAATGAAAGCAAATAAAAATACACAAAAAAACAGAGTTTCACAAAACAATTCCCAAAATAAAAGTTCGCAATATCGAAAGAATCCCAGTTGGATGCGCCAGTGTTATGTTTACATGGAAAGGTATCTCCAGGATACTTACATCCGGCTAGCTCTCATCAGCATCACTCTCAGGGCGTGGGGGTCTTTCTTTCGGTTGCTCACTTGTACTTTGGGAAGGGTTTTATAATTAAAAGATAAAGTTAACATGAACAAATAAGGGTTTATTACTGTACTAATATGGGGGGGAAAAGGGGAAATAAGGGATTGGCCAGACCTACAGGTTGTCACTAGAACACTCCCTATTCCGTTGGCTGGAGTTCTAAACGGAAGGCCTGGGGCAGCGCCCCAGGCTAGCGGCGGTTCACAAGGTGGACGCCTCCACACGTGAGAGCCTCTGGGTGGGCGCTCCTATGCCTCTGGTCCACAAGGCGGGTGCCTTGCTGGCAGGAAATCCAAGTAGATGGGGGGGAAGGGAGCTCCATTGTAGGGCCCCCTCTTGCACCGCTTGGTGCTTGGTCGCTAACGTCTTAATCGCTTGGCATCTTGCCGGGAACTAACGATGAACTCACGAGCGTGGGCCGATTGATTCGCACGGCGCAGTTCGGCCGTTTCCGTGACCGTTCGGCCCACAAACAGACACTGCACACTTCGGGATTGTTTTTTTATAATATGTTATTTAAAATAACATAACATTCCCCTTTCTCACAAAAATAAAGAAAGAAAACCAGGAGCAACACAACAGTCTTCACACACAACACCAGGTCTTTGGCCATTAAGAAAATTGAAAATTTTATGGGAACACAAAAAGGAAAAGGGGATTTACAGGAACATCCTTCTGTCCTATCAACACACCAGAAAGAAGGAAGAAGAAAACTGGTGGCTGTGAGAATTATCGATTTGGTTTGGGAAATTTCAAGGTGGTTCCAATAACCGACAAGACGCGGATTAAAAGCGATCTTGTAACAAGGCCTTTTTTCTTCACCAAAACATGTCGAAAACTCTAAACAATAAATAATAATCACAGCAATCAAAACATATTTTACACTGGTACTTATATTAACCAAGTCATAACTCGTTACAGGAGTCGACTATTATATAACAATAAGTTCTGAGCTGAATACAAAAAAATACATATAGAGACAACATCCAAGACTCGTTCAAAATATTTAATATGTTAGTGCGTAAAATCCACTACGAACTCACTCGAAAAAAGAGTGGAACATTCCATATAAAACATCTTAAAGTGATAATGGAATACACAAACAAAATATTACAAATACACCAGCTCTTTCGAGCCTCAAACACGTCTGTTCTCACAGACATTTTCCCCCTTCGACAAAATGAACAAGGCTTTAAGTGTCATCTTATACACAAAAGTGCATATCAGATCCCAGATTTACGAAACGTAACATCTCAAGAAAATGCGCTCCCTTTTCCAAGAAAAAGGCCAACATTTCTTCCCCTTACATCAATTTCCACTCAAAGCAGTGATAATTTCATCCCTACATCAACATACCGTGGAAAATCCACACACGGACCTACGAAAGTAGAATCCCGGAAAACGGCTTCCCTTTTGGGCAAAGGACCACATTTTCCCACTCTTTCTCGGTGGCGCCACTTCATTTTTTAGAAGAATAAAGAAAAACAATATACGATATTTAAATGCACGCACACAAGCAATCAAAATCGAAATCACACTTGTTACATGTGTACTTACAAAAGAAAACCCGAAACTCAAATGAGAATATAATCTGCAACTTTTACCGCATTGCTTAGATACAGAGATGGCATGGTAGGGGTATTGATCCTTTCATATAACCTCCTTTCAATAAAAATTACCCATGTGATCTAAGGTAGCGTTTTGCGTCCTTAATTATCTTTAGTTTTGAACTCGTATTTTGACTAGTTCATGGCTTCAGAATTTTATTTATAGCTTATTTTATAAATAGCACAGGACTGAAATTACATTTTCCCTTGTATCGATGGCATGGAAAATTAACTTCTGATTAAGATACAAGAAAATTATCTCTTCAGAGATTATTCCTAGAAATTTGGATTGTATTTATACAACAAAATGCTGATTTTACGAACAAATGTGTTATTTTATGTCTTCCTTCTTCCACAGTTCATTATTGTTCAATGGAAGTTTTTGATTACGTACTGAGAAATTAAAAACTTAATTTATAGGTAATAAATTAATTGTTTAGTTTGCTGTTGCTATTGTAAACTTACCGATTCGTTTTTTTCTATTCAAAACAACCAATAAATGCTATGAAACTGCCCACTCCCAACGTGAAATTTGTTTTTTAAATGGTAGGTAATTTATTTTAAAACAGGGTGGCAGGAGTTCTTAATGTTTTTATTTTACGATTTTATTTTCTCCGTGTCTTTTGTTTGAGTAGATGAGAATGCCTACTGTAGGTTTCAATAGCATTTACAACGCATGCACTGGAAAGACAAACATTCCTTACTTGACTGGTATTAAGTTATTGGTTAATGCTACTGACTCGGAAGCCAAAGGAAATCAATTCTGGGCGGAGCACAAAAAAATATAAATATTGCTCTTCGCTGGTTTCAATAATTCACATGCCTTTACAAAGACAGGTCACCTATGATCCATCTAGCAATTGGGTCTTCCTTGAATATTGGCGCTTTCTAAAGCGACGACCAAGCTTGCAGGGGGCTTTGAGGTTTGATTCACACAAAACGGCGTTTAACAAAGACATCCTTATATTATTATTATATTATTCCTTAACAAATCTTATCTAATTTGGGGTCGTAGCTTACGTAGGTAATATGTACTGTTTAAGTTTTTACTGAACCGTTTAAAAATACAAATTGGAGTCGTTTCGACTTACCCGAGGAGCCAGTGATGTCCATAGCCTTGAGGTTCCTTCCCTTGATGATGGTGAGCGTCAGACGCCCAGCAGTTGGTAGATAGCACAGAGACAGCATCAGCTCTCCCAGCTGGACCTTTTCCTGAAAAATAAGACACATGAATGCTATTGTAAGTAATATCAAAATACGGTTGAGGAAAGAATGGAGTCAGAACAAAGATTTTGATTATTTTTACTCGGCGGGCACATTTCTAGGTGACAAAGTATCGTTGGGTACCTATAACAAAATATTTTAAAGGATCATTACGGTCGTTAGACATTTTTTGGAATGAAAAAAAAACGGATGTTACCTACTGACCGTGAAAAGAGAAAAATGATTTTCTCTACGTTTCGTCAGAGTCATATCCAACGTCTTCAGGAGGCGTGTGTCTTCTACAGAGAAGAAACACGAACTGTTGAATTATTGTTGTTTGCTCGAGGTCGAGGATACAACATGTGTAGGCGCGAACTTACATGTGCCTGTCTGTGGGCGTGCATTTCATATGAGCCTCAAATGTTAACATATGTTTGCAGCTTAGATTATTGGAAGGTAGATATACATTAGTAGAAAAAGGTCACTAGGGAGAATGTCGGAGAATACTGCACCCCTGTTTCAGGGAAGGACGGCAAGAGTTGCAAGTTTATATTGTAGGTCCACATGCGGCATGTGTTAGCGCGAAATTATACATATCTGCTTGTGGGAATGCATTTAATATAAATCTTAAATGATATATATCTTTGCAGCTTAGATTAGATTAGATTAGATTAGATCCATACATTTTTCTACAATAACGAAATTTGCGATATGTACTAAGGGCATTTTTAGAGTTTTCGTAGAAAGCCAGTCACATACTTTCCGGTTAATTTTTGTGTCAAAATTATTGGTTTAATACGTAAGACACAAATGTGTGTACGGATTTACAAACATTTCACAAGTCTAAAGGCTCCGTTTTTCAAGAGATCAAAATATGGTTGCCTAAAATCAGGCGCCAAAAATTTCAGAAAGATGAATTATTTTCATACATTTGTTTTATTCAAATAAGTAAGAAAAATGATCATCCTTAAAATATTAAGCACCGTATTGAAATCATCGTGTTTTTTTTCTACAGATCTCAGAAAACTACCTAATACCTGTAGAAATATACGAGCTAACAAATGACAACGATCTGTTATTTTGCGCTATGCACCATTTTCCTACCTCGCAAATGGTTTTGACAATGTTAATTATCTCTTCAAAATTATTTTTGTTTCAAAAAACGTTTTTCATGACAAAGTGATAACATTTTCTCTTCAATTAAAATTTTCTTATCAATTAATAACATTCAAAGCTCGCCTTCGATGCTAATAATTTACAGTAGAGAATTATATTTCCTACTATTGCGCTTCACGTTTTAACGAAGTATAAAAAAAATATTATCAAAATTGTTCACAAACTTTTACGTTGTGAAAATTAAATTGACTTTTTGAAATGTTTCGGAATATGTCATAGGAAAAATAGTAGATTCAAAAAGCTTTCAATTTTGCACTCTAGCTTTTCCAACAAACAACAATATTGATGTGTGTGCTTAGCGCTCTTTCTGGATATTGTGAAATACGTACTTTACAGTGTATGAGAATAAGCTCACTTCCAGCGAGGCATTATACAAACTTACATTTCAAATTTCTGAGAGTATCTCTTCCATTAAGTATTTTTCTTTAGGAGCTTGTTTTCACTCTAAATTTTAAAATATGTAAATTTTCATTTTGTGAGAAATAATTTTGCTTTTATTGTGAAAATAAATATTTTCAAGAATTTTCTTTCGGTATTATCCTAAAAGATTATGTAAACAAACGATTTTTTGTATTGTTGAAAAGGTTAAATAAAATAATTTTAGCGCTTAGAGACAATCATGGTCTAGAGGTCTAAAGCGATGAACTTAGCGCATGTTAAACCAAAATTTCCACTGGAACAAATCTGTAGACTAGCAGGACATTAGTTTCAACTAGTTTGTATTCGAAATGAAGCTGATAGCTTTGAAATGATTTATTGCGTCGATTAAATACTGTAATTATCCTAAATGAAATGAAATTAACTTAAAAATATATATATTATCCCATGTATGACTAATATGTTGCCATGAGGTTGAGCATCCATACTGAAAGAATTGGTTCAATTTGCCAATGTCCCCCTTTTTAAAGGGAAGGGCAGAACAAGTTGCAAAATTTATACTGATAATGAGCTGCATTTATTGCCGATAATTTATTTAAAAAAATTAAAATATTCATTGTTTTTTCATAGAAAAGAAGAAAGTGCAATGATTTTTTTTCATGAAAATACACGTAGCTAAAATGTATACTACCTTCATCACATACTATCACAATACTTCATTACTAAGTTTTCAATTACGCTCTTTTTTTTTCTCTTATTGTTTCGTACATTTTTTTGATATTAATCAAACTTGTATATAATTTCAAAGGATATTCAATTAATTAATAAATCGATTAAGCCACATTTTTCTTTACATTAAAGAAGTAACTTACATTTTTCTTATCTGAATACAAACTCAATAAGACTAAAAAATCTGTTAAAAAAAAAATATATATCTAAAGGTAAAGTTATTATCTATAATCTAAGTTGCAAGAATATATTCATTCAAAGCTCTCAGATGTATGCCCACAAACAAACACGTGTAGTTCGCGCTTACAAATGCTGATTGTGTACTTACAAATAAAATCCAAACCTCAAATGAACATAAGCCCTGCAACTCTTGCCGACATTCCCTGAAACGGGGGTGACATTGGCAAAGTGAACCATTTTTTACAGTATGGATGGTCAGCCTCATACCAACCTATAAGTCAAGGAATACGAGTAATAAATAACATTTAAGTATAAAAAAATAAAATAATAATATATTTTCTGAAAAAGATTATACTTATCATTTTCCAATGGAAAATATTTATCATCAATTGGCACCGTTATGAATAGCAATTTCCAGGTGAATGAAAGGCTAATAACCCTTTACTAAGTTTAATTCTGACCCCACTTGACCGCAAACCAAGAGTGGCTAAATTGTAGTCAGCTATAATGAATAGATTTTGAACCCTGAACCTTAGAATAGCGAGTGAATGGAGACCATCAATGGTCAATTAATTGGTCTGGGATTTTCCCAATAATGTTGTATGAGTCTAACGATCACATTCAAAATCTTCGATAAATATTTTTCTTGTAATTTGAAAGGGTTCAGTTATATTTTATTTTTTCTTTTATTGAAATATGATAAAGATTAATAAGGTCAAAGCGCGTTTGAAATGCAAAAAAAAATCTTTGATAAAATTGAATTTCCATAAAGTGATAGTGAAAAAATTCGAAGGAGAAAGTATGGTCAAGAATAGTCAGAGGTTCTGAATAGTTTTTTGATGACATAGGATTAAAGCTTTAACAAATGACAGATTTTTTTTAGATATCCATGTTTTTTTTCTTAATCGTTCCGTTTATCCTTTAAATTTTCATTAAAAATATTATTTTAGTTAAAGAAGAAAATTTCTTGGAGAAAATTGTAAAATGAAACAAAAGATTAACAAATGGATGGTAGATAAACATAAGAATAATAAACTATTTTTAATAGAAGTATTCGTCGTATTCGCAAAAAAAAACAATGCTTCATAGGTAGTGTAAATACTCACAGAGTTGCATCCGAAAGTGTCGCATGTAGCGTGTGGCACTTATTTATTTACCAAGGTATGGAAACCGGCCTTTCATCTATCACATCACTCGAAGTGTAGATTTCCCAGCTACTGAAGGAGCTGGTTCTCATTTCTTGTAAATGTTGAGTAATATTTGCCGATATTTTTATTATGGTCTTTAATAAACACCAATTCTGACACCCTTCGTTAGGATCAAAGCCGAACCCCTGGTATAGAACGTAAGCATTCTACCAAATGAGCTATCGACCAGAATCACAAAAAATGAATGAATTTCTCGTATACCAAAATTATGTTTCTTGATACATCCCTTTATGTGTAAGCTACGCGCTAAACAATGTTCATAATATGAACCCTTAATCTCTATTATGGTAATAAATTACCGACCATTATCTATAATCAAATGGTCATTTCAGACAATGGGCGTGATGTGAAGGGTGCATTTAACGGATACGCCATGTTTAATCGCGTTCAGTGTCTGACAAAGAGCTTACCGTTAATCTCAAAGACGTGAGTGAGAAACATTTGGTGCTGACCGGTCCAGGTTAATGACCTCGCGCATCCCCCACTAACCCTCCCCCCTTCACGCACAACACCTCTCATTAAAAGACACCCCAGGGGAAAATGCTTAGTAAACCTGTGACAACAAATTCTGTAATGATTTGCATAAACGGCTCGTTTCCATGAAATTTTAGCTGTCGTTGGTAATCGGCTATGTATAAATTTAGTAGACTCATGGAATACTTCTAATATTTCGTTTATTAAAAGTTTCTATAGTAAAGCCTTCTTTTATGTATTTTATATAATTTTACAAAAAAAAAAATATTCTTATATTTTTAAGGGTTTGGTGGTTTACACAGTGAAAGTCCATTGTATATTAATTAAATAAAACGCAGTTTAAATTCACTTTTATATTCTTTAACTTAGTCAAACGTTTTCTTAGATGCTTTTTTAGGCGAAAACGTTTGACTAAGTTAAAGAATATAAAAGTGAATTTAAACTGCGTTTTATTTAATTAATATTCTTATGGTTTCGTAGCAGTTGAAAATAGACTGTCATATATTTGGTAAAAGAAAACGCACCAAAATCACGGTCACAAATTTTAAATTTTATTTTTCTTCATTACTCCAATTACAGATTTTCGTACTACCACAGCAAGGGTAAAAAAAGACCAACTAAAGAAAAAAAATCCCAAAATTTGGAAGATAATGATTGGTGTTGTTACAAAAAATGGATGCACGGCCATGATTCTTAAGAAAAATGAAAAAAATATTGGATCAAAACACCCCCATGTAATTTTTTAACACAAAATACAAAAAATCATACTCTTTTTAGTTCATTGAATATAAAAAAGTGAGATTATTTCTATGAAAAAGGTTTGGTTTTACAGATTATAATGACCATTCACCCTGGTCACGTAGGACAATGAAATTCAAGTAAAATTATTATTAATATCGTAGTACTATGAAGGCTCTCCATATAATGCAGACGCGTAGATTTTACGCTTTTTTGCATGTACAATTTGCATAAAATGTTATTACAAGCTTTGCACTCAATTACGTCTGAATGCGCAAATAAACATGAAAGTCATAAAAATGTTTTATTAAGAAGAGTGTCGAGCGATAAAGGATTTTTTTCGGCACCGTTTTTACATATTTTCTATGTTTCAGTTTTAGAGTACAAAAATGTAAAACAGTCGTGGTAACTGAGAAATATATTTCAGGCTTGACCTGTTGCTTCACAAAGGTATGAGGCTAAGCCCTCTAGCTGTTAAAATTGGTTTACTTTTGCCAACGTCTCCGATTTCAAAGAAATGCAACAGAAACATGTTCGCGCTTACACATGTTGCATCTGTGCTTACAAAATAAACCAAGCCGCAACTCCAACCACCTCTCCGTGAAATAGGGGTAGCATTGGTAAAAGCGAACCAAGTTTTTAAAACATGAAGGGCAAGCCTCATATCGACGGTTTAAAGGCAGTAGGGCATAAGCGACATAAAGTAAATTGTTCAGGAGAGCAGTTTAAAGAGTGAAGTTCACATTTTCTTCGTTAATATAATAAATGTCTGAAGCCATAGGAATTTTCATTCCTCCGTACATTTTTTTCACCTCCAAGAAAGCATCATTATTATAAGTTTCAGTTCGAAACAGAATTTTTAATAACGTAAAAATGCTCAAAGGGAAACATAAAACTAAAAGGAAATTCGCTAACGGAGCTGTAGAGGCAAACACGCCGTAGTAAATAAGTAGCTTGCAAAACGTCGCGAGGTACTTGTAAGGAAAACCTTTGGAAAAACATTAAAGAAATTAAAAAAAAGCAAAGCTATGTAAAAAATGCACTTTGTTACACTGAAGCTGAAGTTAAAGCATTTCTTCGTTACATACTTCAATTAATATCTATTAGCGAGAGAAACCTTTATATGACCAACCCAGGTAAGCTGATCCCAGGTAAGATGATCTGATCAGTCTTTTTGTTATTCCTTATATTATTAGGTTGGTATTGATATGATTATTAAGATAATGATTATGGATTGCACCAAACTCCAATCAGTCAAAAATCAAAATTAAGTGTGTTTTCTCCCAAAAAATTTAAAAGTTGATTGCATATACGTAAATCAGCTGATGTACATCATCGTTCCTGTTTATATTCCATCATATGATAAATATTTTACCGAGGTCCTTACCAGAATTAAGAAATCCAATTTGATGTGTCAATCAAATATTGATTGGAGGTTGGTGCAACAGGCCCTTAATGTTATAATGATGAGTTGTTCAGTAGATAATAATGTTATTTAGTAGAAATAATAGTTCACAGATGTACTGAAATGATTTTTAACTTTCTAACAATTTTTGGAGATACGCAAAAAAGACTAAATCTTGGCAGAACAAGCACACTAACATTTTTTACTGCAAATGAATCCAGTGTGATAATATACTGTGGAAACCGGTTCACTTTTTCCAATACACCCCTGTTTCAGAAAAAAGAGGATTTTTAGTGAATCCTAATCCAAATATTTTGAGTGCTCTCAAATTATGAAAAAAAAAAATTCTCGGAGATCGACCCACGTACTTTCTGAAAACTGGTCTCATGTGTTATTGGATAATATTTAGTAGTGTACAATCCTAATATCCCGGTCAATATTCAATGTTGAATAATGTAATGAGTACCTTAGCAAGTCTGTAAACAAAGTATAAACCTTTGTGTTTACGCTCAGAAATTGTAAAATAACTAAATCGTTCACTAGAGGAGCGTTTTTCGTTCACATGCATTATTGGTAAAACGCTATGGTTACGTTTAAGCTAAAAGTTTTACACTTCGGTACAGCCCTGAATATAAATCATTATCCCATTCACGTGTATAAACTTTGAATCCTCTTTAGTTACCCATCAAACTGATTATTCACAAACAGATAACCCCCAGTCTTCATCTCGTGAATAACATATCATCGCATACAAATTTCAGTGTAAGTCGCAACTTGGAACGTCATTGAATAAGGGTTTGTCTACCTTGAACTGTTCAGCGATATTGGCAAAGCTTAGTATTGACGTTATATTGCGATTGGATGGTAAATAAACAGTTGCCATCTATTTCACTTTACGTTCTAAACTCAACCAGAAGTTTACCAAAAACTGGTTGGTAACTGAAACTATAGTGAGCGTTTTAGTTTGAATACGTTTTTAGCAAAAACTACGGATGAGGTGCAATTTTACTTTACGTTAAAACTGTTGAGCACTTTGTGCTGAGACTTTAGTAAACAATTTTGAGAAATATAGGTTGCTTCCCAGATTCAACTAAGATTCATCTTTAACTTAATAAAATAAAAGTTGCATTGGGTTTTGACACGAAAACAAATACATATATTTGCCCTCTTCCTTCTGAAAGAGGGAGATTAAAAATAAAAATTATAGAGTGTTGATTTTCTTACTATTAATACTAAATTTCATATTATGTTTTTTTTTTCAACAGATAATGTTTGGTGTTCGACGTAAATATAAGGTTAATTAATAACAAATATAAGAATACAAAACATTATGGAGAAAGCAGGAAAAAAATATGAAGCGTCACTTTATTTTAAGACCGGTCCGTAGTTTAGTGGTAATGCTTCTGACTAGTACATGGAAGGTCGTGGGTTCGAATCCTGGCGAAAAACCATTTATTTTTTAAAATATGCTCTTTGCTGGGTTAAAAAATTCATATACCTTTACCAAAGACCGGTCAACAAAGGTCAATCCAATCTTACAGCGACTAGGTCATACTTGAGTATTGGTGCTTTCTATAGTGACGACTAAGATCGCGAAAGACTCGTGAGGTGCAATCTACACAAAAACAGCGCTCACCCAATAAATCATCATAATGTTGTACATTGAAGCTTTCACGGCCGGTTCTTGTTGACACAATCACTTTATTCGGGTTATGTAACCGTGGTTATGTAGCCATTCAAAGGCTAGCGTTGATTCCAGAACACCAGATCCTGTAAAAAGGTCACAGCGACTAGCCAATCGCTGATAATGCCCATCGGAGCAATGGGCGAAACTGTAACTGTAATTGTCACTCTGTTGCCATTCCGCTAGGGGTGGCCAGAGCTTCTGCAGAGTTGCCTCCATTTTTTCCTATCGTTACATACCTCTTTCAATTCATTCATATCCATCACCTTTTTCATGCATTTTCTTCTTTTATGCTCACTTTGTATATCCCATTCTTTCACAATCTCCTCAATCTGATCACTCCATGCTTTTCTCGGTCGTCCCTTCCCTCTTTTTCTTTTCACACTTTCTTTGTATACATACTTTGTTAGTTTATCATCATTAATTCTTTCCACATGCCCAAACCATCTCATCACATTCTTTTGTACCTTAACTTTCACATCCTTTTTCAAATTACATTCTTTTTTTACCCATTCATTCCTAACTCTATCCCTCAGAGTTTTTCCTGTCATGCTTCTCAAATGCTTCATTTCCACCGTACATACTTTACTCATTTCGCTATCGGAAACTGTCCGGAAAGAATTAACCAGACCATGGCTACATAGCCCGAATAAAGTGATTGTGTCATCATAATGTTGTATATCATATAAATTTGAAACTTAGACAAGGAATGGACGCCGGACGGTACTTTTTTACGGTCTGGAAACCTGAAACCTCTACATTAGCACAATGCACCGGCTGAAAGCTTTCGCAATGTTGCACTGAAACATGCAACGCATTGCTTAGACGGACGTGGTCGAGTAACACAAGTGTTCTTCACACAGCCCGCATTGATAGGAAGTTGCTGACAATATCAAAGACCGGAAGGTGTCTTACTGGGGGCATGTGATGAGAGGAGAAAAGTATGCATTCTTGCACCTGATACTTAAAGGAAAAATAGAGAGTCGACGAGTGAAAGATAACTAAGAAAAGCATCGCACTTAAAAAAAAACGCCTGATTGTAGGCAACCATATTTTGATACTTTTGATATATTCTGAAACATATGTCTTACGAATGGAGTTGACAAATAAATATTTACACCTATTCTAATCTAATCTAAGTTGTAAAGATGTGTTACATTGAAGATTCACATTACATGCATTTTCGCAACCAGACACGCACAAGTTCGCGTTTGAACATGCCGCATTTGAACCTACAACACAAAAACCAAATCTCAATTGGACATACACCCTGCGACTCTTGCCGTCCTTCCCTGAGACAGGGGTGACATTGGCAAAGTGAACCATTTTTACGGCAGCCGCATACCAACCCATAAGTCAAGGAACTCTTGGACCGGTCTGTAGTCCAGTGGCAACACTTCGTACTCATAAATGGAAGGTTGTGGATTTGTTTCCCAGCGGAGCACAAAAATATACCATTTATATTTCCAAATGTGCTCTTCGCTGGGTTGAAAAATTCATAAACCTTTACCAAATACCGGTCACTGAAAGGTCCACCCGACCTTACAAAAACTGGGTCTTGCTCGAGAATTGGCGCTTTCTACAGCGACGACCAAGCTCGCAGAGGGCTCTTGAGGTGTGATACACACAAAAACAGCGCTCACCAAATAAATCATCCTAATACCATTTATTTTTAACAACTGGTATAAGAAAAAATAAAACATCTAATCTGACTGTGTTCCTGGGGAAAAACATAACTTATATTTTGATTTTACGTTGAATCTACAAAATTGAACTACTTCTGAAGATAACTAGTACAGCGGTGTTGGGAGACGAAGTGGGTTCCTGGCTGAGGGTCATCCCGGACTGAGGACTATAGAGAAACTATGCAGAGCTACCCTATGAGCCCTACTCTCAAGTGATAGTCAACTTCAAAGGACCTGACAAGACACGAAGAGAAGAAGGTTACCTCTTACTTGTCTCTTTCTTGTGACGTACACTTTTTTTACAGTCCACTTTTAAACGAAAACGTGTAAGTTCACGCGTACAATATTATATACAAAAAAAAAAAAATGTTTTTCAAAATAAGAATATCAAAACGAGTTTCTATATTTTCACAGAAAAAATAACAAAATAAAATTAATTGTTAACTTGTTCGTCGTTTTCATAAAAAAATATATTAAATGTGTATAAAAATAGACTTTGTTTTTTTTTCATTTCATACGTTGTTTATTTTCCTTTTTCATAACATAAAATAAATATGTTTTTCTTGTTAAAGTATCACAATTTTGATGCAAGAGGACAAATATATATTTATTGATCGCCTGTTTTACGGAAATTCTAGTCTATTTTGAGCTTGTATTCATTGAAAATTCAAGGGTTGCGTATTATTGAAAAAATAACAGGATTAAAAATCACCGTAATTTTATTTATATTTTTAAATAAGCAAATAGTTTTTTTTTTCAAAAAGTGCCAGTTTCACTCGTGTTTCAGAAAAGATCGGCAAAAGTTGGAGGGTGGTGTTCATTTAAAATTTAATTTTAATTTAAGATACGCCTGCAGCATGTAAAGGCGCGAAGTTATTTGTGTCCGTTGTGGAAAACAAATTAATATGAATCTTAAATGTTTAAGTATCTTTGCAACTTTTGGATAGAAATACAGACATGGAATTGATAACAAGAAGATTTATACTCTCTTTTCAAATATGTATTTTATTTTAGAAAAGAAAATCACCTTTGATTCTATACGCCTCTAATGACATTTAAATATAAAGGTATAATATCCCATTAAAAGAGGAAGAAGAAGTACATTTGCCTACTAGGCTACGTGTGTGAGGTCACGTGAAAATAATACCTGTTCAGGTCGGAGGTGTGTTCCCATCAAGGACATTATGCGGGGAAGAAAGAGAGAGACACAGGCCTTGACCCGTGGAGAGTGAGGGACGACGCTATTTATAGCGGGCTCGTGCAGAAATAGCATTTTCCCGGATTCAATTTGCCTAAGATGAGAGTGAAGAGTTGTTTTTTGAAATTTGAATTAAAATCGTGTTAAGAGTTTGTGGGGGAGAACAAAACAGTGTAATACATTCAGGGAATCTATAATCTAAGTTGCAAAGATATATTAACATTCAAAACTCATATCAAATGCATGCCCACAGACAGACGCGTGTAAGTTCGCGCTTACAAAGCTGAATGTGTACTAACAAATTAAAACCAAACCTCAAATGAACATAAGCCCTGCTAGTTTTGCCGAATTTTCCTGAAACAGGGGTGACATTGGCAAAGTGAACCATTTTTTACAGTATGGTTGGTCAGCCTCATACCAACCTACAAATCAAGGAATATTTTTGAAAAAAAAAATCTCTGCTTACCTTCAATGGAGTCGGCACATTTAAAATGGCGTTCAAAAAGTTACGTCACTTGGCTAAACTAAAGAAGGACGCGACGCAACGCAACTAAGCTGCATGTATGGTGAAACTTTATACCGTGTAGTCCTAGAAAATTTCCCTTCCCACGTGGCGTGTGTTACTTATTTACTTTCACAGGTAAGGAGGCCGGCCTTGTCTCAACCACTTCTCATGAAGTGGGAGTCCAACTGGTTTTCATTCTTGTGAAGTCTAACCTTGCCGGTACATGTATTTTGAGTTTGAAATAAACACCGAAACTGGAAATCATTTTTGACGCCATAGGTGGGTATCGAGCCCTAGCCCTTTGGCATGGAACGCAATCACTGTAACAACTGAGTCTCAGACTCAACGGTATAAAAAGAAGAAAAAGAAAAAATAATCACTAAGCTTTCTGTGAACTGTGATAATACAATATACAATTATTTTTTGATAATCTGTATCGACCTATTTTTTTAATAAGATCTTTTTCTTTTCATTTTCTTAAAGGATAAATAATTCAAAGTAATAATTTGTTTACGGCTTCATTATCTCATCAGGATATTTTTATACCGAATGGCTGAGTTCTATTTTTGATTCTTTAAAGACGAACTGTATCCCAAGTATAAATTTTTCACGTAAACTCTCCTTGATTGCGTGAAGTAAAAATGTATCGAATTAAGGATAACACTCCTAGTGAGTGATTAAGTTTTGATTCATATTTGCGATTTACGCAACCGTCGGGAGTTTACGCAATACTTGATACTTGGAGTACTGGGTTTTTCTTTCGCCCCCGCACATGTTCTGCTGGTCACGATGAATAGTGATGGGCGACTTCATTGGTATTCATTATTTTTTATTAGCTCTCAAAATATACTGATACATGATCTTTCTTATGTATAACAAAGAAAAAACTAGTAAAAATAGTTGTCTAAAAAAAAATCGAGAGATTTTCAACACTTTAAGACACTTGTGCAACTAGTTTCTTGACTTATAGGTTGGTATGCGGCTGACCACCCATGCTGTAGAAAATGATTCACTTTGCCAATGTCACCCCTGTTTCAGGGAAGGTCGGCAGGATTTTCAGGGTGTATGTTCATTTGAGATTCGGGTTTTTATATTGTAGGACTACATGCGGCATGTTTAAACGCGAACTTAAACATGTCTGTTTTGTGAAAATACATATAATTTGAATCTCTAATGTTACTTATATTTTGCAACTTAGATTAGATAAGATTAGTGCAACAAATTTTTTAACATGAGTGTTTTCAACAATCAAAATAGGGTGAAAATGCCCATCGTAGATATGAGTGAAACATCGAAAAGCTCAACCCCTGATACACCAAGGCAACAGATCCGGAAAGAAAACTCTCCAGTATGTATATGTTTTTGGTGCAAAACTTAGCACCTTTATAAATGTGTTTTTTTTTGCTTTAATTAACATTTAATTTATATTTTAAGTAGTAAAAACTTCTGTCGCGTTTTTCTGAAACTGGGGTGCCACTAGCAAAAATGAATTCAATCAGTCTTTGACTTTTTCTTAAGAGAAATTTGACTTTATTAAAAAAGAGTTCAAAATTATACAGTACATGCCTCATCAAATAATGTATTTTTTTTTTAAAAGGTACGTTTACAACCACGGAAGTAGTTCTTATACATCGATATTTACAGCTCTAGTTTGTTTCTATATTAAAAACATTCACAGCAGCTGTAGCTTACACTAGCCTGGTGACATTTCAATAAGTTGTATAACACGGTCCCATCCCGTAGCACGTTTTGCGTGGGCCGTCCGTAACGTGCTCCCTGTCACTGTGTTCACATTAAGCCACTCTCTCCAGTACCCCAAGTATACAACATTGCGTAAATCCCATATCGAATGCGTAAATCGAAAATGTATGAAATGTACGACGGCACTCCAAGTGAGTGATTTAATTTTTATACATTTTTTCGATTGACGCTATCGAGGTGAGTGAACGCAAAGTTTTATTTTCAGGATACACGACATGACAGCTCCAACCTTTTTCAGCGAAAACGTAACAGTGACTAAGGACTAATGGAGTGCCATGGCTCAAGTGATCTCATCATCGTGAAATGTGATCACTAGATAGATTAGAAAAGGTTTGTGATAAAATTTTGATGAATTTGCACCCAGTAGAGTATTTCTGGAAATGGAAAAATTGACTGGAACACATACAGTGGGAAAAAGAGAAGAGCATGCATGAAGTGAGTGATGAATTTAATGGAAATGATAGAAGCGTGCAAGGACAGAACAAAGTCGAGACAAATCTGCGGAGTTACTGACCGCGCCTAGTGGAATGGCAGCTGAATACGGGTACAAAATGTCGTTTTTTTGCCTCCCAATGCCCTTAGAATTTCGATCATGACTAATCTACACATATAGCGCAACTTTTTATCGCGTTTCTTCTTGAATGGGATGTTATGTATTTCTTTTCATATAAAAAGGGCCGGCCTTAACGCGAACCACTACAATTGATATGGAGGTTGCTCTGTTCGATAGGCAAAATGTTAACATTTATTGTGAAGTCTGATGAGGCCTTGCCGGTACTAAAATTTGGGTTTGAAGAAAACGGCGCCCCCATGGGTTAGTTACCATGTATAGCTCATTTATAATTTATATATATATAACAATAATCTAAGTTGCAAAGGAAAATACACAATTAAGAATCAAATTCAATGTGTGACCACGAGCATACACGTTAAATTTGCGCTCTTGCGCTTACCATTTGTGATCTTACAACAACAACAAACCCAAATCGCAAATGAACACAAACTATTCCAGCCTAGGGTAGGTTACAAAGGTGAAACTGGCAAAGTGAACCAATTTTCACGGTATGGGTGGTCAGCCTTATACGAAACTGTAAGTGAATGAACCCACTACAATTTACAAGTCAATGAACCCCGTGGCAAAATTCAAACTCTAGACCTCGATTTTGATTCGGATTTTTTTATTTTGATTTTTGATTCGGAACATTAAGTATGCACCTAATTCCTTGATTCAAATCATGAACATACATAAGTAAGTAAGCCACCTAATCTCTTGCCCCATAAGAAAATACATAATATGTACATATGTATCGCAATGTACTGATGACAAGCATGGACTTAAGTCCCTCCGGGGTTTGTCCATCTTCATTTATTGTACGTGCCCCCATCATATCGACATAGCTTATTGACTTACGTAATTAACAGTATTGCAGGTGCGAGCACTCCGCAGAGGCAGAAGTAGGTAACAAAGGGTAAAGAAAGCATTAAACTTTAAAATTGAACATTATCTTTTCAGACATGTCAGTGATTGAACAATAATGGGTTTTTGTTCAGGTACTAAAAATATATATTTTCAAGCTTGGCAATCTCGCAAACAACAGAACCGAGAAAACAAAATTGTCCAGCTAATTTTTTAAAGTTAACTTTGATGTAACATCTACAAAAAAAAATCGTTTAAAAAGTTTTTTAAGGAATACTGTGGGGAAGACTCCCTAGATTTCAGAGAATCTAGTGGTCTATGCCTCTTGTTGTAGTGCCGCAGAGGTATTGGTTATGTGGTGATTTATGTATTGATCCTTTAAAGCAGGGCTGTAAGCTGCGTAGTGTTGTTTTGTTATTGTTTTGAGACAATAAAAGGATGTGGCGATTGATGTAATTTTGTAAAGTAAAATTTATTTTTATAATTTACAAAAATGTCAAGCAATGTTCATAATAACAAGTGTGTGTCATTAAAATACTTTGGGAGCTGGGAAACCTGAAGTGGTTAGTGTAAGGCCAGCCCCCTGACCTTTAAAAATAAATAGGTTCCACTCGCCGCATGCGACCCCTTCGAGGAGAACGCGGCAAGAAGTTACACTATGAATCAAGCTTAGTAGCGTAGCTTGTCTGTTTTCCACAGGTTCTTGTAGCAATAACTAGACACAAGCAATAACTGAGAAGGTCAAAGTTTCCCGAAACTTCAAAGTCAATTATCTGAAAATGTCAATTTTCAAGTAGGTAAGCGTGTGACATTGCGGAGACAATATATTTGACAATATTCAATACAAGTGTATACAGCATGTAATGCTTTTACAATATACATGTACCTACATGTGTATGTATAATCTAGTGTCTCTAAAAATTGGCAAAACGTAGTTTCGTTGATTGTACTTTTGCTGTTCAAATCAAATACCCTACAAAAATTAAAAAATAGATTTGTGAAGGGCAATACAATTCACCAAACTATTTTGCCTGAAAAGAAGCAGGCAGGCACATTAACAACTAATCATAAATAATTTCATATTTCAAAGAATTATTCATGAATAATTACCCAATGACATCCATTGAACCAGGGTTAAAGTTGTCGTCGATCGCAGGCGCTTGTTTCACCAACGCAAATTCAAATGCCAATGGCCTATCTGTTCGACCGAGTTGATTAGATAGACTTGATCTCAGGCAGCATTTGAACTTTGCAATTGCTGGTACATATTAAACTTATAGAAAAAAATACATTATTTCTTAGAAAACCAAAAATAAACCCAATGTCAGCCGGTGAGATACCCACATTCAGAAAAATAAATAAATAACAAATCTATAATCTATTATCGAAGTTGCAAGGATATATTCATTTAAAGCTCTCAGATGTATGCCCACAAACCAACAAGTGTAGTTCGCGCTTACAAATGCTGAATGTGTACTTACAAATAAAATCCAAACCTCAAATGAACATAAGCCCCACAACTTTTGCCGACCTTCCCTGAAACAGGGGTGACATTGGCAAAGTGAACCATTTTTTTACAGTATGGGTGGTCAGCCTCATACCAACAAATGTCCAGTTGAAAAAGTAAATATTAAATATTGTACAACATAAAAATTTTAAAATACGGTATTAATTGTTTTTAAATTATTTTGTGTACAATGAAAAAAAATGTAAGTAGTTTTTTTACTTACTTCTAAATAAACGGTTTGCTTTCAAACAAAGCATTTTATAAGCGAAATAAGGTTTTCGTATTTGTTTTTAGTATTTGTTTTTATGGTAAAACAGTTCTACCTACCGTTTATACAATATTTTGTTAACATTGTACGTCCTAGGTGACCTCTGATATCGGAAACTTTGCAAACATTTGCAATTTGAATACGTTTGCAAACATCTTATTTGAAGCGTCACAATAACAAAGTAAGCAACATAATCTGCGTATTAGCAGAGGATTAAACTTAATCTGAAACTAATACAAGTTTCTCCATACTTCCTACAATACCCAACCTGTGTACATAATGAGGCTGTAGTAACAGCAATGGAGATTTGATCTTCAAATTAACACAATGTATCTTGCAGCCATTTTTAGGTCTATTTTTATTTTTTAATAAAATCGTAACAAGAATGAATACAATAAGAACAACGCGACGTATGGATGCGTAGAAGAATGTATGAGTGCGTCTGCTTATTATTCTCTTTTGTAGATTCCACAGTATATTCCTTGACTTATAGGTTGGTATGAGGCTGACCACCCACACTGTAAAAAATGGTTCACTTTGCCAATGTCACCCCTGTTTCAGGGAATATCGGCAAGAGTTGCAGGGCTTATGTTCATTTAAGATTGGGTTTTTATATTGAAGGTCCACATGCGGCATGTCGCACGTTTAATAATAAAGAGAAATAACTCGAAAATTGGGAAAATCGAGATTTTGTTATAAAACGCAAGAACAATGCGAGAAGAATAGGTAGAATGCGACAGCCGTTCAATTTGGATGAATATGACCGAGATAAAACATCGCCCGCCTTTTTCATCCCATACAAGTTGTACTGGATGTCTGAACTTCAAACGTGATTTCCCAAAATTCATGTTTTTTGAGTTATTGCTCTTTATTATTAAACGTGCGATGTGTTAGCGCGAAATTATACATGTCTGCTTGTGGGAATGCGTTTAATATGAATCTTAAATGATATAATTTTTTGCAGCTTAGATTAAGATTTAGATTAAGTATAAGAACTCATTTCTATTATGTATTTGTGTATGTAACTTGTATAAATACCATGTTATATGTATTATGGAGTTTTAGTTTCCCACTGAGATGAGAAAAATAGTGAAATTGTGAAATAATGGAATATCCAAAGCGAATGTAAAAGATGGAAATATATGAAAAACGGTGATGGATATGAAGAGGTATGCAAGGATAGGAAAGAATGAAGGCAAATTTACTGTCATGTCAGTCCTATACACTTTGTTTCTATAAATAAATAAAACAAATAAATATGGGAATGAACGGTTCAAATTCTAACCTCATTATTCATGTTAAAGGTTTTAATATATATCCGCTTTAAATCAGTTTTAACAAACAAAAAAGTTGGTTTAAACCTGATTTATAGTTGAATAAAGCTAATAAATCTGAACCGAGAAAAATGTTCCGCATCCATGTATGTTCCTTGACTTATAGGTTGTTATGCGGCTGACCACCCATAATATAAAAATTGGTTCACTTTGCCAATGTCACCCCTGTTTCAGGGAAGGACGGCAAGAGTTGCAAGGCTTATGTTCATTTGAGATTGGGTTTTTATATTGTAGGTCCACATGCGGCATGTGTTAGCGCGAAATTATACATATCTGCTTGTGGGAATGCATTTAGTATAAATCTTAAATGATATATATCTTTGCAGCTTAGATTAGATTAGATTAGATCCATCATCAAATAGGGGGCATTGTCGTCATTTTCGTCTCAAAACATGGCGGGTTTTAGCATGATAAAGTAACCTGGCACCGTTTAGCCATCGACTTGCAGAAATGGCTTTATGTATTCACTCGTTTTATAAAGTATCTGAGAATATGTAGATTATTCACAACATGTGGATTAAAAAAAGTACATACCCAACAAAGACTGAAAGAGAATAAAAAATCGTGGAAGACTATTTATTTTGGTTGTTTGTTAAATAAAAACCAGACTTGCTTATTTATTTATTTTCGGAAAAATAAAGAGACGCCTGAGTACTTTTCAGAAAAGTTACAGAGGGACTCGGATATCCACTCCTGCTAGAAAATAAAAGGATTGTTGGAAGAGGGAACGCTGAAGCAAAAAAAATGAATTACTTCGTCGTATTGTAAATATACAGGAGACACGAAAAAGGACGAAAACATCCGAAATGATGGAGCGTTTTTGAGAGAGGGTAAACAGATATAGACAATTTGAGCTAAGTGTTTCTGAAACCTTTTGTCTGGGAATACGAGCGCTCACCAGCTTTTGTAATCCTATATACTTGTAGAGAATGTAATGTACTTTTTGAAACGTGTATACTGTACTACCTGTAGCTGGAGTATAAAGTATTTCGTAAATACTCAACCACTGTGTAAACATAAATAAAGTATGAATACTAAATCACTCGCTAGAGGCGCTTTTGTATCTTTCATATCTGTTTACGTGATGGTTGAGGATTTTTGAAAAGATGAAATGTACTCAGGGTACCGTAAATATTAAGGCTTTTCTTATTTTAGGTTTCTATATTATATAATAATCTATAATCTAAGTTGAAAAGATATACTCATATCAAATGCATGCCCACCAACAGTCACGTGTAAGTTCGTACTTGCAAATGCTAAACGTGTACTTATGAATTAAAATCCAAGCCTCAAATGAACATACATCCTGCAACTTTTACCGACCTTCCCTGAAACAGGGGTGACATTGGCAAAGTGAACCATTTTTTTACATTATTATCCAGAGTCATAATAAAAGGAGAGCTTGTATGAAAAAGGTTATGACTCTGGATGAAATGAAAGAAGTATGCAAGGACAGGAAGAAGTGGCGGCTAATCTGCAATGCTGATTTGTAATGTTGGTTATTAGTTTGCTACATTTTTTGCATATGAAATTTTTGACTTTTTTTGTGTAGATTTCTTTTTAAGGTTTTGTTATTTTTTATATTTAAATGTAATTTATTATTCATATTCCTTGACTTATAGGTTGGTATGAGGCTGACCACCCATATTGTAAAAAATGGTTCACTTTGCCAGTGTCACTCCTGTTTCAGGGAAGGTCGGCAAAAGTTGTGGGGCTTATGTTCATTTGAGGTTTGAATTTTATTTGTAAGTACACAATCAGCATTTGTAAGCGCGAACTACACGTGTTTGTTTGTGGGCATACATCTGAGAGCTTTGAATGAATATAATATCCTTGCAACTTAGATTATAGATTATTATTATTATAGATGGGTGGTCAGCCTTATACCAACCTATAAGTCAAAGAACACATACCTTACTCATATTGTTTACCAATTTTACTTGCTTACACTTATAATTTGTAGATCATAAGTGTAATTTATTTTTGTTTTTAAATATTATAATTTTTTTAATGAATAAAAGTTAACATAATAAGTACAAATTTTCAGCTGCATTGTAAACAAATCTTCATAACTATAATAACACTTCAGCTTACGAGTCTGTATAACAGTGCACTATGCCTTATATATTATTAACTTTACGTTCAAACTCAACAGTGTTTTATCAAAAACGAATTGAAATTACAACGCTCACTAGAGGCGCTGTCTAGGTTTATGTATATTTTTGTGCAAAACGTTATGGCTGACTTTAAACTTAATGTTTTATACTTGGGTTAGTGTACACAAATCATTGTCAGGAGGGAAAGAAACCGAGGCGAGGAAATTTAATTTTCTTGGCGTCTTCAACAACGATATACGAGTCGTATACAATCAAACACGGCAATCTAGGGTTATTTGAAATATGAGAAAAGTATATTTAAATAATCTGCAGAAGATTTCCCTTTCTTCTATATATTTATCTCATTTCCGTAAAAAAATTGATTGCCGCTCTTGATTGTACGACTCATATAGGAGTCTAACGTAAACAAAGCTTCTAGAAGCTTTTCATTGTAATCTTCCATATGGTATACTGGAATGGAAGAGGACATCGTTATATAAAGGCTTTTAAGGTGTGGAAGACAATGTTCAGATAGGCTTTAAAAATTAAAAGAATTAATTATACAAGAAATGAAAAATATTTTATTTTTCAACTGTTAATCTTTCGCATATTAAATAAAAACCGAAACATTTTTTTACACAGGGTGCAACATCTTAATACGAGTATCTATTTATTTTTACAGGTGCTGGAAAAAGCCATTTTCCAACCACTTAACTTAAAATAAGGAGTTTTCGGGGATAACGCGGCAAGAAGTTACACTATATGTGTAGCTTAGTTGCGTTGGTTGCGTTTTCCGGTTCCAGAGGGAGCAGGTTTTTTTATTTATTGTATTGGACTTGAGGAAAACCCCCAAATTAGAAATTATATCTGACATCTCAGGCGAGGTTCAAACCCTAACCACCTGTCTTTAGACGCACGCGTACTGCCTACTGTACCCTTAGTACGAGTTGCAAAACTTGAGTATTGTAAAGTTTACGGAAATTATTAAAGAGTAATTTCCCCCAAAATCTGCCATTTTTGTTTGTTTAATCTAGATTTTCTTCATCACTGTAACTCTTTTGCTAAGACCATAAAGTGTAATTAGAAACAAAAACGGCAGATTTTGAGAGAAATCAGTCTTTAATATTTTCCGTAAACTTTACTTTTCTCAAGTTTTGCAACTCGTACTAAGGGTACTGAGCTGTGTACAGGATTTCACGAAATATTTTCACGAAGATTTCGCGCTGTTTTTCTGTGAGTCACATTTCAGGAGCCCTCTAATTAAAATAATAACACCTTTATTTGTTTCATTCATTTCAATTGCGAAACATCGAAAAAATATGCTTAAAAAAGAAAAACAATTAAACGACTTAAAAAGTTTAGCACTGCAAAAAAAAGTAGTTGCTGAAACAAATTACTCTATTTCTTTTCAAAGTTGAATATGAGTTTGCTTACACTGATTCAGACAGATCCTGGTTTTTTTTTGCTAAGCTCATCACTCATTTTATTACAAAACTTTATTTAACACTATTGATGCCTTTACAAAGAAATCTTTAAGCGAAAGCTGTTTCACACAGAACAAGAACGACTTACTTAGTATCGACTTTGAATTTTAGTTTGATTATAAAGTCAATACACTTTAGGTCCATTGACTCCAAATGAAAAGTGTGTAAGTAATATAATAGTAAAGTGAGTCTAAGTCTACTGCGTTGCCTTTAAATTAAAACAATACGTCTTAACAGTTTAAACTGAAACTATGTTTGAAACTTGTTCATAAATTTACAGCAATATTTAAAGCAGAAATTTGAATACATATTAAAAAATATCGTGGTAAAAAAGTTTTAAAGCTTATTCAACCCTTTCCTTGGCTTTACTTAGTAATAATGAAGTCAATTCATTTGGATTAAAAATATATATTAAAGAATGAAAAAAACGGATTTTACTGACCGTGCAAAAGAGAAGAACGATTTTCTCTACGTTTCGTCGGAGTCATATCCGACGTCTTCAGGAGACGTGTCACTCACAGGCACTCTCCCACCACCTCCCACCCAGTTCATACAACTCATGCGGAGTTGCTTCACTCGGTGAACAACATTACAATTTTTTTTCAAGTGGCTGAGGGCCTTCCCGATGAAGTTAATCAGCTAGTGTAACTCTATTCGTGTCAAAGAAAAGAAAGTCCTCCAGATCAGAGGCTATTGCATGACTCTAAGGAACCCCCCCTCCCCCGAATTTCGATGTTACTGAAGCTAATATGCCTGAAGGGAAAGCCTCCCTGACGGGTATTTCGCGAGGAGCCATCTGCGCTCAGCGCAGTATAGAGCCACGAACTGTTGAATTATTGTTGTTTGATCGAGGCCGAAGGTTGTAGGTATTTTTAGTTTTATTAACCTTCGGAGATACATCCATAGATGTCGCCATATAGTTGTACAGAAGGACGATATTATGTCTTCTTGTGAAATCGTCCGTTTAATGAAAGGGTGTATCATTGAAGTTAGTACTATATTTTTATAGCTGGATATTTTTTGCAATTTTTTTGTTAATGGTAACAAAGTGAATTGATTAAACTTTCTTCTAAGTAGACTGTAATAAGTTTTCTTCTGGAACTTGGTAAGGTTTCCATTTCAAGGATGATAAAATAAATTTAATGACTTGATTGATCATATAAGTGAGATTGCAAATGACTGAAAACTGCAGAATGAGAAAATAGAGCATGCATGAAGGGAGTGATGAATCTCGAGAGATGAAAGAAGTTTGAAATGACAGAACAAAGGGGAGACGCCTCTTTTGAGCTACTGTAGACAACTAAATTCATTCAATCGTTGTTTATTTATGGAAAAAAAATCGACATAAGTATTTTTTTTCCACATCTTTGATTTTTTATTAAAGGTTAAATTAGCAAACAATTTATTAACAAATAATATTATTCTTTAAGTTTTCAGGAGTATATATTGCGGTAAATAATTGACATAATATTCGTGATTCCCCTCACTAAATAAATGGGTTTAATTAATTGACTCGGTTGATAAAGTATTGAGTGGGAAAGCCATCTGTACACCAAATTTCAAGAACAAAACTTGACGTTTAAACTAAACTATACCATTATACAAATATGTATGAAAACTTAGGCACTAACTAGAGGCACTGTTTTAGTTTTCATATGTATTTTGTTGAGCGCTTTGGTTGAGTTTAAATGTAAAGTGTTATACTTGGAGTATGCCGACGCGCACTTGACGTCTTGGTTGATATCGAAAACATCTCACAGATTTTAATTGAGCCTAAGAAATGCGGTGAGCTGGATTTTCGGTGAATTTCCAAGAAATTAAAGTTTTCCATCAGTTGACATTAAATCAATTAAAATAATCCTTAAAAAGTAAATAAATTGTTTTTCGAGGTTGTGATTTATTTCTTTTTAGTCCTAAATAATTTCTTGGTCCTTTTGAATTACAAAATATTCTACAAACTTCAATTGTAATCCTCCTAAAAGCATATTTTGAAGAAATCTTAAAAAAAAAAACAATAAATAAAACCGACTTATTCACTGACCAAATGAATAATATGTAGAATACTATAATGTACTGTTATGTTTAGATTGCAAGGTATCTTCAGGTGTACCTTCAGGATACTTACTTCCGGCTAGCTCTCATCAGCATCACTCTCAGGGCGTGGGGTTCTTTCTTTGGCATTGCTTACTTGTATCTTGGGAAGGGTTTTATAATGAAAAGATAAAGTTAACATGAACAAATAAGGGTTTATTACTGTACTAATATGGGGGGGGAAAGGGGAAATAAGGGATTGGCCAGACCTACAGGTTGTCACTAGAACACTCCCTATTCCGTTGGCTGGAGTTCTAAACGGAAGGCCTGGGGCAGCGCCCCAGGCTAGCGGCGGTTCACAAGGCGGACGCCTCCACACGTTGGAGCCCCTGGGTGGGCGCTCCTATGCCTCTGGTCCACAAGGCGGGTGCCTTGCTGGCAGGAAATCCAAGTAGATGGGGGGGGAGGGAGCTCCATCGTAGTGCCCCCTCTTGCACCGCTTGGTGCTTGGTCGCTAACGTCTGACTCACTTCACATCTCGCCGGGAACTGATGACCGACGGCCCGATTAGTTCACACGGTGCAGTTCGGCCGCTTCCGTGACCGTTCGGCTCCGTTCGGCCCACAAACACACACTGCACACTTCGGGATTGTTCTTTCAATGTTATTATAAAATAACATAACAGTACATCTACATATAAGATGCATTTCTGTATAAACCCACAATTAAGCGCGTCTAAGATTGCGGTTAGTGTAATTACAAACAAGAGTCCATATACTCGTAGTAATATTGAAATGGTTTATTTGGTGGGTGCTGTTTTTGTGTGAATCCCCCCCCAAAAGCCCTCTGCAAGCTTGGTCGTTGCTATAGAAAGCACCATTTATCAAGCAAAACCCAGTTTCTGTAAGGCTTGTTCAATGTTCTTTCTCATTTCACAAACTGACAAAAAAATATAATCTAGTCGATCAAAGCTATTCATCTATAGGCCATGTCAAGAGGTTAGCGTAAAACAAATTTTTTTAGCTATGAAAACCAATTGATTCAATTTTCGACATGCGACCCCTTTGAGGACAACGCAGGCAATAAGTTACACTAGATGTGTAGCTTAGTTGCGTTTTTCGACCCCTTTGTGACAACGTGGTGAGAAGTATATACCTATGCAGGTGTTTGTATTTCCACGTTTTTAATTCAGTTTAAAAATACATACCACGTGCATCAATCAATCACCCATTTCAATCAAATATGCAGTCACAATTATTATTATGATTAAAAATAGAAAACGTACAAGAGCAAACATTTATTTTTCAGCACACTTTTTAATTAAAATGATCAAGGATATCGCTTTCCCGCCATCCATCATGGCATTGTTAATTAAATTCAAGCTCTGCGTTGGATTATTATGAAATAGGAGACCAATAAGAAGCCCTGCATGTGTTCTAGAACGTGGGGGAAGTATCGTAAACACGAAAAGCGCATCTTCGATAAAACAATATACTATTCTAATATCCGAGTATGTTTCTTGATTTCGCTAATAAAGTCTGTAGGTACGTTCCAAATTTCCCTGGACTACATGACGTCACAGACTGCTGCCCACATTATAAAAACAAAACCTAGAGCTGCCAATAATAATAATAATTGACCAATTTTTATATGGCGCCGTTTAGTGGCACTAGCCACCCCAAGGGCGCTTAAGCTTATGTTGATGATGTTGCTAGCGTAAAAAAAACGGGATTCTAGATAATCATGGTTTTTTTTTTAAATATTAGACGGGTCCTTGACATATAAGGTTGTATGAAACTGACCACCCATACTGTAAAAAAATGGTTCACTTTTCCAATATCACCCCTGTTTTATGAAAAGTCGTCCAAGTTGCAGGGCTTGCGTTCATTTGAAGGTTTTGATTTTAATTTGTAAGTACATATCGCACGCTTAATAATAATGAGCAATAACTCAAAAAATAAGAATGTTGGGAAATCGCGTTTGAAGTTCAGACAACCAGTACCCGTATGGAATGAAAAAGGCGACAGATGTTTTATCTCCAAATTTAACGGCTGTCGCATTCTACCTATTCTTTTTGCATTTTATTGCGTTTTATTACAAAATCTCGATTTTCCCAATTTTTGAGTTATTGCTCTTTATTATTAAGCGTGCGAGATGCAGTATATTGTGTAAGCGCGAACTTACACATGGTTTGTGAGCATGCATTTGATATGACATATGAGTTATGGATGTTAATATATGTTTGCAACTTAGATTACAGATTATGGATATTATGCCCAGGTGTTCGAATCTTGATTTTGCAAAGAAAGTCTGTAGGTGCATTACAAATTTCACTTTTTTTTTAAAGTCTGTCGGTGCATTACAAATTTCACTGGACTAGATTACGTCACAGATTTCTGCCCATAGTATAAAAAAAAACATAGGGCCGGTATTTTCACATTTTAAGCTTAAGTAGTTTATATAGCATATTTTACGCCCGAGATATGCTATAGTAACACCAAAACAGTACTTCCATTCCCATTTTGCCTATAGGCTATCTTTAGTATATACCGAAGATACCCGAAGTAATTGCATTGCTACCATCATGGCTACCATCGTGACAAAACTTGAAAAATGTAAAAAAAACCTCAAATACTGCATTTGGCCACATAAATAATATGGTAAATAGCCACGAATTCAAGATTTTTTTGTCTATGGTAGTTTTTTTATAACTGTCAGATGCTATATTGACGTCCGCCTGCAATGCGTCAACAATGATGGCGCCCTGTGATAATATGATATGATTTTAAATTACAAGTGCGTAAAACATTAGTGAGGCATTTAAAAACGGATTTTACAAACTGTGTTGTAGATAGGTTCATAAATCCGTTGTGATTTGCTTGACAATAATTTCAAACGTGCCGAGTGAATTCTTCCGCGTTCCTACCAAATACTCTGAGACATTGAGGGAGACGAAATATTTTCGATTTGCACCTGCAAACATAATCAGTAATTCTTTCGACATCTGAACCGTTGCTTTCCATGACAAAATTGAAGTAAATATAGTGTGTTTTCTAAGGGAATAATTGCTAAAATTCGACTCACAACTACATATCCGCTGTAAATAACATATGAGAAAAGACGCCATATTGGAATTAGCTAAAGCATAAAACGTATGCTCCCCAAGATTGGCTAGCAAAAATTTCGTTGCTATTAGATTATTTTCTTGCTAAAGCATATTTCAAAATACCGTTTTTAAGATTTTAAGCTATAGTAAGTCATTTTTATGCTATTAGGCGCGTATGCTAATGATAAAACTACCGGGCCTTAGCCAAGGCCTGCCCAGAGCTGTTGAGCTTATGATGATGATGATAATAGTATAAAAAAACTGGATTACAGATAATCAGGGTTGTTTTTTTTAAATATTAGACAGCCAATAATCTAAAAACTCCATTAAAATTTGAAATGCTGGAAAGTTGCTTTCTGGGGTCTGTTTCCGTGGTTTATAGGAGCTGAAGCTTCTGACGCTTCGCCCATGTCTGCGATGGGTTTCTTCAACGTGCGAGTGAATTGAAGAAGATGATACAGGAAAGCAGCTCTCTAGCATCATCAGCTGGCCGTGTAAGCGTTAAGCTACTATTCAAAATCCAATGAAAGATGTAATAAATTCACTACGTAGTATTTTAGCTACTCTAATGAAATATTTGGTTTCGTATGGATGAGAGCGTCAGGATGGAAGTGATCAGATTTTGAACCAAGATTCTTAGCAACCATTCAACAAACCCCGAGGGATTAAAAACTCGGTCAAGTGATGTCACATTCTTTTCTCGATTTAAATGTGCAGACTTCATTTGTAAATAAAAATGTAAGGTTGTTTTTCAGAAAAATATTGTTTTCGTAAGTAAAATATTTTTTTAGCAGCCTTTTAACGTTATGAATAAGAATTGCGAACAATAGTAGCAAATATTACCGTACATTTTTGATAAAAAATCACTTTGAAATGTACAATTGTATTTAACAGCACCGCCATATTCTGGCGCACCAAAAATAAGGGGTATGAATTTCCCAGCGCTCGAAGGTTGCAGTTGATTGCGACCACTGGAAAACCCGAGATTTTCACTTTGTGGGAAACTCGCAGTCAGCGTTATATGAGTACAAGCATCCATATGTACATATATACCTCGTTACTGTTCGAGGGTCGTCCACGAACAATCTGCCTTTAATTCGTCAGTATCGCAGTCTAAAATAAGTTGTACCAAAAAATATATGAAGACGAAAACAGCACCTCAAGTGAGCTTTTTACTTTCGGTGTTTTTTTGTAAAATTCATCGGTTGAGTTTAAACGTTCACTGGGGGTTCTGGAGCGTTAAACGGAAAATTTGAGGAACCACGATCCCAAACTGATTATTTGAATCCAGCACCTTTTTTTGAGTGGAATTTGTGACATCAATCAGACACTGTTTCTTTTGATGGAAGTACATATGTAAATATAAGTGAAGGAATTGTGACTATTGGTCTGCTTATAATTTATAAACTGTTCCATTACAGTGTATATTCATTTTGGTGCAACGTTTCATCAATAATAACAAAGTAATCTACTCAAGTGTTTGAGTTCAGTATAAAAAAAAACAGAATACAATTTTGATGACTGTCTAATTTACCAAGTTCAAGTTAGACTTTGGTACGTTTTTCCAGATTTTTTTTAGATATCCCAGTATAACTGACTCCTTGTGCAATCTTTAATGTCTTTTAATCTAAGATGTAAAGACATATAAACATTTGTAAGCTAACGCTGCTGGGTTAGTACTTAAAAAAAAACACAAGCACAGCAACTTTTGCCATCTTTCCCTTAAATAGTGATGACTTTGTACAAAATTCAAATTTAATTTAGTACGATTCGGTTTCTTTGTGACAATTTATTTCTCTTATGGCCCTCTTAGGGGTCTTTCTAAAGTTTGTTATTGCATAGAGTACAATCTTAATAAATAAAACACACACACACTCAATTCAGAAGTGAAGTGTTTGAAGTACGACCATTTAAAAAAAAGGGCACAAAATTTTAGCGAAAAAAAAAACAATAAAACACTTCAGTTCACGTTTCACTTTATACGAAACACAAAAGAGTGTTCAACAAAAACACAGAAAGTCGCACAAAAGTTCTGTTTTATTTCTTGATCAACTCACACAAACTACACAGACTGCAAACAGGCCGCAAGAAAAACTAATAAAAAAGATACGGCCGGGGAAAAACGATTCCAATCTTGTGACCATTGCTTGTCTTAAAGGCTGGTTCGGACAAGGCGAGTAATTTAGTCAAGTAACGAGTAATTTAGTGGCTAAACGTGTGCGAACCCCAACAATTTAGTCCAGTAGTTAAGTCAATGGTTTAGTCAAGCCGATCCATTTCATTCTATTTTTTCGGGCAAGTAGCGGCCCCGCCCACCGTCCGTGGGCGAGTGTTGCCGAGAAGCCACGGAAAAGTCCGAGTCCGAAGAGCCACGGAAAAGCCCGAGTCTGAGTCGAGTTTATTAGCGGCCGCGCCATTGGCCGCTCACTCTTGGCGGGGAAACGGAAATGCAAGAATGGCGGCAATTTAAATTGGCTGCAGTTTGAAAAGATAATGCCCGTTTTCAGCAAGAATATTTAAAGATAAAGTGCTGTTTAAAAATATTTAAGTACTTAAGAACTTCTTATATTTGCGAGCCCGATGTTCCGCTCCCTAAACTTAGCGACCTGTCAGTGAGGTTATGTCATGTTTAAACTGTAAATAAGTGGATATGCACACCGATATCCTTGGTTTTTTTGAAACTCTTGAGAATATAGAAGTTGCTAGGACTTATCTACGTCCAAAAAGTTTTGAGAAAGGTAATTTTTTTTCGATAAGAATAGTATGACATCGATTTTTGGTGCGGATATCAGCTGTCAAAAATACAATCATGTAGCTCCTTGCTGGATGAAATTGTAGTAATTTTTAAGTTTTCGGACAATAGAGCTGTACAAATATAGTTTTGGTAAAGATGTTGTGGAAATAACTATTATCGTCCATGAATTTATTACGTATTTAAAAACATCGATCTTTTACATTGATCGATGTTTATAGGTACCTACCATAAATTTGTCATATCACAGGCCTTATGATATCCTTCAGATGGATTGTTACTTATTGTTTTAAGTACAGAAACAATTCAGTGACACACGGGGATAACTAATTAGAGGCATTACAATTTTATGCCACTGTAAGCCATCAGCTGGTATCTGTGACAGACGTGAGAGGCGTATGTAGCAGGATTGAACAAGTTTCTCGCGGTCAGCCTCTGAAAAGTTGAACCATGTTTCTTCTTTAACTTGATAATTGATTGGTGACCGCCGTGTATTTGAAAATGCCGATTTTACATGTCGAATATTGATGTTAATTGTCAACAACGAAAAACGCAACAGAGAAATGCATCTGAATGCAGCTGCAGACTAGAGCCGTATTATAGTGTGTGCATACAAAATATACTTTGTACACATCATTGAAAAGATAAAAATTCAATTAAAAAATAATGTTTGCAGCGTAAATGGTAGATATTATTATAAACATCAAATAGTCATGTGTTGTTTTTATTTAAAATGTGTATATTATTTTATAAACCATAAAATACATTTCGAATTTACAAAAGTCGAGTTTCGAAGTTGTTTGCTAAACAGGCTCCTAGCTAGGTGGCCGGGGATAAATCAGTTAATATTACCAAACCATAGCCAATTTAAAGGGCTTTATAATAACATGATTTTAATACTCAATTAATATTTTCAAACTGCAGCCAATTCAAATTTTCCGCCATTATAGAAAGGGCTTTCTGCAGCCAACTTCGCACTTGTGTACTGTACTGGACCGTAATGCGAACGCTTCACGGGCGAGTAGCGCCCCGCCCACTACTAAATTACTCGTTACTTGACTAAATCAGTGGCCTTGTGCGAACTAGCCTTAAGGCTGGTTCGGACAAGGCGAGTAATTTAGTCAAGTAACGAGTAATTTAGTGGCTAAACGTGTGCGAACCCCAACAATTTAGTCCAGTAGTTAAGTCAATGGTTTAGTCAAGCCGATCCATTTCATTCTATTTTTTCGGGCAAGTAGCGGCCCCGCCCACCGTCCGTGGGCGAGTGTTGCCGAGAAGCCACGGAAAAGTCCGAGTCCGAATAGCCACGGAAAAGCCCGAGTCCGAGTCGAGTTTATTAACGGCCGCGCCATTGGCCGCTCACTCTTGGCGGGGAAACGGAAATGCAAGAATGGCGGCAATTTAAATTGGCTGCAGTTTGAAAAGATAATGCCCGTTTTCAGCAAGAATATTTAAAGATAAAGTGCTGTTTAAAAATATTTAAGTACTTAAGAACTTCTTATATTTGCGAGCCCGATGTTCCGCTCCCTAAACTTAGCGACCTGTCAGTGAGGTTATGTCATGTTTAAACTGTAAATAAGTGGATATGCACACCGATATCCTTGGTTTTTTAGAAACTCTTGAGAATATAGAAGTTGCTAGGACTTATCTACGTCCAAAAAGTTTTGAGAAATGTAATTTTTTTTCGATAAGAATAGTATGACATCGATTTTTGGTGCGGATATCAGCTGTCAAAAATACAATCATGTAGCTCCTTGCTGGATGAAATTGTAGTAATTTTTAAGTTTTCGGACAATAGAGCTGTACAAATATAGTTTTGGTAAAGATGTTGTGGAAATAACTATTATCGTCCATGAATTTATTACGTATTTAAAAACATCGATCTTTTACATTGATCGATGTTTATAGGTACCTACCATAAATTTGTCATATCACAGGCCTTATGATATCCTTAAGATGGATTGTTACTTGTTGTTTTGTACAGAAACAATTCAGTGACACACGGGGATAACTAATTAGAGGCATTACAATTTTATGCCACTGTAAGCCATCAGCTGGTATCTGTGACAGACGTGAGAGGCGTATGTAGCAGGATTGAACAAGTTTCTCGCGGTCAGCCTCTGAAAAGTTGAACCATGTTTCTTCTTTAACTTGATAATTGATTGGTGACCGCCGTGTATTTGAAAATGCCGATTTTACATGTCGAATATTGATGTTAATTGTCAACAACGAAAAACGCAACAGAAAAATGCATCTGAATGCAGCTGCAGACTACGAGCCGTATTATAGTGTGTGCATACAAAATATACTTTGTACACATCATTGAAAAGATAAAAATTCAATTAAAAAATAATGTTTGCAGCGTAAATGGTAGATATTATTATAAACATCAAATAGTCATGTGTTGTTTTTATTTAAAATGTGTATATTATTTTATAAACCATAAAATACATTTCGAATTTACAAAAGTCGAGTTTCGAAGTTGTTTCCTAAACAGGCTCCTAGCTAGGTGGCCGGGCATAAATAAGTTAATATTACCAAACTATAGCCAATTTAAAGGGCTTTATAATAACATGATTTTAATACTCAATTAATATTTTCAAACTGCAGCCAATTCAAATTTTCCGCCATTATAGAAAGGGCTTTCTGCAGCCAACTTCGCACTTGTGTACTGTACTGGACCGTAATGCGAACGCTTCACGGGCGAGTAGCGCCCTGCCCACTACTAAATTACTCGGTACTTGACTAAATCAGTGGCCTCGTGCGAACTAGCCTTTAGAGTCTCTATCATAATCTGTTCCATACGTGCTTGTTCGTGTGTTACATTTTTGTGCGTCTATTCATGTATGACATTCAACAGCGAATTAAAATGGAAACATTTTGAATTTTTTTCGGCTAGCTAACGTCAGTTTTGTGTACGACTGCCGTCTGATGTCAACTGATCATCAACAAAATGTTTGTTTGCCTGTTCCCTAGCAACCCAGCCGAGTTACGTAATAATATTGTACATGTTTGAAAAAACTGCATTGGCTTCGTTTTCCGGAGAGGGTGGTCTACCGTGTTTGTCTGATGGTTTACAAAGCTGTCAATGGTATGGCTCCGTCATACTTGTCTGACATGTTCTCACGTGTTGAGATAGATTTGAGACGCCAAACTCTCAGATCTGCGGAGTGTGGGGTGGTTGACTTAGTCCAGCCGTCACGTCAGACACGCACTAATTTTGGGGACCGTGCTTTCCGGATTGCGGGCCCAATGGAGTGGAACAGACTACCACCTAATGTGAGGAAGGCAGAAACTGTTGGTCTCTTTAAAGGAGCACTAAAGACGCATCTTTACAAAGAATCTTATCCGTGATTTGAGAGGGCCCTTGAGGTGTGACACACACAAAAACGGCGCTCTTTTATTATGTGTACCTTATAAATAAATTATCCTTGTATATATATATATGTCAATTCATGTGCGGAGCTCATTAGTGGTTAGTAGGGAAAATGGACTAGAAACAAATGCAAAATACAAAAAACTGTAATGTCTGACTGCCGAGTTTTTAGAAAAAAGGCAAAAAAAAAATCGTTATGAGTCATTGAGGACCTTAGCCACATAGACGTGAGGCTGTTCAAAATAGTTTCAAATTTGAGCTGAGCCCATTTCAGTACAAAATTGAAATGGTTGATTAAAAAAACTCTAGGTATTATAGTGATTAAATAGAAAATTAGATCTAACATTCAAATAAACCTTCCAAATGTTACCAGCCTGCGATGAAACAGTGAAGACATTAAAAAAGTGGTTAAATTTTAACAGTATAAACAAATGCACTATATCTCTCTTTAGAGCTGAATCATTTGAGTAAAAATAGCCGTGACGATCGCCAATCCTCCATAGAAGCGGAACTCAAAAATCATGTGTCGGTTCAAAAGTCCCTCATTTAACAATGCTATAAAAATATTTTGCAGCCAAATATGTCTTTTGGATAATTTGCATCTAAAAGTATGTTATGGCTTAACAAAAGCGCCACATCCTTGTTTCGAGCATCAACGTAAAAGTATCCGTGACGATCGCTGCTCTTCAATAGAAAACCGACTTAAAATGTTGCACGTTGCCTGTTGGATGGTTGTCTGTACGGAGCATTGTCAGCCAATATGTTGAGAGGAAATTGGCGAAGTTTGTGTGCTAACGCCAGCCCACTGTCTTCTTTAGTGGTAGTTTTTAAAAGTTACGACACCCACGGGGCTCCTGAGGCGCCGGTGATGAATCGTTAATCAGCCAAACACACCAGCTGGTAGGGATTCTGTTGCGTCTAGTATTGCAGCCAAAACAGCGCCTCTAGAGAACGTGATATTTTCCATGCATTTCTTTGTGAACGCTATGATTGAGTTTAAACGTAATGTTTTTTATTTGAACTACAGTTATAAGAGGAGTCTGTTCCATATTGTATTGTTACTTAAACAGTGCCTCTAGCGAACTTTTTAGTTTCAATATATTTCTTTGTGGACGCTATGGTTAAGTTACAACGATATTTTTTTAGCTACTGTTATACCATGATTTTGATGCGTATTGTGTCTGCGTGAGCATATCTGTTGCTTGTTAAAGGAGAATGAGAAAATGTTTATGGGTGTACGTAATGGGCAATATTTTTATTTCCCTGTCATGTGTGATGCGGAGACGAATTCATTGTGGCAGATATTCTTGTTTTTCTTTTCGAAAAAAATTGGCATAATTTTGTCCAAAATATATTTTCTTAACTTTAAGATTTTTTCAGTCTTTGTTTTTAAGATAATCATAAATAAGGGGAAAACCTGAAAATATCTATATTTTGGAAAATTCAGACTGTCTAAAATACATAGATCCATTTAAATTTATCTAGGCACAACAGATAAATTTCCATTTCGATACAGCAGCAAGAACTATTGTTTTTTAAGTTATACTTTGAATTTTTGGTATGAAGTTATTCCTTGGTTTATAGGTTGGTATGAGGCGGACCACCCATACTGTAAAAAATAGTTCACTTTGCCAATGTCACCCCTGTGTCAGAGAAGGTCGGCAAAAGTTGTAGGGCTTATGTTCATTTTAGGTTTGGATTTTATTTGTAAGTACACATTCAGGGTTTGTAAGCGCGAACTACACGTGTTTGTTTGTGGGCATGCATTTAATATGAGCCTTAAATGTTAATACGTCTTTGCAACTTAGATGATAGATTATATATTATAGAAGTGAACAGCGAAACGGGAAATCAATTATAATACAGTTGGTGGAAACTGAATGCAAACGTTCTACCAACTGAACCATCAACCAGGCTTGAGAACTATCGGCCGGATTAATCTGTATACTCCTACTGAAGATGTTGTGACAACTTTAGTAACTACCTTGCGTAGCTTGCGTAGGCCGCGGACTAATAAGATGGATGTAGTACAGACAGTTATATAATGCCATAGAACACAGTTTGTTGAGGCTTTTCAAGTCCAATGCCCACGTCGCATTTGAATAGGAAGCAAGCTCCAGCAGCATGTCAAGTAGTATTTTCAACTCCAGATATTAATCATATAATTTTAGTACCATCAAATGATCCGTTTTATTATCTGTAGAAATATTAAAAAAAAACTAGGTAAATAAACCAGAACCGTTGATAACCGTTGACACTTAGAAAACTAGCAGCGCTTGTTGCTCTTACTTGGTAAAACGGGAGTCAAATTTTGGTGTTAGTTAACTGTAACCGTAACTGTAGATCTGTTGCCATTCCGATAGGGGTGGCCAGAGCCTCTGCAGAGTTACCTCCATTTTTCCTATCCTGACAAACCTCTTTCAATTCATTCATATCCATCACCTTTTTCATGAATTTTCTTCTTTTACGCTCACTTTGTATATCCCATTCTTTCACAACCTCCTCAATCTGATCACTCCACACTTTTCTCGGTCGTCCCTTCCCTCTTTTTCTTTGCACACTTTCTTTGTGTATATATTTTGTCAATGAGATCATCACAGGTGCTAAGTGCTAAGTACTACTTAATTAAAACATCGGTTTATTAATTGCACACAATTTACTTTACAATTCCGTTCTCATTTGGTTCGAAACAGAGTGGCTTTTTTACTGTTCAGCTCGATGGCTCTGATACATGTCTCTCTCCAAAGCATCTCGATCTCTATTTCTAAGTGTCTAAAGATTATTTTGGCACACGGGAGACTACGCTTGAATATTCTTGTTCAGAAGATTCGAGCGAATGCTCACACCATCGAACAAATACTAGTATAATTATTTAAACACCAATAACCAAAAACACAGACACACTCACACACGTAAAAACCAACAGACACGCATTCGTAAAAATATCATTAAAAAGCTTCATACTGTTACTTCATTAATTGCAGTTCATAAGGTTAGGTAAGCGCAAATTTGAGATAGAAAAAGTAAATACCCAATTGGATATGCTTTAAATTAATTCCAGATATTTTTATTTCCATATTAAATAGAACCAAGTATGAAACAGTTCACATATTTAAAAAGCTCGCTCACACCAGTCTTCAATCTTTTGTAATTGTCACCTTAAATATGAGCGTTTGACATTTAAGGATTTATAACGAGGTTTTTATGCGCGAGGCCTTAATGTATTGTAGCCGTTCTTTGCTACGCGCCGTAGAGGGTAAGAGATAAGTGCTTTGTAATGGAATCAAAATAACTTGCGAATAATTGTGCGTTACCATATTGTAGCTTAGACCGGAGACTACGCTAAAAATAGCCTACGAGGAACGTAAAAGGACGCAAGAAAATTACGTAAATTTAATCTAAAAAGGTAGTGACGTGCAAATTTATAAAAGTAGTAATCTGAAAATTTGATTATTTCACCAAAAAATTGGGACAACCATTTAAAATTCAATCACTTTGTAAAACCGTAGGTAGCATTTGATTAGCTTTGAGGTAGTATTTTTGGTTATTTTGTGACCTTTAGAAATTATATTTCACCGTCCGCCTACTAAGATTTTTTAATGTAGGTACAGATTTGGATTTAATTTAAATGGCGATAAAAATAAATTATAACGTGTTTTTTTGACAACTTATGTGATCTAGGTTTTGTGGTTAAATAGGTGGGTTTTCGTTTTATATTTTCAAAATTAACCTCCTACAAACTTGTATTATATTTTTTTGAAAGGATTTATAGGTTTCTATGAGGCTGATCACTGTATAAAATGGTTCACTTTGTTAATGTCCCCCCTGTTTCACGGAAGGCCGGCAAGAGTTTAAGGACTTTTGTTCATTTGAGATTGCATTAGTAATTTTATTGATTGTAGAGGCATTAACTTTGTAATCGTTCATCATTAAGGATAAAAGAAAAACAGCTTGGTTTTCGATTACGTGAGTATATATATTTTTATACCACAACCGGTTTGCAAACCACATTTATACCACAAACCGTTTGCGAAACCGGTTGTGGTATAAAAATATATATACTCACGTAATCGAAAACAAATCTGTTTTTCTTTTATCCTTACATAAGTAAGTTCCTACAACGGTTCTTGAAATATCTGAAAGTTGTGTTAAACAACCGTAGCTCCCGTTAAAATAATATTTTGAAACGGTTTCAAATCTATCCAAAAAATACATATTTCAATTCATAAATTAAATAAAAAATAAGAAAGCTATACACTGTACGTTTTTATTTTATTTACTATTAAAATTATATTTAAACTTAAATTTAAAATGCAAAGATTTATTGACATTTAAGGCTCATATTTCATCAAAATTAAAAAAAGGGTATTTCAATTTATAGATTAAATAAAAAATAAAATAAAGCCAGCTTCACTCATCCTACCTTTAAAATTGAATTTTCATGATCGATGATTTCTTTGTTGTAAAATATTTACCGTTTTCAGTCTTCCTTGCCAATAATTTGAAAATTTATAGCAGGGGTGTTTCAGGTGCTAAACTACTTTGTAATATTAAATATATAAATATTTAACTTTTAACGTATCTTTAGAATAAAACAATTCGTAAATAATCAACACCGCGTAGACACAAAAATGTATGGTGGATACAGCAGCGCCTCTAGTAAATGCGTAAGTTATCATACATTATTTCTGTCTACGCCATAATTGAGTATTTACGCAATGCTTATACTAGGTATACGAGGTACAGTTTTTTTTTTCGTATTGAAGGGAAACCGGAGTAGGTACAGTTTTAAATATTAGTGAATATTTCAGAATTCAGGCAATTGAAATATAATGTAGGCTTTTCGGCGACACCATTTTCATATTAAAATAACATTATCATCGACTTGTATTCGCATCAGAGAAACTACTGATTGCATGGGTTTTACCTAACTAAGAATTTGAATATTTTGTTACAATAAAAAAAAAAGCTGTAAAATGAATACTGTTGAATTTTTTACACATTTTAAAGTATTGGAATCGAACCCATGACATTGAATTACAAGTTAAATACTAGACTATTGACTAGTTATTAAAGTGATTGCTGAAGGGTGAGGGTTATATTTTTAATGATATTTCTTTTCACGGAACCTTTAAAAAATGTGTATTGTGTATCTATAATCTAAGTTGCAAAGATAAATAACATTTAAGATGTATATTAAACGTATTCACACATGCAGACACGTATAAGTTCGCGCTTAAGCACGCCGCATGTGACCCTACAATATAAACCCCAATCTCAAATGAAAATAAGCCCTGCAACTCTTGCCGACCTTCCCTGAAACAGGGGTTACATTGGCAAAGTTATCTATTTTGTTACAGTATGCGTGGTCAGCCTCATACTAACCTATAAGTGAAGGAATATATACTATTAGAAAATGCGAATAGTTCCAAGCTCATACAAATTGTGAATTGCATGAGATATTTCATAAAACTCATTCCAGTACAAAATAATGAAACTACAGGCAGAGGCATTTCAACAAGTGGTAGATACTTGGGGCTGGAATGTATGGAAAATTCCTCCGTAATGAGTTAAATGCCTAATATTTATATCCATAATAATTCTGGGGTACTTGTGAGGAGAGGAAACGGATACTGGTTCGGTCGAGTCCTGAATACCGGATATCCGGAAACACGTGTGAGTTCCGTGCTCTGTACGAGTATTTCCCGATCTGTTTTATTTGGGAAAGAAGAGTGTTCAGGATTTCTGGCGGTCGCTGAATTTTGGATTGGGCTTCAAAAAAATACTGGATTCTCACTTGATATGTAGCACTTTTATTACAAATAAGGTACAGACTTTTGACTCGCTCTAATCGAGAGGAATTAAGTTTAGTAAGAGGACCTTAACTTATATTATTCCTTGACTTATAGGTTGGTATAAGGCTGACCACCCATACTGTAAAAAATAGTTCACTCCGCCAATGTCACCCCTGTGTCAGGGAAGGTCGGCAAAAGTTGTAGGGCTTATGTTCATTTGAAATTTGGATTTTATTTGTAAGTACCCATTCAGCATTTGTAAGCGCGAACTTCACGTGTTTGTTTGTGGGCATGCATTTGAGAACTTTAAATGAATATATCCTTGCAACTTAGATTATAGATAGATAAATAGACATATATTCTTGTTAACTCGAGCTTTTACATACGAGTATATTATGGGCCTGCTACCCATCTCAAAAAATGCAACAATGCTATAAGAGTTGAGGTTCACTAATTCTAATTCCCCTACATACATTATATTTTAAATATTGAATTAACCTACCATTATTTAAATTTCCCTACAAACATGAATTAAGTATTGTGTTATTTAAATGTTTGTATCAATGTTTTTTTTTTCTTTCAAAAATTCCAAACAAAGAGGTTAACGGCATAGTAGTGCTATGAATGCTCTTGATATTGTTACGAACGTATGAGTTCGTACGTATGCCTAAGCACGGTAGTGTGTGTCGCACAATCTGGCTCTAGTATGATCCATTATTTGAACTTAAGTAGCCAGGCACGTAGCTTGCTGGTGTGCGGAACTGGAATAGTGTAGAACAGCTAGTATAATGACGAAATCGATGATAGTAGACTGCTCTGGAACAATCCACTACAGAAGAATCTGGAATACACGAGAAACGTCCATATGAATTGTATAATTATGAGCCGCAATTGTGTGGAGAGGGAGAATCAATAAACTAGAGCAAGAAAATAAACCTGTTAATTGTAAGCCGATATTGTCTAAAATAAATCTTGTTAATTAAATAAATCGTACTTTGATTAAAAGAACTCAACTAAAAATCATAACAATATAAGCAAATCAAATTTTTATTGACGATAAAAGACTAATTATTATTTATCACTAGTTTTTTTCTGTATATAGTTTACTATAAGGAGCAAATGGCATTTAATTGAAATACATCAAGATTAATAATGTACTCTGGAATTTGATATATTCAGTGAAATCATTGACACACATTTTGACGGCTATGCGACACCCTTCAGTAAGTAGGTTTTGAGGTTTTCCATCGAAAAATTATATCCATATGATATTTGATCTCACGAAAAGTGTATAATACTTAATAAGAATATTCACGATAACCTCATTCAAAAAATTGACACCTGCGATAAAAAATGTACAATTTTTCAAGCTGCTTTGGAAGCATCGATATAAATAAAATAATATCGATGAATGAAAGTGAAATAAAATTGGAAATACGAAGTATTAAAAAGAGGTAATAAAAGAACTTCAATTTTAATCAATGCTTTATGATGTTTTTGTTTTGAAGTTATCATGAATAAGTTGTTAAAAGAATTTCAACTCATAAGTCATATGTTGCTGATTGAAGTCACCTCAGTTACAGGGAGGTGGTGGTGGCTTATGGTCATTAAAATGGGTTTTAATTTCGTTAGTAAAAATGCAGCATCTATAAATGCGAACTGACACATGCATGCTCGTAGACTCACATTAAATTAGAATCCTCAATGTTTATCTTTGTAAATTAGATTATATACAAAGATTTTTTAAAGCAGTTGTAAAAAAATACTCACAAGAATAGGCACTTTAAAAGTATCTGTACATATGACGTGTAAATACATGCCAAATAAGCTTTCAGTTAAAAAACACTCATAAACATAGATTAAAGATTTACACAGCCTTCGAAATAAAATACATGTGATACATTTTCATTAGAAATCAGAAATCACATTAATTTTCAATTCCACTAGAATTACAAAAGAGTTCAGATGTTTAAGTTAGGTGGAGTCAGCTCATTTTGGATTAATTATATTTATCACGTATTTTATTGGAAAAGTTTTTGGAATTTTGGAGTTGCGAAAGAATTTACCTGACGCACCTGTAGACTTATTGTTGACACCTACTCAATTACTTGAGATTCTGAGGATTTATCTTCTCGCTATATAACATTAAGAAAATACTAGTTTCCAACTTAAATACTCGTAGTCTCTTATTTGTGGATGAAAATTACAAGGCTTCTGAGTATGAATATATTTACTAGGGGCGTTTCCCCTGGCTGCTACGCAGCCCAACCCCTTAACATTCGGAGAATGTGTATATTGCGCATAGTTTCCTCGCGTTAAAATTCGGAAAACATGTAAAATAAAAACATGCAATCTTAGTAAAAGAAAATCGACCACCCATACTTTAAAAAATGGTTCACTTTGCAGATTTCAGCTGTGTTTCAGGGAAGGTTGGCAAGAGTTGCAGGGTTTATGTTCATTTGAGATTGGGTTTTTATGTTGTAAGTCATCATGCATTATGTGTAAGCGCGGACTTACAAATGTCTTTTTGTGGGAATGCATTTAATATGAATCTCAAATGGTATGTATCTTTGCAACTTAGATTATAAAACTAAACAAAATAATTTCCTTGACTTATAGGTTAGTATGCGGCTGACCACCCATACTGTGAGAAATGGTTCACCATGCAAATTTCATCTCTGTTTGAGGAAAAGTCGGCAAGAGTTACAGGGCTTATGTTCATTTGAGATTAGGTATTTATGTTGTAAGTCCACATGGAGCATTTGTAAGCGCGAACCTGTCTGCTTGTGGGAATGCATTTAATATGAATCTCAAATGGCATGTATCTTTGCGACTTAGATTATGTAAAGAAATACACAAAATAATTTCCTTGACTTATATGTTGGTATGAGGCTGACAACCCATACTTTAAAAAATGGTTCACGTTGCAAATTTCACCTTTGTTTCAGCGAAGGCTGGCAAGAGTTGCATTTGAGATTGGTTTTTTTATGTTGTAATAGTCAACATGCATTATGTGTAAGCGCGAACTTACAAATGTCTGCTTGTAGGAATGCATGTAATATGAATCTTAAATGTTATATATCTTTGCAACTTAGATTACAGATTTAAATCCATTTTTATTTCGTTTGTTTTTTTTTAAATTTTGAATCAAATAAAAGAAAATATAAAAAAACTTTCTAATTTTGCCGCTAGATGTCAATATGGTTTTATACGTATTTCGATACAAAAACGAAAGGGTCTATAAGGGTTTATAAGTGTATTTTAGTATGGGATTCAAACACATACGCGAAAAGTACTGTTTTGCAGCATATATACAAAATTTAATTTTCCATACATCGTGAATGTATTTCATCTGCTGTGATGGCATTAATTTTGAAAATCGTAACTCAAGGCGAATGACGACGGCCTGGAGTAATATAATAAAGGATATTAACACGTGTTATTCTGGTAAAAAATTTGAAAACCAGTTTTCACATTAATAGGTTTTGAAAATAAATGCTCCCATTGCGGAAATATCGTGGATTTAAAAATAAATAAAAAACTGAGAAATATATAATCATCGGCAGAAATCAATCGTAGAAAGAAGGAAGCACCCATTCTGCATGACGATTAAGAATAAACTTCGTGAAATTTGGTCACATATCTTGAAAAAAATTAACACACTATGTATTCATGTTAAGCATTTCTGAAAAAAAAACGTTTTGCAAAAATTATTCAATAATTTGGTGTGAAAACAGACTTTTGTGAATAAATCCTTCAATTTCGATACGTAAATTAACATTTCACAGACTTTTAAACCATTATTATTTAAAAGAAAATTACATAGAGTCTAGTTACATGAATATGAATATGTTACATGAATATATCCCTTCGGGATAACGCGGTAAGAAGTTACTTTATATGTGTAGCTTAGTTGTGTTAATAATAAGGTAAATTTATCGTCAATTGGACGTGACGGGATTCGTACTTGCGCTGATTTCAAAAACATTAATTTTATTGCCACAACCTTGCCCACTTTACCAACACTTCACTTTTAAATTATCTAAGTTTTCCGAGAAAACTTACGCGTAAATAATTTTATTGCCAGTTTAACTGTATATCTACTATGAAATCTGTAAGTGTAAAATTCAATCAGATACGTACGTAGGTGCATTGATATACAGGCTGATTTCTAACGAAAATGTGGGACAAATAATTGTATCTGAAGACGCACTTCGATTATGTTCTTTGATAAAACAAAAAAAAAGATAATTTTTCTGTCAGATGAAATCAGGATATCATATTAACTTTACTTACCTGCAGAGTAATTTAATGACTTTAATCTACTTGCCTGAAAATGGTTCAACAAAAGCAGCGAATCTCCATTTAGAGCCACATTATTGGTATGAAGCTGACCCCCAGTGCTGTAAAAATTGGTTCACTTTTGCTAATGCCACCCCAGTTTCAGGGAAAGTTGCAAGGGTTTTGTTTATGTGAGGTTTTTTTATTTGTATGCACACATGCAGAATGTAAAGGCGCGAACTTACATGTGCCTATCTGTGGGCATGCATTATATATGAGCCTTAAATATTAACATATCTTTGCAGCCTACATTGTAGAATGCAGCTTTCTGTTTCCTTCCACATACACTTTGAAAGACAATGTACTATTTCCAATAAAACATCTTCGACTACATAGCATTATATTGACATATCATATTATATTTGTAACTTCAAATATTCAAGATGCAAACATAGTGTCGGTAATGAAATCAAGAAGACTCCAGTGGGCCGGACATGTAACACGTGCAGAGGACTCCAGGATCATTAGAACAGTCTTGGATGGTGCCCCCTCAGGTGTTAGACCACTCGGACGTCCCAGGATGCGGTGGGCAGACAACGTTGAAGCCGACGCCGAAGTTCTGGGAGTGAGGGGACCATGGAGGGAAGCTGCACAAGACAGAGAGTCCTGGAGGATTGTGGTGCGGGAGGCCCTGAGCCTTCAAGGCTTATGAGCCGAAGAAAGTAAAAAGTAAGTAAACATAAACACAAAAATGTGTATCATAGCAGTACCGTTTATCCATAATTTCAGCGTATCATTTTCGCACATGTTAATCGTATCATTTTCATGTACGTTAATCGTTAGGGGTCACTTGTGTGTGAGCATTGACCTTGCTGGCCTTACAACATTATGTGGCTATGGCGACCCCCCCTCCCCCCTCCCTCTATAATCTCTATTATCCCAGCACGCTTCCCGGCCACATACAATTCAGGCACTCGTCTCGCCGAAGCCGCCACAGGCTCAAAGCTCTGGATTATGAAGTGACAACGTGGGGGATTAAAAAAGCGACAGCGCTGCGAAGTGCTGAGCTGACAGGTTTCTTTTGAACTAGTCGAGAATAACCTCGGGAGTTTATTTTTGCTTCCGAATTAGGCATCAACATTTAAATTTATCGTTTTGTTTTTGCCTCAGTTAGCCTCTGAAGATGATCAGTTAAAGTCCGATGGCACTTACGCAATTTAACTCAAAATGTGAAAATAAAACTGTGTTGTAAAAATAAAGTTATTTTTAATGAAAATTAATTTGAATTTATTGTGTTTTTGCTCTAAAAACATAATTCAATAAAAAAAACATCCAATGTAAGATATTAATCTTCCACAAAAAAAGACTCATTGTCTTTTAATGAGCATTAGGTACGTATTTTTTTTATTTAAATTTTGACTTAAATTGTTGTGTTTCCTTAAGTTTAATTTTTATTTGCCACTACACCACAGAATAACGCAATTTAACCTACATATTTATCTAGAGTTAGAAATAAAAATCTCCAAAGACTTAGGCCCGGTACGTTCACATTTGAAGCTCAAGCAATTTTACTCGTTTAGCATATTCTACGCTTGAAATTTGAATAGCAATCCCTAAATGGTATTTGATTTACTTTCAAGCTATAGGTAATTTTTTATATAGACTAAATATCGCCTATGCCAACGTCGATAATACCGAGCCTTATATCTGGGCATGTTTCAGCAATATTTATGTTTCTATCTAATCGAACCAATATTGACAATCTAGGATACTCTTTTTCAGACAAATGTATCGATCTAGGATACTCTTTTTCTATATACTCAATCTAGGATACTCTTTTTCAGACAAATGTATCGAAATAAATTGAATAACATTTAGTATTTTTCTTTATTTTCGAAAAATATCTTTAATTTCTGCATTTGCTTTTATGCGACTCATATCAGTTTTGAAGATTCATCAAACCTTTGAGACAACCTCACTTTTCATACGTGAATTGCCAACACAAATCAAAGTCAAGGATGAGTTTAATTGAATTGAGAATGCTATTCTAACAATTGAAATAATTTCCAACGTTGCCTATCTGGGTTTTTACAGCTTTAAAGTAACGGCGGCCCTGTCCCCAGCTTGTTCATACATTACCCAGTAAGGACGGCGATGTAATATGGCAGTGGTGCACGCTGTTTCTGTTGCGAGGAGATGAAAGCATTTACTTGACACGTCTTATGCATGCTGTGACGTCAACGTACACCTCTCTAGAGTGGCGACATGTCTTACTGAGGGAATGACGAATTTTTATGAGCATGCATGTGAGTGAACTTGAGAAGAGTGTGTGTGGAAAAGATATTGAAAGTATGTGGAAAGATCTGAAAGAAGGAATGACTGAATGCGCTAAAAAAGCATGTGGGGTAACGAAAGGTGGAAGATTGAAAGGAGATGCCTGGTGGAATGATAGAGTAAAAGAAGCTGTGAAAGTTAAGAAGAAGTGTTATGAAAATTGGCTGAATGATAGAAATGATAGAAAGCTAGAAGACGAATATAAGATAGCTAAGAGAATGGCGAAGACTATAATTTATGAAAGCAAGATGAATGAACAAAAAAAGATTGATGAAAGGATTAACAGAAGTTTCACCGACAGTAAGAAGGAATTTTGGAGGTGGATCAATGCGGATAGAAATAAATCTTCTGCATTGACCACTCCAGGAGTCAAAAGTGCTGCCGGTGAGATGGTATGGGAGAATGAAGAAGTATGCAAGAGATGGAAGAACTATTTTCAAGAAATTTTTGGTCAGGGTGAAAGAAGAATTTATGAACAGATAGATGAAGAGAATGAATTGAAGATTTTGAAAGAAGAATTGATAGTGTCTATTTCACGTCTGAAGAATGGGAAGTCTGCTGGGTTTGATGGTATAAATGGTGAAATGTTGAAAGCAGGAGGTGAATGTGTGATAGATTGGATGTACGAATTATGTAAGCTTTGTGTGAATGCAGGAGTAGTACCGATGGATTGGAGGAAGGCAGTCATTGTTCCCATTTACAAAGGTAAAGGGGACAAAAAAGACTGTCAGAACTTCAGACCAATCAGTCTACTCAGTATACCAGGAAAAGTCTTCTGTAAGGTGATCATAAAAAATGTGATTCTAACTACTAGTGAAAGGATTTCCGATATACAGTCCGGCTTTATGGCCGGTAGGGGCTGTGTTGATCAGATTTTTACTCTACGACAACTTGTTGAAAAACAATTGTCGGTGAGGGGAAAGCTGTTCACAGCCTTTGTAGATCTGGAAAAGGCGTTTGACTCAGTAGACAGAGGTATGTTATGGGATGTTTTGAAAGCATACGGAGTAAATGGGGCTCTCCTAGATGCGGTGCATGCGAACTATGAAAATAGTATGGCATGTGTTCGTATTGCTGGTGAGTATAGTGAATGGTTTGAAGTTTATAAGGGTGTGAGGCAAGGATGTGTGATGAGTCCATGGCTATTTAACATAGTCATGGACAAGTGTGTCAGAGATGCTAGTCTTAATGATTGTGGATTGATGATAGGAGAGAGCAAAGTGAGTGTTCTACTGTATGCAGATGATGCAGTTCTTGTATCTGATTCAGCAGTAGAATTGCAAACAATGCTCTCTAGATTGAATGAAGCTTTGATAGGTAACCATCTGAAGTTGAATGCAAGTAAGACGAAAGTATTGATTTTTCAAAGAGATGATGAAAGTATGAATTATGAATTTAAAATTAATGGAATGAATGTTGATGTCGTAAATGAGTTTGTATATCTGGGAAGTAAGTTTGAAAAAGATGGAAGAATGTCCGGTGAATTTGAAAGAAGAATAATGAAAGGCAGGTGTGTACTGGGTGCGACCGCTTGCATCGCCAGGAACCAAAATCTCTCAAAAAATGTTAGATTGGCGGTGCACGGTGGTATACTAGTGCCCACCTTGATGTATGGAAGTGAAGCCTGGACGGTGAGTGAAAGGGAAATTAGTAAAGTCCATACAGTAGAAATGGACTATCTAAGAAGTATGATTGGGAAAAAACGAAGTGACAGGGTGAGGAATGATTTTGTAAGAGAGGAATGTGGTGTAAGGGAAAGTGTGAAAGTGAAGATTAAAAGAAGTATGTTAAGATGGTTCGGGCACATGGAGAGAATGAGTGATGAAAGATTGACGAAGAAAGTATATGTTGCTAGAATAGATGGATGTCGTGGAAGAGGAAGACCGAGAAAGGTATGGATGGACCAAATTTTCGAAATAGCGAGTGAATGGAATATCCAGAGTCATAATAAAAGGAGATCTTGTATGAAAAAGGTTATGACTCTGGATGAAATGAAAGAAGTATGCAAGGACAGGAAGAAGTGGCGGCTAATCTGCAATGCTGATTTGTAATGTTGGTTTATTAGTTTGCTACATTTTTTGCATAAGAAATTTTTGACTTTTTTTGTATAGATTTATTTTTAAGGTTTTGTTGTTTTTTTTTTTTTGTAAACTTAAATGTCATTTATTACTCGTATTCCTTGACTTATAGGTTGGTATGAGGCTGACCACCCATACTGTAAAAAATGGTTCACTTTGCCAATGTCACCCCTGTTTCAGGGAATGTCGGCAGGAGTTGCAGGGCTTATGTTCATTTGAGTTTGGATTTTATTTGTAAGTACACATTCAGCATTTGTAAGCGCGAACTACACGTGTTTGTTTGTGGGCATACATCTGAGAGCTTTAAATGAATATATGCTTGCAACTTAGATTATAGATAGATTATAGATGCATGAGCATAGTTCCTTGACTTATAGGTTGATATGCGGCTGACCACCCATGCTGTAAAAATGGTTCACTTTGCCAATGTCACCCCTGTTTCAGGGAAGGACGGCAAGAGTTGCAGGGTGTATGTCCATCTGAGATTTGGTTTTTATGTTGAAGGCTTACATGAGATATGTGCAAGCGCGAACTTGTACATGTCTGGTTGTGAGAATGCATGTAATGTGAATCTCCAATGTAACACATCTTTGCAACTTAGATTAGATTAGATTAGATTAGATTAGATTAGATGTAAGGAGCCCTGTTAGTTTGTACCCCATGCGACCTTGTATTTTTTGCGGACAATATTTTAAGTCGTAAAATTATGCATTAAGCTCAAATAGGATATTTTCTTCAAAAATATGCATATTTTTTTTTTTTTGTGGAGAATTAAAACAATATGTTGATATCCGCGTTCACCATATCTTTTACACATAATTTTATCAATCACCTGATGTTTTCTATTCATTGATTGTTGCAAGCTTTTTCGTTTTCCTGACATGCTATAATTTTGAAGTCCTTGAGAGTTTGTAAAAAGGAGGGAGAATCGGTATTGTAGAAAAATATTCATAGAACCAATAACAGCAAAGCTACAAGAAAATTAACAATCACTTATAGCTACCGCTTTCCTTATATTTATTTCTCCCTGTCACACGATTTTTCAACTATCAAATATAGGTACCTATTATTATTTAGTTATTAAAAAATCTTGTTTTATTTTCACTTTTTTTATTATTTATAAAAAGGACACAAACGTTTTCGATAAAGATGAATTTTCACAGTGTTAATGCACCAACCATCCAAAATACCTATTATTGACTGTCCAAATTATTTCATTTCCCCAGTTCTTTGGAACAATCTAGTCCAATCACAAACAAAAAACATTGTTTCAGAAACCATCATTTTAACACATTAAAAATTCACTGGTCTACAAAAAAAATTAAGTTGTCTCTATCTTGAACAAAAATAGTTAATTCCAATCAATTAGAGGTCGGAGAACAAGAATATGTCAGCAGAAATGATTGGTTAGCTCTTGGTTCAAAGAGCTAACATATATACATGTATTTATGGAACTTCTATGGCGCCACAATTGTTTGGAAAGAAGTCGATATGTGAGTCCAGAAAGTGTATTTTGAGCGACATGGACATTTATGTATACAAAATGGCTTGTCTAGAATCAAAATGTGGCCCACTGGACAGTGTTGACAACCATCATTTGTAAAAAAAATGATTACCAACATTGCAAAATTTTCCTCTATCATAAAATGAATTCCTGTTTTTCAAGGAAATAAGAGCTAAGTAAACATTTTAAACGTCATATTCGTTTATGTCACATCGAAATGAATAGGAACTAACTATTTTTAACTCGGATAGATTTTTTTGTAGACCAGTGAATTATCAATGTAACTTACTCGGGAATCATTACAATATCCAAATTATTAAATTTCCTACGTTGAATTAATCTAATAGAAGCAAACACCATATTTTCTATATTCAATTTCAGAAAAAAAAAAATCTTTTAACCAAACCACGGATCAATTTGCATATGCAACACAACCATTCATACATACACTTTTAATTTGGACTTTTTGGTGTTACCTTTAAGGCCCTCATGCCGGTACCTCCGCCACTACTCTCCATTTCTCTTTCATAATTTGCCAGCTTTGTTGGCGAGCGGGAAGTTAATGCCCTCCCTTATGTATGGAGAGCACTGAAAATAGCTCTTAACTTGCTGGATATTCCGACACAAATAAATCGCCCCGAAAATTTTACGTGTAAACTTAAACAAAGCGTTTCACAAAAAAAAATGTAACGATCTCTTGAGGTGCTGTTATAATTTCCATGCATTTTTGGGGAAGTTCTATGGTTGGGATTGAACTAAGACTTTTACACTTACGACACTATGCAGGGTACCGGGTTTTACACGTGAATATTTCATACATTTAAACGCTTAATCCCGGCCATGTTGACGTTAATTGCAGCTCTAGTTGTGTGTTTTATCACCGTTTTAAGCAATCTACACCAAATAAAATGTCACGAAGCTGACGATGTATTTTAAGGGGAATAAAATTAACAGCTTGGGGTTGCTTTGACCTAATAGTTAAGGAAGAATTGTTTCACGAGCTTTGTAAAGAATCCGTGTAATTAGACAAGGCGTCATTGTAGTACATTACTCAAGGCAATAATCTAAATGACGCTTGACGTCAAATATTGACCTAGAGTCCAAATTTTTTTTGGTAAGACCTCACATTTCTATAACAAATAATAACAATAACGTTATGATGACTTATTTAGCGAGCGCTGTTTTGTGTGAATCACACCTGAATAGCTCTCTACAAGCTTGGAGTCATATTTTAAGTTCCAAATCCCAAGGAAGACCGAATTACTCTAAGGCTGGATGGATCTTTGGTGACCAGTTTTTCATAAAGGTAGATCTATTTTCCATCTAAGAATCGAAGGCACTTACTTCCAATCACGAGTCCGAAGTATTAACCACTATTCAAGATACCGATTACAAATTGCAATTTCTCAAAGTAAATTGAAATAGTTGTTATGTGAATAATACTTTTCAGTTTGTTATCAACAACGAATGGAAAAACACAACAAAGTAAAAATAAATTGAACATTATTTCAAGGCGCAAACAGCTCATTGAAATGTAAATATGAAAAAAAGTTAATGTTTTTCTTTGGATGTTCATTTCGGTGGATTATTTTTTATCGTGTATTCAAAATGTTGCGAGGCCTTACCATTAAAAGGCTCTTTGTACGTCTGTCCCTGTTTACCGAAAGGATAAGTGTTTGCGGGAGAGAGAGATAAAGGACGTGATGAAAAGTAAATAACCGAAAAGGGTAGATATGAGTTCGCAATATTATTGTTGAGAGAGAAAAATTCAGAGACCTTACACCGAAGTATATTTTTTTCGTTTAAACTCAACCACCGCGTTTAGCAAAAAAATATTTGAAACAAAACAGCATCTCTAGTGAGCGTTTAATTTCTTTGCATTATTGATAAACGCTACGGTTGAGTCAACACATTTTTTATACTTGGGGCTTTGTGTAACCAACATACTCTGAAAGAAAGTTAATTTTTATTTTCGAAAGGTAATTTCAAAATGGTGGCGATTTAATTATGAAATTGGTGAAATTCACGCAAGGCTTTAATTGAAAATTTTCCCGCAAATTCACGGTCGGAAAATTACAAATTAACGATATTTAGTTGTTTTACCGAGAACAAAAATATATTAACGGGAGTTGTTATAAAACCACTGGTGCAATTTTAAAATAAAACTGAAAGAATTGTAAAAAATAAACATAAAAGTATTTTAAGCCTTTTAAATATAAAAAAAAACAAAGGCATAAAAAATTATAGTTACATGACTGAAATCGATTTTATTTTATGTACTTTAGTGCCATCGAAGAAATAATGTTTCATAAAATCACGAAGGAAAAATAGTGATTTATTTAAGTACCCTAAAAAGCGTTTCGATTTGCATTAAAACCGAGGCACTGAAAAAGTACTGGATTCAAATTTTTTACTTCTATGTTTTTTTTATCGAAAAGTAATGTTAGGTTTAGTCAATGACGTAAAAAGACCTCTTCTTGGTACCTGAAAATATTTTGAAATCGTTTTTTCATAAACATATACAAATAAGCTCTTCTACAAAAATGACCTTTGAGTTCATTCGCCCCAAACAATAGTTGTTTTCTTTGATTTTTCAATTTTTTCATCCATAATATGATGAAAATATAAAAGTGTAAAAACGGTGGGAAAACAATGAATACGTTAAGAAGTAAACAAAAAACCACAGAGTCGTTTCAAGGTCATACATTTTCTTTTTGTTCCCTTCCACATAGTGATCTCATATATTTTTTATGTCCAATAACATACATAAAATATCCGATAGTAGTTTGGGCCCACAACATTATTCAGTTGATATGTTTGCCCGGCTTAATATTATTATCGATAGTAAACATTTGCCACCCTAAAAAGTGAAAAGGGTTGGTTTGGCTTACGCGGAACTGGTTTAGAGGGAGTATTATACATATTGTACAAAGCACTGAAGCCCGAGTATAAAAAATTACGTTTTTAACTCAAACCCTGTATTTTTAAGAAAATAAACGAAATATTTAACGCTGTCGAGTGTAGCTGCTTTAGTAACTACTATTTTTTGGTCTATGAGTCATGTCTGCTTCCAGTATTCATTTATGACCTAGAAACAAAACAGAACGCTCGCTATATCATCAACAAATTTGAGGATATGCCAAAGAGTTATCGGAAAGAGTTTGTTGAGAATCAGCTTCAGGAGCAGGGTTTCCAACAAGGTACATGAAGCTACCAACAAGGTGCCTGAAGTGGCGGTGGTAAGTTCACGTCGCAAGACGAGATTACGAAAAGGATCGTCCAATGGAAACTGAGAATATCTTAGTTGTGAATGAAAATATCATAGAATATATAGCTGGATGATGGATGATGATCAAGCAACAATAAAGAGGTGGCCAAACAAAACATTGAAAGGGAGGATTGATTATAATAAGATTTGAATAACGTCCAGAAGCGCAGTGAGACGGACTGTGGGAGAAAAGATTCGAAATCAAATTTTTGTCGTACCAATGTACCCTTTTTGTTAATTATGATTTCCAAGCTCTCACGGGTAGGAAGGCCACAGTTGAGGTGCCTAGACGAATTCAGTGAAATTTAAAAGATTGGAAGAGCCCATAAGTGGTCTGAGGAAGGACCATTTTTGGTTAAACGCTATGTCTGAGTATAAACGAAAAGTTTTACACCTGGGATACAGTACGGACACCGAGATAAAGGCGATATTATCTAACAGGAAAGCTGTTAATATGGAAATTCTGCGAATATTGTTACAGGGCAGTGAGTAGAGCCGCCTACTCGGCATTGAAACTGTAAGGTTCATATCGGCAACAGAGTAAAAGATATTGCATGTAAATCTATTCTTGATCTAAGAGATAGTTAACACTGTTTACTGTTTTACATTTATGAACTTAATCACGCGTAGATATTAATAAATTAATAATGAAGACCGTAAATTAATCGATATATACAAAGTTGTGACGTCAAGCATCTTTGCTAGGGAAAAAGGCAAACTGTAATATTCTGTTATTGGTTGTTTTAGAACCAGTAACATAGACCTGTGAAGTTTGTGCGCCGAGAAAAATCTAATTTGGAATTGTATGCCCAGTCGATTTGAAGTACTTTGAGAGTAAGCAAGTCACAATTTTTTTCCATATTTTGCGTTTCCATCCTCAGGTGGCGGGATATTTACTAAATTTTTTAGGTTTAGGTTGGAACTACGGTCGTTTGACGTATTTACAAAAATAATAACTACACAGATAAAAAAAATATTCCGAAATTAGACAAACTGTTATAAGAGAACTCACATTATTCTTGACGTTTCGTTCGCGATGCAGCCAACGTCTTCAGAGGCACCTTCTCTGCACGACGACTGAGGATGGAATGATTTTTAATAACAAAAACTTTCACAATTACTGCATACCTTGGAGCGAAGGTAGTAATTATGTTAAGGTCTGTCAAAATTATCAACACTTATATTTCGTTTCGAGTCCACGTCGCTAGATGGCACTTTGTTTCATATGGTACATATGGCGCTAATTATATTGTTACGAACTTGGAATACTTACACGCGCCTGTACAGGTACAATAGTATGTGTTGAACAGTCCAGTATGATCCATGATGGTAGTAGTAAGGTACATGAACGGCGATGTTGTATGAGCGAAAGATCGAATGATCTGGAGTATGCAAGAAAGATATCTTTTGTGCCTATATAAAAGGACTGCAATAGGGCAACAGAAGGTGTCCATTAAAACATTGAGCCGTGAAGTCGAAAGCTAGAGATAGAAATCAATTGTTGCAAATTGTGAATTAAATCGTGTAAAATAAATTCTTTTAAAATAAATAATTGCAGTTTAATTAAAAGAGAACTCGGTAAATTCATAAAAATATAGTTGTCTTTGAATTGAACATTAGGTGGTCTTATATTACTCACTTCATAAAAATATTTTGTAATACAAGTATAAAGTATATAAGCACAGGACCTCAAACGAGGAACACATTGTAAAGGCAAATTATGGTCTGTTGATATTTATGCATAATCTCCGGCTTATGTTCCAGCCGTACGCTAGGTTACCGCCTTCACTTTGTTTACGGCTTTGTAACCGTAGAAGGTCTGCGGTGGGATGGCCCTCCGTATTTACAAAACACCTACAAAACAAACCTCCGTCATACTCAGCACACAACGACGTACTAACTGAAGGACATCACGGCGTTATCGATTCTGCCAACTTATTTCAGCCCAGCTCGGAAAAAAGTACAATTAATATATTTTGTGTGTTTGTGTATTAACACTGTGAAAATTCATATAAGCATGACTGACCACATGGGCGTGATGTTGGTATGACTCCTTGACTTATAGGGTAGTAGGCAGCTGACCATCCATGCTGTAGAAAATGATTCACTTTGCCAATGTCACCCCTGTTTCAGGGAAGGTCCGCCAGAGTTGCAGGGTGTATGTTCATTTGTGATTTGAGTTTTTATATTGAAAGTCCACATGCGGCATGTTTAAGCGCGAACTTATACGTGTCTGCTTGTGAAAATGTATATAATGCGAATTCCCAATGTTACATATATTTGTAACTTAGATATGATTGGATTAGATTAGAAGCATAGATAAATCTTTATTATATTAAAACACTGTTTTAATTTCACTTAATTTATTAATAAACTAACGTTTTCAATCACTCGCGATCATCATCAGGTACAACAAAATTCATCTATCTGTATCTAAGTTACAAAGATATAATAAATTTAAGATTTATAAAAAAATTATTCCCACAAGCAGAAACGTTTAAGTTCGCGCTTAAACATGCCTATGTGAACCTACAATATAAAACCCAATCTCAAATGAACATAAGCTCTGCAACCCTTGCCGATCTTCCCTGAAACAGGGACGACATTGGTAAAGTGAACCATTTTTTACAGTATAGGTGGTCAGCTTCATACCAACCTATAAGTTAAGGAATTCTTAAAAGGAAAATTCTTATATACCTATATAGTCGAGCACGTTAGATAGGGATTGAACCGATGATGCTTTATTTCAAACATACGCCAAGACCTATCGCCCTTGACCTCTGTGCCAGAGCATCGCTAAATTGTGTGAGAATAATACCTGTAGTTTATATACGAGGACTTATTAACTTTGTAAATTTCCATTTTGTCGATACAGCCCATTCGTTAATTCGCCTTCGTTAAACAAGTAAATTAATTAATTTTCAAAATCGATTAAATTATGTGGATGCAGCACGTGGAGGTGACGTAAATTCCATAGATAAATATTCCATAGATGATATGTATATTTATTTTGATTTTAGGAATTAACATATTACTTGTAATAGTTTAACATAACTCAATATTTAAATTTTTAGATTTTGTGTATTTACACAGTGAAAGTTCGTTTTGTGTCCTCTTGAAAATGACATAAGGGATGCGAAAGTACTTGCGGTGAAATAAATGCTCAAATTGTGAAAATAAAATTCTGTGTATAAGAAAAAATTAATACTTTCTCATACCTAGATATTACTAGAATTTATCCTGTTTACATATTTAAAAAAAAAAACAACAATTTTAACTTGGTATTTGTATTAAAAATCAAAGTTTATTTAAGGAAAATATTTTTTCTTTTTCAATAGTTAATGAAATACACACAAAGTATGTTGACTGGATAAATATTTCGGTCGATACAGTGTACATTAAAAAAAACAGTACACCAGTCATAAACATTAAGTAAAGTCTCTGCCATCTTGTTTGTATAAAAAAATAAATCACTCACTAGGTCTGCTGATGTATCTTTAATATTTTTTCCTATTTACGCGATAGTAAGGACACATAATGTGAGCATTGAGTTCAGTTTGAATACAGATAAAGAACTTCTGCCAACCATCAAACAGAAAAAACTGATGTACTTCGGTCACGTTATGAGAAATGAGAAATACCGCCTTCTTCATCGTGTCATACAAAGAAAGATTGACGGGAAAAGAACTAAAGGATGCCGAAGGATATCGTGACTGAAAAATCTGCAAAAATAGTTTAACAAAAGCAGCGAATCTCCATTTAGAGTCACATTACTGGTATAAGGCTGAACCCCCGTGCTGTAAATATTGGTTCACTTTTGCCAATGCCACCCCGTTTCAGGGAAAGGTGGCAGGAGCTGCAATGTTTATGTGCATGTGATGTTTTTTTTTTAATTTGTATGCACACTTGCAGAATGTGTAGGCGCGAACCTACATGTGCCTGTCTGTGGGCATGCATTTGATATTAGCCTTAAATTTTAACATGCCTTTGCAGTTTACATTATAGATTGATTAAAGATTATAGATCATTTAAAGTAAAAAATGGCGATGACGATTGCCGATCTTCTTTAGAAGTGGTATTTAAAGAAAAAGTTTAGATTTTGACTTACCTGTGGTGCGCACAAGATGTTCATGGTATACTCTATCTCCTGCTGAAGGTCTGCAGACTCCAGGAGGCCCCTCAAAGACACGTGGCCAATCAGGTCGTGGCGGCTGAAGCGGTCAAAGTCGTACACGGAAAACTGCAGTTGGCGCTGGCGTAGCTCTTCATATGGAACGCTGTGAGAGTGAAAATACATAATGTAAAAATGACAATAAAAACATTTCACTGCGTTTAAATTGAGACAATCTTGTACATACGTTGTGAGTGGGTGAACTTAAAGTTTTGTGTGAGTGAGTGAGGAATAAAGACAAACCAAACAATAAAAGGGCCCTTGAGGTGTGCTACACACGAAAACGGCGCTTTTTAAAAAAACAAATTATCCAAATATATATAACTAAGGTAACCTGTCTCTTCAGATATGTCTGCATTTGTTCACCTCTTTCATCTTCTCGAAATTCATGAATCTTCTTTTTTCTGCAGGTTACAGTCATTAAAACTCTCCTTCATTGATCAATCTATTACTCTCTTGAAATTCTTGTTCTACGCTTTCCTTTGCCATTTACATTGTACACGCTTTTTGCCAGTTGTTCATTGTCTATTGTTTCTAGATGCTTAAACAATCTCGATACACTCTTTTGTACTTTCAGTCTTGTATTATCGTTTATACCGCATTACTTGATTTCAGGGGTATAATAAAAAGAGTCAAGAATTAAGACTTCCTCAATGAAAGAAAATAATTTTGATCTTATGAAACTTGTATGTTTTCTTCCTTGTGATATGCTTGGTCTGGGTTTGCAAAGATACGGTCAAAGTAAATGAAGCATGAGTTTTTGAAGTAGTAACACATTGGAGGTAGCTTAAGGTAAAATGATAAAAATAAGTAATGAAGACTCTTCTATTGAAGCACAGTGTGCGTCCAAAGAATTATGTAGTTTATGCCAATTCAAAACAAAATTTAAAGTAGAAGTAGAGTGAAACGTAGGAAAATGCCATCAATGGGAAACATAAAATAACAGATAAAGAATGTTGGACTGTCGAGGGCCTTATAGAACCATAGTAGGCAAATAATGCGAAATCGACAATGTGGTAGTAAAAACACAAGAATATATGATAGCAAGACAGCTGATAGTAATTTGTAATAGGTAAGTGCGCAAGTAACCTTTTAGGTTGTAAAAAGGTTACATAAAGGTTTAAAAAGGTTCTGGGACCTTTTTGTAACCTTTTTAAAACCTAAATGGTTACTTGGGTGACCCAAATAAGGCCTAACTTAACTTTTCTATTACATAACTATGCAATAGTTATTTGAAATAGGTACTTGTAATTCTTTATTAAACTTTGTTATAAATAAAATAAAATTGCTTTATAAACAAAAATCACACTTTTGTGAACAAAAATAACTAAAATGGCATTTTGGCCTTATTGGGAACCCTGTGTCTTAATAAGGCCGACATAAAAACAAATAAGCTTTAAATTTTTTAATGAATACAATAAGTTGTCAATACTCATATTAAATCTTAGGCCCGGTATATTGAACTGTAGTAATATTTTAGTTAACTATTACTTGAACTTTTGTTCAAAATACTCAATTTCTAGTTAACTAAAACCGAACATTACCGAAGTATGAAACCCCGCCCCCAAATCTTGGAAATAATTAAAATGCCATTCAAAAGCTTTAAAACAAACAACTATTCATAAAAATCATATGCCTAACCTTCATTAAGCTATAAAACGAGGCGAAAAATGTTGAGTTTGCTACAATTTTGATGTATCCTTACATTAAAAAAGAACAGCTGCTGTCAGTGAAGCGCCGCCATTTTGAAAATCGAAAGTTAAAGTTACTAAATATTTACTGCCGAAATTCGGTGAGTGAAATATTATGATGATTTAACTAAAATTGCATTTTAGTTAACTTTACGATACTTCAAAATACCGGGCCTTAGAGGACATGTCTACACATATAATTATCCTATAGAGAAAGCACAGCACACCGTGTACAAATAAAAATAAAATGTTACTTTTTACTCTGCCAAAACCTTAAGAAATCAAGCGTGCGCTCCGCGTCCTGGATGTTTTGGACTCCAGGATCCAACATGTTCACACCAGGGACCACTTGTTGTGCTTGTGTGCGTTAATTAATGTCCACACACACTTTTACAAACATTGGCGGCTATTTGAAAACTCGAAGCGGGAAATTTCATCAATAGGCCTTATTAGGATATAGGCCTTATTTGGGTCACCCCCCTTACGCCTGAAAAAAATTTGTAAATTACCTGAAGATGAAGGTTTCGTTGAAGACAGGATTGAGGTTTTTTCTGTGGACTTTGGTTTGGAACTTCTTTTTCCTATCTGGCAAGAGGAAGACCTTGATGTAGGGGTCACTGCTGCCAGAAACGTCTTTTATGGGAAGATCATGGGCCTCTAGAACCTGAGGAAAATAAATTTGTTTGATCAACAATATGAAAAAAATATAAAAGCATTTTTTTAACAAAATGGATTCCGATGTAGGATCTATCGAGTTGTAATGCTTAAGTTACTAACATAATTGTTACGAATTATGAGTTTCTGTGTACATGTACCTAGGCACGTAATGAGCCTAGGCACGCTGGGTGTATGTGTGTGTGAAACAATCCACTATAGAAGAATCTCGAATACGCAAGAATCGTCTCTTTCGTACCTTTATGTACGAGCAAAGATTCTGCGGAGAGCCAGGTCGCTTGAAACATTGTGACGCAAAGTCAATAGAGCTAGAGAAGTACAAATGTTGTAAACGGTTATTGTGCAAAATAAATCTTGTTTAATAAATAAATCACAGTTTAATTAAAAAGAACTTAAATAAATTCATCACAATATTTTAATTGAAATATTTTTTTTTTCTTTCTATTCAATTTCTTTGCTCAGCTGATTACGTTTTAGACCCCCTGCGTAAAGTCAATTCCTGGAATAAAAAATGGTTGATATTTTTATAAAGCTCTGATTGGTATGATTGCCTGTAACTTTTTACAAAAATAAGTTTTTTTTAATCAGGATCACCATATTCCGATAACAATAGCAGAGAACGAGAACAATGGAACTTATTTTACTGTTCCATGAGCTGGAGTCGTGTTTTCGTGTATAAAATACGCTTCACGTTTTTTTTGATGCGTAACATTTTAATCTCCGACTCAGCTAAAAAAGGTCAAAGCTTTGGATTTCAAAAACAACAAAAAAACGCGAAAAATTCCTCAAAATAATAATCACTTTTTCCCCGAAATGAGAATATGTAAAAGCAATGATTTATTTTATTACACATATCTGCAAAATTTCATAATAACACATCATGATTCGTAGAATTATTATTTCGAGGTTTTCCAGGAAAATTATGTAATTCAAGCCTCATAGTTTTGTTTTGGAATATGGGTTATGGTTGCGTTGGAGGCGCTTGAATCATTTTGCCAGGAAGGCGCCTAGTTATTTGTTTTGCGTGTATCGATTATATTGCGATGCATTACAGTTGGGTTAATTGGGATTCGAAATGAAAATGTCATATTGATATTCAGTAGTACAAATACCCGGTTTATGGTTGTAGGTAATCATTCAACTAAAATCAAATAATTAATAAAATCAATTCAATAAATTCAAATAAAATTCAACATAAATTAAATACCAAAAGACAAACAAAAAAATCGCAATTTTGAAAATGAAAATAAGTAAACACTGTTTGATACTACTTAAAAATAAAATTAATAAAAAAATCAAACAGTGTTTATTTTCATTTAATTTTTTTTAAATGGAGTTCCAAGTACAAAGTTTCCACTGAAACATTTCATAAATTGAAAAAAATTGAACATTTCAAATTGTAGCTAAGGTATTGTTTTTGCGAGAAATAAGTACCTACTTGTTTAGCAACTAGAATATCTTGATTTTCTATTTGATTCATATTAAAAAAAAGGATATTGCAAAATGTGAGTACAAATACATATAAACAAACGTAACTTAATAAATAAAGTTTTCGGAAATGATATTCAGTCATTCGTACTTAAGATATATTTCTTAGTCTCGTTTAAAATTTTAACTTTACCGAACGAGATACAAGTGTATACAACTGCGTGTTATGCTAATAAACTGGTTACTAAAAAAGCTTATATTTTTAATCGTTTTTCAGTAAACTCGAGATCATCATCAAAAACTTTGTCTGCAGAGGACTCTGAATAGCACTGTAATGGATTAAGGGCGTACTCCATACGTTTCCGAGACCTTTGTCTGTCTCCTCCTCTAACAGCTGGAATTACTCACATTTGAGGCTTTTCTTGTCATGTAGGACGTTTATCGTTTTTATTGTTGGCATGGAGTACGGCGCGCCCCCTTAATTTCGTTTCCAGCAAACAAAGACATTTATATAATAATATTTGTACAAAAAGCTTGTATTTATTAAAACAAAAGCTGTATTTGTTGAAGGGTATTTTTAGTTCTATGAATTAATTAAATAAACCTTATTTATTCATGTAAATATGATTGTAGCTACGTGGTAGAATGCTTGCATTCTATGCCGCGAGCTCGGGCTCGAATCCCACCGAGGGTGTCAGAAATGATTTCTTGCAGTAATAAATACCGACAATGTTTACTCAGCCTTCACAAGAAAGAGTACCAGCCCCCTCGGAAGTTGGGAAACTTCCACTTTAACTGAAGTGGTTGGCGTAAAGACGACCCCCTTACCTGTAAAAATAAATAGTACTCCACTCACCACATGCGAAACCCTCCGGGGATAACACGGCAAAAAGTTACACTATGGCCCGGTATTTTCATCGTTAGCATAGCGACTTTATACTGAATGAGAAGGACGCACTTATGTCAATTGTGTATGTAGATTTTTTTATTAGTTTAAAGTCACATAAGCTAACGTTGAAAATACTGGACCTTAGTGTAACATTAACATAACTTATTAGAGTATCCCTATGTTTTCAACTATATTTTTTGACTTTGTGTGAAAAATATTCCATTAAATATTGTTTTGACTTGCGGTTCTTTTAATCAAATTGCGATTTAAATTTAATTCACAACATTTTTTTTTCACAAAATCGTTTACAATATTTCCTGTTCACTCTTCACTCTCTGCTTACAGGTCTTCGCGTTACAATGACCAAAGCAACTCTGTCTGTCCCACAGAATCTTTGCTCGTGATTATATGTGCCGCTTGGAGACTATTCTTGCATGCCCGAGAACATGGTAAAAACTTCCACGATGATTGTTCGACACTATACCGCAGACATCACTCACACCAATCAGTGTGCCTAGGCTCACGTCCACACGAACTCATACCTTCGTAACAATATTATGGTATTTTATACCGTTTTATCCATTTCTTTGCACTTTTATTTGAAATTACATAAGCAAGAACAGTCAGTAGTCTAGTGGTTAACGCTACGAACCTTCCTATTCCAAAGGTAGTGGATTCAATTCTCAGCGGAGCACCAACGATATTATTTAATTTTCAAATATACTCATTCCTGAATTGAAAAATTCATATTCCCTTAGCAAAGACTGGTAAACAATTGCCCACACGGCTTTAGCAAGCTCGTAGAGACCTCTTGAGGTGTGATTCACACAAAAATGCACTTACCAAATAAATCATTCTAATATTACTTAATGTCGAAATCTGAATTCATTGAATGATGTAGTTTTATTTTGAGTACACTGCCTTTTCTTACAATAAAAAATCTTTCAACCCTTGAATATTGTTGTGTATGTCCTTGTTTGTATTTTCTTTCAAAAATATTATTCTTTCTTTGATAAATACTCTCCAAAAAAATGTTCATGGTAAATATATTTTGTACACCTTGACCCATATGTTGTTAAGGTCAATCACCTATAAAATATTTTTTTTTTGTATTCAAATGAAAACTATCCCATTGTTAGCTTACTTTTGTTACCTATATTGCAAAAGAAAAAAAAAGGTCTCACGAATTACTTTCTCATCAATTTCGAAGCCAACATTTATCAGGGATAATAGAAAATAAGATAATAAATAATAATCAATAGTGATTGTTTTCTTATTGTATGGAAGAACAACAAAATGCTTTTATATAAATTCGTTAAATGCCGACTTTCGTGACTTGGCAAAAATCCTGAAATCCTCTACCCCTCAAATATATCTTTACGTTAAAACTAAACCATGACGTTTCTACAACAATGTATAGAAAGTAAAAAGCTTTTTAGACACGCTGTTTCTGTTTTAATACATTTTTTGTAAACGCTTTGTTTGAGTTTGAACGGAAATTTTTATGCTTAGGAAAATGGTTGCGAACCTTCATTATGGACGATATGAAAGGATGGCTACTCCCTGAAAATATTGTTGCCATGATTTGTGCGGTAAAGAACAATCAAGATTCTTTGAGATTATATATGAAAAAAAATGCGTGTAAGAAGAAATGTACGAACTGAATAAAAAAGAAAAAGTGGCAAAAACAAAGTAGGTGAAGAGAATACAGTATTATATTTTGTATTTATATGATTTGACTTGCGGTTTTTTAAAAAATTAAATTGCGATTTAAATTTATTTTCCACAATACAGGTTACAATATACCGTTCACTCTTCACTCTCTGCTACAGGTGTTCGCGTTACAATGATCAAAGCAACTCTGTCTGTCCCACAGAATTTTGGCTCGAATTTATATGAGAACGATTCTCGCATGCTATCGAACATGGTAGATACTTCCACTAGATTGTTTGACATACACCAAACAGCGTGCCCAGCTCTTGTCCACATGAACTCATACATTCGTAACAGTATCAATAAACAAAAAAATAACAGTTGTAGACATCAGTGAAAAAGGAAAACTTGATTATGCTTCGTCGGGGTCATATTTAACGTCACTGCTATTTATTAAGCCACAATGAGATAAGAAAAAAACGTTGGTTTTGATCAAAAATCAATAAATATTATTATTTGCAAAAAAAAGTCTCCTCATCTAATGTAATTGATAACAAAATAATAATTTGTATAATCTCCATCTTTTTTATATTTAAATAAATTTGATGTAAGAAATGAAATACTCAGTGAACTACAAACAAACTTATAAAAACTATATCTTTGTATGTGTTTTACTTTTTCACTTTTTCCACAGAATAAAGCAATGTGGAACATTGATTAATGAACTCAGAGAGCTCCTGAAAGTTCCTACTTATATTCCACATGCAATGCTTTGTTGTGAATCTCTCCACTGTTCTTTAGAAGCATTTCTCGGTAAGATGGATGTCCACGTATTTTTTAACTACAGTTGTACTTCAATCGTCCGAACTTTGAATATAAAAATTACTTAAAAAATGGAAGAAATAAAGGACGATGTAAATTTACAGCAATTCGCTAAATTATGTTTTTCTCTCCGAAAAGCTAGTGTTAGCAGAAGATTTTATTAGAAATTTGAAGATTTTTCTCTCGTGAGATAGTATGAAAGATGAGACTTATAAAGATCGTACAGTCGCAGGCATCCAAAATAAAAAGATCAGACTTCTTAGGAGAGTAGGTTATATGATGAAGCTTTGAATATTATAGTCCCCAGTTAGCCAGAAGATGTAATTTTTTTCTCTTACTTGCTAAAAAAACAACCTACCCCAACCAAGATAATGGTTATTGTGGCCAAATATGATTTATAATGAGGTCTAAGTTAACTTAAGTTTATAAGGACCTTAAGAAGTGTACACGATTTATAAGTCATTCAAACAATTGTGTAAGCAAAAGATTTTGTACATGACTGGTTTGTAGTCTGGTGCTATTAAGGTTAAGGACACGTATTTTAAAAGTCGTGAGTTTGATTCTCGGCGTAGCAAAATAAAAAAAGATTCAAAATAATATGTTCTTCCACTGCCTTGAAAAATTAATTTACCTTAAAAAAGACGGCCTCCATATTTTTATCAATCCTTATAGAAAATGAGTTCTGCGCTTTCTTGCAACAACCAAGCTTCCAGAGCGCTTTTGAAGTGTGATTCATCGGAAACACCGCTCACCAAATAAACCATCCAAATCTATTTATTAAATTATTTGAATGGGGTACCAGCCCTCTCGGAAGCTGGTACACCCCCCACTTTACTGAAGTGGTTGGCGTAAGGCCAGCCCCCTTACTTGTAAAAATAAATAGGTCCACTAGCCATATGCAATCCCTTCGGGGATAACGCGGCAAGAAGTGACACTATATGTGTAGCTTAGTTGGTTTGCGTTGGGTCCGGTCTCGATTGATTCAACCACTATTAGTGTTATTCTATTATATATCCGCAGAAAACAGTGAATTTTAAATAATATTTTTTAGTGTTGATCTGTTAACACAGTGAAAGTCCATTTTTATAAATATTTAAATTAAAAATATAAATGGTAAAACATTGTTTTAATTCACTTTATTCTTTTTTTTTTTGCTCGAATATTTTCGCCTAATGAGGCATCTTCAAGAGCAGAATGGTTACCAGTGGTGGTCAGTGAATTTTAGGTTAAAAAAAATCCAAGATCCGTAGATCAGCTATGGATCAAATGTTTTGTGAATAAAGCGCTGTTGGTTTTTTTCTGTACTTAAGGAGAAATGAATGCTTACCTTGACGACGAGTCCTTCTATTTCTTGGTCGTATCTCAAAGCGAAGTAGAGTTTCCCACAGAACTCTAGCTCGGCGGAACTGTCGGTGGAAGATTGGCGGACCAGTTCATTCTTGTAGAGCTCAGGCTGCGGACAAAGCAAGAAGACAAGAACCTATTAGAAAAAGATTTTCCCGGAAAAGTCTGCAACAAGTAATTAGAGATATTTCCTTTCACTCAAAAATGTGTTTTTCTTAAGGGTTAAACGTTAATTAAAAAAATGTGATTATAGTAGGAATTAAAAAAATATTTATTATTGTTGTAAAAGTAATGCTTATTGTGATGAAGGGAGAGACATTTTTAAAGAGGATAAACATGCTTGATAATTTAAAAGAAGACAAGGAAAATGAATTAAAAAATGAAAAAAAAATCGAAAGTCGAAGTTTGAAATTTGAGTTTTGTTATTGAATTTGTAACGGAAACAACAAAAGGTGAAAGAAAAACATTGTGATTAAATAAAATCAGAAACGAATTCAGTTTTAAAAGAGGTTGCTGAGTTATAATTAAAATCCTTTTTTTTCCGCTTATCTGGGATGGAATTTTTAACTCATAAAATTCCATACCTCCGTACATTATCAAACAAAATTTATTGGTCATTATTATATGGGTATTATCCTTGTAATCTTACCTAAGTATTTATAAGAACACCTTATAATGCAAACGGTATGTTAAGGAAACCAGTTGTGGAAATTTAATTAAACTCAAATTTATTTGCTTTATCAAGGATACATAAAAATAAACTCAACCAAACAAAGACAACTGAAACTTTCTAGGAAATCACCTTTTATAATTTTTGGGTTCATTTGTTGTTCACTTGATAATGTGTGATAACACTTAAAGCGGTTGAGATTTTTTTTTCCTTATTAATTTAAAAATAAATTATTGTAATCTTACGAGTACAAACTTAACACCTATTTTGCAATATCATAAATATTTATTATTGCAACAATATTTCTCTTCAATCTTAACCACACTTTTCCCCACACACATAATCTGTAAAGGTTTTTCTATTACATTTTAGATTTCTCTTATTACTCACACAAAGCAGTCACAGAAAAAGCAAACCAGAATTTATCACTGCTGGTACATTGACAGCGAGGCAGAGATAGGAACAGTGCCCCTTAGTATAAAACCAACGTTCACACTCAACCATGGTGTTTTCTCAAAAAAAAATACAAAAACTTAAACGGAATCTCTAGGGAGTGTTTTAAGTTCCACATATTTTTGGCTAAACGCTATGGTTGAGTTAAAACGTGAAGTTTTACTTGGGGTATGGAACCTTGACCCAACATTCAACAGACAGATGAGTTCCTTCAGTGACCTACCCCTTTTTGTAATACATTACTCCAATCTTTTCCGTGTTTTCCTTTATTCTGTCTCTTTTTTTCTGCCTGCGCGTCATCTACTACCCGTCTTTTTAGTTTGTTATTTTAAGACGGCATTGAAAAAAAAAATAATCATATTTTGTAGATATGTCGTTTTTCCTACAAATTGAATGTGTAGTTGTTTAAAGAATGACATAGAACCTTCATAATAAAAATAAAATTCTGAATTTATACAGCGCCTTTTCATGATACTTGGTCATCCCAAAGGTGCTAGTACCATAGTGGTAAAACTGAGAAACAGGGAGAAACGTACATGAATATGCCTCCAGCACAACCTTTCAGGAGTCAAAACGAAAACATCCAAATTAAATTCTTTGTTTTAAAATCTGTGTCAAGGACAAAATTTGGGTACGTTCCTTTTACATATTTGCGTTCTATCGAAAATGTGTATTTGTGAATTTTAACAACGCTTGACCGAAAATTAGCATTTCCGTTACAAAAAGCTTAAACAGGTCCATTTGTGGTTCATGAAGAAATCAGCAGAGGATGCCATAATTTTCATAAATAACTGTAGCTGTAATTCTTTCACCTTTCCGCAAGGGATGGGTAGAGCTCCCACACAGTTGCCTCCATATCTTCCTATCCTTGTATAACTCTTTCAATTCAGTCATATCCATCAACTTTTCTTAAAGTTCTTCAATTCCATAACAAAATCCTTAATCTGATTAATCCATAATTGTTTTGATCGAACATTTCAAGTTCATCCTTTCACATTCCCTCTGAATGTATATTTTTTCCATGTCACGACGAATTGTTCAAAGATAACTCGTCCACAGACAATTCGTCACTGAGCAAATTTGTCACACGACATTTCGGTCATACACAATATAGATTATAGGTCCTTTCTTAAGCTCCATCAAAAATAATTTACTCTCCAAAAAATCTTGATAATTCGTGTAGTTTTGATTAATTTTAGTATTTTTTGATGGAGCTGTTTGTCGACCAAATGTTTTATGTGACCGATTTGTTGTGAAACCATTTTTTTCAGACTTGTATAATCCTTTCTTTTTAGATTTCCAAGCCTATCCATTATATTCTTTCATACCGTTTGAGGATAAATAAGGTAGAAAATAGAAGAAAAAAAAATAGATTGCCAATCATTGCAAAATTGATACAAAAAACTAATTAAACAATTTTGTATGATTGGTAGTTGAAAGGAAAAAAAAAGTTATTGACAATTAAAATTGTGTAGGACAATGGGAGGCTTTGTTTGAACCAGTTTTGTGACGGACAATGCTTGTAAATCGAGACTTTTCAGTTGGCTAACTTCATTAATCCGGTTGATAAGTTATCTCTTTTATTGAAGGCTCATCACTGATCCAAACAATGAGGGTTTTTGTATGGAAAAAAAACCACCAATCTGATCAAGCTCTTCATTGAATGGAATGAAAAAGAATGTAGAAATCTGTTAAGAGAACCTTCTGTACTTATATTTTCATCAATTATTTTCCCAATTATAGTGTTGTGGAGTTTTTCACTAACAAAAATACATTAAGACTGGTATATGAGTTTTGTAAAGAAAAGCAAATGAGCTCTCTATAGAGAACTTCAATTAGTTATGATTATTTCTGTCTGTGACCAGTCCGTAGCTCAGTGGTAACACTGCGGACTCTGAATGGGAAGGTTGTGGGTTCGATTCCCGGCGGAGCACAAAAAATATCGCATTTATATTTTCAAATTTGCTTTTCGCTGGGTTGAAAAATTCATAAAACCTTTACCAATGACCGGTCACCAAACGTCCATCCAGCCTTATAACAACTGGGTCTTGCTTGAGAATTGGTTTTTTGTAGCGACGACGATCAAGCTCGTAAAAAGGTCGATAGCTCAATCGGTAGAATGCTTGCATTCCATGCTGAGAACAAGGATTCGATCTCAAGGTTTACTCAGCCTTCACAAGAAATGAGAACCAGCCCCCCCGGGAGCTGGGAAACCCCCACTTCAACTGAAAGTGGTTGGTGTGAGGCCGACCCCCTTACCTGTAAAAATAAATAGGTCCCAAAGCGCCACATGCTACCCCTTCGGGGAAACGCAGGCAAGAAGTTACACTATATGTGTAGCTTAGTTGCGTTATTTCTTGATTAAAAAGTTAGTTATAGTTATAAGCTGAACAACCATACTATAAAAAAATGGCTCACTTTGCCAATGACACCCCTGTTTCAGAAAGGTTCCGCAAAAGTTGCATAAAAAAGTTTTAATTCAAATATGGAGGATGCTTATCGCCCCCTCCCCCAGTGTATGTTTGGCTTATATACCATTTGATTAAAAAATGACTTTCAAATGTTCTTGTCTTATGAATCACATTCCAACCAATCTGAGCTAAGAAAAAACGTAAAACACATTTATGTAAGACTGTAACTATAACTGTAACTCTGTCGCCATTCCGCTAGGGGGTGCCAGAGCCTCTGCAGAGTTGCCTCAATTTCGTCCTATCCTTACATACCTCTTTCAATTCATTCATATCCATCACCTTTTTCATGAATTCTTCTTTTACGCTCACTGTGTATATCCCATTCTTTCACAATCTGCTCAATCTGATCACTCCATACTTTCCTCGGTTGTCCTATACCTCTTTTTTCTTTCAAACTTCCTCATAATAAACTGACAAGTATAAATACTTTGTCAGTTTATCATCAACCGTTCTTTCCACATACCCAAACCATCTCATCACATGATTTTGTACCTTAACTTTCACATGGTCTTTGTTGGAGTTGTTTTTAATATTTTCATAATCAATTTGTAGCATTTATAAGACACACTATTCCAGTACACATACAAACATTGCTCATGTGAGATTTCCCCCATTGGACATAAGGCAAACAAGCATTAAGGTGATGCTATGAAGACGTACAAGAAGAAGTTATGTTTTACGGTAAAAGTAAGAATATAAAGTAATTTGGTACATAGGATAAAGAATATATGAAAAAATGTCTTAAGAAAGTCCCTTGTCTTGCTTTCATCTTTGAGAGAAAACTCCATTTCCAAGTTATCTAATAATTTAGTTCTGATCGGAATTTTCAATACTTTACATTCTTGGAAAGTTGGTTGGAGTTGTTGTGGTCTTACATGCTTAGTGTATTTAATATCATCATAGTAAACATACATGCTGTGGTATTAAAGCAATTAAGCTTTGCTAAAGTTTGCATACAATATTTTAGTAAAAGACATTTACGCTGAGAATTTTTCCCATCTAATATTCTTGTGAAAATATCAGGAATGTATGAATTTTGTTCTTAATTTACAATTTTAATGTTAAATTTAAACTTAAACTGTAGGTACATAACAGTTCACCCTTTTAAAAAAAAATTATGGCTGTTTTGTATTATCTTTATTTTTTCAATCAATATTTTTTTTTTCGTCTGTTTAATTGTCAATCTAATTGTTAATTGGTCCCTGCAAATGTTTTTTTTTTCGTTTGAATTAAAATCTCAATACTTTAAAATACACAAATAGATGAGATAAAGTAAAATAAAGTGAATTAAAACCATGTTTTACCATTTCAATTTTTTTTAAATATTTAAAAAATGGACTTTCACTGTGTTAACAGATCAACACTAAAAAATACAAAGTAAATTGGTGTGTACATTTTGAATTCAACGACTTTCTTGCTTTCACATTGATTTGTTTCCGAATTTTCATTATCTTGATAATTCTTATCCTCATAAAGTTCAGTGACATTGAGTTACGAAACGGCGCTAATATAGGAAATCATCATAATCATCATCATCAGTAAATTAATTACATGCTGTGATCTCATATCATTCACTTAGTAAATTTATTTTAATTTACAACAATGCTTTTGCACTGATAATATTTTATTCTTTACGAGCTTTATGCTTGCGTAGACCAAAAGCATTTTCTTTCCAAAACATATGAGAAGTAAGTACCAATAAATACGTCTTAATGGCATGTGTGTCTCGGAACAAATACTTCGACTGTAACCTTATACAACTCTGTCTGTACATTCTGCACCCCAAGTTCAAAGCTTAGTATTTTAACTGCACCATGGCGTTTTATGAAAAGATTGTAGAAACTATAAAAGCGCTATTGGTGAGCGTTTTGGTTTTAATACACTTTTGGTACAACACTCTGCTTGAGTTTAAACGTATACTTGGGGTGTTAAATCTTGAAGAAAGTCCAGTCACGAGTCAATTCCATTATCTACTTCACCAAGTATTGCATGTTCAAGAGATCAATACTGGGGAACTTGAAATTACTGATGTGCTACCAATATAAATGAGTACGTAGTTTTGAAATGACGTGAGGACCCTTCAGAATAGCTTTAAAAAAATCGTAAAAAAATGGAAATGGCAAAAATAAATATTATCTTACCGACTAAAAGAAATAAAATACGGCTGTTAAAAAAATGGTATACGTAAAATATACAATAAATAAAGAGACAAATGACTTAAAAATATTAAATAAACCTACTGAAAAAGTAAACTAAAAACGTTTATTTATCAGTCAATCGGTTTAACATCTTCGATATATTCCATTTTTATTTAATACCGAAAATATATGTATGGAATATTTTCCTTGACTTATAGGTTGGTATGAGGCTGACCACCCATACTGTAAAAAATGGTTCACTTTGCCGATGTCACCCCTGTTTCAGGGAAGGTCGGCAAAAGTTGTGGGGCTTATGTTCATTTGAGGTTTGGATTTTATTTGTAAGTACACATTCAGCATTTGTAAGCGCGAACTACACTTGTTGGTTTGTGGGCATACATCTGAGAGCTTTAAATGAATATATCCTTGCAACTTAGATTATAGATTATTATTATAGAATATTGATAGGATGTTGAAGAATAATTCTTTGCAAGGCTTATACTATCCTAATTGGGACGGTTTATAAGGGGATGTCTAATCTAAGTTGCAAAGATATGTAACATTGGGGATTCACATTATAATGCAATCTCACAAGCAGACATGTACAACTTCACGCTTGCACATGCCGCATGTGAACCTACAACATAACAACCCATATTTAAAATCAACTTATACCCTGCAACTCTTGCCGACCTTCCCTGAAACAGGGGTGACATTGGCAAAGTGAATCATTTTCTACAGCATGGGTGCTCAGCCACATGTAACTCTGTTTTCTTTTTTAATAGGCATAAATTAATTTGTGCACTGCATTCTTCTTCAAAAAAAAAATCATGATTCGCTCATTGGAGTGAATTTCCATGAATAAGTTGTAAGGCCTGAGGACCAGCTAGAGGACCAGGCCAGAGGACCAGCAACTGCATTTCCAGTGGCTGGTTCTCTGTCCTGGAACCACCTGCCACATCATGTGAGAGAGCTAGAGGACCATGGAAAGTTCCGGAATGCACTGAAGACAAGCAAATTTCTGGCATCATTTACACAAGCGTCTTGGAGTGACTACATCACGAAACGGCGCTATAAATAAATCATCAACTCATCATCATTATCTTGTAAGAAATTGCATACTTTGTGTGCAATATTTTCTTCAAATTTTGCCAGCCAAGGGCGTGCATTGTCATTAATTTTGAGTGTACACCTCAGTACCTCGCTAAAGCACTTTTCACTCAATTTAGTCACAAATTATTACAACCCAGCTGGCAATGAGAATGCTCTCTAGGCTGAAAATATCGTTTGATCGCTGTAAACTTTACACTAGACTAATTATCGTAAAAAATGTTATTGTGCATAGAATTCAGTATAATGCTGAAATCGTCTGAGCTGCATAAAATACGTACTTATAAGAAAACTCTTGATGCTTTTCTAAGAAAATCTTGTAAGGTTTTGGAGCATTTATTCTGTAGTACAAAAATATTGATTTTAGTTTATTACGAGATAATATTTCAATGTTAATTATGGGTTCTTGGAAATACTAGACAAGTTTGGGAAACATTGGATAGAAATAAGGTTTATTATCATTGAGTGCTGTTAGAACAACTGGTTGAACAAACTTTCACCGTATAATAACAAATCGATAATCTTAGTTGCAAGGATATGTAAACATTGAAGATTCATGCAAATCAGCTCGTCCTGTCGGTAGTTCAGTCGGTAGAACGCTTGCGTTCAAAGGTAGAGGGCTAGGGCTCGATATTTACAAAGCGTATCAAAAATGATTTCCTGTTTCGGTGTTTATTTAAGGCCAAAAGTGAAGGTATCAAAACGGTTTAATCAGCCTTCAAAATAAATGTGGACCCTGAAATCTTCGACACGGAAATGAAGTAGTTAGCGAAACTTCCATTTTTAAAGCATTTTTTCTTCAAAGAACACTTTCAAATGAGATCGTCTTTAAAATCACATTTTACACAATCTGGGATAAGAAAAAAACGTAAAAAATGTTAGTATGAGTTATTTTTAATATTTTTAAAATGAACTTATAGTATTCATAAGACACACTTTGGTCCAGTACACATACACATATTGCACAGGTGAAATTACGTCAGTTGGAGTTAAGACAAACAAGCACTTAGGTTGATTCTATACAACTCACATGTACAGGTAAAGTGCATTTTTCAATAGCACATCTTTAAACAAAAGATAAAATAATAGGTTGCATACATGTAGTTAATAAATGTTCCATAGATATATAATCTAATTTAAGAGACGCCTGGAGTGATATGGAGGAGCCCTATGTCCAGCAGTGGACAAGAAGTGGCTGACTAAGTAAGAAAGTAGATATTGAATCTATAATCTAAGTGCATGCCCACAAACAGACGCGTGTAAGTTCGCGCTTAAAAATACCTGCAAGTCCTGCAACGTTTTCTAACCATCCCTGAAACAAGGGTGACATTGGCAAAGTGAAACATTTTTTACACTTTAGGTGCTCAGCCTCGTACCAACCTAGAAGTCAAGGAATTGGAGACAATTTAATAATAACGAACAAAATATATTTTTGTTTTATAAATCAAGTACCTACGCACCTTTTAATCAAAGAAAAGTCGGAAAGAAAGCAATTGTATTAACGCCGGCATTTTCTGGAAGCATTTCCAATCAATTGAAACTCGCAGAAAGAAACAATATCTTTGTTACAATATTTGACATTTAAATTTCAGCAGGTGGGCCGTGGATTTTTTCTGCGCAGAACTCTCAACAGAAATTGAAAAAGTTTTTTGCAAATTCAATTCCCGCCAACGGTCCCGGCTGGGTATCTTGTTTCTTTTAAATAAATGAAGCATTCGCTGCTTGTAATCGTTCATTTCGCCAAAATTAACAAAGACGCCAACTTTTGTGTACCGTTGTTCCGACTTGGCGCGCTCGTCGCGTCTAATGAGATTGAAATTTCCCGTGAAATTCACAACTAATTTCCAATTAAATTGTCATCAATTTCAGCTTTTAATTTGCCTTGAGATGTTTTGTTTTTTTTTTCTGTTGATTTAATATTTTTAAATCTTTTTGACTTAATATTTTGCAAGCACGAAATTGTACGTGCCTGTTTATGAGAATGCATATAATGTGACTCCCCAATGTAACATATCTTTGCAACTTAGATTAGATTTAGAATAGATAATTACATTTTTATCCTTTGTTTTCTTATGTATATAATTTGTGTATTTAAAATGGCTAGTCACGTTTTGCACCCTCCGCGTGACTAGGCTGGAATACAGAAATGATCATTATTGTGTTTTATTTTTGACCACTGTTTCTGTGTAAATCACGCCTCAAGAGCTCTCTACGAGCTGGGTTTTTGATATTTGTTGATCAGTTCATCTATGATAACTGCACAGTAAGAGTGCATACTGAGAATGTGGACGACACCAACTAAAAGTCAATTAAACTTCACTTTTTTTTTTACAATTAAAACATCCCATCTATTCCTTATGGTTGAGCTTGAAACAATTTGAAACAATAAAAAAAACATAAAAAATTATATAAATATTTAAAAATATAAATGGTAAAATATTGTTTTAATTCACTTTATTTTATTTGTTTATGCTCGAATATTTTCGCCTAATGAGGCATCTTCAAGAGCAGAATGGTTCATTAGGCGAAAATATTCGAGCATAAACAAATAAAATAAAGTGAATTAAAACAATGTTTTACCATTTATATTTTTAAATATTTATAAAAATGGACTTTCACTATGTTAACAGATCAACACTAAAAAATATTAAAAAATTATAAATTATAGGTACTAGATAAGATGAAATTACATGGGAAATTACAGTGATAAGGATGTGAGGAAATTAATCAACATTAATGTGTCTAATAGCGATTTCATTGAATTAGCTACAACTTGGAGTTAACTTTCAAATTTCGTTAATAAAGCGTAATGACTTAAGTTTCTGGGAAACAGAATTATCTTATAGTATACAGAATTTACCCCGTATTATTGCGCCTGCTGCTAGTCAAGATAAACATACGGAATTCTTCTTCTTCTTCCTCCTAAACCTTTCTTAGTCCACTCCTGGACCTCCTCCAATCGTCTCCATTCTTGTCAATCGGCTGCTGTGTTCAGCCATCCTCTGCCTGCAGTTCCCTTGATGTCGTCCAGCCACCACGGTTGGGGTCTCTCCACTCCCTGTTTGGACATCCTGGGTCGCCACTGCACGATCCTTTTCAGCCACCTGTCATGGTCCTGCCTTGCGACGTGACCAGCCCAGCGCCACTTTAAGCAGACCACTCGCTGTATAACATCAGTGACAACAATGCGACTAGGGATCTCTTGGTTTGGAACCCTGTCTCTGAGGCTGATTCCCAGCATCCTCCATTCAATAACCTTTTGGCACGTCCTCAGTCTGTTGACGCTAGCCTGAGTTAGTCCTGTGGTTCATTGTAATTTCTTTGCATCACATGTACATTTCATTACATCTATCTACCTATAATGTATAATCTAAGCTGCAAAGATTTGTTAACATTTAAGGCTCATATTAAATGCATGCCCACAGCCAAGCACATGTAGGCTCGCGCCTACACATTCTGCATGTGTGCATACAAATAAGCAAAACAACGTGTACATTTCAGTACATTACTACATGTTCATTTCATTACATTACTACATGTTCATTTCATTACATTACATTACATGTACATTTCATTACATATATTACATTACATGTACTTTTCATTACATTATATTAGATTACATGTACATTTAGACTTTTTACATGTACATTTCATAACATTATATTACATTACATGTACATTTCATTACATTATATTACATTACATGTAAATTTCATAACAATACATGTACATTTCATTACATTATATTACATTACATGTACATTTCATTTCAATACATGTACATTTCATTACATTACATTACATGTACATTTCATTACATTATATTACATTACATGTACATTTCATTACAATACATGTACATTTCATTACAATACATGTACATTTCATTTATTAAAAAATCCTAGATTGTCGTGTTTGGTCCTAGATGACACTTTATCATAACATTGGCAACTTAGCTGATACCATAAAATTACTACTACAAGCGAACTCGTAACGATATTTTAAGAACAATATTGGTTTGTAAACACAATCGATAAGTTCTTCGTCAAAAGAAAATATTATGCTTTAAGAAGTTTTCACTTTGGGAAAGATATTCTTAATAATTAATTAATACAATCTCTAACGAGGAGAGTGTTTGTCTGACATATTCTAATAAGTACTTACTTGTTACAAGAAAACTTTTTTGACGGTGAAATAATTTCAGAGAAAGATTTATTTTGTGAGTTTGTAGGAAATTAATAACTACGCAAAGTGATTTGAATTAAAAAGAACCTTCTTCGTAATAATGATTATTTTTTCATTTCTGGAAATGGACTTTCCCATTTAGTGGAATTTTATTATATTTGTTCTAAAATTTACTTCAAAATCTAAGTTGCAAAGGTAAATTCATATTTTAGATTAATATTTAATTTATGCGCACAAGTAGACTAAGCTTTCGCTTAGAAATGCTTCATGTTTAAATCTAAACCTCCAATGAGTATAAGTATTTTAAGTCTTGCCCCAATGTGCTTAAACAAGGGAGACAAAAGCAAAGTGAATCAAGTATTACAGTGTACTTTCTTAACAAAAATCTGACAAAAAACAAGTAAATGAACTCAGCATTATTGTGAAATTAGTTTTTTTTTCTGGCCGAGCAAAAGCCACACTTGTATTGGACTTGTCCTAAGCAACCCATAACGAAATATTTGTGTAAATTTCCCCGAGCAACTCGACCGTGAGACGTGGGATTAGATGTGAAATATGGATTACAGATTCTTCCTTTGTTGTATTTAAATATACGTATAGTAAAGGATAAGTACTATTCCCTAAATATCAAATATTTTTAATAGCCTGTCTTTTGTTGTTTCGACCTCAACCTTCGTCAAAGCTGTACAAAATATACCCTGGACAAGAAAACAGCATTAGCGCAACATCAAATATGGTATATTGCGTACCTGGTTTACTTTAAATAGGAATAAGCTAAAGTTAAGGTAGGCTACACGTACTAGCAACATCAAAGGAACGATTCAAAGAATATTAGAAGGCACAATAATGTTGCTTTTCAGCGGAAGCTTGAAGCAAAGTTTACAATATTTACCAGTGTAAAAGATTATTAACATAATACGAGTACATTAGACTAAAATATGGCTCGATCTGCATTTAATCTATTATCTAAGTTACAAAGATTAAATGTTTACCCACAAGCTGGCACATGTATGTTCCCGCTTACACATACTGCATGTGTATTAAATTTTTAATGCATGTACAATGCATTTCCATAAGCAGACACATATAAATTCGTGCTTACAGGTGCCGCATTTGGACTTACAACATAAAAACCCAATGTAAAATGAACATACACCCTGCAACTCTTACTGACCTTCCCTGAAAGAAGTGTAACATTTTTTTTATAAAAAAAAAAAAAAGATTTGTGAAGAGGAATGCAATTCACCAACCTATTCTGCCTGGCCAGAAACACGTATTATTATCACCAATGAATAATTCATAATTGTTTTTTTTTAATTGATTATTAATTAATAATTACCCAATATCATCTGTTAAACCAGGGTCAAAGTTATGGTCAAATGACCAACCAAATCGAACCAACGATACTCATGGTTACTCTATTCCAAGCACGCTAGAAAGATCGGGCCACTTGGCCCCCTCGGCTATAACACCGACTGTAACATAAGCGAAGTGAACCATTTTTTTTACAGAATGGATGGTCAGCCTCATACCCACATAGTCAAGGAAAGTGTCCTTATATGAAAAGGGAGTTGTAGTCTCAGGGAGCCGTACACATCATAGTTTCATAAACATCATCTTTTACACTTCACTTTCACGCTGAAGAAGCCCATCGCAGACATGGGAAAAACGTCCGGAAGCTCCAGCTGCCACATACCACGGCAGCGGATCACAGAAAGCAACTCTCCAGCGTATCCTTCTATAAATGCAATACATATTTTTTGCAATGCTGAACCTAATTATGGCCAACATATGTTTTCATGCATATTTTTTTTCTTCCATAATTTATTTGTTGTTCATCTAAAAGCATTTTAAGGAATATTTTTCTTAAACCTAATATTTTCAAAATGTGAACCATGTATGTGAGTTCAAGGTTATATTTTAATTGGTAAACCAACTCAGCTTAAAATGTTCCTTTTCGAAATATGCTGCCTTTGTTTAATAATAATGGGAAAAAAAATTGTACTAATATTCAGACTTCGTAATATCAGCGCAAGGTTGATACGGGAAAAAGCCCTCTAGCAATATAAAAGTAACCGGAGTATCAACATTGCCTGTAAACTCAATCATCGCGTAAACATAATATGTATGAAAAGTAAAACACTCACTAGAGACGCTTTTGTATATTTCATAGATCTTTTCTTTTTACAAATCTCACGCTGTGATTGAGTTTTTAGGGAAAGCTTTATACTCATGATACAATGAATCCCGGCAAAGATGATAATTATTTTCAAATTGTAAATTTATTTCAAATACCATATTTGACACAACATGTCAAAGAATAAAACAAGGTTTTTGTTTTTGTTTAAATCTTGTTTTTCAAGAAGTGACAGTAAATTTTGAATATAACAATGTACAAACAAAAAAAAAAATTCGACATTTTATTTTTAGTTTCAAACGTAGTTTTTTGTATCCAAATTTAAAGAACATAGTAGTGGAAAACACAAATTTAATGTTGTATTTCTATAAGTACGACTTTTATTTCTTTATTTAAATTCATATATATATTTTTTTTTTTATCTTTATTAAAAGAAGTATGCTTAGATGGTTTGGACATTTGGAGAGAATGAATGAGGAAAGACTGACGAAGAAAGTATATGCTGCGAGCATTGATGGATGCCGTGGACGAGGAAGACCGAGAAAGGTATGGATGGACCAAATTTTCGAAATAGCGAATGAATGGGATATCCAGAGTCATAATAAAAGGAGAGCTTGTATGAAAAAGGTTATGGCTCTGGATGAAATGAAAGAAGTATGCAAGGATCGAAAGAAATGGCGGTTGATCTGTAATGCTGGCTGTTAAAGCTGAGGCTTTTAAATTTAAAAAATATGTGTTGTAGTTTTTTAATTTTTTACTGTTTAATTGTTTAGAATTTATTTGTTTTATATATTTGATTGTATTAATTGCTTGTACTCCTTGACTGATAGGTTGGTATGCGGCTGAACACCCATACTGTAAAAAATGGTTCACTTTGCCAATGTCACCCCTGCTTCAGGGAAGGTCAGCAAGAGTTGCAGGGCTTATGTTCATTTGAGATTGGGGTTTTTATATTGTAGGTCCACATGCAGCATGTGTAAGCGCGAAATTATGCATGTCTGCTTGTGGGAATGCATTTAATATGAATCTCAAATGATACATATCTTTGCAGCTTAGATTTAGATTTCATTTCAATAGGTTTTGTTTCCTGCGAGGAAAACAAATATATTATTTAAAAAACAAATGGTTGCTCTGAACTTTAAATAAATCGGCAATTTATTTAAAAAAACATAATGTTTTTGTGTAACTTTATAATCAATTCATTTTTTAAAAATAATAATGGTGCACTCAAAAACGTTATATAAATAACAATACATTGAATGTTTAAAATTATATTTGTATGTTTATATTTAAGAGAACAAAAACAATAATGAATATTCATAGAAAGTTGTTTTTTTAGGCGAAAGGTCCTTGACTTAAAGGTTGGTATGAGGCTGACCGCCCATCGTGTAAAAATGGTTCACTTTGCCAATGTCACCCTTGTTAAGGGAAGGTTGGTAAAAATTGGGGGGCTTATGTTCATTTGTAATTTAGATTTTAATTTGTAAGTATACAACAAGAATTTGTAAGCTTGCAGGCATGCAATAATTATGAATGATGCAACTTATGTTAATATGAAAGTTAGGTTTTTTTAAGAACCGTGTGAAACAAAATACAGTATGTGATGAAAAGCCGTAGAAGACTATTTTGTATAGCGAAGGGTGGTATATACCAACTCAATATGACATAAATATTAACTGTATTGCGTAGAGACCTATTTTATATGGCGTAGGGTCGTATATACCAGTTTAGTATGGCGTAGATACTTACTTTGTATCGCATAGAGTCGTATTTTATATTATTTGTTAGTTGGGTAACTTGTTCTAACACTACTAACTCAATACTCGTGTAAAAGTTATCTGCCGTAAATAAATCAATATAATGCATAAACCAACTCAGTATGGCGTAGATACTTCCTTTGTGATGGCATATCATCGTACATTATATACCAACTCTGTATGGCGTAGAGGCCTAGTGAGTAAGTATGGCGTAGACGCTTCCCACGTAAAGCGTAGCATTGTTGTGGGCGTTGAGTTGACGAGAGTTCAACTCTAAATAGAAGGCGGAAAAAGCCGATATTATGAAGGCATGAAAAGACTACATTAACAAGGACCGGCAAGACTGTTATGTGGGAACCAAAAAACTATAGTCTAATATTACCAAAATACTTTATTATTAACAGACCAAAAAATTGCATAACAAAGATACCGAAAGACTTCATTTTATGAGTAAATACTTTATAATACATCAACCAAAGGCCAAAGTAGTATACAAAATCACAAATTACAAATCTAAGTTATAAAAAAATGCTACTAAGCTACACATGTGGCGTAACCTATGGCCGCGTTTACCCCGATGCGGTTGCATGTGGCTAGTAGAACATATTTATTTTTACAAAAAAGGGGACAGCCTTACGCCATCCGCCTCAGTTAAAGTGGGCGTTTCCCAGTTCCTAAGAGGGCTGGTACTCATTTCTTGTGAAGCCCGAGTAAGCCTTGCCGGTATTTTTTTGGGGTGTGAAATAAACACCCTCGGTGGGATTCGAACCTGAGCTCTCTGCATGGAATGCAAGCACTCAACCAACTGAGATATCAACCGAACTTAGTTAAACCGTCAATAAATTTGTACATTGAGATGGTCTGTGATGATTGAACGGCGCCACCGGAAATAAATCATCCATCATCATCATTATCAAGATACCAAAAACCTACATTTTAAAACGATAATAAAGATCTTTTATAATATTCATATGAAAATGTTTTTTTGTCGAATACTGTTTCGGTGTTAATCACAGATCAAGAACCCTTGTAAGTTTTTTCACCAGTCACCTAGAAACCCAGTTGCTGTGAGGCTGGATGAACCTTTTTTTACCGGTTTTTGATAAAGGCAGCTGAATTGTTCATCACAACAGCGCGCAGCGGTGAGATTTTTTATGCTCCACCTGGAATCGAAACCCCTACTTTCCAATTACGAGTTCAAAGCTTTAACCACTATATTATCGACCAGTCAATGATATTGTTCAATTTGATAGCTGTACAAAAGGTTGATAATATCAGGGTAGTAACATAATGAATATCAAGAGTGTTGAATAAGTAATGCCGTAAAATGAAAACTGAGAGAAAATAAGGCCTCTCTCAATAAGAACAAAGGGACGGTCTCTATTGGAATTCGGCGGAAAATAAATTATTCATGCTTTTGTTTTTGATGCGGGCTGCTGGCAAAATAAGTAATGAAAAGATAAATAGGTTGTGTTGGAAATATCGTAAAATAAACGTATTGTAGGATTATTAATTATTGGATTTAATGAGAGTTTTTAGAGTTTGTGTATTCACACAGTGAAAATCCATTTTTATAAGAAATTATAAAAACTTAAAAGAACACAGACTTTTATTTTCACAAATTGAGTGTTTATTTCACCTCAAGTACTTTCGACTTGTTCACGTCATTATCTAGAGGACCACAAAGAGACACTGAGTGTCCTACAACAAGTCGAAAGTACTTGAGGTGAAATAAACACTCGATTTGTGAAATTAAAACTCAGTGTTTTGTAAGTTGCTATAATTTCTTATAGAAGTTAATCATACTTAAAGATAAACTGGTATCAACTGTGTGATATGCATTGTAATATAAACAGCTGAACCCTTTTTTCCAAATCAGTGCCATAAAACATCAAAGAAATATAATTTTTACTTCTTATTATTCTCTATTTATTTATTACTCTTTATTATTTTTACTATTTATTATGTTCCTTGACTTATAGGTTGGTATGCGGCTGACCACCCATGCTGTAAAAAATGGTTCACATTGCCAATGTCACCCCTGTTACAGGGAAGGACGGCAAGAGTTGCAGGGTGTATGTCCGTTTGAGATTGGTTTTTATGTTGTAGGCTCACATGAGGCACGTGCAAGCGCGAACTTGTACGTGTCTTGGTTGTGGGAATGCATGTAATGTGAATCTCCAATGTAACATATATTTGCAACTTAGATTAGATTAGATTAGATTAGATTAGATTAAAGTAGGTATTGTGTGTATCTTTTATTCGTTACGGAAAATATTCTGAATATTATACAATGTTGGAAATATTAAGATTTGTTTGCATCCTTCTCGACGTATGTATATGTTAAGCAAACAAATATTTTGTGATTGGCACTAGATTATAGATTAAAGTGCCGTTATCTCTTTAAATACATGCCGCCAAATCTCGTCAAAGAAGACTCCATCCGTGTTGCGAAATACGTGTTTTTCTATATCACGGTTCGTAGAATCGGTTTTGAATCTTACATACATATACACGAGTCAAAATTGTTTTAAAATATAAGTAGCTGAAACTACCATAATTTCGTTGTTGCTTTCTAGATTTTATGTGGAAGCCTTTTTCATTTTTAAGGCATGATAACCGGCCTAACCACTCTTGAAGTGGTTAGGCCGTGGCTCACTAAAGTTCCATCCAGCCTTACAGCAACTGGGTCTTGCTTGAGAATTGGCGCTTTCTACAGCGACGAACGAGCTCGCAGAGGGCTCTTGAGGTGAATAAATCAGCCTATTTTTTTTTTATCAAATGTGTTGTGAATGACCCTGAAAGATGTGTACACGTGAACTATAATCTAAGTTGCAAAAAATGTTATATTTGAGATTTATATTGAATGCATTCCCACAAGCAGACACGTATAAGTTCGCGCTTAAGCATGCACACAAAAACAGCACTCACCAAATAAATCATCCTTTTATTATTATTATTATTTTAATAAATAAATACAAGCGTTTTAGATCTATCGATCATCTTCAGGAACAATCCGGTTAGTGTAAATTTTCAGTGTTAATACACAAACCATACAAAATATAAATAAAATGAGTTGTGAGTGGAAAAAGCACTTCTATCAACTCTTTCTATTCATTAAGTTATTGACACTTTTTTACACTTTAACTTTAAAAATATGATACAAAGTTAGAGATTACATATCGTTGTGTTACATAAAAGATAATTTCAGTTAATTATAAGTAATAATTATATAATTATTGTGAAATTAAACTACGTTTTAGAAAAATGAATCTTTATATTACGTCTCTCATCTTTACTTTAAAAGCCATTAACGTAAACAAATTTGCAAGCGAAAATGAGTCTGTAACTTCTGCAGCCATTTAAATATTAAATTGATAATTCGGACTCTGTTTGACTTGAGATTCTGAAAATTAATTTAGTGATTATAAACTTTGCGTTTACCCACTATTATACGGTTTTTATGTTGTTATAAACCATCAAGACAAAATTGTATTTCAATTTAATAGAACCCCAAAGAAGTCAGATAATTTTTGCCCAAAAAATTAATCTTTTTAAGGTTCTTGCGTTTGTAAAGAAAGCAGTGAGTTAAAATTGAATGAAAACTTCTTGAGAGATGATTTTATTGTTTATTTTTTTTAATCAAAGTCAATTTTCACACGACGCGACGTTAGAAACTTTTTTTTCAAGGGCAAATAAAAGCCTCATTCGCATGAAAGTCATTTGAAATTCTTGTCCTTAAATGTATGTTTTTCTTAACATTGCTACTCCATTAAAAATGACGCAACTTAAAAAAAATGCATATCAAAAGTTCACAACTAAGACACGTAACAAGATGATATTCCATCACGATTTTTCGTTCTTAATTCATATTTTTATCAGTTTGACCTTGCCAACAAATCTCCTGAAGGTGCTGGTTAAGACGCTGCCATAACTAAGATGAAACTTTAAATGGATGCCATCAACTTAAAATATCTTAACCTTTTTATAAACATGTTCAGCGACCACAATTCTAAGTAAACTTCTCTGACTTCTTCAGATTCAAATATAACCTTCCATAGATGATTGCTACGGATTCGTTTGACGTACAAATGTAATACAATTTACACTCTCGTCTGCTAATCCTTCAGTATCAGCCACAGTCGAGCCTGTACACAGCCGTACACCAAGTATAAAACATTACATTCAAACTCAACCATAACGTGCTTCAATAAATGCTTAGGAACTTAAACGCCCACTACGTACTCTGTCTTAATTTCTATACATTTTCTAGTAAACGTAGTAGTTGAGATTAAACGTAGAGTGCTACGTAACGTCAAGGCTTCGTCTGTCTAACACATAAAGTCGTAGCTAACTACGATTTGTAGAAGGGCTTAGGAAAACCGAGAACAGATGATGAACACATATTGTTTGCGCCTGAGAGGGAATGATGTTTGTGTTCTAGAATTAAACATTACTTTGTGAGATTTGCGGTTATGTTAGATAACATTTCAAATTAAATAATAAAACTAATTATATGATTATATTTTATATTCGATTGTTGTATTTATGATATTATCTGGATAATATCATAAATACAACAATCACTGGCTAACACATGCGGCATGTGTTAGCGCGAAATTATACATGTCTGCTTGTGGGAATGCATTTGATATAAATCTTCAATGATATCTATCTTTGCAGCTTAGATTAGATTAGATTTAGATAAGAAATGAAAGAAGTTTAAAAGGACAGGAAGAAGTGGCGGCTAATCTGCAATGGTGATTAGTAATGTTGGCTTATTCATTTATATTACATTTATTTTGTTTAGGGAAGTTTTGACTTTTTTTTTGTATAGATTTCTTTTTCAGGTTTTGTTGTTTTTATATACTTCAATGGTATTTATTATTTATATTCCTTGACTTATAGGTTGGTATGAGGCTGACCACCCATACTGTAAAAAACGCTTCACTTTGGCAATGTCACCCCTGTGTCAGGGAAGGTCGGCAAAAGTTGTAGGGTTTATGTTCATTTGAGGGTTGGATTTTATTTGTAAGTACACATTCAGCATTTGTAAACGCGAACTACACGTGTTTGTTTGTGGGCATGCATTTGATATGAACTTTAAATGTTAATATATCTTTGCAACTAAGATTATAGATTATTATAGATATTTTCTATTTTCGTTATAAAAGAACAATGCTTGCCAGCCAGACTCAACAACTTAAATAAAGTTGTCGGAGATAGGAATTTGTAACAATACAATAGAAAAAAAATCATGATTCCTTCTATATATTTTGTAAACGCTTTAACACGTATATTTTTTTTGCTTCACCGTGGATCGAACCATGTTAATTTTCTTTACACTGAAAGAGAGCGTTTTTTCTAAAAAAATAAAAATTTGCAAACTGTATTTGCAAAAGACAATAAAACGTGAACAATTTACAAATGAAGATCCCTTGCATAAGTCAATAACCTTCTATTTTTTTTACAACAGAACCAAAATATCATAAAAAATAACTAAAAATATATTTATACCTTAAAAAATCTTTTTTAATTTATCAGTCCATTACTGATTTTAACCTTTTTCACGCGGAATGATGAAAATAACGTATAAATAAAAACAGGTAAATGACTCCCGGACCTTCAAATTAAACCTTCATTATATTTGACCTTCCTAATTGACGAGTCTACAATATCACCTGTTATTCATAGACCTCTTTATACACAAAAGCAAGCTTTTAGCTTCAAAGACAAAAAACAACTTGAAGATGAAATGAGATGTCTATGAATTTGAATGAATTTTGAATAAAAAATAAAAATTCAAACGTTAACCAATTATTTGACGCGTTTACTGAAAAGAATTTAGTAATTTAAAAATTGAATTTCAATGTAATTTTAAAATTTAATTCACGTTTATTTAAATTTGTAAATTAAAAATGACAGTACACGTAAATACATTTTTAAATGAAACTTTTGAAGACAGTATTAAAAGATTTTGTTGCAAAAATAAAAAAAAAGAATTTTGACATTGTACGAGGATTGAAAAAATATCTCCAATCTATAAGATGGTTATTTTCAAATTATATTCCAAATTATAATTGTCCGATCAATAGCTCAGTTGGTAGAGTGCTTGCATTTCATGCCGAGAGCACCTGACCAAATGCCGTTGAGGATGTGAGAAATTATTTCCAATTTCGTTGTTTATTTCTAACGCAAAATAAACTACCGGCAAGGTTTACTCAGCCTTCATAACAAATGAATATCAGCCCCCTCAAGAGCTGGAAAACCTGTAGTTAAACGGAAGTGGAAGTACCTGTAAAAAAGTTTCACTCGCCAGATGCGAGCCCTTAGGGAAAAACGCGGTAAGACATTACACTATATGTGTTGCTCAGTAGCGTTTTATAATTGTAAAATTAGTTTGTATACATAAGCTTTCATGTAATTTTGAAAAAAGTGCGATTTTTTTTCAATTTAAAGAATACAAATATAAACCCATAATTCCTTGAGAGGTTCATATAAAAATGAACAAATTGACAACGAAAAAAATAAGCAGATATCAGCCATGTTGAAATTTGAGAAATATTTTTTTCACATTATATTCTTGAACTCATTGAAATCGAAAAATCTAAAAATGATTGATTTTTCTCGGAACCTTGTAACAAGCTCGTGAATTCCCTTACATATAGATTTTTTAAAATAACCAGGAAAATATAATAAAGAAGAGAAAGTACACGTGCCTGTCTGATTGTTCCCGAAGGATACAAAAGTCATTTTCAATCATCATATTTTGCTCTGTTGGTAACAATATATTTCTTCTGGTGAATGCAATTTGGTGTAACTATGTGAGTATTCATTTTCACAATGGCAAAATTTTTCATAGCACCCATTCTCAAACGTAACTATATAAGCTGCATATAGTGTATTTTTTTACCGCGTTGTCATGTGTGGCAAGTGGAACTTGTTTGTTTTTACAGGTTAAGATCCAGACTTACATGAAACAAGTTAAGCTAAATTTTGAGTTACGTTGCTCCCGAACGCGGAGTAAAAAACCAGAGAAATATATGTCAAACCGGGAAAACCTTTCTGACACTCTTAGTGGGTGTTGAACCTGGGTCTTCTGACTTAGTACTGAGACCCCAAGTTTACTGAGCGATTGGTCTGATAGAACATTTTTTGTTACGCTTTTATATACCATCGTTGTATTAAGTGTATGATATCTACGTATGATTTTACCAGAAATGGAAAATAATCCGGTCGATGCTCAGTTGGTAGAGTGCTTGCATTACATGCAGAGAGCTCGGGTTCGAATCCCACCGAAGGTTTCAGAAACAATTTCTAGTCCCGGTGTTTATTTCAAAACCAAAAATAAAATATCAGCAAGGTTCACTCAGCCTTCACAAGAAATGAGTAAAAGTCCCTGCGGGAGCTGGAAAACCTCCGCTTCAACTGAAATAGTTGGTGTAAGGCCGGCCCCCTTACTTGTTTCAATAAATAGGTTCTATCCGCTACATGCAAAACTATTCGAAGATAACTTTGCAAGAAATTGCAATATGTGTTTAGCTTAGTTTCGTTCCGTTGGGGGAGCAAAAAAAAAATCATAAATTCATCTGAGTGAAACCGAGTCTCGCTTTTGTATTTTCATCACGCATGAAAAACAAGATCCACCCGCTGTACATAATGTTATAATTATTTACCCCGCATAGCGCACACGATCCGGTAATGTTGGCCGAGCCGTTTTTGCACCCCGACCAAAACAATTACCTTAATTAAAGTATTCCGACTGGCTGCCCCACCTCTGGGCTAATGTCACGTTCATTTAGGCAAGATACAAGGCCAGAACGAGATACAAAGGATAGAGATACAATCCCGGGGCAAGATACAAAGGTAAGGTACAACGCCAAAGGTAGATAAGATACAGAGGGTTGAGTTTTCCACTAATTGTGAGGGATAGAACATTCCAGTGTTCCTTCGGGGTATTTGTCAATAAATGTGATTTATTACTCGGCTTAGTGGATTAACTTGTACTGTCTTTTATATTGTTTTATACCTGATAGCATGCGGTAAGTATATGTACTTATCAAAATAATAATATGTAGGTAGTTGTCTTGGTGGATATTTCAGCTGTTTACAGAACGCTTACGTTTAATGCCAGAGGGTAAGAGTTCGAATCCCATCAAGAAGGTCAAAAAGATTTTTCATTTCTTTATTTATTTCAAATCTCAAATCATAGTACCGGCAAGGCCTACTCAGCCTTCAAAAGAAAATAAAATCTGCTTCCTTGAAAGAATGAACGCCTAACTTTCATGTTGAGTTGTGGTCGTAAACCTGCCCTCATACGTAAAGTAAAATCAAGTATTTTCTCCGGTTAGCATGCCTTCAAGGTTCAGGGCCTCTCGCACCACAATCCTCCAGGACTCTCTGTTTTGTGCCGTTTCGCTCCATGGTCTCCGTACTTCCAGAACTTCGCGTTGGCTCAAAATTGTCTGCCCACCGTATTTTGAGATGTTAGAGTAGTCTGAGACCAGAAACGGCTCCATCCAAGGCACTACCTCCTTACATTTAAAAAAATACCCCCCATGTCAGCTTTTCAGGGACAATACGATAAGTTGCACTACATTTGCATCTTAGTTACATTGTTAAATGATGTGTTGTAACTTTTTAAACACGACATGCATTCAGTTTGGACAGAAAGACAGAGGACAGAAACGGACAAAGGCCCAAGAGAGCGAAGGCCAAAGCTCAATATGGATTGAAGTGCCATTGAAGAAGAAAATGGAATGTGTCAAATCCATTGCAATATATAAAAATGTTGTATTTTTTGGATGGTCTTACCTTGATGAGTCCAATGGAAGAGTCGGCGCGCTCCAGGCTGCAGATGCTGAACTGGATGCTGGGCAGATCCAGGCGGTGGGAGAGCTGGCGCTGGAAGGTCTGGTGCCTGGTGGGGACGATGGGCAGGGTGGTCTGCCGCAGCACCTGCTGAAAGATGGCGACATGCATCAGTAATCAAGGAAAATACTCTGTAAAGCAGGCATTCCAAGCTCAAATGACAAAGCTGGGCAAAAGACATATTTTGTAGTAAGTAAGTAAGTAAGCCTGAAAGAGGCCAGGGCTAGAAGTCTCATCCCCACGGTAATTCTTACCTACCGAATATTGGTAATATTTGTATGAAGACCTGTCAATCCAAGATTTGTAGATGTCATTACGGTGCTATTCTTAGACATTTTAGTTGTCCGTTGAGCCCACACTTTGACAAACTAATAATGCATTTGTATGAAGACCTGTCAATACGAGATGGCCGCAAGTGAACAGCTGATTAGTTTCCATACAAATATTACCGATATTCGGTAGGTAAGAATTACCGCGGTGATGAGACTTCCAGCCTAAGTTAACTTCAGTTAAAAAGTATTACTAGAAGTTGGAACTACGAAAAATGCACTCGATTGAAAAAAAATATTTCATTAAAATTGTTGACTGGAGAGGAAGAAGGAGTGTTATGTTATTTTAAAATAACATACAAAAAAACAATCCCGAAGTGTGCAGTGTGTGTTTGTGGGCCGAACGGAGCCGAACGGTCACGGAAGCGGCTGAACTGCGCCGTGTGAATCAATCGGCCCACGCTCGTTAGTTCCCGGCAAGATGCCAACCGATTAAGACGTCAGCGACCAAGCACCAAGCGGTGCAAGAGGGGGCATTACAATGGAGCTCCCTCCTCCCCATCTACTTGGATTTCCTGCCAACAAGGCACCCGCCTTGTGGACCAGAGACATAGTGCATAGGAGCGCACACTCAGGGGCTCCCACGCTCGGAGGCGTCCGCCTCGTGAACCGCCGCTAGCCTGGGGCGCTGCCCCAGGCCTTCCGTTTAGAACTCCAGCCAACGGAATAGGGAGTGTTCTGGTGACAACCTGTAGGTCTGGCCAATCCCTTATTTCCCCTTTTTCCCTCCATATTAGTACAGTAATAAACCCTTATTTGTTCATGTTAAACTCATCTTTTACTATACAACCTTCCCAAGATATAAGTAAGCAATACCGAAGGAAAGAACCCCACGCCCTGAGAGTGATGCTGATAAGAGCTAGCCGGATGTAAGTATCCTGGAAGATACCTTCAATCTAAACATAACAGGAGATGGTGTGAAAACGCACTCAATCTCAAAAATAACCAACGGAGTTTTCTTGACTTATAGGTTGGTATGCGGCTGACCACCCATGCTGTAAAAATGGGTCACTTTTCTATTGTCACCCCTGTCTCAGGGAAGGACAGCAAGAGTTGCAGGGTGTATGCCCATTTGAGATTTGGTTTTTATGTTGTAAGTTCACATGCGGCATGTGCAAGCGTGAACTTGTACGTGTCTGGTTGTAAAAGTGCATATAATGTGAATCTCCAATGTTACATATCTTTGCAACTTAGATTAGATTAGAGTGAGCTCCATTTCACACGATCCGTTGGTGTCTAACCGATCGCGAATCATTGATTGAGTATAAGCGCCTGTTGCACCAACCTCCAATCAATATTTGATTAACACATCAAATTTGATTGCTTATTCTGGTAGGGACCTTGGTTAATGAACAGGAAAGATGATGTTCATCAGCTGGTTTCTCTCCTGTGAAAATTATATTAATTTCTTTATATTAAATCTTCAAAGAAAAACTTACAAAAGCGGACATCCTTAAGAAATGAAAATAATACTTTTTAAAAACAATCATCCGCGAGAAAAATGCTTTGACTAAAGAATATAATTTAATTTACGGATGTTTTCCAATAAAGAAAGGTAATCTGAGATAATTTATCACAACAGAAGTCTCGCAGATTGATGGCGGGAGTTGGCTTTGAAATATTATTTGTCGGAAAAATAAAATACGCCTTACCTTTAAAACATTATAAAATACACCTACATAAAAACATGAAAGTTTGAATAATGCCTACTTGAAAATTATGAGGATTTTTTTGTCTAAAATAATCGGCTTCAATAGTTTTTTTTTACATAAAAAAAATAAGATTTTGTTTATGAGGTATGATATTATTTTTATTTGTATCAATATTTACATACAAGCTTCAATAAAAATTTAATGAAATGATGATTCAAAGCATCATTTTAATTAATTGTATAAAATCACAATCAAGATTTAAAAAATGTGTATAGTTTAGTAATAGATATCGCCTTGATTTTCGGCAGTATTGTAACTTCAATAAAAATAATATATTTATTAGGGTCTATTAATGGAATCCAATAAATAAACATTGTTATCAATTTTAATGTGTAACTAATAAAGTAAGAGTAAAGTTATGATTTGTTTTTTATTTTATTTTTATTATTTAGTATAATTTAAAAATCCCAATACAATTAATTGTCACAAAGCCTACCTACACATTTAATTTAAAATGTCAAACTGATAAATTGGAGGCTTTGAAAAATGAAAAAATGAGAAAAATGTTGAATATATTTTTTATTTCTTAGGAAGGCAGAGCTAAACATTGAGGATTTTAGGGTCGCCAAAAAACACGAGAAAACTAACAACCTTTTTGGGTAAGACCACCTGCGCCCCCCAATGCTTTTAAGGGCCGGCGGGGCTCTCAAAAACTCCGTCATTAAAAGCTTTATACTCAATCAATGATGTACGTCCAAAGAACCTTGTTGAAAAATAAAATCATTTGATGGATAACGATCCCGCGAAAAGTGAAAAGTTTACAAATTAAGCAACGTGATAAAAAATTAAGTCGCTCACGTAAATTTATTTGATTTATCTTTTTTACGTTTTATCTTCAGGAATAAAGTCTAGTCAAGCGTTGAAATTTACGGAGAATAGATTTATCGACAAATGTCGATACATAAAAGAATCTCGATAAATAATACCACCATGTTTTTGTATAATTTAAAAAATAAACTGGACTTTAATGTGAGGATAATCCAATGTAAAACAAAGAAAAATCATCTTTTTTGTGATAGTCCTGCAGATAATTTTTTTTAAATCAAAAATTGTCATTATACACCAAACTTTTAATTTTTTACTAAATCTAAATCTAAGCTGCAAAGATATGTATCATTTGAGATTCATATTAAATGCATTCCCACAAGCAGACATGCATAATTTCGCGCTTACACATGCTGCATGTGGACCTACAATATAAAAAACCCAATCTCAAATGAACATAAGCCCTGCAACTCTTGCCGACCTTCCCTGAAGCAGGGGTGACATTGGCAAAGTGAACCATTTTTTACAGTATGGGTGGTCAGCCGCATACCAACCTATCAGTCAAGGAGTTATACGATTCTCAATAAATTCTTCTGATATGATTAAACAACTCTCTTTTTTTGCTGCACTTTTTTTCATAATTCAATGTTAATAAAATTTGGTTGACAAGTTTCATACCCTCACCAAGTTTAGTAAGTATTCAGTAAGTATCGAAAGGAAAACAAAATTATCCCTTTCAAGTCCGTAGTGTAGTGGCAACACTTCCAACTCGTAAATGGAAGTTTGTGGGTTTGAATCCCAGCGGAGCAACAAAAATACCATATCTATTTTCCTATTCCAATAAAAAAAATACCAATTATAATTTCAAATATTATGCTCTTCGCTGGGTTGAAAAATTCATAAAACCTTTACCAAAGACCGGTCATTAAAGGTCCATCCAGCCTTACAGCCAAACGGGACTAAAACAAGTGTCATAGACCCCTAGAGTCTCTGAAATCTAGGGAGTCTCTCGCACGGGATTTCTTAAAAAAAGTGGACCATGGACTACAAGCAACAGTGTAATACAATTTAGTCAACGACGTTACCATGTTGAAAGCACCGGTTCCCATAGATCACCGAAGTTAAGCAACATTGGGCGCGGACAGTACTTGGATGGGTGACCGCTCAGGTACACCGCGCGTCGTTGGCATCTTGGACCGGTCCGTTGTCCGTAGTGGCAACACTTCGGACTCGTAAATGGAAGGTTGTGGATTCGGATCCCGGCGGAGCACAAAAATATACTATTTATATTTCGAATGTGCTCTTCGCTGAGTTGAAAAATTCATAAGCCTTTACCAAAGACCGGTCACTGAAAGGTCCATCCAACCTTACAACAACTGGGTCTTGCTTGAGAATTGGCGCTTTCTACAGCGACGACCAAGCTCGCAGAGGGCTCTTGAGGTGTGATACACACAAAAACACCGCTCACCAATTAAATCATCCTAATATTATTATTATTAATACAAATATCCTCAGACCTTCTTGGGGTTCTCCTTGTGTTCCTGCACATACTCCTGCTTCAGCGGTTCTGTCTGCAGATCTGGCAGGGAATGACTTATTCTGATGGCGGTCTGGCGGGACAGAGAGTCACACTGGCTGTCCTCCGAAGAACGACGGGATCTGGGAAACCAAAACAAGATAATAAATTCCAGCAATTAGTGTTATTTCACTTAATCTTTTTCCTCTTTTAGTAAATTTGTTGGGAAATATTCCCCCTCTCAAGATGCTGATGGACTTTTATAATTTTAAACTTTTTCTTTTTTTATATCATCACATTCTTCATTGCATGAGGTGTTTGAAATGGTGGTATCTCTTGTGACGGTAAAATCTAGGAGTCCTTCTATTTCTTGGATGGTTTTATCATAATTTTATTGTCACAGTCCATAATTTTAATTAAAGTCTTCGGTACAAAGTCTGCTATGTACGAAAAACCATCAGCCACAAGGCCTGCTAGAGACTTAATAAAATATGAAAACATAAGACTTAACCATGAAGAAGAGGAATAAAATGTTTTTAATGGTGAAACCCTATCTTATTATATTATTTCTTACTTAGTCGTCCATTCATTTTCTTTCTTTTTATCTCTTCAAACGAAGGTCACTGACAGTTTTTTAGACACTTGTACAAAAAGGGTCCAAACCTTTTTTCCAAATCAGTGCTCTTAGATTTTCAGATAAGATACTTACTTGCAAGCGATGTTGTATTTAGGTGTGATTTATTGTTGTTAAGTTTAGAAAATAAAGAAAGTGTGCAATTGTTTTTTTATTTACAAAATCAATGTTAGATTGATGAAAGATTCTGTCCAATAAAGCAATGCTTTATATTATTTTAAAGTAATGAAACACCTAATTTTTTCACTTTATAATTATTTTTAATTATATATATTTATATATTTTTTATTAATATGTATTTATAAATAACACGTTATCGCCCCAAAAAGGAGTCTTCAGGAATCCAACCCTTTAAACAGAATGCATGTTAAAGTCATCTCTTTTTCAACTTTTTAAAAACCAACAAAACACAATATCATTTATTTACAATGAAACTTCAACTCCATGAATAAATCTTATTATAATATACGTTAGGCTCAGACGAAATAAATCACCTGATTTGAATAATCCCATCACACTAAATTAATTGGGTGTATCAGATACAATGGGATTATGAATACACAAGCACATACTCGTACCTTCCTCTGATCCATCGCCAGGTATTGGCGCAGTGGTAACCAACCGCTGCGAGGAGGACCAAAGCCATAGCAACCAGGGACAGCCCGCCTGCCGCCTGGTACACGACCCAGCCGTACCACTCCCCTGCAAAATGGAAATAAATGTAAAAAAAAATACAAAGTTTTAATTTTTTTTAAAGATATCCTATGTGGGAGACTCCCTAGATTTCAGGGAAGTTACAGGTCAATGACACTTCTTGTAGTGTAGAGATGGTTTTTGGTGATGACGTGGCGGTTGATGTCCTGATACTTTGTAGCAGAGCTGTTAGCTGTGTTGTGTGCTGTTTTGAGACACTAAAAGGAAGTAGTGATGGATTTTGTTTTTAAATAGGAACACTAATACTGGTACACAGGGTAGAACAGTGCTTTTAGGAATTCTGTTTGGAAACATGTGATATTCGACCGGTCCGTAGTCTAGTGGTTAACACATTGGACACGTAAATGGAAAGTCGTGGGTTCGAACCCTGGCGGAGCATAAAAAATACGAGTATACCATTTATATTTTTAAATAGGCTCTTTGCTGGGTTGAAGAATTCATATACCTTTATCAAAACCCGGTCACCAAAGATCAATCTAGCGTTTTGTCTTGCTTGAGAATTGGGCAGAGAGCAATGATTCATGTGAACAGTGCTTCACACAATAACAGCGCTCACCAAATAAATCAAACTAATATTATTTACCTAGAAATGGTTGCAAAATAAAAATTAAAAAATAAATTTTATGGACTAATAAATAACTATATTGGAACTCCAGAGGGTTGAAATGCGAGAGGTTAGGATTTCATAGGAAGCACAATAAAGCAATATGTATATAGTGCAGTCCCTGAGAAGAAAAACCGCAGTTAATAATTTCCAGAATTTCTTTACAGCACAATATTAAACCATAGGAAACGTGATATCTTTGAATCGCGCGATGCAGAAAAGACTCTTTAGATTCTTCAGACAAAAGTTAAAAATGACTAACAATAATTCCTTTCCTGATCGGATTTTGCAGCCTTTTTTTAAAAAATATATTTGTGAAGAGGAATACAATTCACCAACCTATTCTGCCTGGCCACAAACAGGTATTAATATGATCAATTAATAATTCATTATTGTTTATTTTAATGTTTATTAATTAATAATTACCCAATAATATCTGTTGAACCAGGGTCAAAGTTATGGTCAAATGACCCAGATGGGGATCGAACCAACGTTGCTCTATTCCAAACACGCTAGAAAGATCAGCCCGCTTGGCCCCCTCGGCCATAACACCGACAAATTTTTAACACCGAAAAACTGTTACTATCAAATAAGTAAAAAAACGTATCAAGCGTAACTTTAAAGTTACTAAAGCGACGACGATTTTACCAATGTCTAAAAGTACGCCGATTAGACCTTTCTGGTAATACAAATAAACATTTCAAATGACGCATATGACTTGAGAAGGTAGAGAACAAAATAACTGGTTCGTAGTCTAATGGTTAGCGCGTCGGACTCGTAAATGGAAGGTTATGGCTTCGAATACCGAAGAGGACAAAAAATATACCATTTATATTTTCAAAAATGCGCTTCGTTATGTTGAAAAATTCAAATACCTTTACTAAAGACCAATCACCAAAGGTTCATTAAACCTCAAAGAAAATTGGTCTTGCTTGAGAATTTTTTATTTCTAGAGCGACGACCAAGCTCGCAGGTGTGATTCACACAAAAACAGCGCTTATCAAATATATAATCCTAATATTATTATTGACTATAAGCTCTTAAAAAAAATATTCTGTGTGTAAAAATCAATGTCAAACATTTAAGTAAAGCCAAAAAATATTAACAGGCTTTACTAGATACAATATAAATATCTATACACTTATTACTTTTATATAAATATTTATATAAATTTTTTTTTTTTTTTTTCCTGAATAAAATAAAATAAGTGCTCTAGAGTTCGAGGAACAAAAAACAACTTCCACCCCTACCAAGCTATTACAACTACCAAGTGGTTGGATACCCAAAATTATTGGCCTGTGATGTAATGGAATTTCCTAAGGAAAGGTTACATCCGGTAGCTCCCTTGTTTTATTCGATTTAAACAAAAGTGACCTTTAAGTACTCCCGAAGGGTGAGTCTGACTAAATTAAAGTCAAGTTATTGTTTAAGCGTGTTTCAAAGTCGTGATTTAATTTTTTGATAGCGTTTCAAATATTTGGTTTCACTTCATTGATTTAAATTATATTTCTATAAATGTCTCTGGTTTGTGTTGGTGACCTTTTATTGATTACATCTGTCAATGAATACGGAGCTAAATACAATTCATTCTAACGATGTTTTCAATTTTGTAAAATATTTCAGTTAAAGATATTTTTCATAATGGAAAACTCATTTTGTTAATTATAAAAAGAGGAAAATAATTTATCGATTGTTTAAATGTGTTTTTTTAATCAGGTTTTTCTTTTTTTTATCGTTTATTGAAAGTGCTTGAGTTGAAACACCCAAAGTATAAAATTAGTAAGCCTTTCAGGGCTAGGCCTCAAGAAATGTAGAGTTTATGCTCATTTGACGTTTGGATTTTTATTTGTAAGTCCACATGAAGCCTGTGTAAGCGTGCACTTGTATGTATTTGCTTCTAAGCGTACATGAAATATGAATTTTTAATGATAATTTGTATTCAAATCATGGATAATATATTTTACAGCTTAAAAAGTTCTCCTTTTTTTGGATTATAACGTCTGCAAAATTGACAGTTTTAAACACTTGCGAAGGTGTGTGTTATTATTCAAGATTTTAATTACACTAAATTAAAGAGAAACGAAGCTGAATATATTTTTCCCGAACTGAGTATCCACATTAAAAAAAGGTTCCGAACCCAGAAAAACCTTTTAACCCTTTTAAGGTTTTGTAAATGAAACCACATTTGAATTACTGCTTTTTCGTGTTCAATTCTTTAAACTTAATTGTACGTTGCCCTGCTTTTATTGAAGCACACGGTTTTTTAAGTCCAAAATGTTGAAATTAATCACCATTGATTTAAGAAACGAGATTTTTTTTTTATTTTTTTAAATAGATTTGTGGAAAGGAATGCAATCCACCAACCTATTTAACCTGGCCAGTTGTCTTCATGCGAAAGCAGAAGCTTGTGTGCATGCAACGGCATCTGTTGAACCAGGGTCGAAGTTATCGTCGCGGGATTCGAACCAGCGTTATCCGGTTCCAAATAACCTGTCTTGATCCCCGCGGCTATAACACCGACTATATATTTTGTTTTGTTACTTATTTCTCCATTTGAAATCATTTGATACACAATGTTAACAGGATATGAATACAAGATGCTAGTGGAACCTATTTACTTTCACAGTTCAATAGACCATTATAACACCAACTAATAAAACGAAGTGAGAAAGTTTCCCTTCGTACGTGACAATAAGTTTTCATTTCTTGTCAGCTCTCGCTGAGTAAATCTTGCCTGTACTCTATACTTAGAAGAAAACACACCAAATTAAAAATCTCGTCTGAAACACTTTGGAAGGACTTAAATCCAATCCGTCTGGTTCTGAACCCAAGCATTCTATCAATTGTCAATAGCTCAGTTGGTAGAATGCTTGCATTTGATGCCGTGAGCTCGGGTTCGAATCCCACCGAGGGTGTCAGAAATGATTTCCGTTTCAGTGTTTATTGCAAGCCCCAAAATAAAATACCAGCAAAGTGTACTTAGATTTCAAAAGAAATGAGTACCAGCCACCTCGGAAGCTGGGAAACTTCCACTTCAACTGAAGGGGTTGGCGTAAGGCCAGCCCCCTTACCTGTAAAAATAAATAGGTTCTACTCTCCACATGTGAAACCCTTCAGGGATAATGCGGCCAAAAGTTACACAATATTTTTATTATTATTTTTATTAATATAACACATTTTTTGTACATTTTTTAAAAACTTATTTCTATTACATAATAAGTTAATATTTCTATAAGCTGTACCTCACCAATAATCTATAATCTAAGTTGCAAGGATATATTCATTCAAAGCTCTCAGATGTATGCCCACAAACAAACACGTGTAGTTCGCGCTTACAAATGCTGTTTGTGTACTTACAAATAAAATCCAAACGTCAAATGAATATAAGCCCTGCAACTCTTGCCGACATTCCCTGAAACAGGGGTGACATTGGCAAAGTGAACCATTTTTTACAGTATGGGTGGTCAGCCTCATACCAACCTATAAGTCAAGGACTACGAGCAATAAATAACATGTAAGTATAAAAAAAAACTAAAAGAGGTAAAACTCTTGTGTGTGGTAAGGGAAAAATATTTGCAGCGTTTTCTTGGCATTGTGTGTAGAGTTATCGTTTGGGAAAATGGTTTTCTTTGTACAAAAATTGTTAATTAGTATAACTAGCTATGTCTGCAATAATATCATCCTAATTTAATTAGCAACATCTACAAAGTTTCTCAATAACCAACTTCATCGTCACCCTTAGTGGATACACGAGGCGTTATTGTGATGACAGGCTTATGTGACAGTATATATATATATATATAAGGATAATTTATTTTAATGTACACATAATTAAAGAGCGCCGTTTTTGTGTGTGTCACACCTCAAGGGCCCTCTCAAATCACGGATAAGATTTCTTGTAGAGATGTGTCTTTAGTGCTCCTTTAAAGACACCAACAGTCTTTGCCTTCCTCACATTAGGTGGCAGTCTGTTCCACTCCATTGGTCCCGCAAACCGGAAAGCACGGTCCCCAAAATTAGTGCGTGTCTGACGGTGTGGCTGAACCAAGTCCACCACGCCATCCCCTGCAGATCTGAGCGTTTGGCGCCTCAAATCCCTCTCAACGGGTGTAAACATGTCAGCCAAATATGAAGGAGCTGTACCATTTACAGCCTTATACACCATCAGACAAACACGGTAGACCACCCTCTCCGGAAAACGAAGCCAATGCAGTTTCCCTAACAATGGCGTAATGCGAGTAAATTTAGACATCCCGAATATGAGTCTTGCCGCTGAATTCAGCACAGACTGAAGACGGTTGAACTGCTTTTTCGGCTGACCTATGTACAGCGTTGAGCAATAGTCAACTCGTGACATCACAAAGGCATTCACCAGGGTCTTGACTGCTCCCGACGGTAAACATCTCCTGATCGCCTTTATCTGGCGAAGTTCAAAAAATGAGGAAGATACAGTCGAGTTCAATTGCTCTCCCATTGTGAGGTTCCGATCCAGTGTGACTCCTAGAAGTCTGACTGAGTCGGAGGGCTGAATCAGCTCTCCCCCAATGGAGAGTGGTACTCGAGTTGTCAAAAGATGATCACGCCTGGTTGTAGCCGCCCACATCACTTCTGTCTTACCCATGTTAAGGATTAGGCCATTGCTTGTCATCCATTCACCAATCTCCGCAATGCAAGCTGCCACCCTGTTACTGAGAGTTTGTGCCATATGTGGCTGACACTGAGAGTAAATTTGCCAGTCATCTGCATATGCATGTGTAATGAGGCCCCATTTCTCAACTATACTCTCAATGTCGGCAGTGTATAAAATAAACAGGATCGGTCCCAGTACAGACCCCTGCAGCACCCCGGAGATCAGCGAATAGGAAGGTGAGACACAGTCACAAGTACGCACTACCTGCTTGCGATCCGCCAAGTAGGAGGAGAACCACGCCAGCGCCTTATCCCTCAAGCCGTACGAACCCTCCAACCTCCTTATCAGAATATCATGACATACGGTGTCAAACGCCGCACTCATGTCCAGAAGCGCTAAGAGAGCAAGATCTCCGCAATCCACTGCCGATATCAGATCTGAGACCACCGTCAGTAAGCCAGTTTCAGTCGAATGATATTTTCGATAGGCTGATTGCCTCTTAGGCATCAGATCGTTAGCACTCAGATAAGATACCAGCCGATCAGAGACAATGCGCTCCAGTACCTTAGACAGAAACGGTAAGTTTGACACCGGCCTGAAATTGGAGAGATCGTTAGGATCGAGATTTGGCTTTTTTAATATTGGCGTTATTTGCGCTTCCTTTAAAAAGGAGGGGATAGTGGCATCCATTAGGCATCCATTGATAAACCTAACAATAAATGGAGCCACTAGAAGAATGCACTCTTTTAGTACCCACGTCGGCACAGGATCCAGATCACACTGCTTATTTGGCGATCCCGCTACAACTCGCGTCACCTCTTCAATAGAGGTCAGCCCAAGCACTTCAAGCTGTGAATTACACAAAAGTCCCAGAGAACCAGGACTAACCCCTAGGGGAGAATATCTGGTCGGTATTTTACTTTGAAAGTAAGCAGCGAGATCACTAGCAGTCGTCACCGGACCCGCACCGGCCCGGGCATTACCAGACACGTTCTCCAGAAGTCTCTATAAACGCTGTGGACATTTTTCACTAGCAATAATGGTACAATAATGCTGGGACTTTTTCTGGAGGATAGCTGACCTGTACAGACCCTGTGCAATTATCCACATTTCTCTAGTGCTACCTGGCTTGCCACTCCTGAAATTACGCTCTGCTTGTCGCATTTTGCGTTTCAGCGCACTGCATTCACTATCAAACCAGATAGCACTATTCCGCTCCCTAACATGTTTGATTGTAATGGGAGCATGCAGATTTATTAAACTTTTCATGGTGTCATTGTACAGCCCAACTAATGTGTCTGGGTGCATTGAGACGTAGGTTTCCGGACAACAGATTGGCGATAGAGATAAATCCATTTTGAAGAAATCGATCTTAAATTTGTTCCAGGACCTGGAGGTAATTTTCCTGTATACAGGAACAGGTCGTCCTAGATTTAAACGTACCACCACCAACCTGTGGTCCGACAAACCCACATCTCTTACCTCTGTTTTCAAAGGAGCATCCTCCTGTCTAGTGATGACCACATCCAGTAGGCCACCCGCATCATGAGTGGGAGCATCTACCCACTGTCTGCAGCCATAGTCCGCAAGCAAGGCAGTGAGAGTAACACAATTGGTGTCATCTCTGCGCTCAAGCCTGACGTTAACATCCCAAACCCCAAACATAAAGCTCAAAGCTTAAACTCTACAACAGCGTTCACCAAAAATATATTAAAACCAAAACAGAGCCTCTTTTGAGCGTTTAGCTTCCGTACATTTTTGGTCAAACGCAATGCTTGAGTTTAAAGGTAATGTTACATACTATGGGTACAAGTTTCTGCTTACGTCCATACATATGTCATGGAATTGTGTATCATAATATGAACCTGAGGTCCTCTCTAGATTAGCAATTTAAGGCCTGTTTGACTTGTACGCAGAAATGGGAATCTATGGCTTTGTTATGAAATCAATCCTGAACGTATGTATATTTGTAGAGATACATACAACATTGTAACAATTATGAAAGAGTGATTGTGTTTTATCCAAAAGATTTGCATCGAAAAAGTTCAAAGATTTAAAGAAATGTATTCGGAATTCATTTTTACTACAAAAGGGTTCATAACCAAGGGTCCGATCGATAGCTCAGTTGGTAGAGTGCTTGCACTGCTGACTGCATACCGTGAGCTCGGGTTCGAATCCCATCAAGGGTGCCAGAAATGATTTCCCGTTACGGTGATTATTTCAAACCCCAAAATAAAATACCGGCAAGGTTTACTTAGCCTTCACAAGAAGTGAGTACCAGCTCTCTTGGTAACTGGAAAACACCCACTTCAACTCAAGTGGTTGGCGTAAAAATAAATAGGTTAAATAGGTTCAACTCACCACACCAGAAAATTGACAAAATAACAGTAGTACCTATTGTTGTATAATCTATGGCTGTGCCACATATTACTAATGATTATTGTGTTCCCGTGGCGTGATTTTTATATTTATATTGCCTATAATTATTGTCGTTTAATGATTTCAAGGTAATGCATTTAATTTGAGAAAATCTGTGAAAAAGTATTCTTACATTATACAAATCCAATTTGAAAAAATAAGGAGGTAATAAATTTAGTATTAAACCCATTTTTTACTAAGCGAAATAAATTGCGAGATCAATTTTATGATTAAAGCTGCCAAACTGATGAAGATCTAAAAACGGCACTAAAAAACCTGATTTGATCTTGTATTTTATTAAAGGTTTTACACCCCACTAAGCATTTATATTTTTACCTTCAACAAACTAAGCCCTCATATTTAATTAACTTACTTGAAAAGAATACCTGCACGCGTTTTTTGCAAAAATAAACCAAAAATAAATAAGTAAATAATTAAAAAAAAAAAAATTGAAAAATGACAGAACTGAAAAGGGCTTAAATCAGAAACGAGTTTAATAAGAGGCGGATAGTTCTATATTCTTATGTATAGAAGCAAATAATTTATTACAACGATTAAAAATTGTAAGACACACAAGAAATGAGTCAAGCTTGAATGAATATTAAGGCAAGAGTGGAAGCTCTAATAAAAAAAAAACAAGCAATATAAAATAGAAAATGATTGCGAGAACTGAATTGTACGAGCCTACGAAAATTGAGGTTAAAATCTACCTTTTGGATAAACGATTTTACATGAAATACAACCTTTCTTTCCAAAATAATCTTCACTTTTAGAACCCAAAGGATAGTCAATTATTTTATAAGGGGTGATTTAGCGCAAGTTCAAAAGGCAAAAAAAATGTGATCATAATATTGTCCACGTAAAAATAATATTGTAAAGGTAAAATAAAACCCAGAATATTATACCCAAAAAGGGTAGGTAACTGTAATACCCAGGAGCGTGGAATATTTTATAACATTTTTTGGGGATACACTTTTTTAGCTCGACCAATAATATTTCTTGGATATTTTTAGCAAATAAATTCATGACGAAGGATGTATTTTTGTCTTTTTAGAATGATATAAAAAAGTCACGACTAGAGAAAAAATATTTGTTGGGTAGTCATGAAAAAATATTACTAAAATTGAAGGATTGTATTTCATATATTTCACTAGGTATCGAAGTTTTTTGTATTTTTACATAAATGATGTCATTTGAATATGACACATAGAAAAAATAATACGCAAGTATGAATAATTTGATTATTTTATATGTAATTAAAAATTTAAGGATAAGAATACTTCAAAAATAAAAACGAAACAAAAACATTTGTTTTCAGAAGAAATACAATAAGTCAAATTTTAATTATTAAACTATTTATTTATATAACTTAAAATATGTCTAAATGTATTTATTTTAAGAAAAATAAAACAGTATTAATGTATTCACATTAAAAATGTACTTTTATTATGTAAAAAACCAAATGCTAAAAAACCAAAACATTTCTTGTACAATAAACAAAACAACTCAATACAATAAATTTCAGTAAAATAAATTCAAATGCTTTTAAATATTCAAAGAAAGAAAGCAATTTGGTATAAACGAATTTTCAGGTTACAAAAGCATTTTGTGAGCTTACAAAAAAAAACACTGACAGCTTTTGTGATGGACATATTGTTTTTTTTTTTGAAACATAGAAAAAAAGTAAAAATATAAAATAAGTTCAACACTTCGCAGGTTGGAAAAATATTCGGTACGCGTCATCGCTAATGGAAAATATATCAGTCAAAAATGTGAAATGAAAATGTCCCGCAAAAACTGCCTCCTCGATATTTTTTGCTTGTTGGAAATGGTTTTCCAGACGCTATTATTTGACAGCTGGAAATCTGTGTTAGTATGGATAGTTTTTCAGCGAATCACTAACAAGCCGAAATTTTCCACACTTTTTTTAAAACTGAGGTTTGTGGTTGTTTTTCTTTGAGGTCCGTACAAATATGTTTGACATCTTTTTCACGCAAGATCTCAGGGGGTGAAATTGTGAATTATAAATAACTCTAGTAATTTGTAATGAAATGAAAAGGTTATTTAAATATAAATAAGCATCATTACAATTGCATCAAACACTTTATTGTTCGTGGGTTATTTTCTGTTTCAGAAAGACATATGCCCGTTTTCACCAAGAATATTTAAAGATAAAGTGCTGTTTAAAAATATTTAGGTACCAGTTTTGTTTTCACCAGCATTTAAGAACCTCTTAACTCGCTAAGAACTTCTTATATTTGCGAGCCCGATATTCCGCTCCCTAAACTGTCTCTTACGCTAAAGGACACTTTAGCGGCCTGTCAGTGAGGTTATGTCATGTTTAAACTGCAAATAAGTGGATATGGACGCCGATATCCTTGTTTTTTTAGAAACTCTTGAGGATATAGAAGTTGCTAGGACTTATCTACGTCCAAAAAGTTTTGAGAAAGGTAAAAAAATGTCGATAAGAATGACATCGATTTTTGGTGATCGGCTGTCAAAAATACAATCATGTAGCTCCTTGCTGGATAAAATTGTAGTAATTTTTATATTTTCGGACAACAGAGCTTGAAAAGATTCCGACTCCTCACTTAATCCAGAGGAAACTAAAGGGATCCATGGTCACGGCCCAGCTTAAATGAAACCGACCTATGGAAAAACTCCCTTCGGAGGACGGAATAATCCTTCTTCACGGTTCAACTGGAGTGAACCGGTCAATTCACTCTTAGGTGAAAATTATAAGATTATGGCCAATAATCTTTATGCATTTGAGTGATCGTCTATTTAGTGGCTATGACCCCTCGATGTGCGATAGGTAGAAACAGAACGTTGTGTCATTTTTTGTTTTACTGTCTCAAAACCTACCTTTGTAGTGGACCCAAATTCTTTAATGATGGTGAGGACGAATACAGATGTGCCTAGCTTAATAATATTTTAATTAATTTAATTAACTAGCCCAAAGGTTACAATGCCGAATTATGCACGATTTTGCATTCGCGTAGTAGCGTGTTCGATTTTATTTCTGACAAAATTTCCGCGAGATTCGTTTATTTAAAATCTGACGCCAGTTAATGCAGATGAATTTATTTCAAAGACAAGTACAATAATAACAGCTCAATTAAACAGGAAATAATCAAACATCAATTGAATAATAGTTATTTGGTTAGTATTGTTTTAGCAAAATTAAAGAGAATATGGTTTGATCTTTTCTGCCTCTTTCTCTCTCCCTGCGCCGTAGTTCCAACCAGCGGTTGTAAACATTTCTCGCCCCAAGATCACTTACCTTTCGTGGATTCTCTTTGCTGTGGAAGAATTTCTTTAGTGCGTTTTAGGAAGGGATTGATTTTAATAACTGGTACGACAAACCGGCCCAGTAGAAGATGACTCCCTTCACCCCAGCTTCCTTGTAAATGGGATTCCTCATTTGCTCGTAAGCAAGAGAGACCCAAAATCGAAGAAAGCTCATCTTCCTCTTTCCTCCAAGAATTTAACAGGTTGGCCCCACGGCCTGGTCCTTTCAGACCACGGGAAGGATATTTTAGAAGGGACTGGCCCTAACCTTACTCCGCGTCATGAAATAACCGAACGCCAAAAAAACAATGAATGGAGACTTTTTAAAACTCGATCGCCATGTCGAGGCTCGCACTGTATTTTTGGTGTCAGAATCCAGCAGGAACTAGGTGTTGTGATGTTGGAATGACGTCAGTTGACTCCAGCCCATAACAGAGGAACAGTGGAAGCTATATCCAAGTCATGATACAAGTCTGGTAGTAACCTCGTCCCTCGTTCAGTGATGATGTTGAGGACGCAGATAACCATGGCCGAAGGAGAGGTCAAGCTATGAACCAAAGGAAACATAGGACGTGCTCCGGAGCATGGCTCCTTGTCAGTCAACATTGGATTTATAGTTTTGATGGAAAGTTGTGGAAGCCGAAAGCTTTCACCTCCAACACAATGCGAACTCCTTCATAGCAGCAAAAAGAACCGTTAGGTTCCGGTATTTCAGATATTAAGCAAACAGCGTTCAATTCTTTCTGACACAGGTATTTTGTGAGAGAGAAGGTGTGTTTGTTAGTAACTGCAAGGCTGTGGAAAAAGACAACAATTTATAAGCATTTCAGGACATTTGCGCCACTTGATTGAAAGCTATGTTGAATTCACCCCCTCTTGACCTGAAAGAAAACATTTTATTTACAATAGGCACGAAATGTAATTTTTAAGATTGGAGTACTCAGCAACAGCAGTCTCTCGGACTGAAACATAGACAACAAATCATTTTCAAAATGTGAAGATTGAATACATTTTAGAACGCAAGTTAATTAGATTAGTTTAGTGTGTTAGAAAATAATTTGAAATCTCTCATCCTTCTGCGAAGCAGCTCAGCGAACTATGTGTTTACGCGAATTAATGAATTTTATTATTAAATAATTAAATGCGCCTTCCCGCTCAGCAACCACTGGTTTAATTTTATTTTATTCAAAATCTCAATCGGAAGTTATTTTTATGTTTGAAAGTTTGAGAACCACTGCGATTTACGGTAATTACATATTTAGCATACTTTTAGTTTTAGACAGACACAAACACATGAAAAATACACTCCCGGAATATTATGTCGGCCAATATTTTATTATTATTAAAACCACGTAAATACTTATTCTCCCTTAAATTCCGAACGAACGATTCGCTTGAGGCCCGGCGTCTTTATTAAGAGAAAAATCTTTTTATTCTATTTAAATTTTCTTCCGAATTAAGTAAAACCCGATTTTAGTTTAAATATTTCGTTTCGAATTTGTTTAGCTCAGATTTAAGATACATATTATAAGCCCGTGCTTCCCGATTGACTGTCCTGACCCGAATCCCTTTCTCCCGGTCGTCAAGGGCTGACTAGCATCCCCCTTCCAGAACTTAAATAGTCCCATAGAAAAAAAATACGTATGGACAAGAAAAATCTTCCTACACATGTTTGATACGCCCACATGTATAGGAACTTCAATTATTTTATTTTATTTTTGATGAAAAGCTTGATTCATCACAGTCCCCTCTTTGACTTTACTGTAAGATGACAATAGGCATCTTCGGTCAAGTCACACAACTTGTTTAGAACCACTGGTATTGATGCCACTTACGGCAAATGGTTCCTTTCTGCGCCCCGTTTTTTTTTTCTCATTCCGGAGCCTCAGATATCTGAGATCACATTTGTTTCTCATCTGTTAACAGTTTCCCCTCCCCCTTCTCCCCTCTTGGCTTCCTCACCCCTCTTTGCCACCCCACCCCTCTTGGCTTCCCCACCCCTCTTGGCTTCCCCACCCCTCTTTGCTCCCCCACCCCTCTTGGCTTCCCCACCCCTCTTGGCTTCCCCACCCCTCTTGGCTTCCCCACCCCTCTTGGCTTCCCCACCCCTCTTTGCTTCCCCATCCATCTCGACTTCCCCACCCCTCTTTGCATGCACACACGTTGCAAAAAAACCCCCATTGCATGCTCTGCATTCAGGCCGTAAATTCCGCAACACTACAAAGCACAATATCACAATTTCTAATGCATACATAATTCACTTTCTTCATGCTCAAACTTTTACGGATTCTACCTAAAAGAACAAAGCAACATGCGGCTAGAAAATCTAAGCAAAACTAAGTAGGTACTTGCAACTATTTACGTGGCGCGCAGATTTTTACCCAAGCACATGCACTAACCGAAAAGAGTGCAAAGAAATCATTATTCGGTGAAGCATATCTGAACAAAGATCTACTTGACGATAATCTTTATCATCTCCCCCTTTTCCCACCCATCGGCATGAATGTATGTAAGATGGCCCAACACCACCTGACTTAATTAATTCCATGAAGATAGCGTTATTTTAGCAAAACCTTTCAACAAACCCCTCTTGCAAGAAAACATCCACAGATACTAATTTCCGACAGTAAAACGAGTTCATACATACATACATATAATACATTTCAAATACATATTATGATTCTATAATTCAAATAAATCGGGGATAAATATATATATGACACAAACTAGAAGGTTAACATAAATATGATATATGTACGTATTAATTAGTATACAATACAGTGGTGGTACCCCACGAATGCCCCAATATACGAATTATCTAAGACACAGAACGAGTGAAGTTTTGCTTCGGAATACGAGCGGCATTCGAGATGCATGGAACGGAGAAGTAATGACCGGTCGTGCATCGGAATCACCCCATGACGACACCTGTTCACCTCACTTTTGCAGCCCTCTGACGGGGAGGAAGAAACAAAACTCCTCGGACCCCCTTCCCCTTTTAATACAACGGAAAAGGCAAATACCAAATGAAGATAAAAGTAATGACTAAATTAAAGTCACATACTGCCACATTACCAACATCTCTGCGGCATTATGACAAGTGTCATAGACTCCTCGAGCCTCTTGGATCCAGAGAGTATCCCGCACAGAGTTTCTTAAAACACACAGTACTGTTTAAGGTGTGTGCAAGTCGCATGAAAGTGACCAAAATATAAATATGTATTTACATATTATGGCAACCCGTTACCTTTTGCTTTACCATCTCTTTTTTTTATTATGGTTTTATACATTTTGTCAAAACCAATTTCTTATTCGAAAACAGAACCAAGACCAATTTGCGATACTATTTTTGGGGACTGGAACGGATTGATATTGAAGTAATATCGATGAAAAAATTGCTTTGAAATACGAACAACTTGAAATACGAGCAAAGTTATGGAATGCATTTGACTAGTGTAAACGAGACTTCAATACATAATACCGACGGCCGCACCCCCGCCTCGCACATCGGAGAAACACACGCCCGCCCAGCAAGTGCCCCAACGCCACGCACATGTGTCACGAAAAAAAACGCCAGAGACGGCCTCTCCATATAGACAAATTTACACCCGAGGTGGGCAACTCAAGGTACATTCATTTTACCTTGAAATTTGGGTATAATTTCAATTTATGACTCGATCCCCCATTTGAGAAAGAAATGAAAAATGACGAGAGAGATTGAGAATAGCGCGTGTAACGGAAAGCAAGAGGTAGGTGTGATATAAATAATTGCAAGAACCAAGCGACCAGCGATGGAATAAACCACTCATGGAATATTACCGGAAAACCCCGAAGAGATTAATGTATGAAAGGCAACTGCAAGTTGAAAGATGACTTGAAAGCACAGGTAGGTACAAAATATTGTGATAAGATAGTTCGGACATGCAAGAAGAATAGAAGATGAAAGAAAAAGTCCCACAAAATGTATATATAGAGGAAATATAAAAGGAGTAAAAGCTAATGTAAAGGAAGAAGATGTATGAAAAAAATATGTGATGGATGTGAATTAATTAGAAGAGGCATGCTCGGCTAGGAAAATAATGGAGGCAGACCTGCAGAGGCTCTGGCCACCCCTAACGGAATAGCGACAGAGTTACAGTTACTGCATTTAATTTAATGCTCGACCAACTTCCTTAAAGCCCAAGCTACAGGTATTTTACGCAATTAAACTGCGTACATCCCAAAATTCACCCCCTCCCTCTTGTGCAGAAGAGATCGGTTGTGAGTGGAACCCATTTACTCACACAGGTAAGAGGTCAGCTCTTTGCCAACGACCTAACTGGACTTAGAAATTCCACTACATTTGAACCGAACTTGCCGAACAACAAAACTCAAAAGAAGAAGAAGAACTAAAGGTAGAGAATACAAAAAAGGAAATTAGGTTGCTATATAAATGTTACATTATAAATTGTGCAACCTCTCGCCACGCCAATGTATGTGACGAGTGTATTTCTACTAGGAAAGGGAACGGTCTTACGCCAACCCCAGTTCAAGTAAGGTTTCCCGATTCCCGAGGGTTGGTTTTCATACCTCGAGAAGACCGAATGAACATTGCCGGTATGTTGTTTTGATTTGAAATAAACCCTAACCAAGAGTTTATCTTGACACCCCCGATTGGCTCAAGCTCTCGGCACGGCACGCAAGCGTTCTATCAAGCGAGCTGTTCACCGGACAATCCACTTGTAAATAAAAAAAATGAGTGAAGGTGCATTCTACATATCAAGACACACAAAAGCTCGCACATGTGGTCGACGCATGGCAAGATGTTGTTCAAAATGACCACAATCCCCCGCGCCGCGCACCCCTCCTGCCCTACCATTCCCGAAACAGGGCGAAATGTGAGCTTCAATTACAAACATTCGACCTTGATGTAGGTCTAAAATCTAAATCTATGTTGCAAAGATATAAATCATTTAAGATTCATATCAAATGCACTCCCACAAGCAGACACGCATAAGTTCGCGCTAACCCATGCCGCATGTGAATTTACAATATAAACCCCCCAATCTTAAATGAACATAACCTGCCACTCTTGCCGACCTTCCCTGAAACAGGAGTGTCATTGACAAAGTGAACCATTTTCTACAGCATGGGTGGTCAGCCGCATACCAATCTATAAATTACAAAATGTATGTATCGCGATTAGAAAAAGAAGATCGAGCAAAAGAAGAAAGAAGAAACAAGCAAGGAGAAGGTTTGAGGAGGTATATATTTTTTTAGTAAATGTATAAAAAAATACAAAATAAATAACAGTAATCAAACTGGAAATAATAAACGCATTATACCAACGTTAATAAGAAAATAATGAAGTCATATTGAAATAATATTATGTTAACTGTGTATGTTATCCCTACTGAGAATTCGTTTAGGCCAGCGTAATAAATTATCATATCTTATAAACAAAACGAATTGAAAACACAACCCCTCTTAGATTTTGTTTACTCTTTTCTCTAGAATTATAAAAGTGTAAACAATTTTTTTAAAGATAATTGAGAGAATCTTTCAAGAGAGACACAAAATATTATGTTATTATTACAGGCGTTACATTTTGTTGTCGCCTATAAGTGCAGTCTTCTCCCCCTCTTGTCCACCTCCCCATCAAACACAAAACCCAAACCCCAATCAATCACTTCACTAAATTACGACTCTTCTTAAGTAAACTAAATACACAAACAACATATATCCCAAGACGAAAAACAAACACAAACATCCCCCATATGAAACAACCAGGACCGTGTCTCGAGTTGTGGCGCCCCATGTACAAGAACTCATTTTACGAAATGAATTGATATTAATGTTTGCATTTCATTTTATTTCGAATTTAAATTTAAGTTTTATTTGATATTAAAATGCTTTCGCGATATTTTAGAAAAAAAAATATCGTTTTAGTCTCATCTAATTTTTCTTATTTTTAAGCATTTGTAGAAATTATAAACCACAATTTTAGGATTTTATGTCTATTTTAACATTATTATTTATATGTAAAATGATGTTACATTTGAATATAACGCGTTGTATTTTATTGCATTTTAACTGATAGAGTGTTTTGATTTAATGTAATTTATTTACGTTCATTTAACATTTAACATTTAACTTTCCCTTTTAATTTCTTTTACATTTGTATTTAATTTCTTTAAAGTTATTGAATTTGTCACAAAATTTTATTAACCGAGTTACAGTAACGTATTTTTTTGAAAATCTGGCCAGTGTCTTGATCCGCCTCTGGCTGCAAGCTCAAAGGTCGTAAAATTTTATGGCTTTTCGTATTCTGTCAAACCCTCAAAATTTATGTCAAACAATTAAGTCTTCAATGTTTAAAATTTTTAAGAGGTCTTATCTAAAAAAGGTCTCATGGTTTATTTTCAAACAAACACTCGATGTGTTACAAAATATAATCGACCCATAGAACTTGAGATTTTAAGTCGGTTTTAAAAAGAATACGCGAGCAATATTTATTATTTTACATTTTTAAATAGAAAGTTAAAGCAATTTTTATTTTGAATTCAACGCACACATGTTTTCAACCTCTTGTATAACCATCATCCGAGGTCAACCGGCACCACTGAAATGATTCCGACTCCTCACTTAATCCAGAGGAAACTAAAGGGATCCATGGTCACGGCCCAGCTTAAATGAAACCGACCTATGGAAAAACTCCCTTCGGAGGACGGAATAATCCTTCTTCACGGTTCAACTGGAGTGAACCGGTCAATTCACTCTTAGGTGAAAATTATAAGATTATGGCCAATAATCTTTATGCATTTGAGTGATCGTCTATTTAGTGGCTATGACCCCTCGATGTGCGATAGGTAGAAACAGAACGTTGTGTCATTTTTTGTTTTACTGTCTCAAAACCTACCTTTGTAGTGGACCCAAATTCTTTAATGATGGTGAGGACGAATACAGATGTGCCTAGCTTAATAATATTTTAATTAATTTAATTAACTAGCCCAAAGGTTACAATGCCGAATTATGCACGATTTTGCATTCGCGTAGTAGCGTGTTCGATTTTATTTCTGACAAAATTTCCGCGAGATTCGTTTATTTAAAATCTGACGCCAGTTAATGCAGATGAATTTATTTCAAAGACAAGTACAATAATAACAGCTCAATTAAACAGGAAATAATCAAACATCAATTGAATAATAGTTATTTGGTTAGTATTGTTTTAGCAAAATTAAAGAGAATATGGTTTGATCTTTTCTGCCTCTTTCTCTCTCCCTGCGCCGTAGTTCCAACCAGCGGTTGTAAACATTTCTCGCCCCAAGATCACTTACCTTTCGTGGATTCTCTTTGCTGTGGAAGAATTTCTTTAGTGCGTTTTAGGAAGGGATTGATTTTAATAACTGGTACGACAAACCGGCCCAGTAGAAGATGACTCCCTTCACCCCAGCTTCCTTGTAAATGGGATTCCTCATTTGCTCGTAAGCAAGAGAGACCCAAAATCGAAGAAAGCTCATCTTCCTCTTTCCTCCAAGAATTTAACAGGTTGGCCCCACGGCCTGGTCCTTTCAGACCACGGGAAGGATATTTTAGAAGGGACTGGCCCTAACCTTACTCCGCGTCATGAAATAACCGAACGCCAAAAAAACAATGAATGGAGACTTTTTAAAACTCGATCGCCATGTCGAGGCTCGCACTGTATTTTTGGTGTCAGAATCCAGCAGGAACTAGGTGTTGTGATGTTGGAATGACGTCAGTTGACTCCAGCCCATAACAGAGGAACAGTGGAAGCTATATCCAAGTCATGATACAAGTCTGGTAGTAACCTCGTCCCTCGTTCAGTGATGATGTTGAGGACGCAGATAACCATGGCCGAAGGAGAGGTCAAGCTATGAACCAAAGGAAACATAGGACGTGCTCCGGAGCATGGCTCCTTGTCAGTCAACATTGGATTTATAGTTTTGATGGAAAGTTGTGGAAGCCGAAAGCTTTCACCTCCAACACAATGCGAACTCCTTCATAGCAGCAAAAAGAACCGTTAGGTTCCGGTATTTCAGATATTAAGCAAACAGCGTTCAATTCTTTCTGACACAGGTATTTTGTGAGAGAGAAGGTGTGTTTGTTAGTAACTGCAAGGCTGTGGAAAAAGACAACAATTTATAAGCATTTCAGGACATTTGCGCCACTTGATTGAAAGCTATGTTGAATTCACCCCCTCTTGACCTGAAAGAAAACATTTTATTTACAATAGGCACGAAATGTAATTTTTAAGATTGGAGTACTCAGCAACAGCAGTCTCTCGGACTGAAACATAGACAACAAATCATTTTCAAAATGTGAAGATTGAATACATTTTAGAACGCAAGTTAATTAGATTAGTTTAGTGTGTTAGAAAATAATTTGAAATCTCTCATCCTTCTGCGAAGCAGCTCAGCGAACTATGTGTTTACGCGAATTAATGAATTTTATTATTAAATAATTAAATGCGCCTTCCCGCTCAGCAACCACTGGTTTAATTTTATTTTATTCAAAATCTCAATCGGAAGTTATTTTTATGTTTGAAAGTTTGAGAACCACTGCGATTTACGGTAATTACATATTTAGCATACTTTTAGTTTTAGACAGACACAAACACATGAAAAATACACTCCCGGAATATTATGTCGGCCAATATTTTATTATTATTAAAACCACGTAAATACTTATTCTCCCTTAAATTCCGAACGAACGATTCGCTTGAGGCCCGGCGTCTTTATTAAGAGAAAAATCTTTTTATTCTATTTAAATTTTCTTCCGAATTAAGTAAAACCCGATTTTAGTTTAAATATTTCGTTTCGAATTTGTTTAGCTCAGATTTAAGATACATATTATAAGCCCGTGCTTCCCGATTGACTGTCCTGACCCGAATCCCTTTCTCCCGGTCGTCAAGGGCTGACTAGCATCCCCCTTCCAGAACTTAAATAGTCCCATAGAAAAAAAATACGTATGGACAAGAAAAATCTTCCTACACATGTTTGATACGCCCACATGTATAGGAACTTCAATTATTTTATTTTATTTTTGATGAAAAGCTTGATTCATCACAAGCTGTACACATATAGTTTTGGTAAAGATGTTATGGAATAACTATTATCGTCCATGAATTTATTACGTATTTAAAAACATCGATCTTTTACATTGATCGATGTTTATAGGTACCTACCATAAATTTGGCATATCACAGGCCTTATGATATCCTTCAGATGGATTGTTACTTATTGTTTTGTACAGAAACAATTCAGTGACACACGGGGATAACTGATTTGAGGCATTACAATTTTATGCCACTGTAAGCCATCAGCTGATATCTGTGACAGACGTGAGAGGCGTAAATGTAGCCCCATGTAGCAGGATTGAACAAGTTTCTCGCGGTCAGCCTCTGAAAAGTTGAACCATGTTTCTTCTTTAATTTGATAATTTATTGGTGACCGCCGTATATTTGAAAATGCCGATTTTACATGTCGAATGTGAATTGTCAACAAAAACAAAACCGCATCTGAATGCATCTGCAGACTACAAGCCGGCAACATTTCGCTTTTTTTTTATAGTGTGTGCATATAAAAATATACTATGTACCTACACACCATTGTAAAGATAAAAATTCAATTAACAAATAATATTTGCAGCGTAAATGGTAGATATTATTATAAACATAAAATATTCATGTGTTGTTTTTATTTGAAATGTGTATTTTATTTTATAAACCATAAAATACATTTCGAATTTACAAAAATCGAGTTTCACAACACTAGTGGTTTGCTAAACAGGCTCCTAGCTAGGTGGCCGATTTTTAGGTGACAGTTTCACTCGTGAAACTCAACGGTGCTAGGTACCCGTTTAAAGAGTCTCTTATATTTAAATACTTTTAGCTAGGTGACGGTTTAGAAGGAGTCGGTGAAAACGGGCATTAGCCTATCTTTAGAATGAACAATAAAAAAAACCCTGCCGCTATAAAAAAAAATCCTGAGATTTGAGAAAAAATTGCAAAGAAAAATTCTGTCATACACTCTTGAAATCTAAATCTAAATCTTAATCTAAGGTGAAAAGATATGTATCATTTGAGATTCATATTAAATGCATTCCCACAAGCAGACATGCATAATTTTGCGCTTACACATGCCGCATGTGGACCTACAATATAAAAAACCCAATCTCAAATGAAGATAAGCCCTGCAACTCTTGCCGACCTTCCCTGAAGCAGGGGTGACATTGGCAAAGTGAACCATTTTTTACAGTATATATATTACCAAATAAATTTGAATTTATCAACTACAGGGTTATTGAGAACATGTTTGATTCGTTGTTAATCTATGCATCATCGTTTTTTGTGTGGAAAATTCACGTTAGGTGTTAGTCGAGCCATGGATTTCCTGTGTGTGAATAACACCGTTAGAATTCATCTCTAATTTATTTAATCATCAGAAGGAATAGGATTGAAGTTTTAAGAAGTTGTATGGGTAGGTATGGAAAATTTATGGAAATAGCTGTTGAAAAAGGTAACGAAGTTGTTTTTTTTGTCTCAAAACCAAATCAACTCGTAACGCTAGGCCAGCAAGAAAATCACAGCTCATGTGTATTCTCAAACTGGCTAGAAAATCTTATTTGAAACAACATAGCATATTTTTAACACGCATGAAGATTTACATAACTAAGTAAAGATAATTTATTGAGTGAACAGAGAACGGTGAAAGAATTTACTATTGCTGTATATGCTCATCGCAAGATCAAGGTAAATAACTAAAGAAAGAGGAACAAGAAATACGGTCTTATTATAAAGAAATATGGTATTATTCCCAGCAAAGCCATGGCTCATCCCCAGCCTACCAGCCTACACTGAAATTTTCTATAGAAAAAAATGATGATCTGTAGATCAGCTATACATCAAATGTTTTATGATAGCACTGTTTGTAACTGGATTTGTTGGAAGTTGTTTAAGTCGATCATTGTAGATATGAAACAAGTCTTGCTATTGCAGTTGATCATTCTTTTGAATTTTCGGATAATTGTAAACTTTTTCATAAAACATGACATTTTGAGAGTGTGCTCAAACCTTCCTAGATCAATTCCTGCGTGTATGTGTCAGAAAGTAACAAAGTACATGAACACTCTTACAAGCATTATCCTTTTCAAGAAGACTTTACCGTGAAGTTAAAAGCAATGACACGACAAAACAAGGACCTCTAGGTTTGAGGCGTGTCGCAACTAAAAACGCAACTAAACTACACATATAGTGTAACTTCTTGCCGCGTTATCCCCGAAGGGGTCGCGTGTGGCGAGTTGATCCTATTTATTTTTACAGGTAAGGGGGCCGGCCTTACGCCAACCACTTCAGTTGAAGTGGAGGTTTCCCAGCTCCCGAGAGTGCTGGTACTCATTTCTTGTGAAGGCTGAGTAAACCTTGCCGGTATTTTATTTTGGGGTTTGAAATAAACACCGAAACGGGAAACCATTTCTGGCAAACCTTTGGTGGGATTCGAACCCGAGCTTTCGGCATGGAATGCAAGCACTCTACCACCTGAGCTATCGACCGGACTACCGTGTCGTTGACTGAAAAGTAAGTGGTCCGATCTTAGTGAAATAATAGCATAACACAGTATTTATTTGATATCAATTGAATGAAAATGAAACCCACCATTAATTTATCCTTTGCAATTACAATTTATTTTTGTCAATATTTTTAAATTAAATTTCATTAAATTTAATGCCCTTTTAATTATTTTTTGACAGCTCCAAGTCCACTATTCAGTATTTTTTTGTTCCTTAACTAAAACGTTGGTATGAAGCTGACTCCCATGTTGTATAAAACTTGGTTTACTTTTGCCAGTGACACCCCGTATTCACAAAAAGGCGGCAGGAGTTTATATTCATATGAGTTTTGTTTTATTTTCTCCTTCTTTTCCGACCTTCCCTGAAAACAGGGGTGACATTGGCAAAGTGAACCATTTTCTACAGCGTGGGTAGTCAGCCGCATACCAACCTATAAGTCAAGGAACATACACAACAAATTACATTTTTAAAATCAAAAAATTATAATATTAAAAAATTATAGCCGCCAACATCACAAATCAACCGCCATTTCTTTTTGTCCTTACACACTTCTTTCATTTCCTCCAGAGTCATAACCTTCTTTGTACAGGTTCTCCTTTTATTATGACTCTGGATATTCCATTCATTCGCAATTTCAGATATTTGGTCCATACATACCTTTCTCGGTCTTCCTCTACCACGACATCCATCTATTCTTGCATTATATACTTTATTCGTAAGTCTTTCATCATTGATTATCTTCATGTGCCCAAACCATCTTAAAAAACTTCTTTTTTAATCTTTACTTTCATACTTTCTCTTACACCACATTCTTCTCTTACAAAATCAATTTTCACCCTATCACTCCGTTTTTTCCCAATCATACTTCTTAGGAAGTTCATTTCAACAGTATGGACTTTACTAATTTCACTTTCATTCACCGTCCAGGCTTCACTTCCATACATAAAGGTGGGTATAAGTATCCCACTTCGTACCGCCAGTCGAACATCTTTAGATATGTTTTGATTTTTTCGCTTCTGAATATTCTGGCTATATGAATACCCCCAGTACGGAATACTTTTTCTTGCACATTTTGAAAACATTTATTGTTTCCTACCTTTATTGATTGACGACACTATAATTGTGAACAATCTATGTGCACAGTCACATGTATTAGTTATTCAAGAACAACAATCACAAAGGTTTAGCACATTTCACTGACTTATATTCCTTGACTTATAGGTTGGTATGAGGCTGACCACCCATACTGTAAAAAATGGTTCACTTTGCCAATGTCACCCCTGTTTCAGGAAATGTCGGCAAGAGTTGCAGGGCTTATGTTCATTTGAGGTTTGGATTTTATTTGTATGTACACAATCAGCATTTGTAAGCGCGAACTACACGTGTTTGTTTGTGGGCATACATCTGAGAGCTTTGAATGAATATATCCTTGCAACTTAGATTATAGACTAACAGACTTTAAGGTCAATGTTTGAATGTCAGGGATAAGTTTAAAGTTGGATGCCGTCTATAATTGACAGCCGCACTGTATGCAAGTTTACACTTGACGCCTATGCGTGTCGTGTCACCCGCAGCTAAAGGGTTAAATTTAATTTTCATTAAAGGTTAAACAATAAAACGTACCTACATATTTTTCCATTCTTCATCGACTTAGCATTCAGATCAGATGTGTAAATTTAAACTTAACGTAGCTTTGAAAAGCAGTTTTACAAAAATGAACACAGCGTCGCTTTCAGAATAACCCTGCGTGTGAGACCCTCAGCTCATTAGTGCAGCTGTCCAAGTTTCAGGGAAAAGCGTTAACATGGAGAAAAGCGTGCGACCTTTTTCTGCGTAGAGGGAAAAGGATTTTCTACGCTTTCCCAAACACATCTGAGCTTTACATACATCATTGTATTGTCAGATAAAATATACAGTACAACTTAATGAATATTACTTTTTCCGGAAAAAAACTGTGATTAGTTTATTTTCTCCGATTGCTTAAAAATTGGAATTGAAACTCTTAATAGAAAAAATGTCATTAGAAGTTTATGGAATTGATAGATATACATTAAAATGACATTGCTTTAATTTGTAAGTAGGGTAATTATTTTTTCTCGTTGAAAGCATTCTTATTATTCATGCAAAAAGACTGGCAGGTAGATTTTTGAGGTGTATGAATTCATGTGTAAAGGTATATTTTTCCGTCTTTTGACCGAATCTTTCATTCATTCTTGATTCAAAAGTCTTTGGAATAAAAATAATACTAAAGGAAGCAGTGCTTAACATTTAAAAACTAGCCTGTAGTCTAGGTCACTAACATCTTACAGTAGAGTTATTTTTTACCGAAAAAAAGTCAAATAAATGAGGTTGTAAAGTAATGTTATTTGGAGTGTGAGAAAACGAGGATGTTGAGAAAATAAAAGAAGTCTACAAGGACATAACAAAGTGGACACTCCTAGAAGAATTACCCCTAGATACAGTTACAGTTACAGTTTCTAGCTTTCACCAACGGTGTGCAACTTTACATTACTCTATCCCAAAGGCGCAGTTCATAAGGTAGTCCAACTTTCCTAGAAGCTCGTGAGATACTTGGAAGTGGATGTTTTCCCTGTTCCCTCAGGGGAAGGTTATTATTTGTGTACATGTAAATGTAAACAAGGCATTCGTGAAATTCATGTTGAAAAAACAGCGAAATAATTTCTGACAGCAGTTGGTTCTGAACCAAAATTATCCAGAAAATAAATGAAATAATCTAAATAAATGAAGATGACCAACTGGTCGAAAACGTTTGTATTATTAAAATATTTTAATAATTGATAATTTCTAATATATTATAGATTTGTGAAGTAAAACAGTGTTTTGAAATTTTAAAAAGTGTTATTTAATTGAATAACAATAAAAAAATATGAATTTTTACAGTGTTAATACACAAACCATAAAAAATATAAATAAATGAAGTGGAATAACGTATAAATTATTTCAATAGATTTTTAAGAGGAAACATAAACAATTAAATGAAAGTTGAAGTTGAAACAACATCAAAATATATTGAAAAGTTTCCATCCTTGGCTAGACTGGGCATCACATTTAGTTTAAATTTTTAGAAAACTCTCCTTGCAAATGAGTCGTTTTCCAAGGAATATGAAAATTGCCCTTCAAATATGAACTTTCTCAATCGGATTACAAAAAACTTTGGGCATTACTAGTATATGATATTACAAAAGAATGAAAGCGCTTTCAGCACATATGAAAAAAATCCATACAACTAATGAAGGTTAATTGAGTAGGCTTATTATATCAACAGTTCGGAATTTATGTTACAGGGAAAACCTTTCTGGATCATGTTTCGTCTCTGTCAATATCACTCAATTCTTATAAACAAGGTTTGTATTGAGGAGGTAATGCGCTGGTATGCGGGATACCCATAAAAGTTTTTCAATTATCACCGCTTCCACGAATCAATAATAATTAATCTTCCTTTCACATTCATGATGTAGGTTTAAGGTGACCTCAATACATTCTTTAAGAAAAATGAATAATTTTGCAGAAAGTCAAATGTATATTTATTTGAATGTACAAGTAATCTCATGAATATTTACCAACAAAAGTTATTTTGTCTAAGAGCTGAATACAAATTTGTTCATGTTTTACAAATGTTTTAATTTTTCGTATTTTCCTGAAACTAGTAAAGAGAGGCATTATAGGTTTTATTCGCTTTTTGTATTATCTTAAAAAAGACATCCATTTGTCAATATTTTTCTCATTGACTATTACGTGTAACAAGTAAGTCTAATGAAGTAGTTTGAAGAAAAAATGATTGCTGATTTTGGCAATAAACATATTTTTGTACACTTAATTGAAATTGAATCTGGAATTTTTCAATTTAATTTTTGTACAATAACAATGATTATTTTGTAAGTTGATTGCAAATTATGTTTTAATTGAATGATTTTGCTCAAAATCGAAGCTCAAAAGAAACTAAAAAACCTCATTCTGTACGTAAAGCATTACATCTGAAAAATAAATAAAACTTTTTTATAAATAAATAAAAACTAAAAAGTAGACGCGGAATTTCAACAAAATTATCCTGCTCTCTAAAGTGGGCGTTCAGTATAAAATCGTTTAGTTCCACTAGCGACTTTATGAGAGTGTACTTTATGAACTGTTTTCTTAGTAAAAAAGTTGCGTGCTTTAACTCAACAATTTCAAAATGGTATGGAAACTTAAACGCTCACTGGAGACGTTGTTTAAGTTTCTGTACATTATTCGATTTGAGTTATGATTGAGTTTAAGCGTTTTGCTTTATACTTGGCGTCCTGTTCCCGATATCGAATGCAATATGCTAGCATGTTTTATTTTCTACCTTATATCACTGCCAAGCTTGGAAGAGCTTCCTCCTCCAGGCTATTTTCCACTTTGATGACTTTACTATTACTCAACTCTCGTAATGAACTATATTGATATCAATATGTTGAACATAAACGAAACTGCGAATCAGCTCTCGTCACATAATATCTGTTTTCATGTCTTTAGAGGATCTGTTAAGAGCAACTTTTCATTTCACGGATAATATTTGATAGAATAAACATAAATAAATAAAGGGATACAGATAAAATGCTTTTTTATAACTTTAGTACATTTTAAAGAACTTTTAAATAAAACAAGATGACCTTAAACTTTTTTTAGATGAATCAGAGATTGGTAAGTGCCATATATAAGCAAAAGATATGTAAATGCAAATCACGTTCCTTCACTTATGGGTGACAAGATAAGGGTGACTAACAATACTGTAAAATGTGGTTGATTTTACCAATCTCACACCTGTTTCAGGAAAGTCCGGCAATAGTTACAGGGTTTATGTTCATTTGAGTATTCGGTTTTTATGTTGTAAGTTCCCATCCGGCATGCCAAGTGCAACTTTATACGTGTCTGCTTGTGGGCATGAATTTAATATGAATTTTAAATGTTTGTATATCTTTGCTACTTATAGAATAACAAAGATTATTATAGAAGTGTATAAAAAGGTTAAAAATAAAATTGGAATTGCAAAAAACCGTTGTATCATGTTTTCAAAATTGAGCACTTTCAAATAGTATTTATTGCAATAAACGGACCAATCAATTCTCTCTTAGAATAAAATATCAATTAATAAATTCTGTTACTGAAAAGGTATTTCCTTTGTCGTACCATCTCAATTCAACCCACTGCAAGGAGATAATCTCATTCTATCCTTGACATTTTCAGCAAAGAAAGGTAGAACGAAAAAAATACAAAGTATATTAATTACTAACCTTATAAAGTGTTTTCCGAGACTATTGATTAATTAAAGGCCATAGGATTAATCGATTCTATGAAAAGACACCGTTTTTAAAATACAAAAAACTGATCACTTTTTGAAAGAAAAAATAAAACCTTTGTATTTTACAGCGGGCGCTTTAAAAAGGTCTTTGTGTTTAATGCCTCTTGTTTTGGATTTTTTTTCTAAAGAGTGCTATTTTGAAATAAATAAAAAAGTTGAGAGTGTTTTGAAGAGAACCCAAAAAGTTTTTACATCAACCGAGAAAATGTAAAAAGAAATCAATGTCACGCTTACATTTTATTTTGAGAACATAAAGCACCATTTATAAAAAAACCAAAACAAAATTTATTGAAATAATGATGTATAAATTCATATAAATAATTTAAGAGGCAACAAACATAATATACCCTTGAGCGTCAATAATGTATGCAAGTCCAGAAGCAGACATGTTGAAATTCCAACATTTGCTGCATTTGCTTTTACAAAATAAAACCTCAACTTACAATGAACAAACACCCTGCAACTCTCACGGAATAAAAACAAGAAAACGGTCGTTCAAAAAATCTCAAATAAAGAATACATGAATACGATACTACAAAATTTGTACGATTTTAAAAGTAATTAAGATTTTTATGAGATGTGTTTTTCAACCATTAATTATTTTGGTTGCGTCATTAAAACCAGGTGCTTTAACGTCATCCTGCATGTTCACAACTCTTCCATCATAATAAAACTGAGCCATTATTTTAATTACCGTAAAGGTCGTCCCAGTCTTACTGGACACACAAATGTTACGACAAAACTTTAGCGTTAAATATTATTCTATCCTTTCGTGAAGTTTACAACCTCATTTGAGAATTTTAAATGTACAATAATTTTTATGAAGTCCATTTCAAAAGTGATTTTTGTTAAGCATTTTTTTACGAGGCTATCCTTCTTGGCTTTAATTCAGTAATCTTTCAAGAATTGATGACATTTTTAACAATTTAAGTAGGTATGCAAAAGTGGAAATCAGTCTTTACTAGGAAATTAGTCTTTACTATTTTACTTTAATCTATGAAATTAAAAAAATATACTACATACATATAGGATTAATATAAAATGATGCCCACAAACATTTTTTTTTTTTTTAATATCTAATGGTTCACTTTGCCAATGTCACCCCTGTTTCAGGGAAGGTCGGCAAAAGTTGCACGGCTTATGTTTCTTTGACATTAGGTTTTTATATTGTAAGTCCACTTGCGGCATGTTTAAGCCCGAACTTATACGTGTCTGATTGTGGGAATGCATTTAATATAAATCTTTAATGTAATATTTCAATGCAACTTAGATTATAGTACACGTGTACACATCTTTCAGGGCCATTCACAACACATTTGATTAAAAAAAATAGGCTGATTTATTTGGTAAGCGCTGTTTTTGTGTGTATCACACCTCAAGAGCCCTCTGCGAGCTAAGTCGTCGCTGTATTAAGCGCCAATTCTCAAGCAAGACGCAGTTGCTGTAAGGATCGATGGACCTTTGGATGACCGGTCTTTGGTAAAGGTTTATGAATTTTTCAACCCAGCAAAGAGCAAATATGAAAATATAAATGGTATATTTTTTGTGCTCCGCCGGGATTTGAACCCTCAACCTTCCATTTACGAGTCCAAAGTGTTATCACTGGACTACGGACCGGTCCGTAGCTGATCCATAGAGCATCGTTTTTTGTATGGAAAATTCAAGTTAGGTGGTGGGGGAGGCATGGGTTTGGTGTGTCTGAAGACACCATTTGAGTTTAATTTTACAAAACGCTTACATGTGTTTAAAATGAAAGCACGATTTATTCATACACTTCCCTCATTTACCGCCACACAGTCTGTTAATTTTCACTTGATATGTAAAACAGCTGGCAGGCGCACGCTGGTTTTATCAACCCGGCCGGTGACGTCACCCAGAACGACACTTCCGTTTTCCAGGAGACCGGAAGCCAGAGCGACACCGCGAGCCGTCCATGTTAGCGCCGCTCCTCTGACAGCCTTCAAACTGCTCAGCGTTACACATTTAATGAACTGTAAAAAGCTGGCGGCGTACTGTTGTGCTGTGTAATGAATACAGCGCTTCCAACCGGATCTATTTTATATACTAGAACAAGCATTGTTTATAGAAATTTCTATTAATTATCATGAAGCTAACATGGAGCTCCTTCCAACCATTAATTCTTGGACCGGTCCGTAGTCCAGTGGCAACACTTCGGACTCGAAAATGGAAGGTTGTGGATTCGAATCCCGGCAGAGCACAAAATGTACCAATTATATTTCCAAATGTGCTCTTCGCTGGGTTGAAAAATTCATACACCTTTACCAAAGACTGGTCACTGAAAGGTCCATCCAACCTTACAACAACTGGGTCTTGCTTGAGAATTGGCGCTTTCTACAGCGACGACCAAGCTCGCAGAAGGCTCTTGAGGTGTGAGTCAAACAAGCACTGATGGACAAATTACATTACTGGCAATAAAAAAATCTTCTAATTTTCTCTCTTTTTCTCTTTTTCTCTCTTTTTCTTGACACATGACTCTGCTATGACGTGTTCTTTTTTCATTGTCACGTTTTTTAGTATAAGAAGAAACTGACATATTGACCATCCATTTATTATGCTTTGATCTAATCTAATCTAATCTAATCTAAGCTGCAAAGATATATAATATCTAATCTAATCTAATCTAAGTTGCAAAGATATGTTACATTGAAGATTCACATTACATGCATTCTCACAACCAGACATCTACAAGTTCGCGCTTGCACATGCCTCATGTGGACCTACAACATTAAAACCAAATCTCAAATGGACATACACCCTGCAACTCTTGCCGTCCTTCCCTGAGACAGGGGTGACATTGGCAAAGTGAACCATTTTTACAGCATGGGTGGTCAGCCGCATACCAACCTATAAGTCAAGGAACACACACACACGACAAATTACATTTTATACATCACTAAATAATAATATCCAAATACAAAATATCCATTTACAAATAAAAACAAATTCCAATTTAATAAACCCTAGCCGCCAACATTACAGATCAACCGCCATTTCTCTCTGTCCTAACATACTTCTTTCATTTCCTCCAGAGTCATAATTTTCTTCATACAGGCTCTTCTTTTATTATGACTCTGGATATTCCATTCATTCGCAATTTCGGATATTTGGTCCATCCATACCTTTCTCGGTCTTCCTCTACCACGACATCCATCTATTCTACCAACATATACTTTCTTCGTCAGTCTTTCCTCATTCATTCTATCCATATGCCCAAACCATCTTAACAAACTTCTTTTAATCTTCACTTTCACACTCTCTCTTGCACCACATTCTTCTCTTACAAAATCATTCCTCACTCTGTCGCTCCGTTTTTTCCCAATCATACTTCTTAGAAAGTCCATTTCAACAGTATGGACTTTACTAATTTCACTTTCATTCACCGTCCAGGCTTCGCTACCATACATCAAGGTGGGTAAAAGTATGCCACTGTGTACCGCCAATCGAGCATTTTTAGATATGTTTTGATTTTTGGCGATACAAGCTGTGGCACCCAGTACACACCTGCCCTTCATTACTCTTCTTTCAAGTTCACCTGTCATTCTTCCATCTTTTTCAAACTTACTTCCCAAGTATACAAACTCATTTACCACATCAACATTCATTCCGTTTATTCTAAATTCAAAGTTCGTATTTTCTTCATTTCTTTCAAAAATCAAATATCAAAAATCAATTTAAGATTTATATTATCATTTCAGATTTATATTAAATGCATTCCCACAAGCAGATATATATAATTTCGCGCTAACACATGCCGCTGATCGATGTTTGAATGATTAGCAATTAAAACTATGTTGACAATTAGTGCCACTTTGAAATATTTTCGGCATGTTCTCGGATAACTTACGAGTATATAATTGTCTACGCTTCGTTACCGTCGTAGCTACCATCTTTAACGAGAAACCTTCTGAAAACGTTAAGAAAACGATGATAATAACATTGGTTATCTTACATTGGTTCATCGAATACCTGGAAGTTTTGTCTACTAGGGAAGGGCCGTTTATGAAAAAAAAAATGAATTTGCACCATTTTTTTTTGGTCAGCTCAGCCTGCCAGTCAAGTGAATCGTTAGTCAGCGTTCGTTTGTTAAAAAATGTAATAAAAAGAACGGGAGTCATGAAAAAAAATTATATTTGTTAACAAAACTAATAAAATTGAAACATTGGCGTTACTTTGTTTCAACAATATCTTTTTTTTCGGCGGAAAAACATCAGTCGACTGTGTAACTAGGGTCCTTAGCAATCAAAAATCGAAGATATACTACATTTAAAATTCATATTACATGCATTTCAAGCACACACGTTTACACGTGCTGCATATGAACCAACGATATAAATATCCAATCTCAAATGAACATTAGCCCTGCAACTCTTGCCCACCTTCGCTAAAACCGGGGTGACATCGGAAAAGTGAACCATTTTGTACAGTATAGGTGGTCAGCTTCATACTGACCAATAGTCATCGAACATCTCAAAATTTACATTTATTGAAGTTTTATTTAAAAAAAATTGAGTTGTCAATATCTTACCGCTATCGCACCATCTTCAGCGAAAAAAGTTTTTTTTATTTGAAATTTTATTTATTAGAGTTTCATGTATGTACTAAGGGCCGTTTATGGAAAAGTATATTTTGATTTCACACTTTTTTACTTTCTTGCTATAGCTGAAGGCTATAAAGAAAGTTTTGTTTTTGTATTCATTGTCAACTTCAACCTGCCAGTCTAGTCAACGTAAGTCAGTGATTGTTTGTTGAAAAAAGGCAAGTAAGCAAAACGCAGATGATCCAAAAAAATAAATATATATATATATTTATTAACTACACAGTTTAGTTACTAATACAATTGAAACGTTTTTGTCACTAGTTCCAAAGTCAAAGCCATAGATGAGCTGTGTTTAAACAGCACCAAAAAAGCTTTCTAGAAATTGTGCAAACCAATATGTTGTATTCTGAATCAGACACGAAAAGATGGTACAATCAAAGTCACTATAATTTTCAAGAAAAAACACCTAAAGAGCCTATTTAATTTAATTAAGAGGAAGTTTTGTTGTAAGTCTGGCAACAAAAATGCCAAAACCTTGTAGGTTTTTTTTATAAATATTAAAAAAAAAAAAAAAAAATATGGAAAACATGGTTCATGGTTTAACAAATCAAATTAAAAATATCGTAAGTTTTTGTTTTATCAATTGAATACAGAAATAAGAATAAACAAGGGTTTCTGAAGCATTGTTTCTATTCCCAGAAAGAACCCAAAGATGAGAAAACAACACATTTGAATTTCAATTTGTTTACACAGGACGTGTAGAACATCAAATAACTGCCAATTTTGATCTCTCACACGTTACAACAATTTTCACGGACACTTCGGCACCGAGGCACTCTGTTCGTGACCCATTTACGTGAGTAGGTTGTATCCAGCAGACGGAAACTTCCCGAATAGGAGCAGCACCTCAAGATCATAAATATGAAACCTAGCGTTTAATCTCGACCCTACCAAAAATGTATTGCAAATAAAAGCAACGCATCTAGTGAGCGTTTACACTTCCGTCAGCATTTGGTAGATTACTATGATTGAACTTGAGCGGGATATTTTATACTTTGGGCGCAGGTAGTACTCTTCAAAAGTTTGCGGTCACTGAATCGCAATTGGCCTTCAGTGGACTTCATCCGAGATGAAACGCCTCGCCGAGAGCTTTTCAATATTGTATCATTTATTATTCATTCTCTTCTAGAAATTCCCTTGAAATTGTTTTGCAAGGTGGTGAAAATATTTTTCTTTCTTTTGAAATTGTAAAAAATACAGAAAGATTTGTTTAACTTTGCATTTGTTTCGAATCCTTTTTCGTAGTATTTTTTGTGGCTTTTCTAAATATTCAGTATAATTTACATCAATACCTACTCCTTATAACAATTACAAAGAAAAATGTGTTTATCTTTTTCAATACTTTTGTTGTTGTTCTATTTTCGAATTTAAATACGCAAATTTTCACAGTTTCCACTCGTGTTACTTTTTTTCCGAATAAAAATAATGGACATATTTTACTCTAGTAACTTAAATTAAATATTATTACGTGAAATGTTTAACAATCTCAGGTACCCCAAAAAATAAGCCGTACAAATACTTACTCACTTTTCATCAGATGACCTCAAAGAGGCTTTCAAACTTTTCTTAAGTCCCACAAGCTTACAAGTAAGCTCTTCACTAAAATTAAGTTTGCATAAGACGTTTATTTTACAGCGAAGCCTTAAAACTGTTGCTCAAAAAAACTCTGGATAATCTCAATCTCAATTTTATTAGACTTATATTTAAAATCCGTCAGAAATGAGAATTTATTATCTTTATCCTTTTATTCGTTAAAAAAACTTCAGTTGGCTAATTTTTTGTGTGTTTTTGCAAAGTAAACAATTGAAGTTTAAAAATTTCTATGTTTGTGTTAAAGAAAGGAAACGTTCCTTAAAAATATTTTCTTTTTATACACCGTTAATTTACAAAGTACATTTTTGTAGTAAATTAAACGTTTAAAAAAAAATGAGTTCAGTCACAGAGTGAAAATTCTCTGAAGATGGATAAAGTCCGAAAGCGCTTAGGCATTGTAAACTCAAAAAAAAAATGTGAAAATAATACTATTGTTTAAAAAGGTTTTTTTTTTAATTAAAATTAAACGTTTAACTTAATTGTTGTCAAATATTTTGAAACAAGAAATAAGTAAACAAATGTCATTAATGTTTGTTATATGGGTCCTAAAATGAATCAGAAATAGTAATTATAATAAATTAATAATCGAGAAAAAAATACTAAATAAATTACAAGTTTGCTTTAATTTTGTTTACGTTTACATTTTCTTAAAAACGATATAAATTGTTAGATTAAAGTGATTTTGCATTAAAGTACAGTTTAAAAATAAGAAGCAGTATGCAAGTGCATTTTAATGAGAGTTGTATGTAAATGCGTAGAGGTCCTGTACAGGCTAGACCTTGCACCTGAGGCAGGCAATCGATTGACAGTGACCTAGCCGGCGTAGGTCTCGGTCGCCCGGGCCGCTACGCGAGCAGCTACGCCGAACCAACCGCAGATCGTAGAGGGAAGCTCGAGAGAAATTTTGTATGAAAATAAAAATTCGTAGAGGCATGAAAATTTGAGTATCTTCGAAAAGTATCAACGAAAGTATGATGCGTTACAACGCTTGTAAAGAGCTTATAGAGAAATAAAAAAATATGTATACAAAAAGAGGAAGAAAAGCTTTAAGACGGATCCAAATTCAAAGATGAAAAATTTGTGGTGAAATAAAACTGAAGAGAGAAATGAAAATGTCAAAAATACAAACAAAAAGTGAAATATAAATATATGGTCGTAAAAAACTAAAATAAAGCTTATAAATTCAAAGCCGTTGAGGAATGACAGCGTTGAAAGATAAAGTAATGAAAATTTAAGGAGAAGTGAAAATTTAAACAGAAGCTATTATTTGTAAGGAAATGAACGCTCATAGCGGATATACAAAACGTTTACTGGGAACTAGAGCCTGTAAGGAAATGAAAGTTTGTTTAGATAATATAAAGGCTCGTAGACAAATGAAAGTTGGTAGTGAAATATCGTAACTGTATGACTCGGTAATGTATAAATGTCTCTGCGAGCTTTAAAGTGCATTTGCATGGTGAGTATTGTATTTAAAATATTTAGCTTAAACTGAGGTTTTCAATACCTGCGGAAGCTGTTTTTTTCAAAAAACAAAAAGTACTTAAATGGATTTTTAAAAAAAAAAATTGATTTTGCGCAAATTTACGCAAAAACAGTATTTTTGAGAAATTTCTGAAATCGGTTACTTTTTATAAATCAAAATTAATACATAATTTTTTCCAGCAAAAAAACTCGCCAATTACTTTTTTTTACGTACATTATAAGCAACCTATAAATGAAATTAAATAAACCTTTCACGAACAGTCTAAAAAACCTTAACGGTCTTTAGGGGTACATTTTCTCAAAGCCGTTTCACTCATGAAAAGTTTTCGCATTAAATCAAAAGTGAGCATTTCATAACTTCAATATGGATTTTTTCGCGCCATTAATTTTCATTTTTTACCGCTTTTTTCATTATCAAAGCCATTATTTTAATACAGAGATTCATCTCACATTTTTTTCTACTACAAATTAATTCAACTATAATAATACACTCACGAAAGTATTTCTAAATTATATTCTATAACTATTTAAATTTTCCCAGGGGAATGAAATCAAAGAATGGTTAGTTGAGCAACAACAGAACAAAGTAAAGCAAAACTTACCGTTCGCGCCTCCCAAGTCTACGCGGCGACTGGCCTCTCCGCCGAGCAACAGGTCCCCACTATTCTCCGGAAAATCCGTGATATTCTCCCTCACAGCCGCGTAGTCCCTGATGTAGTCACTTGTATCACCCTCTATCTCAAACGGCGTAGTGGCACTGAAAACTTTGGCGAGGTTTCCTCCCGCAATATTGTAAGGCGAGGTGGCATCCGACATATGCCTCAGCACACCCATCACGATACGCTGACTGGACGAGAGTGAACCGCTACGCGAGATGTCGGCGTAGCCTGTGGAACGCGCTACGGTTCGGCGTAGCCTGTAGAGCCCTCTACAACTCTCGGCGTAGCCAGCACTGGTAGGGAGAGACGGGGGAGGAAGATTTGCAAAAACAAAGGCGTCTCGCTTTGCACAGTTGTCGTAGGTTGTAATAAATATTGGGTGTGATAAATTACGTGTGATTTTTGTTTGGTTTGTTTTTTATGTACTATCCTTTGTTTTCGAATTCTGTATCGCACATGTATGTTTGATTCAAAATATAACAAAAAACAGAATTTGGGTATGATTTAATGTTAGCACAATAGATCCGGCTTGATTTATATCTGAATTATTAAAATTTGTATTGTCGTTGTATTGAAACACAACAAGAATACCTCTTATTCCTCATTATATTATTAAGTTTATAAGTTTTATTATCATTAAATAATGTGACAATTAAATACTTGCATTTTAACTGAAAATATAGAATAATCAAAATAGCAATGACGTTATTATAATAATAGTCGGGGTTATAGCCGCGTGGGCCAAGAGGGCTGATTTTTCTAGCGTGTTTCGAATGGAACAACGTTGGTTCGATCCCCGCTTGGGTCACTTGACTTTAACTTTGACCCTGGTTCAACAGATGTAATTGGGTAATTATTATTTAATAATTCATTAATAATTAACGATAATGAATTATTAAATGATGATATTAATACCTGTTTCTGGCCAGGTAGAATAGGTTGGTAAATTGCATTCCTCTTCACAAATCTATTTTTAAAAAAAAAAAAAAAAAAAATAGTAATCATACTTGTTGTTTCACTGTAACCACGAAAATAACAAACACAAGCTTCTGTATTTCTATGTGTTTCATTGTTTGGCCTTTTTTATAGCAACATTTGCTTACTTAAATAATAATGAGCAATAAATCATAAAGCAGGTTATGAGTAATTTGAATTCTTACGTAAGCAATATTATAATCGATTACTTTGAGTCACTCTCTTTCTTATTTTGCTCAAATATTCTAGAAATTTTTACAAACAATAGTATACTTAATAAATACATGTTTGTAAGAAAAGATTGCATGATGAATAATATTTCAAAATATAATTATTTTTCAAACGATTGAAATTAGTAAAAAAAGTAAAGTAAAACATTCCATTCGTCTGTATTCGCTTAAAAAACGGTACATTAGACTTAATTGCTGTGTACCATTTAAATACACAATTGACCCCATTATTCACAGTCGTTTAAATTCTCATTTTATCTCATAACTTCCATAAATTTAATATTGCATTAACCTAGATTTCCACGATAGACAGTCCGCTTAGATCCATTCTGAATAAAGAGATATTATCCAGCAGCGATGAAACATCGAGAAATCTTTTGTTTGAAAAATGCATAAAGACAAAGATGTTCTGTAAATATTATGTTTAAAGCAATATTAGATTTCTCAAGGAAATTCGTTCACGTGTTCGTAAAAAAATTAATAATATAAAGAATCACAAAGCTAATAATATGTAATGTGTATCATAGTTTTTATTAAATATAATTTTGTATTATATGTAGAGTAGATAATAAACCTGTTATTTATTAATTTTTAAGAGATGTTACAGCTGGTTTTGTGGTTAACGCATTAAAGTTGATGTTGGATAAAATATTTTGTGCTCCGCTGGCTATCGAATCCTCTCTTTTCCGCTTATGAGCCTACAGCGTTAATCACTAGACTACGATCTGTCTAAGAGTTTGTTTATTTGTTAAATGCGTTTAATTGTTCATTTTAGGTTTAGCAAATCAAAAGTGTATTTCTCTTACTTATGTGAGTTTCAACGTTATTCACAAACACAAAAGTTGGATATGCCGTAGATTTGCTCTGTGTCTGAAAAAGACTTCTATTCAACTCTACAAAAATTCAGCTATTGTAACAAAGTTATAATAAACAAACAAAGGCTGAAAAATTAAATAATTGTTTCTTTCTAATAAAACGATTAGATAAAAAATATTCGCACAAAGCGGTTTGTAGATTTTTTTAAAACTCTTTTTCGTTTGAATACTTTTATAAAAAAAGAAACACGAAGTGTCTGCATTTTTATGTGCTTTCATAAACTGTACTTTGTTTACATTAGTATAAATCTAGTGAGATGATTTTTTGACAAATCTTCGCATTAATCTGTATTATAACCCTACGATATTCTAGAGTTTTTTTTGCGTGTTACTATAAACGTAGAGATCTTGGCGTGTAAAGACCTTTGCACATTGATTCGTAAGGGCTTATAAAGCCAGGGTTGCTAATTTTTCGGTTCTTGTTAGAATGTAAGGACGCATTATTTAAAATGATTTTGAAGATACTTGTATGATTTTCAGAATAGGAAAAAATAATATTAACAATAAGTTCTTAAAAGTAAGAAAACTATAATAACGATAGCTTTAGCTCTTTAAAAAAGCATGTGCATAGATTTTTTATCACAATGAAACCAAAATATAATACCGACCCCCATTAGATTATTTTCTGATGATTGAACTTTAAACCTTGTAAACTTCCTAAAAATAATAATATTGTTATGTAAATATAAATATTGAAATAAGTATGGATAGTAATAGTTATAAGAATCCTCAAAAGTATTGGTAGGTAAGATCGATAATTATGTATAAGTGTAGAATTCTCTAGGCTAAGTAGGTATTTGTTATAATTATAGGAATACTGTATTGCATTGGTAGGTAGGATTTTGGTTGTGTCTAGGTAGTACGTGAAACATCGAGAAGTAATAATTACTCTGGAACCGTCTAGCAACTTTGGTTCTAGATCATACTGCTCTACAGAGTATAAAGGTGCGAATGGCCTGCAGAGCGGGCCAGTATCATAGAGACTTACAAACACATCGAAGTCATCTGATCAGTGAACCAAAACCAAGTGGAATAATCGAGAAAGTAGTGTGAAAATAAATTTTGTAACTGTGTAAAATAAATAACTATTGAAGAAGACCTGTGTATTTTTAATTTGAAGACAATTGAACCCTAATTTCGTAACAATTGGCGTCAGGTGTGGGGTTGTCAAGAAAAATTAAGATCTTCTGTCTAAAAATAAATAAAATAAATTAAATAGTGTTAAAATGAACTTTATTCAAATTGAACTTTGTGTGAACTGACTTTTGTGAAAACAAGTGTTTAAATAAATTTTTGTTAAAAGAAAAGACGCAAAAGCAAGTTGCTTATAAATTCTGGAACATCATATGGAACATAATTCTGGACATAACATAATGACTATTTTACCGCATTGAGAAAGTCATCAAATTGGACCATAGTTTTTTTTTATTATTGTGTGTGATTAAAAAAATAAAATAAATAAATAAAAAAAATCTTAAAAAAATATTACAAAAGAACGTTCCAGATTCATCGAGAAAAAGTTTTTGAATAACTATCCTTTGTTTACAAGTGTATGAATGTACATTAAGTACCTACCTGTGTGTTTGAAAGACTTGAGACGAAATAAATAATTATTTACTATCAGACATTATTATGTTAAAAACATTGGTGATTTAAAAATAAATATTAAAAGACAGTACCTACCAATCAGTGTAATCAGATAAATTATTATTTTGCTAAAGTACGTATTCAAAACAGCTATATATATAAAACTCAAAACTTGTATTAAATAAATTTAAAAATATTTTCGTTTTGAAGTAAATTTAAAAAAAAAATGGCAACCAAAGTGAACATCAAGGACCTCAAAGTCACTGAGCTTAAAAATGAGTTTCTGGAGAGGGACCTGGAGACCTCAGGAGGGAAGGCGGCCTTACAGGCACGCCTCATGGAGGCCTTAGAACAGTCAGGCGAAGACCCGGCATATTTTGTCATGGCGTCTGGAGGGGACCGCGCCTTGGACGAGCTAAACCTCAGCATCACCGGAAACTTCACTTCCATGGAGGAAAAGCTGAAAGTGGAGATGGCTGACAACGCCAAGACCCTGAGGGAAGACCTGAAGGCGGAGATGGCTGACAACGCCAGGACCCTGGAGGAGAAAATGGCTGACAATTCCAAGACCCTGAGGGAAGACCTGAAGGCGGAGATAGCGGATAGTCTCACAACCCTGAAAGGAGAAATAGAGGAGAAGATGACAACCAACCTCTCGGCCCTGAAGGGGGAAATGGAGACTCGGATGTCAAACCTGGAAGACCGTCTGCGTGCCGAGCTGGCTGACAAGTGCCAGATGGAGTCCACCAGAATCTCCCCCAAAGGCGGCCTTCACGACGAGACCGACCAGGGATGCTCAACTCCAACCAGGATCACAAGAGGGGATGATGACCCTTCCCTAGCCAAGCACAACCTCCCAACCTTCGACGGGAAGACGTCGTGGGAGGAATACTTGACCCTCTTTGAGACGGCTGCCATGATGGGAGCCTGGAGCCAGCAGAAGAAGGCTTCGGTTCTCAGCCTGTCGCTCCGAGGAGACGCTCTCAGGGTTCTGCAGGCCATACCCCTGGACAACCGTGGTGACTTTGGGCAGCTGAAGCAGCGCTTGGATATGCGCTATGGCCACAAGTGCCTGGAGCAGCTGTACAAGTCGCAGCTGAACACAAGGGTGCAGAAGCCCAACGAGAGCCTCCAGGAGTTTGAAATGGACATCGCCCGCCTGGTACGAGACGCTTACCCGACAGCCTCCGACGACATCTGTGAGAGCTTGGCAGTGGACAAGTTCCTAAATGGATTGCGGGAATGGGAGACGCAACAAGCCGTAAAACTGGCCCATCCCAAGGCTTTGAACGAGGCGCTCAGCCAAGCTCTCGAGTTTGAGGCTGTCAAACAGTCCATCAGGGGCCACGCCAGGGTTCGTGCAGTCGAGGCAGAGGAGGTCAAGCTACCTACAACCGAGGAGCTAATTGAAAAAGTGCTGGAACGTCTGAGACCTCGAAGACGAGACCCACGCTGCTGGAACTGCGGACAGCTGGGCCACCTTAGCACCAAGTGTCCCAAGCCTCAGAAACCCAGAAAACAGGCTGCGGAAAACTAGAAAGGGTTAATGGGAAGGGGCAACCGTTGACCCACGCTGGAGAGGCCCTGAAATCTGCTGCTACTGTCGCAACCGTGAGAGGAAAAGCCAGCAGCATTTTTATCAATGGCATAATAGATGGAGTAACTCGTGAACTACTGGTGGACACGGGAGCAACCAGGACAATTCTGAGACGCGACATAGTGGCACGAGGTAAGCAGATTGCACCAACAAAGTGGTCTCTGCACACCGCCACGGGAGAGTCAGCACAGGTGTATGGGGAGACGATTGCCACCTTCCAAATTGGCAGCACCACTTTTGATCATCGGACGTTGGTGGCCAACATTGAAGAAGACGTTATATTGGGAATGGACATACTGGACAGATTTGGGTGCAGTTTAAATTTAAAGAAAGGGTCCATTAAAATTGGAAATGAAGAAGTCATCCTGCAAAGACGGAAAGAACTGGCTGCACGTGTTATCCTAGCCAAGAATACCGAAGTGAAGGGGCGATCCGAGATGATAGTGAGTGCCCGCCTGGATTCCAGTAGTACAAATGACCAAATCTGTATGATAGAACCGGAGAACATGGACAATGTTAACAAAGGAGTCATGGTGGCAAGAACAGTGATTCGCGCAAAGGAGACCATTCCTGTCAAGATCATGAATGTGAACAGCTACCCAGTTAAAATGAATGAAGGTTTTGTTTTGGGCAGATGTGAGAGGATAACTTCCATTGTGCAACAGATGACAAACATGTCATGCGAAGGAAACAAATTGTCAACACAATTGGAAGCCCTGGTCCACGACGCTTCCCAAGGTCTAACCGAGGAAAACAAACGGAGAGTGAGGAGTTTGATCTGCCGCTACCAGAACATTTTCGAGGACTCTAATGGCCGTCTGGGAAGAACCAAGGTAGTGCGACATAGCATAGACACCGGAGAAGCGAGACCAATAAAACAGGCTCCAAGAAGACTACCCTTTGCAAAGCGGGAAGAAGCTGACAAGATCATCAAAGACATGAGCAAGGATGGCATCATAGAACCATCAAGTAGCCCTTGGACATCCCCGGTGGTACTGGTGAAAAAGAAGGATGGTACCACGAGATTTTGTGTGGACTACAGACTGCTCAACGATGTTACGAAAAAGGATAGTTACCCTCTGCCAAGGATTGACGACACCTTGGACACATTGGCAGGATGCACCATTTTTTCCACATTGGACCTGAAAAGTGGCTACTGGCAAGTTGAATTGGATGCCAAAGATAAGGAGAAAACTGCATTCTCGACTGGATCTGGACTTTGGCAGTTCACCGTGATGCCATTTGGCTTATGCAATGCCCCCGCCACGTTTGAAAGGCTGATGGAGAATGTGCTGCGAGGACTGTCATGGGAAACCTGCCTGGTATACTTGGATGACATAATCATCCTGGGAAAGGACTTCAACCATCAGTTGAGAAATCTGGAGCAAGTTTTCGGGCGACTACAAGACGCTGGACTGAAGCTCAACCCGAAAAAGTGTAACCTGTTCAAGAAACAAGTAAATTACCTGGGACACATAGTTTCTCAACGTGGAGTTGAAGTTGACCCTGCCAAAATCAAGGCAGTAAGAGACTGGCCCGTGCTGAAGGACAAACATGAAACTAGGAGTTTCCTGGGGCTGTGCACTTATTACAGGAGGTTTGTGCCAAGATTTGCGGACATTGCAAAACCGCTCACCAAGCTTACGGAAGAAAACACTCGCTTCCATTGGAGTGATTCCTGCGCACAAGCATTTGAAGAGCTTAAGGGAAGATTAACAAGTGCCCCCATCTTGAGCTACCCACGAAAAGATGGAAAGTTCATCCTGGATACCGACGCTAGTAATGTGGGGATAGGAGGCGTCCTTTCCCAAATACAGGATGGGCATGAGACTGTTCTGGGTTACTTCAGTAAAGTGCTTTCCAAGCCAGAACGAAATTATTGCGTGACCAGACGAGAGCTTCTTGCCGTGATAAAATCAGTGGAACACTTCCGCAAATACTTGTACGGGAGAAAATTCACACTACGGACTGATCATGCTGCACTGGTTTGGCTTCTGAAATTCAAAAACCCAGAAGGGCAAGTGGCTAGATGGATTGAAAGGCTCCAGGAGTATGATTATGACTCCGAACATAGACCTGGCACGCTTCATCGAAATGCGGATGCATTATCCAGACGACCATGCGCCAGTGACTGCAAACATTGCAGCAAGATGGAGGACAAGGTAGCAATTGTCCAAAGGACGACCACCGAAGATGAGGACTGGCAAGATGAAAAATTGGCGCAAGACCAACTGAATGATCCGGACTTGAAGTATGTGATGGAATGGGCGCGAGAAGGAGAAAGGCCAACCTGGGAAAAACTCGCCCCCTTATCACCAACTGTCAAGGCTTATTGGGCTCAATGGGGATCCATAGTGATAGAAGGAGGGTTTCTGAAACGAAAGATCGAGAAGGAAGACGGCACACTTAGAAGAAAGCAAACCCTCGTTCCGAGGAGCCGAGTACCGGAAATCCTTGGACTGCTGCATGGAGGAACTTCTGGAGGACATCTAGGCGTTAAGAAGACGCTGGAGAAAGTGAAAGAGCGATTTTACTGGATCAACTGCAGCGAAGACGTCAAAGATTGGTGTCGAAAATGTGTAACCTGTGCAACGGCCAATGGACCGCAAAGGAAAAGGCGAGCACCAATGCGTCAGTACAATGTTGGCAGCCCCTTTGAAAGAATTGCCATCGACATAGCTGGCCCATTTCCTACAACTGAGAAGGGTAACAAGTACATCATGGTGGTGATGGATTACTTCAGCAAGTGGGTGGAAGCTTACTCAATCCCTAACCAAGAGGCCGTAACCGTGACTGAAGTTCTAGTTACCGAATTTATCAGCAGGTTTGGCGTACCCCTGGAATTACATTCTGATCAGGGAAGGAACTTTGAAGCTGCTATCTTCCAGCAAATGTGTGAGCGGCTAGGGATCTACAAGACCAGGACCACTGCGCTACATCCACAGTCTGATGGAATGGTGGAAAGGATGAACCGTACCGTGGGGAGGTACTTAGCCAAAGTAGTGTCCAGCCATCAGCGGGACTGGGACCGACATCTGCCTTTGTTCTTATTGGCTTACCGGTCGGCTGTTCAGGAAACGACGAAGAAGACTCCCAGCAGCATACTGTTTGGGCGAGAAATGCGACTTCCTTGTGATCTCAAATTTGGCTGCAAACCAGGTGAAGACCTAGCCGGAGAAGACTATGTGACAGACCTTCGCAGGAGGCTGGATGACATCCATGATCAGGTCCGCATGAACATCGGGGAAGCCAGCGATCAAATGAAGGAGCGCTATGACACCAGAGCTGACAGCATGGGGTACAAAGCTGGTGACTGGGTGTGGCTTTTTGACCCCAAGAGGCGCCAAGGATACTGTCCGAAACTTCAGCGTTCCTGGGACGGGCCGTACGAGATCTTGGAGCGCATCAACGATGTGGTCTACCGCATAAAAAAGAGACCAAACGGAAAACCAAGGGTCGTGCACTACAATCGCCTCTCACCATACCTAGGCGATAATGATGACCAACCAGCCCAAAAAGTACGACAGTGCGTCGCATCCGAAAGATCACCAGCCTTTGAGACGTTTTGGGAGAACGCGAAGGCAGGGCAGAAGTTTCGCCATGGAGTGACCACAGAAGTCCACAAGGACTTATTTGAGGTCACTAGGGACCACACACTGGCATGCAGTGTACCGGAAGATCTAGATATGTCTAGAGGAATTGCACGGGTCTTCCGATACAAATTCGGAGAACCGCAACCCTCGAGCAGCCCGCAAGGAAGAGCTCTGAGACTACCGAAGGGGCGTCAACAAGCATACTGCCTGGTTGTCCCGGATTCCAGCAACCTGGAAGAGGACTACAAGGCATTGTGGGACGGCCTTGTTGAGCTGCGTGACTACATGTTGGAGGATCAGCAGGCGCGTCTGGCAATACCGAAGATGGGTGGCGGCCGCGCTAATCGAGACTGGCGGATAATCCGGAGTATGATTGAAGCAGTGTTCTCGGGAGTCGGCATCAGCGTCATGGTGTGCTGCGAGCAAGCGCAGCCGAGAGCCAGTGGGGAGAAATCCGTGGACTGCCACTTCTTCCTGACCACAGGGTGTCGACGTGGATCAGCATGCCCCTACCTACACAGAGTCAAGACTGTTCCGGGACGAAACAGTCTAGGTGGGGGGTAGTGTTATGTAAATATAAACATTGAAATAAGTATGGATAGTAATAGTTATAAGAATCCTCAAAAGTATTGGTAGGTAAGATCGATAATTATGTATAAGTGTAGAATTCTCTAGGCTAAGTAGGTATTTGTTATAATTAAAGGAATACTGTATTGCATTGGTAGGTAGGATTTTGGTTGTGTCTAGGTAGTACGTGAAACATCGAGAAGTAATAATTACTCTGGAACCGTCTAGCAACTTTGGTTCTAGATCATACTGCTCTACAGAGTATAAAGGTGCGAATGGCCTGCAGAGCGGGCCAGTATCATAAAGACTTACAAACACATCGAAGTCATCTGATCAGTGAACCAAAACCAAGTGGAATAATCGAGAAAGTAGTGTGAAAATAAATTTTGTAACTGTGTAAAATAAATAACTATTGAAGAAGACCTGTGTATTTTTAATTTGAAGACAATTGAACCCTAATTTCGTAACAATATCAAGTTTTTTTTGTACACATACATACATTAGTAGGCCAAGTTCCAAAAAGGTGGCCGAAAAGGATAATCCAATGGTGACCCAGGGTGTCCAAGCGAGGAGTAGAAGGACTCAACTGAGGTGGCTGGACGACGTCTCACAGCAGGTAATAGCAAGGCATGGAGATTACTGAAAGAGATCCAAGGGGGGACTTAAAAAAAATTGATTAGGAGAAAACATTGAGGGACTTATATAAGATTTTCACTCTATCATGTTAAGGAACAAAATATACACACTCTTCAGGTGCAAAAAAAAAATGCTTGAACATCAAGGGTTAAAAATCCTTCCAACCGAGAGTAGAGAATAATAAAAAAACGCAAATACGAGTATAAACGACAAAAGTAGTGAGTGAGAAAGTAAAATATTGTATTAAAAGATTTCGAGGCGCTTTCCCATTTTCAACCAAAATTTGAAATACTCAGTAACCAAGTTGTAAAATTTATTATTTAAGTTAAAGTTTAACCGCTAGTACAGAGGCGGCATTTCAAATTAGTATGAGATGACTTACTTGGGGGAATTTATCATGTAAACTTGGTCTTTTTAAATTTCCATTATACACGTCTTGCGTCCCTCTCTGGCTTTACGGCGTCGGGAGGCGCTTGGAAAGAAACTCAATCTTGCATCTCAAGTGAGCGATAAAAGACATCGTAACTGGTGATGTGCCCGAGAAAAAGTTCCAGCGCTTAGTCACGGATCAGTGAAACGGTATCTTCTTCTTCTTTGGGGGCGCCAGTATCAAGATGACGAACGGTATCATTTAACTGGGCACAAATTTCAAAGGCGAAATAATTGCGATGTCATAAGACTGGGTGGATAGAGAAAAGAGAAGAAAACTAAAATTTTAGTTATTTGCTAAGGACACTAATCCCGTAAACCTGCTGAGAAAAAAAAGTTTTATTTTTTTATTTTGTAAAATAAAACCGGTTCCTCTCGTCACATGCAACTCCTTCGTGGAAAATGTAGCAAGAATATACATAATATGTAACTTCGTAGCGCAGCGTAGGTATCCATAATGGATAAGTTCATGAGTTGGTGAAAAAAGCTTCTAACCTTTATTATGTCTCATACATGTTATTTAGATAAAGATTGATTTTATTTTGTTTATTTTTAAACTACAAATTGAGAAAAAATGCTAATTTAGTCCAAATCTTTTTAACAGAAAATCAGTGTATTTTACTCTATTTTTTACGTGATAAATGAAATTTGTTACAATATAACTGATGTTGTAGTAATTTTTAAACATTATTTGTCATGCATCATTTTAAAACTGAATCCTCATAAGATGAAACTTTTGTTTAAGGTCTATTAATTAAAATTGTTAAATCCATTTTTCTTAATTTAAAAAAATATCAGGTATTTTTGTAAGGTGACATCCCTCACCGTATCGTAGAGGCCTTTGACACCTGAATTTCTTGCGCTCATATGTAAATGATACTCTCATATTTTGATTAACTTAACATTTTATTCACATTGTTAAAATACACGTTGAGACTTTCTTTACGACATGTTTCGTGTTATTTTATTTCAAGTAGGCATCATCCTCTTTTAGGTCATGTAAAATGTTTGATCCTTTTCATTTTTGTAAGTCCTCTATGTACCTACTTCTTCTTCTTTTGGTGACACTTCGCTGCCTTAGTTCTTGTTTATCGTATACGCCATTGAGAAAATTTCACATGAGCAATGTTTGCATGTGTACTGGACCAATGGGTCTTATAAAACAAGAAATTGTTTAAAAATATTTAAAAGAACTCTCACATTATCGAGTTGTACGGTTTTTTGTAGTTCAGATTGTGTAGAATTTGATTCATAAGACAACTGAATGAAAAAGTCATATTTGACAAGATTGGCGTATACGGTAAACAAGAACTGGGGGAGCGACTTGTATCGTAAAGCGGAGATCATCATCGCTATTTTGACCTTGAATGCTGCGGTTCGAACATGTGTACTTGGTGACTTTGTTGAACCATTGTTGCAGGGTTTTCGGCCACGATGTCCTTCGGCGTCCCTGAGTTCTTCTCTCCTTAATCTTACCCTGCATGATAATGTTATGTAAATAACAAATAGGTACTATAAATGTAAGGTAGGTAAGGTGGTGTAGTTATAGCCGATGACAGTTGAAGTAATTATTATAGGTACCTAGGAAAGAGACATTCAATTATGTACCTACTGGAAACTTTAGGTTCTGGAAGGTTCCAGCAAAATTGGCTTCTAGCAACTACTGTCTTTAGGAATATAAAGGTCTGCAAACGGTTCGCAAGAGTCAGTCCATATACGTCACTCTACTTTTGAACAAGAAAGACATTGAAGACCAACTGTGAAGTAAATGTAAAGTGCTAAACCATAAATATAAATTGTTAAATAAATCTAAGGGTAAAATAAATATCCATGAAAAAAAAACAGTTTTTTTTAATTTAAAGACTTTTTTAAACCCTAAAAACACAACAGTAAGATGAAGAAGGTGGTATTTTTCATTTCTCAAAATGTGACCGAAGTTCAGCAGTTTTCTTTGCCTAATGGTTGGCAGAAGTTCCTTTGTGGTGGGCATACGTGGAGCTTCTTTAAGTTTTCCAAACCTGTGATTTCCGTATGCTATTTTAACTGTTAATTATTCATCAAATTTATGATAAATTATGAGAGAATGTCTATTCTAAAATTAACTTTATCATTTATTCATATCATCAATTCACATTCTACGAAAAATGACGCCATCAAATTATGCTTTCAAAGACTTTATGAATTTTTAAAATGAAAAGTAAAGGTCAAATGATTAAAATGCACGGCACGATGCCCCAAAGTGGGTCCAAGCTTCTTTAATCATCAGCTCCTAAAGTTGTTTTATTTAAATTTTTCATAATTAGATAAAAGAGTAGTTCTGTAAGATTTTAAATCACAAAAAAGATAAATTCATCTTTCATGCATAATCCAAATTTGATACTTAATCACGTTTTAAACAAATAATTAGTAAGATATTTTCTTAGAATTTTCAATAAAATTATCACTAAAACGTCTATGAATTAGCATAGTATTTATTTTAAGGCGTATTCTTTATTGCATATTCTACACTTGGTAGTTAGTCAACATTTGAACAGGTGATTAAAAGGAGATTTGAACAAGTTTTCTATAAAAATCTGTCACTAAAACGTCCCTGAATAGCTTTTTCTGACATTGGTATTCCGGATGGTGAATCACTCAAAACACCCTCGAAATATAAATCGGGCAATTTTTCAAAACGCAAATACATTTATTCTCGGGGCATCTATTTTTTTGCCACACCCACCTTATTCTTTGCATAAATCTGCCAAAATAGAAAAGCTGGTGTCCTTGTCATAACAATGTCAATGCAAATATAAGATTACTCGAGAAAGAAATCTTGAAAAGGCTGCTCAAGGATGTATGGAAATAGTTTCCGCTTGAATCCTAAACAAATGCTGTTGTAGTTTGTTGGTTTTTGTGACAAATATATAAGGAAAAAGAAAAAATACATGTAGAAAACAATATTTTCAATTATCTTTTATTCTTTTTGACCATAAAATTAATTGCTTCTTTGGTAGGTACATGAATAAAAAGTACAGTTATCTGACGGATTTCAATTTTGTTTATTTTACATACATATTTGTCTTAAAATTATGAGAAGGTAAAATCAATAAAAAGGAAAAAATTCAACAACCAAAATTACAAATATCCTCTTGAAAGCTTGGTTATTTAACTCAAAACAGTACCTGATGATGACAAATAATCGTTTAGGTAACTAGGGAAAAAATTATCTTTCTTTTTTGAATGACTTAAGAGCTTATATTGAGCCTTAGCCTTCGTGAACGCTGACCTCCAACTCTTTCCCTTCCACTGTGGATTTTCAATTAGTCATATGAAGCAGTTAGTTGACATCCTTCTTAAACTGATTTAACTATCTCAGCCAGGTCTAACATCCCTTCTTCATCCACCCGGATGTCTCTGATAGAGGCTTTTTGATTCCCGCGAAGAACGTATTCTCTGAAAATGTCTGAACCATCTATGCCCGTTAAACTGCAAATCTAATCTAATCTAATCTTATCTAAGCTTCAAAGATATATATCATTTAAGATTTATATTAAATTCATTCCCACAAGCAGATATGTATAATTTCGCGCTAACACGTGTGGACCTACAATATAAAAATTCAATCTCAAATGAACATAAGCCTTGCAACTCTTGCCGTCCTTCCCTGAAACAGGGGTGACATTGGCAAAATGAACCATTTTTTACAGTATGGGCGGTCAGCCGCATAACAACCTATAAGTCAAGGAACATACATGACAAATTACATTTTTTAAAATCAATAAATTACAATATATACATGGACATAAAAAACTAAATATGACAAAACCCTGTATTTTTTTTTGTGTACCTATAAGACAAGCCTGTTTACTAGTGGATAACGTAACGGACTCGTAAACCAAATGAACCGAGTTCGATTGCCGCTGGTGCACAAAAAAACATATCATTTAAATTTGTAAATTCGCTCTTCGCTTTGTCAACGACGTTACCATGTTGAAAGCACCGGTTCCCATAGATCACCGAAGTTAAGCAACATTGGGCGCGGACAGTACTTGGATGGGTTACCGCTCAGGTACACCGCGTGTCGTTGGTATCTTGGACCGGCAACACTTCGGACTCGTAAATGGAAGGTTGTGGATTCGGATCCCGGCGGAGCACTTATATTTCGAATGTGCTCTTCGCTGAGTTGAAAAATTCATAAACCTTTACCAAAGACCGGTCACTGAAAGGTCCATCCAACCTTACAACAACTGGGTCTTGCTTGAGAATTGGCGCTTTCTACAGCGACGACCAAGCTCGCAGAGGGCTCTTGAGGTGTGATACACACAAAAACAGCGCTCACCAAATAAATCATCCTAATATTATTTTTTTATTATTCGCTAGTTTGAAATATTCATGTGCCTTACAAATACCAGTCACTAAAGATCCATTAAGCCTCACAGCAACTGGGTATGGCTTGAAAATAAGCGTTTTCTATAGCGACAACAAGCCTTGAATAGGGTTATTGTGGGTTGATTTACAAAAAACAGCTCTCACCAAAACGTTCATTTTTATGACTACAAAGATTCAAGGTTGTAAAGGAAAACACATTGTTATCTCTTTGGTCATTTTTATTTAAAAAAAACGAATTCCATATTACGTTGTTGTTGTTGACACCAGAAAACACAGTTTATACGATGACGTAGTAATTAAATTGTTTACATAACAATAATTTGTCCTTACATGGCAAAAAAAAAGATTGAAAACATTTCCCCATGTAGGAGGGCATTGATTTTTGACAACGCAACATCAGATCAACTTAGCGGTATGAAATTCGTGTCTAGTTAGTACCACAAGAAACATTAAGAACCAGTGACTTGTATGGCTAAGAAAAAAAATATTCCTGGAAGTAAACGTTTCCTAGTCTACGTTGGAAGTAAACACGAGAATTGAAAAGAAAGAAAGTATTAAAATTTAAGAGTCTTACATATTGATGCGGATGTCTAATTGTGTGTCAGTGTGAGTTAGTGTGCATTGCCTCCGTGTGAGTCTGTGAAGTCTGTAAATGTAGGCACCTAAATAATTGTATTTGTATTTGAGATGCTCTTAAGGGAGATTTGTATCTAAACCGTCGTAAATAGCAGGGGTGCCTAACATATGTAAATTATCGCGCCCGAGCCACACTTTGCCAACCACTCTCATAGTTGATAGATAGATGATTGAATTAAGTACCTAATGATGGATGATTTTTTAAATGATTGAACTTATTGCGCAATATCTATTGATGTCGTCGCGGGCCGGATGAAAGGCTTATGCGGGCCGCGGGACGTATGTTGGACAGGCCTACTTAAGAGCATCGCGGTCTCTGTTATTAAAAAATAAGCAAAGAATTTGAAAAATCAAGAAAATTCTATTCCATTAATTTTTTTTTAACAAGCAAAACTTCTAAAAACACAGCCTTTTGTTTAATAAGTTGAACCTTACCTATGGAAATAAAAGTTACATGGATTTATACCGCGCCTTTTCCCCAAAAGGATGAATCCCCAAATGGTTGCGATGCATTGAATACGTATACGACTATCACTGGGAAAAGTTTTATCCTCATATTGCGTTCACCGAGTCGTAGCCTGTACCTCGCAATGTAAATATTTTCAATACAAAGTAGCTTTGCGAAGTAAATAATACACAACGACCGTTGCTTTTATGTAGGGGGTGAATGTCACGGTTCACGGGAGATTACTTACGTACCTACATTTGTTCTTGTACATGAACTTTTACGAGGCTTAACGCAATGGTAAGAATCAAATTTTCACAGAAGTCACGAGTGTGAACGGATTTTAACTCAATTGAGTGGTTGAAAGCGTGGTTCACGATAAAAATCTTCAGTTTTGTAAATGGAAACGGCACAATTTTCAAAGACAACAAATAAAAGGAAATATAAGGATGATATTGTACAATACCTTGACTTTTAGGTTGGTATGCGGCTGACCCCCCATAATCTTAAAAGTGGCTCACTTGGCCAATGTAACCCCTGTTTCAGGGAAGGTCTGCAAAAGTTGCCGGTTCATTTGAGGCTTGGATTTCAATTTGTAAGTACACATACAGCATTCGTACACTCGAACATACATTTGTCTGTTCGTAAGCATTTATTTAATGTTACTTGTAAATGATAGTTCCTTGACTTATAGGTTGGTATGAGGCTGACCACCCATACTGTAAAAAATGGTTCACTTTGCCAATGTCACCCCTGTTTCAGGGAAGGTCGGCAAGAGTTGCAGGGCTTATGTTATGTTTTAATGTACCAGAATATATGCCAACCATATTGTTACGAACTATAAGAACTAAGAGAACTAAGTTGTGGGGCTTATGTTCATTTGAGGTTTGGATTTTATTTGTAAGTACACATTCAGCATTTGTAAGCGTGAACTACAATTGTTGGTTTGTGGGCATACATCTGAGAGCTTTAAATGAATATATCCTTGCAACTTAGATTAAAGATTATATTATAGATAGAATATCTTTGCAACTTAGGCTATAGATTATGTATTTGATGTTTTTGTGTGAATCACACCCCAAAAGCCCTCTGCGAGCATGGTCGTTGCTATAGAAAGGGTCAATTTTCACGCAAAAGCCAATTGCTGCAAGCTTGGATGGACCTTTGATGACAGATCTTTTTTAAAGTCACATAATTATTTAACCCAGCCAAGAGCATAATTAAAAGATGTAGGTATGTTGTTTTGTGCTCCGCCTAATTGAACCCTCGACCGTGCAGTTACAAGTTCAAAGCGTTTAACACTAGACTATAAATCGGTCAAATTGTGACGTCAAACGGCCAGGTTTCTAGAAAAATGGCAAACCAATACTTTGTTACTGCTTTCTAAGAATCCTACTACCCTTTGACGTTTGCTCGCCCAGGGAAATTTTTGTTCATTTACATCCACTATTTACTACTTTTTTACTTTACTTTCTTCGGCTCATAAGCCTTGAAGGCTCAGGGCCTCCCGCACCACAATCCTCCAGGACTCTCTGTCTTGTGCTGCTTCCCTCCATGGTCCCCTCACTCCCAGAACTTCAGCGTCGGCTTCAACGTTATCCACTATTTAAATACGAGGAAATTTGATGGTGTTTCATTTTCCCTGTTTATTTGTTCTTATATCTTATTTTTTTGTATAGATTTATTTTTAAGGTTTTGTTGTTTTCTTATACTTAAATGTTATTTATTACTCGTATTCCTTGACTTATAGGTTGGTATGAGGCTGACCACCCATACTGTAAAAAATGGTTCACTTTGCCAATGTCACCCCTGTTTCAGGGAATGTCGGCAAGAGTTGCAGGGCTTATGTTCATTTGAGGTTTGGATTTTATTTGTAAGTACACAATCAGCATTTGTAAGCGCGAACTACACGTGTTTGTTTGTGGGCATACATCTGAGAGCTTTGAATGAATATATCCTTGCAACTTAGATTATAGATTATAGATGCAATCATCCTAAAATAGTTTTGATAATGAATATTTTAATGTTGAATTGATCAATATGATTTTGCCATTTAATCAGGGTAACACATCCGTTACACGTGTGACGTATGTCTATTATTTTGTTTGTATGTCGTGCGTGCGTGCCTGAAAAATCACCCGCAGGATTGTCAAACGGCTGTCCGATGCATCCACTGCCCACGCAGGGAAAGCATTTCAACATCGTGAAATGCGTGTCCATTTTGCTTTATCACGGCCGTAAAGAACGATATTTGTAACACGTGAACGTGTTGGAAGAAGCCACTGCACGTGTATGCTCAATGCGTAGTTTTTTTGTCAATAACGATGATGATGAGTTGATGATTTCTTTACAGCGCCATTTCGTGATGTAGTCACTCCAAGGGCGCTTGTGCAAATGATGCTAAAAATTTGCATGTCTTCAGTGTATTCCGGATCTTTCCATGGTCTTCTAGCTCTCTCATATGATGTGGCAGGTGGTTCCAGGCTCTGAGGACCAGCAACAACAACGAAATTAATGTACACTCTCTGTCGATGAAATAATAAGCAAGTATTAGGGATTTAATTTTAAAATAAATTAAGTAGGGTTTCTGCTCATTTGAGGTTCGGTTTTACTTTGTAAGTACACATCCAGCATTTGTAAGCGCGAACTTACACGTGTCTGTTTGTTGGCATGCATTTGATATGAGTTTTGAATGTTAATATATCTTTGCAACTTAGATTATAGATTATTATTCATCTGAAATTGCGAATGAATGGAATATCCAGAGTCATAATAAAAGAAGAGCTTGTATGAAGAAGGTTATGACTCTGGAGAAAATGAAAGAAGTATGTAAGGATAGAAAGAAATGGCGGTTGATCTGTGATGTTGGCGGCTGGGGTTTGTTAAAGTAAAATTGGTTTTGTGATTTAGTTTTTTATGTCCATGTATATATTGTTATTTATTGATTTTAAAAATGTAATTTGTCATGTATGTTCCTTGACTTATAGGTTGTTATGCGGCTGACCACCCATACTGTAAAAAAATTGGTTCACTTTGCCAATGTCACCCCTGTTTCAGGGAAGGACGGCAAGAGTTGCAAGGCTTATGTTCATTTGAGATTGGGTTTTTATATTGTAGGTCCACATGCGGCATGTGTTAGCGCGAAATTATACATATCTGCTTGTGGGAATGCATTTAATATAAATCTTAAATGATATATATCTTTGCAGCTTAGATTAGATTAGATTAGATTGGTGAGCGCTGTTATTGTGTGGATCCCATTAAAAAGCCTTTTACGAGGTTGATAGTCGTTAAAATTGCCGACTCCCAAGTATGCAATTTGTATCATTTTTTTGCCTACAATATATTGTACAAAATGCTCACTGCTGACTTAAATAGATCATGTAGATACTACTTATACTATTTTTCGGGTGATTTAAAACAGCGTTCAACATTATGGATAAGTTGAACGAACAGTACCCTTCAAAAAATAGGTAGTAATTTATTTTCGGTGTATAGAATGCGATTAAAAAAATCTGAATTAAAAACATGTGGAAAGGGCCTAAATAATCTCAAATAATATAGTCAGATTTCATTAGATTAGCACTGAGTACTGTCCAATATGTTTTTGTTAGTTTACTTTGGATTTTAAATTGTAATATGTATCCAATGCGTTGTTGAATGTTTCGTTCATGTAGCCTTCGTGCTTATGTTATAATCGACAATGAAGATACTTCATCCCTGACGTCATCACAGATGTGGGATATTTGTCTGCTTATATTGTTTCCAATATGAAATATAATATTACTGAGCCGTGAACTTATGAAATGCCCCGAGTGACGTAGTCCATGCACATGTTTCCAAACAACCGATTTGTTTATTTGAGTTTGCAATTATTATACATTTTAGCTCACGTGCAAGCTGAAAATTATACTTAAACCTGTGTCATATGCACACATTCCTTATGAAGATGTACCCCATAAGACGCACTTACAAATCCTACCTTACAAATGAGCATTTTTGCTCGAATGCAAAGGGTGTAAATTTTGTGTTTAATAAACTGATTCCTTTGCATGTCTTGTAATGTTTAAGCATGCGTACGGTCAATAGCTCAGGTGGTAGAGTGCTTGCATTCCATGCCGAAAGATTGGGTTCGAATCCCACCAAGGCAAGGGTGTCAGAAACGATTTCCCGTTTCGGTGTTTATTTCAAACCCATAATAAAATACCGGCAAGGTAAATTCAGCCTTTACAAGTGATCAGAAATCCCCACTTCAATTGAAGTGGTTGGAGTAAGGCCCTTACCTGTATAATAATAATCTTTAATCTAAGTTGCAAGGATATATTCATTTAAAGCTCTCAGATGTATGCCCACAAACAAACACGTGTAGTTCGCGCTTACAAATGCTGATTGTGTACTTACAAATAAAATCCAAACCTCAAATGAACATAAGCCCTGCAACTCTTGCCGACATTCCCTGAAACAAGGGTGACATTGGCAAAGTGAACCATTTTTTACAGTATGAGTGGTCAGCCTTATACCAACCTATAAGTCAAGGAATACGAGTAATAAATAACATTTATAAAAAAAAAAACAAGAAAACCTTAAAAATAAATTTATACAAAAAAATTCAAAAAATTCTTATGCAAAAAATGTAGCAAACTAATAAACCAACATTACAAATCAGCATTGCAGATTAGCCGCCACTTCTTCCTGTCCTTGCATACTTCTTTCATTTCATCCAGAGTTATAACCTTTTTCATACAAGCTCTCCTTTTATTATGACCTGTAAAAATAAATAAGTTCCACTTGCCGCATGTGACACCTTTCAGGGATAACGCGGCATGTAGTTACACTATATGCGTAGCTTAGTTGCGTTAGTTCTTGGAATATTCACGAATATAGCACCCGAAGCTCAATTAGCTGAAGCAAAGGAGATGTTTGAAAGGAAAGTGTGTGGTCAAATATGTGGCCTATCAAAGAATAGAAAATAGTGGGGTATAAAGTAAAACGATGCCCTGTTAAGTGAGTACAAAACACACAGTTTTTCAATCTTTATAATACTGCAAAGCATAAGATGGATAGGATTTCTTTAAAGAGTGCCAGGCTCATGGGTATCCAAAATAATGAAGACCACACCAAGAAGACGCCAAGCCTGAGATGGAGAGATAAGGTGGAGATGAATATTTATCTTCTTTTACAAGTTGTGAACTGGACAGCAACGTCACAAGACAAGTGGGGCTGAAAGCAGAGGCCACAGAAAGCTAAGGCTGTAGCGCCTTTGAAGAAGGGAAGAAGAGAGTTAAGTCCTTTTAAAATATTGTTACTTTTTTACTTGGGCTCTTTTAATTAAACTGCGATTTATTTCATTTTCAAGATTTATTTTACACAATATCGGTTTTCAATGCACTGATTACTTTTTGTGCTCTGCCTATCGACTTTGCGGCACAATCTTTCAAGCATCCTGGCCCTCCGCACCATTGCGGCTCGTATATATAGGTAAAAAAGAAGCAATTCTTGCATGTTCTGGATAATTCCAAATACTTCTAAAATTGTTTTTTCAAAACACTTCCAGATTGTTCGACACACACATCATCGTGCTTAGGCGCACGTACCTAGATTCGTGTACACACAATCTCATAGTTCGTAACAATATGGTTGGCATATATACAGGTACATTAAAAGATAACATAAGAATAAGAGTTTTAGGCTTACACGGCCGGCTGATGATGCTGGAGTGAAGTTTTCCGGGATCTGTTGCCGTAGTCTGTGGGAGCTGGAGCTTCCGGATGTTTTCATCAAGATCTTCATCATCATCATACTTAACGCTGAAGAAGCCCATCGTAGAAATGGGCGAAACGTCCGGAAGCTCCAGCTCCCACAGACCACGGCAACAAATCCCGGAAAACTTCACTCCAGCAGATAACATAAGCCCTGCAACTCTTGCTGTCCTTCCCTGAAACAGGGGTGACATTTGCAAAGTGAACCATTTTTAACAGCATGGGTAGTCAGCCTCACACCAACCTATAATTCAAGAACACCTAGTGCCAGATTGAACGGCACAAACATCACAATGATTAATAGGTATTTTAAAACATACAAATTTAACTTTACCCACCTATAATTTTTTACACTGGTAAATTAAAAAAAAGAAACTGTACAAGCATACCAGTGCCAATATGCCGTTGATCTGAAAGAAATTAACTGAAAGTCGCGAATGATCTGGAATTGAAGGGCAGTCGTTAAAACAATATTATTTTAAATATTTTACCGTCTGATCTCTAAATATTTAACCTTCATTCCGAGAAAAAATAAAGAAGAAAAAAAAACAACTGTCCAATATTTACAGATGAGAGGAAAATAATGTTTTACTCTTATGATTAAAAAAATAAAACTGAACAGACAATGGCATTACGCTTTCCGAAATTTTCAACAAACTGTAGGTGAAAAGTTTTTGGGTCACACTCATGAATGTTCATAACAGGTACGCTGTGCTGAAAGTTTTTTAGATTTTGCTGTCATTTTTAAACGAAGCTTTAGCCTAAGTGTCTGCCATGAAAATCAATTTTTATGTTACGATTTAAATAAAAACCCTTTTTTTTTTTTATTTTATTTTTAAGGAGAAAAAACAGATACAGACACAAAAACAAATACAAGAAAAATGTAAACATAAACAGTAGTGTGCCTTAATCCTAAAGAATTCCCACAGATATGTAAAAACAATAAAATAGCTGACGAAAAATAAAAACATAAAAGAAATCGATGAGGTAAAAAGTAAATCAAATTAACAACAGAAATAAAAATAAGAGGAAAGAAAAAAAAAAAAAAGTGAAAAGAGAAACTAAGAATAAACAAAAAATATACAAAAAAAGATAAAAAGAAAACCCATTCAAGATATAATGGATAGCACGGACATTTTATAAATACTTTTTAATAGGTCAGATCTAAAGGAGTACTTCACTTTATTAAATATATCTAAATCACTAAAATATATATTAAAATCACTGAACATTCTATACATAGGAGCTCTTTTTCACATTTTTAAATTTATTCTTTTAATTGTCACATATACTGCTAATGTTCAAGTCATGGAATTAAAAAAAAAAGAATTCGCAGAGAAAAATGATATAAAAATTTCTACATCAATTCTTTGAATTAATGAAAAAAAAATACCGTTACTAAAAACCAATGATTATCTTTGTAAATAAAAGAGATAAAAAACAAAATGACGATTTGATCCATCTCGAAGTCACAAAATATAAATAAAAATTGTATTTATTTGGCCAATATAATATTATTTGTTATCTTTTTACAAACAAAAATATTTATATTGTTAAAATAATATTGTGTTTGTCTGAAAAAGAAAAACATCGAGTTATTATTTACGCAAAGGATAAAGAGTATTTAAGAAGCGTATTTTTTATTTTTACTTTTTTTTTAATACGAGCATTGTATAACCAATTTCGGATATGTACCTTTCATCAGTTTTCTCAGAACAAGGATTTTTAAGGAAATATTATATTTGGATATTCGGATTGACGTCACAGGACGAAAAAAATATTGACATACCCAAAGACGTAATGATTTCATGGAATTATTTTTTGTAACCAGACTCTAAAAACGACGTCACGCTGAGCCAAATCAACAAATAATAATAAAAAAAAATCAAGTTCCAAGCAAAAATAAAATAATTTAATAATTAATGAAAAGACTGTTGAAGGATATTTTTAGTTTTCATATTTTTTGCGTACAATTTCCGTGGTAAAGGAATTAGTAACTTAACAAGCTCGTTTCAAAATCCTTTTCAATATTTTTTTTAATTGCGAATAAAAATTATCTCTTTTGAAAAAAAAAACTTTTCAATTCTTTCTAATTAAAGTTAGCATTGTGCTCATTTTTTTAACAACCTTTTCAGCAAAATTCCTAATATGAAAATTTAATCTTTTGTAGAATTTTGTTTTCAAATTATTTAAAAGAACCTATATTTTTTGGTCTTTCGTTTGAAAAAGCTCCGATACACAAAACAAAATGAAGATTTATTTGTATCTACATATTTTGTGTTTATTTGTAGTACATACATTGTACAAGCTTCCCTTTGACTCTTTTACTTTTTACCTAAGACGCGTTACATACATTGTCTTATTCGTTTCACTTGCACACACTTATCATTTTACATATTAAAACACACGTCGATAAATTTCAATTTACGGCATGATTTACGGCCCAATGGATAATGCGCTGATGTTTGAATAGACACTTCGTATGTAAGGCTGTATAATAAGGCTTTTATTGACGCTGTAAAACGTACAAAAGCCCCCGGAATCGCTTTTCATCACACGTACAAAACAACATCTGCTCACACGCTGAAAGCACACGATCAAAAGTTCCACATGTCACTGTGAAAGCTCTGCATAGCGATGGAATTTTTCAAGCCTTTCCATAATATTCAGTGGAAGGTTTCCAACTTTTTCCATGAGTTATTCAATAGGTGAAATGATTTTTGCATTATCCGGGTTACTTTGAAGCGTTCAAATTTTGTTTTCAGGTTTTTAACAACTTTGTTTAAGTGCTTTTCTGTATATTGTAAAACCAGTTTCTAATCTTCTTCCTCTTCTTCGAGTCAGACGCTATACTATTTTTGCCCAGAGTTAGACAACCTCCATCACTCCATTTTTGTTTCTAAAAAATGTACCGGTCCGTAGTATAGCAGATAACGATATGGAAAGGTCGTGAGTTTGATTCCCGGCGGAGCCAAAAATATTTGTATTTTTAATTATGCTCTTTACTAGATTAAAAAAAAAATAGGTTTAAGTTAGAATTACGGTCGTTTGACATTTTGACATTTATATTAATTTTTAAAACTGAAACAGTTTTAAAAATCTAAAAAAAAAAATTTGTCCTTACCAAGACCGAATTGGGTATTGCTTGAGAATAGCAACAACCAAGCTTGCAAAGGACTTTTGAGGTGTGATTCACACGAAAACAACGCGCACCAAATAGATCATCCTCTTATTTATTATTATTTTTATAAAATGAAATCAAATATATTTGTAATTGATAAAATTTTGAACGGTTTTAAAGAGATTATGTGGAAAAGCAGGTTCAGAACGAGTGGTTAGGATAGCAGCTAGCAAAGCTATAGAAAGTAGCATATCTCCTAGAAATTAAACAGTAGCGGGATATTTATTTTCTAGGAATAGGCTCTAAAAACAATACTACAAAACTCAAGTCAACGAAAAAGCGAAATAAAAGAAGAAGTATTTTCAAGATGACCAGTCCGTAGCTCAGTGGTAACACTGCGGACTCTAAATGGGAAGGTTGTGGGTTCGAATCCCGGCGGAGCACAAAAAATATACCATTCATGTTTTTAAATTTGCTCTTCGCTGGGTTGAAAAATTCATACACCTTTACCAATGACCGGTCACCAAAGGTTCATCCAGCCTTACAGCAACTGGGTCTTGCTTAAGTATTGGCGCTTTGTAGCGATGACCAAGCTCGTACACCTCTGCGGCACTACAACAAGTGTCATAGACCCCTAGAGTCTCTAGAATCTAGGGAGTCTTCCGCACAGGATTTCTTAAAAAAAAAAGAAGCTTTACAAAGTTTATGACTACGAGATTTGAGGTACAGAAACTTAAACGGCGGAAATAAAAGGTGGTTTTAGTGCTTGGAGGAAGATGTGCTTTTATAGGTACTGCATAGTTTAAAATGCCAAAAACACACCATGATGTAAAGTGTAAACCATTGTAAGCTTAAAGGTCAATAGTTGTTTTCCACTAAGCTCAAAGGATTTAAAATATTTCTTGTTATTTTTTTTTATTGTAACTTGAACTCAATAAACTAAATTATTTTTAAAAGTTCTTTTTAGAGGTCTACACTTGAAAGTAAATTCAATGGTGTTTGTAACATAACCCATTTCCTTAATTGAGCGTTACTGGCAATATTGAACCTTTTTGATTGCCTAACCTATTTGTATGTTTTTTTGCCTATTTTTTAAGTAGCCCACCGTACAAAGTAGGACATTAATTTCCTGTCCCCGTAATGTTTCATTTTTCAATGTCATTTTTACTTGTATGATAATACAATTCATAAAAAACCTTTTTTCTTGTATTTATTATGGCTAATTGTAAAAATATTTTTCACAGGCAAGAATATATAAAAGTTTTTATCATTTCACAGAAAAATCTGTTGCCTGATGGTTAACATTTAATAACATCACAGGGCTGGAAGTCTCATCACCACGGTAATTCTTACCTACAGAATATAGGGAATATTTGTATGAAAACCTGTCAATTCAAGATGGTCACAAGTAAACAACTGATTAGCTTTCTTCAAATATAACTGATACTTGGTAGGTAAGAATTACAGTGTTGATGAGACTTCCCGCTCAGGTTAGATTACCATTTATCTCTTTCTTGGCATCCTTGATCAACCTCTGTCAGGTTTCTTAGTCCCACATAACCCTCTAATATCTACACAATATTATTTTCAACCACGACAGCTTTTTTATCATGACTTTTTAAGAAACGATCATATCATTTATTCGTTATTCGTAAGAGTTTCACTGAAAATTCAGATAAACTCTTCTGAATACCGGTCTCTTTAAAAAAAAATTTACTCAGCTACATAATATAGTGAAAATGTAACATACGGTACACGAAGCCTGTAATATCGCAACATTGCGTTTTAATCTGGTATATGGGCCGCATTCCCGTTCTAATGGCCGCTACGAACGCTAAAGCTCTACGTAGGTTACCCTCTACGGATGGAAAACGGTCTACGGAATCAGCCACCCAGTATGAAGTTCTACGCTTAAATTCAACCAAAGCGTTTTTCAGAAATGCATAGAAATAAAAACCGTGCCTCTAGTGAGCGTTTTATTTTGCATACCTTTTTTGTAAAACGCTACGGCTAAGTTTTTTAACTACTAGGGGTATGGCTTGCTACGAGAACTTTTACAGGTGACTTCATATTGCACCTAATTGAGCTTCCGACTCTGTATCCTATGATATTATACGAACATTTTAGAAGGCTTAGAAGTTACTTTGTATCGGACGCGTGCACTCCATAAAACCAATAGTACAATGATTTTTGCCAGCAACTTTAACACCTAAAACAAATGAAAGTCTTTATTTTTACAAATCTATCATAGAATCTATAATAATCAAAGTTTCAAAGATAAATGAATATTTTATTATATGTTAAATGCATGCCCACAAAGAGACACGTGTAAGTTCGCGCTTACAAATGCTGAATGTGTACATACAATTTTTACATTAAAATCCAAACCTCAAAATAATATAACCCCTGCAATTTTTACCAACTACTGCGCTCAGCGCGGATGGCAACTCGTTCGATACACGTCGATGAAGGGCTCCCGTCAGGCAAATTAGCTTCAGTAACCTCGACGTTCTGGGGAGGGTGGGACTTCTTAGAGTCATGCGTTAGCCCCTGATTTGAAGATTCTCTTATTCCTTTCTTGAGTAGAGTAACTTTAGCTGATTAACTTCAACGGGAAGGCCTTCCGCCGCCAAAAAAACATTGCAAGTGAAGTATCACCAAGTGAAGCGACTCCGCATGAGTTGTATGAACTTGCTGGGTGGAGGTGGGTAAAGTGCCTTTCCTATAACAGGCATTGCCAAAGTGACATTTATATTTATAATATCCAGTTAACAAAAGAGAAGTTAATGATTTTACCATGTCATTTTGTGGTGAGTGTTTCCAGAGTCAATTAAAAAAATGAGGGTCACATCTACCCCACCAATGTTTTTCTGAGAAAATTGATATTTGTATGTCCAGGAAGCCCAAAAATAGACAATCAATATTTGAGGACGTAAACGTGAAGGTTTTTTTCATGTATTTTCCCCGCTGTTTGTTTTCTACAGCGATGCAAAAACTTGAAAAAAAAATGAAGATGCACGTTGCAAAGTTTTTTAGTTTTTTAAGGAGAGTTTAAGGTTAGGTTTTTTGCAAATCCTTTTTTAAATAGACTGAGATACATTTTATGTATCAATATTCGATACAAACCGTCTCACTACAAAATGACACTGCAAAACCACTTACTTTTCCGTAGTTAACTGCTTTTTATGATTATAAATGTAATATGATTTTTCATTGGATCGTTGGTAACCTCATATTATGATTTCATCTCCTCTCTCTTCTCCCCACCTTCCCTCAGAGCTTTCCAGAACTCTGTGACGTCACTGCCGACCTAGAGACAGCACTATATAATTATTATGAGCTAGACAGCTTTTGTCTACATGGTTCGTACATTTTGTGAACATTGTGATAACGTTCTGGAAGTATTATTAGTGGGTATGCCAATATGTTTAAGGATTTACAATAAATTTACAGTTTAAAAATATAAAGCTGTATTTGTTTTAAATTCGTTTCCCTTCTCAGCAATCTAAACAATTGTAACAACCACTTTATTGTTAAATGTGTGGTATCGATATGTGAAACTTTTAGTGAACATTTACAAGTCTCTTTGTAGTCCTGGTATATTTGTTATACGAGTAAGCTTTGACTTGCTAAAACACACTAGATCTTCAACAAATATTACGCAAAATGGCTTTTGATGATGATGACAATTTTTGGTAGATTTAAAAAAAATGTAAAAAATAAATTAAACTGTGTTTTTCTTTAATAACATTTTTTTAAATTTTATACCTACTTTGTAAAGACAAATGACTGGTCACTGAAGGTCCATCCAGCCTTACAGCAACTGGGTTTTTTTGAGAATTGGCGCTTTCCATTGGGACGACCAAGCTCGCAGAGGGCTCTTGAGGTGTGATTTATACAAAAACAGCGCTCAACAAAAAATCATTCTTTTATTATTTTAATTACTATCTCAACGAAAGAAGAAAGAGAGATAAAAATATAGTACCTATTGTGTATTAATTTTAAAAGTCATTCGTTTAAAAGCGCAGAACAATATCGTAAAACAGAAATTCGTTTTCATTTAAAAACCTGCTACACGAATTAAACTCATAAATTAAATTGAAGAACTCGCAACTAACCCACACATATAGTGCACCTTCTGGCTGTATTATCCCCGAAGGGTTTCGCATGAAGCGAGTGGAACCTTTTTATTTTTACAGTTAGATTATAGATATAGATTATAGAAGGGGGCTGGCCTTACGCTAACCACTTAATTTGAAGTGGGAGTTTCCCAGCTCCTAAGGTACTCATTTTTCGTGAAGGCTAAGTAAGCCTTGCCGGTATTTTATTTTGGGGTTTGAAGTTAACACCGAAACGGGAATTCATTTCTGACACCATCGCGGCGGGATTCGAACCCTAGCTCACGGCATGGAATGCAAGCATTCTACCAACTGAGCTACAGACCGGACAGAAGAAAGACAAGGAAAAAGGTGGAAATAAATTATTTTCTGGGACAGACAAAATTTGATGTATACTTGTGTTTAATGAAATAAATCTTTTTTTTTCTTAGATTTGTGAAAAAGAATGAAATTTACCAACCTGTCCACAGAACAGGTATAGTAATTGTAATAAATAATGCATTATTTAATATTTTAATGAAATATAAATTCAAAACTACCTGATGACATCTGTCGAACCAAAGTCAAAGTTCTTTTCGATAGACACGGGACTATATCAATATTATACGTATATAACTATACGATTATATCAATAACGCAAATTCGAGTGCCAACTTCTTATCCGTTCAACCATACCAGCGAAATTGATTCGTTGATTTTGTTACTTAAATAAATATTAAACATGCGAATACCACCGAACCAACTTTTCAAACAAGTATTGTCACAGTAAGTAAAGAAATAATGTTGGAAGACCACACAGCTTTCGTGGAAGCTTCTAGCACGATACCTTGAAACTCGTGAAAGTTGTTCGTGGTTTCAGCACGTGCCTGAAACAGTAAAAATAAGTCTAAGTGGAGAAAGTGCTAAACAAATGTCACGATATGCTTGATGAACAAGAAGACACACAAAGAGAGTGAGATTCATCAAGGTCTTCACACATTTTCGCTATTTTTTTATTGTATCTAATCTAATCTAATCTAAGTTGCAAAGATATGTTACATTGAACATTCACATTACATGCATTCCCACAACTAGACATGTACAAGTTCGCGCTTGCACATGCCTCATGTGAGCCTACAACATACAAACCAAATCTCAAATGGACATACACCCTGCAACTCTTGCCGTCCTTCCCTGAAACAGGGGTGACATTGGCATAGTAAACCATTTTTACAGCATGGGTGGTCAGCCGCATACCAACCTATAAGTCAAGGAACATACACGACATGTTGTATGTTGAATAATATTTGAGTTTCACTGTTATTTCTTGTTGGATACAATGAAACTAATTAGGTAGTTCTTGTCCCCTTTTTAGAATCATCTCTGATGTGCTTTAAGTAAAATTCTTAAATTTAAAATGTAAAACATTTAAAAATAAAAAAATTATAAAAAAAACAAAACAAAAGTTGTTACAACATAAAAAAATTAACAACTTTGGCTTTAATTAATTTAAGTATATTCAATTTCACGACCGGTTTCGTACAAAAACAGGTGGATAAAACACACACTGAAGTCGTGGAAGTCAAACATATTCACAGTAGTCAAAAACCAAATTCCTTTTTTTCTTTTTGTACGATGAAAGATTACAAAATTAATGTCTCTAGCATTAAATGTACAACAATCTTTTCTTCACGAATTGGTTAATTTTCTCGAGCGTTTTCGGTGTTATCACACAATTATAAAGAGAACAACTCCAGATAGAAAAACTTGTTACGAAAAAATATATTTGTTTTTAATTGTACATTCCTACTTGAAAATTAATCTTCATAGTGTCAATGCACAAGCCCTCAAACTTTTAAAATTATTAAATGTTAATTTATCTTTGCAGCTTAGATTACAGGTATAAAGAAATTCACGAAGAATATTCATTTTGAAAAATGATTACGAATGTTATTAAATTTTACTTTTTCCATTTCCATAGCGTAAAAATAATATCATGATATATTAATTTGCATTTCTGAAATAAAAAAGGACATTAAATAAATCACAAGTAGGAAAAAATGGAGGTTGTTATTAATTAAATATTTCGCAATCAATTTCTTTCTTTGCAATCTCTACGCGGGAAAAAGTGTGATTCTAATAAAAAAATTGTATAAACATGTATATTTTTGTTATTTGAGTTTTAATTAAAGACATTTGTTATGTTTGGAAAATATTTATTTCTTTATGAATTAACAATCAGGTTACAAAAATAATAAGAAAATACGTGTATTGTGTAGAATCAAAGAAGGCAAATCAACCAGGATTGTATTTATCTAAAATAAAATTAATATATTAAAGCACAGAAATTATAATTTCTTGCGTATTTCAATATTTTTTTATTTTTCACAATAAAACCTAGAATTCCATCAATTATTCTACGATTTGAGTACAATGATAAGTTTTAATAATTAATGGTTTTTAAATAAGAAAAAAACACATTGATAAAACGCTCAACTTCTAAAAAACTCATAGACAAATAGGAAAGTAAAAAAAACATTTATTTGATGTTATAACATACTCTATATTATCCAGTATTCATTTTTTGTTTTTATGTTTAAATGTTTAAAAAAAAATCATACTAAAAAATATTAATTTCATTTTGAATAATTGCTCTGAAACATCCATAGTTTAGTTATTTCTCTGCTTTGACTTTAAAATATACAAATCTTCTTTTGTATTTCCAAAATAAATCTGATATCTTAATTTTTTCTTTAATAATGTTTCTTGTTTCAGTTTAAGTTATTACTTCTACATGTTTTTAGTTGAAAAAAGTTGCAGTAACGAAAAATATATTCATAAAACTTATTTACAGAATATCCTAAAACACAACAATTTACAATCAGAGCAAAATATAGGAAAGGCACTCATTATATGCATAAATAGAGATAATCTAACATGGAAAATAGTTGAACTTTAAACTGAAAGGTTTAAAATAGTAAATTTATGACTCATCCGCGGACTAAGATATAAATATTTAATAATAAAAAACGATAATTCATAGATCAGCTATAAAATTAATGAAAAGTGAAAGTTTGAAATATTTCATTACAAATGGTTTTTTTCATTTTTAACCCTTGAATTTTTAATCAATTATTTCAATAGACTTAAATAAATTGGAAACTGATAAAAATAATAAGCACTATGAAAGTAGAAAGCATAAATATTATGAGCAAAGTATATTAAATTAAGAAATGTTTTATTTCTAAGAATAAAGTAAAATGTCGTCGTAAGTACATAAAATGATACAAAAATATATTAATGTTAAGCCTACAAAAAAATTGAGGAATATTGGCTTAATTTCGTAAATAAAATATCAAATTTCTGCCTAGTATATTAATTATTGTTTTATGATAAAATATTGAAAAAAGTAGAATAAATGTTTATTGTTGATATTCTAATTAAAACAAAAATTGTTTTTCGATGTTAAATAATTAAATCATGGTAGCATCTTCCAATTTATTGTTTCCAACATAAAATAAAGTAAATAAGAAATATTGGATTTTTTCAAATAAATCAAGATAAATTTTTCTACATTTTGTGATTGAAAATATTAAAATTCAAAGTAAATACTTAATCGACGAATATTATTACTTAGTAAATCATCACTATTTTATTTACAAAATTTATAAAATAACAGACAAGTAAAAATTAAACAATTTTTTTTAGTAGTAAGAAAACATATTTTGTAATTATGATAAACAACAATTTATATCCATTCTTGGTTTTCATAACTTTTTAATCATGAATCAAATTTTTAATTATCATATCTCGTTCTGTTGAATTTATTCACATTACCAGGTTTTCACATTCATTTCCTGAAATACTTCTAGATACACAATTCTCGTCAAAGTTAGAAATGAAATATGCAAACTATATTGTATATATTGCGGCATGTGTAAGCGCGAAATTATGCATGTCTGCTTGAGGGAATGCATTTAATATGAATATCAAATGATACATATCTTTACAGCTTAGATTTAGATTTAGACATCAAACATTGAAAATAAAGACTACTTTTTGAAACAACCGTCATAACTAAATTTCTCCATTCCTCAAAAAAAAAAATGCATCTCATACAAAATTACTTTTCTAACCAATTGAATGGATGGAAATAAAATCCAATATTTTAAAACATCTGAATTTATATTGCTTACAAGATAAAAAAAAAAATCAATCTATTAAAATAACGACTCAATAAAAAAGGACAAACATTTTGATTCTTCAAACAGGCACCCTCACACAGGGTTGGAACCACAGGATCTATCATCATCATGAGCTCAACAGCCCTGATTGGGCTTTGTCTGAATTCGGGATTCTCCTCCACTCTCAGGACTTATATCCTTCCTCCTTAGGATCTATATCCTTCCTTCTTAAGATCTATATCATTTCTTCTTAGGATCCATATCCTTCCTTCTTAGGATCTATTCAAAAAATATTTTACTCAATTTTTTCTAAAAACTCAATTGATGAAATCATTCTATAAGTAGTGTTTTCTATCTGTTTTTAACTAATATTATTGCTACGCTGTATTTTTAGCAAGCATCACATTTGACCAGGCCCACTTCGTCACAGTTCATACATTTGAGAGCCACGAACTCTGCGGTGAAGTGGTTGCGATGAACGCTCTTCTTGGATCCGGAGCAGACGGGACATGGGAGCAGACGATAGCCTCCGCAGGTCTGGCATGTGGTGCAAGCGTCAGCACTCTGAAACATGAAGACAAATTTATTTACTCAAGGTAAGAACAATTTCTAGTGAAATTCAAAACTCTTTGATTAAATTAAGTCCGATCAAAAGTAGGCTCCAAACATCATTTGACTGGTCCGTAGTTTAGTGATATACACTTTAACTTACGATTACGATTTGACTTACACTCGTAAATGGAAAGTTGTGGTCCGAATCCCGGCGGAACATGAAAAATATACCATTTATATTTTCAAATATGCTCTTTGCTGGGTGAAAAATTCATACACCTTTACCAAAGACTGGTCAACAAAGGACCATCCGGCCTTACAGAAACTAGGTATTGCTTGAGAGTTGAGATTATGGAGTGTGATTTACACAAACACAGCGCTCACTAAATTAATCATCCTTACATTTGTAATACCATCCATAACAAGACAATGAGAAGCAACACGAGCATTCATGTCTTTGTGACTTTGTGACTGAAAAAAAGCTGCGGGAACAGCACAACACCTGAGAAAAAACACGGAAATTCTGGCAAAAGACTGTTTCACCGCTGTATTATCAGTTCTCATCGATTTAATTGAAAATTAGAGCAGGAAAAAAGTGTGCTGGCGAAGCCGGACAAAAAACTAGATTGCCGAAATCGTGCGTAGCACGAGCAGGCAGGCTAGTGTAATGAATAATATTGATTCTAAGTTGTAAAGATGTATTAACATTTAACATTCACATTTAATGCAATGCCTAAAAGTAGACAAATGTAAACTTACGCTTACAAGTGCCGCATGTGTGCTTAGAATTTGAAATTCTTGCAAAATTTTCCGATCTTTCCTGGAACAGAGGGGATATTGGTAAAGTGAACCACTTTTTACCGTACGAGTGATCAGTCTTATACCAATTTAAATGTCAAAAAATTAATGAAAAGGAATGAGAACGATCAAGAATCATTTCTTGGATAAAATAAAAATGTGTTGGGTAGATACATATCCTATTTTAAGTTTTTATCACATACCACGTATTTATGAGGCAGTATTGACTGTGTTTGTTTGTGGGCATACATCTGAGAGCTTTGAATGAATATATCCTTGCAACTTAGATTATAGATTATAGATTGACAGATTGCGATTCATTTTTTACTTCCATACGTAGTAAAGAGGGGATATCAAATCCTTAAAAGATATCACTTTTTGCTGATATTGGTATTCTATGGAAAAAAAAGACTGCTATGTGAGATCCTACTACTCAATATATTCAATACATAAAATTCATCAAAAGTTGCGAACGGCGGAGTCACTTTTGATGAAAAATATGTTTTATGACTTTTTATGAAATATTCTCCATCTGTCACTAATGTGCTGTGCAGCTGAAAGAGGATGCGCATCAGACTAAAATAGTTTTCATTGAAATACCGGGATATTTTGTAGTTCCTGAACAAAAATATTTATTTAGTTTACAATTTTTTTGAAGGAATTCAAAGAAAACACTGTTTATTTTCACTCAAATATATTTAAAAAGATAAAAATCTTTAAATAAATTACAATTGCGTTACTACTAGGTCGAAAACGCGTTTGTAATTTATTTAAAGATTGTTATCTTTTTTAAATATATTTGAGTGAAAATAAACAGTGTTTTCTTTGAATTCCTTCAAAAAAATTGTAAACTAAACATTATGAATTTTCACAGTGTTAATACACAAACAATACAAAATATAAAAATATTTATTCCTTGAAGTGTCGAATAACTTTGCAAAAATAAACTACAAAAATGTTGTCATCATGCCATTTGTTTTAATAATAATCTTATTAGATTTTTTATACAATATCGTATTATTTAAAACTACTTTTAAGTAGGTTCTTGTAAAACATTGGTTCAATTCTTATAGGTGTTCAACCCTCGCAAATAGTTTTTTTTATATACCTTCAAGAACTCAATGCTACGATAAAACAAGTTCTGTAAATTAATATATCATCAGTAAGAGCGACCTGTCCCTGAATCTCTTGAACCTTGCATTCTTCCCAGTAGGATCACCTGTTTGATACTTTGATCTTATCTACCTCTTCTGTTTTGATCTATGGATTAGTGCGTAAAAATGTACATACATCTTTTTCATCATTTATCCATATCCAAGGCAGATTTTTGGAACTCATCGTAAGAGAAACGGGTGCAAAGGTCAACCGGATTCAACACGGTGATTCAAGAATCAACACGGTGACCGGATTCAAGAATCAACACGGTGACTTTAAACATATTTTTTTAACAACGCTGGTATGAATCCCGTTGAGCTCCTTGGCAATAATTTTGACCCTAGTTGTACATATATCTTGAGGTAATAATTAATTGTAATTTAAGAAAAAAAAGATTAAATCAACGATTTATTAGAAATGTTAATACGTGTTTCTGGTCAGACAAAAAAAGGTTGGAGAATTGTTTTTCTCAAATTTGTTTATTAGAAATAATATCTGCTAATATATCCTGTAGGAAGTCCCAGAGTGGTTGTCCTCGGGCGTTTTTACCTTTGATCAACTCCTAAATCATAATATACACGATATCTTATATTTTGCACAAATAAGTTAAGATTCTTACATTTGTCTTTATTGCTAAGAAAATTGCATCTACCATTTTTTTTTTTTTTTTTATTGATTGATGAAAGTCTACTACATTTGTGAGGAGAAAGAAAGCTCTTCGAAGCTGTTCTAATCCATAGGGATCTCAGGACATTCAACTATGAAATCTTCACCGTCTCAATAGAAAACGCAATACTGCAAAACAGTGCAATAAGTGAAGGTTGTTAACGCTCCAGGCACGTACAATATTTTCTGAAAACGTGAAGGAACTGAGAAAATCCCCTGCATCCCCTGAGAGAGAGAAAAATAAAAGATGAAGTGATCTGAAGTAATTAAGGTCTTGGGAATTTTGTTATTAAAGAATCTTTCATGCCAGGTTTTTTTTTCATAAAAGGTATCTGATTTAAAATGAAAAAGTCAGGAGTGTGAGACTGAAATGCCTAACGTCTTGTACGTATACGATTTTTCGGAAGTAAATTTTTGGATCTGAAAAGAAAAAAATGCTTGGATAGAATATTTTAGCTTTCTTTGATTAAACATACTGTGGTTTATCCAGAAACTTCATTTTTTGAATATTTAAATACAATAAAATTATTTCACATCTAGATTTACTTTGATTAAAAGTGTCTTAATATTTTCATTATGTCGGTGTTATAGCCGCGGGGATCAAGACAGGTTATTTGGAACCGGATAACGCTGGTTCGAATCCCGCGACGATAACTTCGACCCTGGTTCAACAGATGCCGTTGCATGCACACAAGCTTCTGCTTTCGCATGAAGACAACTGGTCAGGTAAAATAGGTTGGTGGATTGCATTCCTTTCCACAAATCTATTTAAAAAAAAAAAAAAAAAATGATACAGTTGCGCAAAATATATGATATTAGTATTGCCAAAAAAAAGGCGCTACGCAACGCAACTAAACGCAACTAAGCTACACATAATAAAATGTTATTTCTTACCGCGTTATGCTGGTACTCATTTCTTGTGAAGACTGAGTAAACCTTGCCGGTATTTTTTTTTGGGGTTTGAAATAAACACCGAAACGGGAAATCATTTCTGACACTCTCGGTGGGATTCGAACCCGAGCTCATGGCATGGAATGCAAGCACTCTACCAACTGAGCTATCGACCGGATATGGTCAATAGTAAATAATTTTATTGGCATTTACAATTGCTTTCGTAGTTTTTGAGAAAAATTATAATGTTTAACTTCAAAAGCGTCGACACAGTCTTCGAAAATTATTTTGATTATTTTGGCAACTATGTTAAGTATATTAAACACATTAGAGCTCAGTTTCTAAATTGTTGCGATTAAATTCTTCGCCATATTTGTGATAGACCATTAAATAATCGACTTAGTAAAGTCGTTTGATAATGACAGAAGTGGGTTAGTGAGCTGCAGTCCAGTTTACAAGTAGACCAGCCTATGTGACTAACAGTACCCCAAGTATTTAACTCACGTTTAAACTCGACCATAGCTTCAACTGAAAAATGTACGGAAATTAAAACAGTGCCTCTTGTGAGCGTTTTTGTTTCTATACAGATACTTTTTAAAGACAGCTGTCGTATAGCTTATGGCGCGAGCATCGACCTATGCCGCTAACCCGGTTATATCATTCCTATCTTATAATCGGAACTACCAACTTTATTGCGAGAATCATTAAATTCTAGTTAATATTATTATGTCGTTAAAAATTCGCAAATAGTTACTTGAGCTCCGAGAATCGCAGACACATCTGTTAAAATATTTGAAAAGATACAAACCAAAAATTCTTAAGAAATTAGTAGAAAAACAACATGGTTCAAAATAAGATTAAGGTTTTCATAGGCGGAGGTTGACACTGTAGAGTTGCTTTCCGAGATCTGTACCCTTAGTACGAGTTGCAAAACTTGAGAAAAGTAAAGTTTACGGAAAATTTTAAAGAGTGATTTCTCCCAAAATCTGCCGTTTTTGTTTCTTACACTTTGTGGTCTTAGCAAAAAAGTTACAGTGATGAAGAAAATCAAGTTCAAACAAACAAAAACGGCAGATTTTGAGGGAAATTACTCTTTAATAATTGCCGTAAACTCTACATTACTCAAGTTTTGCAACTCGTACTAAGGGTACTGTTGCCGTGGACTATTGAACATGGGACGTTTCGCCCATTAAAAAAATTTAATTAAATTAAATTAGGCTGATTTATTTGGTGAGCGCTGTTTTTGTGTGTATCACACCTCAAGAGCCCTCTGCGAGCTTGGTCGTCGCTGTAGAAAGCGCCAATTCTCAAGCAAGACCCAGTTGTTGTAAGGCTGGATGGACCTTTTGATGACCGGTCTTTGGTAAAGGTTCATGAATTTTTCAACCCAGCGAAGAGCAAATTTGAAAATATAAATGGTATATTTTTTGTGCTCCGTCGGGATTCGAACCCACGACCTTCCAGATACGAGTCCGAAGTGTTACCACCTGGACTACGGACCGGTTCACATGTATGCGATGTGCTATTTTTCAAACCTAGGAACTTATTTCTTGTCCTTCAGCCTAGACTACATACATACTTGAAACTCAGTATGTGTACCTGCATTTTCAATATAAATTTACCTTTTTATAAATTTTTTTTTCCTATTCATACATTTTTTTTATACATAGTTTTTTTCTATTAAACAAAAGAAATAATGACGTGTTTACGACAGCGCCTTTATTAGAAAATTATTTCAAGAGAAAATCTTGAGAAAAGAAACAAAAGTTCACGCAAAAACCTCCAGTTTATTAAAACAAAGACAACGCAACGCAACACACAACGCAACACACACCACAACACTACGCTGCTAACGGCCTTGCAACTTGATCAGGACATCAACCGCCACATCGCCAACACCTCTATGGCACTACAATAAGTGTCAGAGACTCCTAGAGGCTCTTTAATGAAGGGTGTCTCGCACAGGATTCCTTAAAAAACGGGATTTAAAATGGCTCATAGGTGTCTCCTCCTATCTTCGAGACACATGTAACCAAGTACGCGTATAACTAACAGAGACTTTACTCTACAAAACACTGCCTCTAGAAGATGATGATGATGAAGAAGCCAACAACAATATTTTTTAGGAAAATGAATTTAATATAAAAATGAAACATATGATTGAAAATTGAAACCACAGTTTGCTTTCTTTACGAAAGCTTACAATTTTTTAGCATGTTTAAAATTGGAATTTCCCAGTTTTTTTCTTGCACTGAAAAAAAGTGGTTTTGAATACGAGACCTTGCTATTAGTTCTATGCGTATATTTTACGTTTTACAAAGAATGGAGTCGCGAAAAAATGAGCATAAAAAAGGTATTGTAATCTAGGAAAAAAATATTTTCTCCCACCTTGTACGGTTTCAGCATTCTTCTGAGTTCTCCAGATTCGTTGAGCCTCTCCACAGTATCGGCGTCCTGAAAAAAATGATGAAAAATTTTAATCATAAAATGAAAAAAATAAATATAACAGATAATTAAAGAGTAAAATGGGAAGCACGATATTTTTAAGATTGGGTATGATTAGTTTTACAAAGTTTTTTCTAACAATAATAAAATTAAATTTTTTGAAGATTTGATTTTGTGATATTTTTAAGCATTTTCATAAAAACGCAAATAGTTTAAAAAAAAAAAAATAAGAATTTGCTGTTTTTCTTCTTCAAAGGTTAGGTTAGCTTTTTCTAACAATAATAAAATTCAATTTTTTGAAGGTTTGATTTTGTGATATTTTTAGCATTTTCGTAAAAACGCAAAAAGGTTTAAACAATAATAATAAGAATTGGCTGTATTTCTTCTTCAAAGGTTAGATTTTTCAGTCATTCAAATCGGACTAGAAGCTTATATTCCAATTGGATACAATTTTAAAAATGTACAAAAATAGTTTATCTAATTAACCATTGTTTCCAGCGTAGCAAATAAAATAAATGAAATTTACAAAAATCCTAGATATCTGTAAATAAGTTTAAGAATGTACTTTTCCAGAACAAAAGTATTGGATGACATTCAAATGTAGAGAAAATCGAATAAACTTATTCTTGTATATTGAACATTATTTACGGTAAACCAAAGGAATCTTTAAATTCAGAAAAAAAATGATGACAATTTTAAGTCATAACTAAAAATATACTGCCTAAAAAATATGTGAAGTATCAACTTGAAAGTATAACTATTTATTTTGAGGACTTTTGTGAATGTGATTTCATATAGAATGGAGGATGATAACCTAATCTGATGTAAAAACTGGTGGGCTTATTTTTTGAAAGCCGAAGCGGGCTCTTTAGATTTGCATGCTATTTTTTTCCACCTGGATAAACTCGCTTCCTCAGGAGGAATAATATTCTTCTGTGATTTTAATGTGCGTAGGTTTTCTTTAAAAAAGAAAGTGATTACTTTGAGTTTCATTTTATTTTTTCAAAATTATGACTAAAAGGTAGGTTTACTCAGGTCTCGCAAGAAATGAGTGCCAATTCACTTGAGAGCAAGAAAAGTCTCAATTTAAAATCAAATGATACGTGTAAGGCTGAATCTCTTTTTAATTTATGAAAATAAAAAGGTTTCTTTATGAAATATACGAGGGTATTAATTAATTTAAGACATTGAGTAACTTTATTATCAAAGTTATGAGTTTGTTGACTTAAAGGTGGGTATAAATGGTTCACTTTGCCAACGTCACCCCTGTTTCAGGGAAGGTCGGTTTTTCCTTGACATATAGGTTGATATGCGGCTGACCACCCATGCTGTAAAAATGTTTCACTTTGCCAATGTCACCCCTGTTACAGGAAAGGACGGCAAGAGTTGCAGGACTTATGTTCATTTGAGATTGGGTTTTTATATTGTAGGTCCACATACGGCTTTATACTTTACATGTCTGCTTGTGGGAATGCATTTAATATAAATCTTAAATGATAAATATCGTTGCGGCTTAGATTAGATTTCGGTAAGAGTTGCAGGGCTTGTGTTCATTTTAGAATGGGTTTTTTATGTTGTTAATCCACATGCGGCATACGTAAGCGTTTACTTATAAGTGTCTGCTAATGAGAATGCATTTAATATGAATTTGAAAGGTAATGTATCCTTGCAACTTTGATTTTAGATTATAAGGAGAAATATTCTAAATTTTCTTCCCTGAGATCGAAAGTTTTTCTTGCTTCAGACTAATTTCCAACGTTGTTCTCTACATTCAGCAACTTTTAAGCTTCTGTAATGAAGAGTATCTGTTCATTACAAAAGAAGCTCACAACATATTATTAATAAAGAGATGTTTGCCTATAATCCACCTTGTTAATGGCATTGGCGGTTAGTACCTTCTTGAACAAAGATTACAGACTAATCCGATTAATTGTAGAGGGAAACTCTCATTTATTCAGTATTTCAGCTTTTGTCACATTTTGCTAGTCTTAAAAAACGCTACTAACCTTCACATATAGTGTTACGTCCTGTCACGTTTTCCCCGAAGCGGTCGCATGTGGCCAGTGGAACCTGTTTATTTTTACAAGTAATAATAAAAATAATATTTAGATAATTTATTTGGTGAGCGCTGTTTTTGCGTGCATTACACTTCAAGAGCCCTCTGCGAGCTTGGTCGTTGCCGTAGAAAGCACCAATTCTCAAGCAAGACCTAGTTGCTCTAAGGCTGGATGGACCTTTAGTGACCGGTCTTAGTGAAGGTATATGAATTTTTTCATCCAACGAAGAGCAAATCTGAAAACATAAATGGTATTTTCTTTGTGCTTCGCCGGGATTTGAACTAGCAACCTTCCAGTAACGAGACAGAAGTGTTAACCGCTAGACTACGAACCAGCCGTAAGTTGGAAGAACAACTGGTTCTTCTGCATCATAGGAAGGAGTTCCCCTGTGAACCTATCCTAGATCTTAAACAAGAGAAAGAAGAAGAAGTTTATGAATGAATCTTAATAAGATAAAATTAATACAATCATTTAAAATCAAGTTATTTTTTATTAAACGTTGTTTTATTTTCACAAAAATACAATAACGTTTAATAAAAAAGAACTTGATTTTAAATAAAATGAATTTTCACTGTGTGAAAACACAAACCCTACAAAATTTAATACAATCAAGTCATTTTGTAATCTGGATTTTTATGAAATTCTCTAATCCAGTAAATCCAATTAATAAAGCTTATGATTTAAAGAACAAAACTATGGAAATGTGTTTTTAATAATGTAGGATAAAAAATTATGAACCAAGAGGGCAAAGTTCAAAGTCCTATAAAAGTTCTTGCTTGTGCCGTAAGACTCATACACTTCTGTGTAAGAGCAGTGGTTCCTATTATATTTTTTTAAGCAAGGACCACATCGAATTTTTTTTTTAGACTAAATTCGACTTTGATGATTTTGTGGCAATCAAAGCCTCCCTTACTTATATGTTGCTATGAGGTTGACCACCCATGCTATAAAAAATGGTTCACTTTGCCAAAGTCACCCCTGTTTCAGGGAAGGTCGGAAAGATTTGCAAGGCTTATTTTCATTTAAGATTTGGGTATTTATGTTGTAAGTTCACATGAAGCATGAGCAAGCGCGAACTTATAGGTATGTGTTTGCTTGTTTTATATAATTAAATGTAATTAATTATTTTATGCTCCTTGACAAATAGGTAGGTTTAAGGCTGACCACACATACTGTAAAAAATGACGTTTTGCCAAAGACATTCTGTTTCCGGAAGTTTGGCAAACGTTTCAGGAATTGTAAGTACACATGCAGCATTTCTCAGCGTAAACTTTCACGTGTGTGTTTGTGGACATGCATTTAATATGAATTTTAAATGTAAATATATTTTTGCAACTTATATTACAGATTATAGAGCCCGTCCAGACTAAAACTAGCGTCGTTTTTACTTCAAATTTGCTAGTCAAAGGAAACGTCTTGATCCCCTTGGTTATATCTTTTGTAAGCGAATAAACGATTGAGAGCTACTGGGTATACAGGGTAATATCTTAGAGCAACCCGAGTAGAAAACTCATTAAATACAAATTAATGAAATAAGTGAAAGATGAAGCCGAAAAGAGCGTAAGTGGGTTTTCCAGGATTATGAACATCGCGTAACCAGATTATTGTAATTTACTTTTGTGAGGAGTGAGCCAATTTATCCGCACTGAAGGTAAGTGGGTTTTCTTTGAACTTCGCCTCTACAAGTTTTTTTTATTTCATGTTTTTTTCATTGTTTTATCGAGCTTTATTTTCACTTTCCAAAATATACAAGTTTTTTACATATCGCAACCTTAAAGGTTAAATTGAATATAATTATGCTGGCTTGTAATTTGTCGTGTATGTCCCTTGACTTATAGGTTGGTATGCGGCTGACCACCCATGCTGTAAAAATAATTCACTTTGCCAATGTCACCCCTGTTTCAGGGATGGACGGCAAGAGTTGCAGGGTGTATGTCCATTTGAGATTTGGTTTTTATGTTGTAGGTTCACATGCGGCATTTGCAAGCGCAAACTTGTACGTGTCTGCTTGGTAGAATGCATATAATGTGAAATCCACATTATATACATATTGTGAATCTCCAATGTAACATATCTTTGCAACTTAGATTAGATTAGACTAATTTTAAGAAATTGAGTAAAACAATTAATTGATTTTATAGGGTTTGTGTATTCACACAGTGAAAATTAATTTTTTTAAAATAAAGCTATTTTTTGTTTAACGTAGTTTATTTTCACAATAATATTTAATATCTCCAATATTCAGGCCATTATCAAGAGTGATGTATAAAAAATTTAAAATTATTAAGAACAAACCATAGATCAAAATTATATAAATTCAAATAAATAGGTAGGTATAGGTACAATAAATATGAACTTAATTAAAATTAAATACAACAGTCAAAAATTAAAAGAAAGAAAACAATTAATTGAGTTTAACTTCTCATAGTTAGTGAACTAATTATGAAGAAATGCTCATGAAAAACTTCTAAACTATAGTATTTTCACACTTCTGTAGTGCTTTCTCTCGTAGAAAATAGAAAAAAGGAATATTCATCTGAGAAACTCATTTGAGCTTAATCTGTCATTTATTCAGTTTTACCTTTTAGGTGTCGATATGGATCTATAATTTATAATCTTTAATCTAAATTAAAAAAAAATCGTAACAGGCACGAGTATATACGCGTAAATTCACGCTGCATGTGTATAAACAAATCAAAATGAACACAAGCCCTACAACTTTGGCCGGCTTTCTCTGAAACAGGGGTGATATTGGCAAAGTGAATATTTTTTTACATTATGGGTGGTCAGCTTCATATCAACCTATAAGTCAAGGACACATTAGAAAATTGGTGAAAAGTAATAAATAATTTAATAAGAGTTTTAGGCTTACACGGCCGACTGATGATGCTGGAGTGATGTTTTCCGGGATCTGTTGCCGTGGTCTGTGGGAGCTGGAGAACTGTGATGCATTTGCATCACAGTTCTCAGCAAGATCATCTTCATCATCATACTTCACGCTGAAGAAGTCCATCGTAGAAATGGGCGAAACGTCCGGAAGCTCAAGCTCCCACAGACCACGGCAACAGATCCCGGAAAACATCACTCCAGCATAATAAATAATTAGTAAATAAAATTGTATTTTTTGTATGAAAATTGTTGACACCATAAATGAAAAATAAGTGATGTTTAACAAACTGAAAATATACAATGTGATTATTTTCTATTGTCATAGAAATCCCCATAAATCAAGGCTATCTATTAAACTGATGAGTCATTATTTCAAATAATTTTCCAAGAAACAGCGGTGTTTTCATTTGAATGTCTTACTTGATAATGGGAAGTAACTTAGGTGAGTTTGAATTTAAATACCATCAGACGCCAAAATACAATATTCAGCTTACAATAGGCAATGCTCAAAGGATTCTACCAAACAATACAATCTTGTAGGACGAGCTCAAGTTATAATATCCTCACCAAAAGCTCACCGATACACAGGTTCAAGGGCCCTAAGCAGCGCTACGGAACCACAAATAAGATCAATTGCAAATTGCGGAAGTATGAGGCTGAGCACCCATACTGTAAAAAATGGTTCACTTTGCCAATGTCACCCCTGTTTCAGGGAACGTCGGAAAAAGTTGTGGGGCTTATGTTCATTTGAGGTTTGGATTTTATTTGTAAGTACGCATTCAGCATTTGTAAGCGCGAACTACACGTGTTGGTTTGTGGGCTTACATCTCAGAGCTTTAAATTGCAACTTAGATTATAGATATAGAAGTGATGCGAATTAAAGGAAATCGTTGTATTTAATGGAAATGTCAGAAAAATACACTAAATTTTTTTGTTGTTGTTGTAATTATTGTTCTTTATGTTTTTCACTAAAAAGGCTTTTTCTAAACTTTTTACAAACTACCTTTTTATCTCTAAAACTTTGATCTATTTTACCTTTAATTAAGAAAAAAAAAAGGTTGTTTAAAGCTGCTTAATACGTTTCCGCGCTATTATAATAATATTAATTGTCCAAACGGTTCAGCGATCCTGCACGTGTCTTAATATTAGGTTATATATTATATGATACTGAGTTATATATTAAATTAAATTAGCCTGAAAGCCTTCCGGCAACCGTGTTACAGTGCTCTGAAACATAATATCACAGAAACTGTCTACGTCTTGTACTGAAACATTTACTGATATATCTTTTGTTGAAAAACTATGTTTATACAAATTAAAAGCCAACAACCAATATATTTAATTTATATTTTGTATTGTTTGTGTATTAACACTGTGAAAATTCATACTGTTATAGTTTAAAATTTTGAAGGAATTCAAAAACACTGTTTATTTTCACACTAATATATTTAAAAAGATTACAATCTTTAGAGTAAGTTACAAACGCGTTTTCGACCTAGAAGGTCATCATCAGGTATGTTCAAAAAAATTCAAATGGAAACAAAGTTTTAATTCACTTATTTATTTATTTTTTGTGCTCGAACATTTTCGCCTAATGAGGCATCTTCAGGAGCAGATTGGTTACAAATATTTTTATAAAAAAAAAATGTAAAATAAATAAGTGAATTAAAACTTAGTTTCCATTTGAATTTTTTAAATAATTAAAAATGGACTTTCACTGTGTTAATAAATCCACCATAAAAAATAAAATATAAAATTTATTATTGTTACAAAAACTGAGTATTGCACGGTTGTTATTTGAAAGGTTATTGTTATAAAAAAAATCCCCGTGAATGTTCAAATAATGTGTGTTATGTTATGTTATGTACTATTTCACAATGTTTTATTTATGATCTAGCTCATAGGTCGGCAACCTGCGGCCCGCGGGCCGCATGCGGCCCTTGACGCGTCTTAGGGCGGCCCGCAAGATATTCGCCACAACGTACGTACAGAAGAACTACAAATCAATTTTCAGTAAGTTTAAAAATAAGAGCATTTATCAAGAAATTTCAAATGATTAAAAGGAGCGTATCGAATGAGAACCTAGCATCTTATTTTAATTTGGAAAATTTTGTAATTGAAAATGAACTTACAGTGAGTGAAAATGTAATCAATGACATAAAAAAAATCACAGCCAATCGATCGTTGAAACATTTCAAGAATACTTTAAAGAAGATTAATAAGAGTTCAATTGGATAAGGAACGGAAGGATAAAGAACCCATTTGTTTTGGATCTGGCTAATGTTCGTGAAAATTAAGTATTCAATTAAAAGGAATCTCTGATAGAACTATCTGGGGGGGGGGGGGGGAAGGGTGGCTAGGCACTGCCCAAGTGCGGCCCGCACTAAATACCACGTACATAAAATGTTTGGCCCTTTAGCGCATTCATCCTTGATCATTGCATTACAAGTGCATCTCCTGAGGACGTTGATTACGACACCAAAAAAATGTCTAGAACCAAATAGGTTGTCCTATAACGGAAATAACTGTGAATTTAAAAACAGATACATAAAAGCTCAAAATAAGAGGCTAATAATAAAATGTTTCGTATTCAAATAGGGGTAGAGAGAGGGTTCTAGAAACCCTGAGTGGCGGTCTACGAAGTATTGCTAGAGACGAAGGAGGCTGATAAAAAAAAGATCTCATCTTTCAGCCAGTCTGGCAATTATCTTGTCACTATTTAAAGAAAAGTAATTAAAACTTTTCATGGATTTTGAAATGTTGGCGTTCATTTTTTCACATTTTTTTCCTCTCAGACTTGACACTTTTAATTTGTCGCAAAGGAAAAAGTTTGAAAATTGCATTTGTATACTTATGTAAAAGATTTTTTTTTATTATTTGGATGTACATTGTACATAGAATGCAGATTCCAAACTTTGTAGAATAAAATGTTGTTTTTTGTCTTGTTTGTTTTATACAGTTAAATGCAATTAATTTTATTGTTTTATGTTTTTTGACTAATATGTTTGCCAATGTCACCCCTGTTTTTGGGAAGGGCGGCAAGAGTTGCAGGGCGTATTTTCATGTGAGATTTGGTGTTGCGTTGGAAGTCTACATGTTTTAGCGCAAACTTACATGTGTCTGTTGATGAGAATGGATGTGATATCTAATAATCTAATGTAATCTAAGCTGCAAAGAAATATATCATTTAAGATTTATATTAAATGCATTCCCACAAGCAGACATGTATAATTTCGCGCTAACACATGCCGCATGTGGACCTACAATATTAAAACCCAATCTCAAATGAACATAAGCTCTGCAACTCTTGCCGTCCTTCCCTGAAACAGGGGTGACATTGGCAAAGTGAACCATTTTTTACAGTATGGGTGGTCAGCCGCATACCAACCTATAAGTCAAGGAACAAACATCACAAATTACATTTTTTAAATCAATAAACAATAATATAAACATGGACACTAAAAAAAACTAAATCATAAAACCAATTTCACTTTAACAAACCCTAACCGCCAACATTACAGATCAACAGCCATTTTTTTCTATCCTTACATACTTCTTTCATTTCCTCCAGAGTCATAACCTTCTTCATACAAGCTCTTCTTTTATTATGACTCTGGATATTCCATTCATTCGCAATTTCGGATATTTGGTCCATCCATACCTTTCTCGGTCTTCCTCTACCACGACATCCATCTATTCTACCAACATATACTTTCTTCGTCAGTCTTTCCTCATTCATTCTCTCCATATGCCCAAACCATCTTAACAAACTTTTTTTAATCTTCACTTTCACACTTTCTCTTGCACCACATTCTTCTCTTACAAAATCATTCCTCACCCTGTCACTCCGTTTTTTCCCAATCATACTTCTTAGAAAGTCCATTTCAACAGTATGGACTTTGCTAATTTCACTTTCATTCACCGTCCAGGCTTCGCTTCCATACATCAAGGTGGGTAAAAGTATACCACCGTGTACCGCTAATCGAGCATTTTTAGATATGCTCTGATTTTTGGCGATACAAGCTGTGGCACCCAGTACACACCTGCCCTTCATTACTCTTCTTTCAAGTTCACCTGTCATATGAATCTTAAATATTATAGATGTATTTATCTGTGCAATTTAGATTATAGGTCTAAGTTGCAAACTGTCACTGTATCCTGCTGTCATTGTGCTAGGGTTAACTAAAATCTCAAAAGGTGTGGCTCCACTTTTTTTTATCCATGCGCAGTTCTTTCACTTATCTATATTAATCATTTTACATGAATGCACTTTTAATCTTCTCACTCTACGGATTCCACATATTTTCAAACTTTCTAATTTTATTAATCCATCTTTTTGTCGGCCTTCTCTTTCTACGCTTATTATGAGTTACACATCAGTACCCATTACTCAGTACCCAGTACCAGTACCCAGTACCAGTACCCAGTACCCAAAAAAATACCCATCAACTTAAAAAGGATAGTATTCAATGCCTGTGTCCTGCCAGTGTTCACTTATGGTATTGAGATAGTCACAATGTCACAAAAAAGTGCCCACAAGCAAAGAGTCACACAGAGAGCAATGGAGAGAGCCAAGTTGGGTGTCAGTTTGCGGGACAGACTCAGAAATGAGGACATAAGAGTCAGGACAAAGGTTTCCGATGTCATCATGATGGCCGCAACCCTCAAGTGGCGATGGGCGGGACATGTCACTCGCGATCCAGAGGAAAAGTGGACAAAGCGACTGCTGTGCTGGTGCCCAAGGACGGCAAAGCGTGGAGTTGGGCGCCCACAGTTGCGTTGGCGTGACGATGTTCAGAGAAGTGCAGGACTTGCCTGGATGCGGATCGCTCAGGATAGAAACGAATGGAAAATGCGAGAGGAGGCCTACGTCCAGTAGTGGACGATCAATACAGGCTGAAGAAGATGAAGAAGACATCTGTACTTCACAATCAAATAAGCTTAATAAATTTTCTGTGGAATTTTATTAGTAGGTAAACTAACAAAAGGTTCATAGAAAATTCCGATATTTCAGTAGTTGATACAATAATTAAAAAATGATTTAAAAAGAGGCTTACTTTATACAAGTTTTCTTCACAACGCTTCTAATAAGCCGTTACTCATAATAGGCGAAAAGCGAACTTTCTCAGAAAATTCTACAGAAAATTATTTTACCTTTTTTTATACCTTCATACTGAAAAGATCCAGCGCGTGGCGTTAACAGATATTTATTCAATTAAAAGATGTAAAAAAGATATAAAAAGATGTAAAAAGATGTAAAAATCTTGTATCAGTCAAAGTGTGTTAAATGAATTTCAGTCATTTGTGCCAAGATAATAATCATAATCTATAATGACTTATAGGTTGTTATGCGGCTGACCGCCCATACTGTAAAAAATGGTTCACTTTGCCAATGTCACCCCTGTTTCAGGGAAGGACGGCAAGAGTTGCAAGACTTTGTTCATTTGAGATTGGGTTTTTATATTGTAGGTCCACATGCGGCATGTGTTAGCGCGAAATTATACATATCTGCTTGTGGGAATGCATTTAATATAAATCTTAAATGATATATATCTTTGCAGCTTAGATTAGATTAAATTAGATTAAGTTGCAAAGATATATGTGCATTCAAAACTCATATCAAATGCGTGCCCACAAACAGACACGGATAAGTTTGCGCTTACAAATGCTAAATTTGTACTCACAAATTGAAACCAAACCTCAAATGAACTTTAACCCTGCAACTTTTGCTCGACCTTCCCTGAAACAGGGGTAACATTGTTAAAGTGAACCATTTTTTACAGTATGGGTTGTCATCCTCATACCAACCTATAAGTCAAGGAATAATAATCTGTCATTTTGTAAAGTATCGTTTTGTGAATTAACTGCATTGGTATTGTAGAGCCAAAGCATCTCCTGAAAAGATACGAGTGTATTGCGTGGACTTCTAAAGGTAGCTATATATCCTTATTGCAGGATCAATGAGGCAATAATAGTTGTTTCATGAATCACAGATCAACAGGTATAAATCAAGAAGAAGAAGAAACCATTGGATAAGAAATAGTTGCAAATAGTAAAGTTTTATTCGTATACGTAGGTTTACAATTCACCCATTTGTTCAATCAGGAACGCAAAAATTTAAGCCTATTTTTGTGAGTTTGATTTTTGAAAGCTAAAATTCTTAAGATTCAGTGAATTTAAGTCCGGATGGAATAAAAATAATACAAGTAGAGTTTTGTAAACCCAGCGAAGTGTATTTTTGAAAATTGTTTTTTTTTTTACTTCGCCAGAAATCAAACACACAAATTTTCGATTGCGTCTTATAAAGTTCAAATAGTTGATCATTAGAATACCGATTACGGAAAAAAATATAACCACCAATGTTAAAAGCTCACTAACCCTTACCGCTTTTTTTTTAATAATAATAATTTAATAAACTAGATTTATATGCCCCTTTTTGTGATTTACATCACTACAAAGGCGCATTTGGGCTCTATCGGGAAAACAGGAGTGCCTTGAGCATCTTGCTGAAGGCTGTCTCATCTTCCTGGACTCTCAGCCTCTCTGGGAGAGCATTCCATGTCGCTGGCCAGGCAAGAAATCAGGAAATGTGTTTATAGCCGCATTGATATTGAGTCTCAAACCTGTAAGTTAAAGAACATAAAAAATTGATTGTAAAGAAAACAAAAAAATGATGGCGAATTTTCCAATACGAAAAAAAGATTCAATACATGTGTTAACAAGTCGTATAAATTGCTTGAACATAAAAGTTGTAGAATAAATAAAACCTCGTAGTGCAGTTTTTCTCTAGTATTGCTTGCATAAAGTTCTACGCAGATTCTCATCGTATAGAACAAATCCACAATTTATTACTCAGGAATTTTCTCGTAGATTTTTTTTTTTGTAACGGACAAAAAACGAGAAATATCTCGAAGCGAGCCTGCATCGCCGCAGATGTAATATTCGCCTACCAACCAACTGTGAAAAGTACTCGTATATATGGCAACAAAACTAAAGGATGTCCAGAGTTTGAAAAACAATGGAAATATAGGAAGCATGAATATTTTTCTGAAATCAAGGATATTTTCATTTTTTTTCCTGAGACAAAAAAAACAATCTTAGATAGATTAAAGGCAACCAAAATTTTATAAATATACGAAACCTAAAGAATGCCATTTTCTGAGAATCTTTATTTTTATCTGTCAACTAAATTTGCAAAAATTTAATGTATTCTTGCAAGTAAAGACGTGTAAGAACGCTCTTTCTACACGCCTTATGTGCACAAAAAAAACAAATCTCGAATGAACATACATAAACACCCTGATACATGGGAGATATCGAATTAAATTGATTTTTTTATGGTATAGAAATATAGCCATTTATCCGCCTATAAGATTTCATTTCTCGTTTTTGAAAAAAAACCTAGTTTACTGCCTGTACCACTCAATTACACAAAAGCTATTAAAGAAAAAGGAAAAATCATCTAAATATAAAAAAAAAACTAAGGTCCTTCTTTGTAACTAAGATCCTTAGCAACCAATGACAAATGATCAGTGAGCCTTTGCTCTTGCGATCTAGTAGTTAAACGTTACAACGTTTTTTGATGATTTTAAATGGACATACCTTGGTCTATCTTAAAATAGGGTTTTTTATCCTTGAAAATAATCGAGAAAAAAAAATGTGAATGTTTATTGTGCCGATACAGAGTGATAAAGACTTCAATGTGCACAATTAGTGGCCAATCTGATTAAAATTAGTCTTCCAATTATAACGAGTGGTCCATTAGTGAAAAAAATGGTCAATTGTAATTAATGAAAAGGTGTCAATTAAAATAAAATACTCTCAATTATAAAATTGGTTTTCACTTGTGGTCACCTCATCGTATTGCTATAAAGCACCAACACATTCACACAAATGCACACACACACACACATACACACAACGGTAAAGGCTCATCATGGATACTTTCAAATACACATGTTTACACATGTACATACGGGTAGCTTTATATACATGCATAAGCCAGCAACAAGTGCTGTAATCCAAGTATAAAACTCAATCAAAGCGTTTTATCAAAAATACACCAAAACTAAAACGCTCACCATAGGCGCTGTTTGAGTTTAAATACATTATGTTTGGTTGACGTTTTAGTAAAATTTATACTCGAAGTACTGGCCGACCGAGCGAGTAGGTTGTATCGATCGATACTATGCTTACGTATATTTGTATAAACTTGTAGAGCTTTTAGGGAGCTACGTGCAAGTTGGGCAAATAATAAGTAGGTATCATAGGAGACAAGTGGATATTTTTTTCAGGAAATAAGCTCTATGCTTTTGTTTTACAATTTGGAGACTCGAAATTTTATTCGCATATGAATTTTTTCATAATGTAAAAAGTTGAAGCGGTGAGTGAAATTTTGAACAAAAAAGCTCTTTACTTTTTGCAACTACGAGTTTATAAAAAAAAAAAATCATATAATTGTAAACAAAAATATATTACACAAACCATACTTTAAAGTCTTGATCAATATTATTAAAGCTCAAATAAGTGCTACTAAAGAAAACTATAATTCTTTAGTCCATCAACAAATTGAAAAAATATAGAAAAACATGAGTTCTTAAAATATTGTTGTGTTTTTATGCAAAAATAAACTTTTCAAATGTTTTTCTTTCAATATGAAAGAAGACTCAAATATTTCAAAATATTCTATTTTTTTAATAAAATTAAACAGTTTTCTTTTAACTTCAGTCCAAATAATAATATTTTTCGACTTAAATATCTCCAGGATTAAAAATAGATTCTACCTACAGGCCACGAGAAAAGCAATGCAAAGAAAGGACCTCCGTACATTTCTTTGTTACAAAACCATGAAATGTTTTTGTAGGTACTCTTCTAATAATACCTTTTGTCGTTCCGAGTTCCCGGGAGATGCTAATCGAAGGAAGTTTTTTTCTAAAAAAAAATCCTTCTCAGAGCTCCCTATACTTCCTCTCGGAATCCAGACTTTGCTATGAACGTATCTATGTATTTTATACTTAGTCCATAAGCTGTTTTTTGTTATCCATCTATTCCAACGAATGTGAATATTTTATAATAGAAAAAAAAATCCCTGTAGGTATACTAAAATTTTCGCGAAACACTTAGATGTTGTACCTACTCAGTGAAAATAAATAGTTTTTGTTGATAAGTCATAAGTGTAATCGTTTTTTAAATTCTTACAACAGTAACTATTTAAAAAAAACATAAATTTGACGTCATTTTCATAGTTATGAAAAGAGTAATTGTCATTGGTATCCAGAACTTGTTGAACATTAAATTGAGTAAAAAAGGTCCATCACCTTGTTATTGCTTAAACCCCATTTTATGTCTACTTATGTAATTATAAAAAAATATTTACAGCTACAAAAAAAATGATTTTTTTGTGGCGAGTGAAACTTATTTATTTTTTAAGGTAAAGAGGACAACTTTACGCCAGCCCTTTCAATTGAATTGGGGGCTCCCCAGCTCTCGAGGGGTCTGGCACTCACTTCTTGTGGTGGCTGAGTAAACCTTGCCGGCATTTTCCGGGGTACTGTATTTGTGCTTGCATTCCATGCCGTGAGCTCGGGTTCGAATCCCACCGAGGGTGTCAGAAATGAATACCCGTTTCGGTGTTTATTTCAAACCCCAAAATAAAATACCGGCAAGGCTTACTCAGCCTTCACAAGAAATGAGTACCAGCTCTTTCGGGAGCTGGGAAACCCCCACTTCAACTGAAGTGGTTGGCGTAAGGCCGGCCCCCTAACCTATAAAAATAAATAGGTTCAAATCGCCACATGCGACCCCTTCGGGGATAACGCGGCAAGAAGTTACACTATATGTGTAGCTTAGTTGCGTTTGCGTATTAGATAGGAAAAAATCTTACCCCAATATGTTGGCTGTCTACGAAGATTTGTGGGACCAGGACATCCGTTGTCCTCATCCTGTCCTTGATTTCTTCCTGGTATTCCCCGCTCATAAAGACGTCCCTCTCCTCAAACTTGACCAGCAGAGTTCTGAGGATCTTCTTCACCTGAAGACACTTCTGGTAGGTGCCGCGGACGATGCCCATGGATGTGGTGTAGACCACGACCTTGCCTGCGTCTTTTTCCTTGTAGCTCTGTTGGGAAAAAGAAGAAAAGCAATTAGTTTATTGGCGGCTTAAAGAAATCAGGAACTTGATTCTCAAGTATCATGTAAATGTAGGAAATACTAGTAGATATCAGCAGAATCCGAGTGTTTTGCCATTTGTTAATATCGAATTATGTGTTTTCTTGTGTAAGAAAAGCAGCCTTAGGCATCATCGGGGTCAAAAAAAATTTGTAATTCAATCAATATCAATATTCACACCTTTTTTTAGAGGTTAATTAACGTTTTTTTTGAAAATTCGGTTGAAATTTGATGATCTGTGGAGTACCATTAACAAATACAACATTAACAAATTTATTTGTAATAAAAAATCATAACCGCAAATATCGTGGAATGTTTGATCTATATTGTTTACATAGACCGTAGAGATACAAATAGCGAAACATATAAAAATGTATACAACCATACAAAACAAAAACCATTGGAATATTGTGACGGCCGCGGCGTAAAGCTCTGTACCAGAGTAAAACAGTATCCGTTTAAACTCAACCCAACCGTCTTCCCAAAATTTCACAGAAGTTTAAGAACTCCATAGGAGGCACTGTTTCAGTTTCCGTACATTTTTGATGAACTTTTTTGTTGAGCTTAAATGCAAAGTTTCACACTTGTGGTAGACTGTAACCTAACACCCGTATAGTCATAGAGCCGTAGAAGCGTAGACAAACGTAGCCCGGGAATCTGCATCGACCTTCGTATCGTCTACAATAGTCTTTTGTTAGAAGCGTGGTGCAGGACGTAGACTATTGTATGGCGTAGAATATGGTTCAGTAGCACAAGTACAAAATATTATTTCTAAACTCAATCACAGCGTTTTAGCCAAAAATGCATGGAAACGAAAGCAGCGCTTCTACGATGAGTTCAATCTTCCATACACTTTTGGTAAAACGATATGCTTACGTATAAACTTAACGGGATTACAGTAAGGTATAGAATTTGGTTCACAACCAGGAATGCTTCATCGTTGCATTTATTATTTTAATGAAGATTTGCTTTCAGTTGAAATGTTTTGAAGTGTTTACTGTGTTTTGCAGCGTATTAACAAAAGTCATGTGAATATTTTCATTAACTAAAAATGCACAATTTGAACGATTTCTTAGTTATTATTTAAATCACATAACCTAATGATCTTACTTTGTCTCTGTAATGTCGTATTTTTCCCTTGTTTGAATGCATGTATTGTTGAAAAATACATATACGTGTATAGAAGTAACAGGTTTTTTTTTTGCCAGGTATATTCCGTGGTACGCTTTTTTTTCGACATTTTTCTTATTTTTTAATACTTACGTTCGTTAACTTTTTCGCTACCTCTGGTAGCAGAGCTTCGAAGAAACATTTCATGCATTTAATTATGATCGCGAAAGCTTTAATACATTTCAAAGATATGTATTTTGCGTTTAAAAACAGGAGGTTTTCAAAAAGAAGCAAAAACATTTCATTGACATCTAGAACAGTTTAACTCTTTTATAAATAATATTGTGATTCCATTTACCTTGGAAAATATTGGTTTCTGTTGATCGGATATAATTGTTTGGGTGATAAAATTCTAGTCAATCAAAATTTGAAGTTCGTCCGCAATAAAACACGATTGCTAATTAATGGCTTTTGTTTTTACTGCGCCAGTATAATTGCATCAGTCATTGAACATTATATCGGTTTTCGTGTCGAAGTAATTAATGCAGGCAACATTCCTACGATAAGCCGCTTCCAATTTACAGCTCGAAAACGTTATGATTTTTGATTTAAAAAAATAAAAGTGTTTACCTAACAAAAGTAAACAAATTGTTTTTATTCTAGAAAATTTTGTGATGGAAAGAATTTTTTTTAAGAAGCTAGTAAAACTTGTATTAAAAAAAGCTATCAGATGTGTGGAGGTTTTATTATCGTAACTTAGGATCCTGAGACGTATTCTTACGAATATGCAAGATATTAGAAATTGTGTTTGGTTTTTCTATGCTAGTTTAAGTCTATGAAAAATTTAAGTGTGTGATATTTGTATAAATAAATAGATGCTTAGATAGGTACCCAAAAAGGAGTTGTATCTGTTCGAGATTAATTAGGTGTTGAATCGAATATTCTGGTGAAATCTAGCCAAGTGGTATGTAACGATTCTCCATGTTAATAATCTGTATAAATTAAAGACCAAATCCCCTGTAGAGCAGATATAAATTAACCGTCGTACTGTTCAATGTAAAAACTCTGTGGGAACCGAAAGTGAAGAAATAAATTTTGTAAAATAATTGAACTGCAGTTTTGGTTAAATATAACTTCATGGAAACATAAAAGTATAATAAATATATGAACCCATACGTTAAAACGGAGTCTGATGAAATACATAGGTACCTAAAACCAAGATCTGTTTGAATTATACCAAGATGTTTCTATTACAAAACACGTCAAAATTTGCAAACTCCAATGGCCAAGAAAGTTGTTGCGCTTGCCGGCCATACGCAAAGTAAAGTAAGCAAGTCACTAATGTGTATCAAATAGGTCTGTGAACTTAAATAAAATATACGTAAACGATAAACCTACTTTATAGAAGAGATGTATATATGAAGATTTCAAATCCCGTTTACTTTGGATAATACTGTATGGCAGTGTTATAGCACTAGTGAGATATCTAACATCATTAAGGGTGTATATCGATTAACACGGTCGGATAAAGGTCTTTGAAAATTTCACCGTCATTAAAATCGTGTGTAAGGCAAATACGACCTACGCGTCGTGTATTACACCAAGGTGAACTCACTAAGGTGCTCTACAAACTATTACTCAACATTCAACATTTATCGCACATTCACAGCATTCAATAGAAAAAATGCCGCACCGAAATATGAATTGAATCTTGGATGTAACGTTTGTGGGGTAGAATTTGGCGTTTGAAATCTATTTATATACACTATTAAACTGGAACCTACAGATTGAAAAGAATAGAAGAGGATATGAACAAAGGGATGAATGTCGAGGAGATTGAAGAAATGTGCAAAGAATAGAGGGAATACATACGTACCGATGTAATAGCCACCCCTAGCGGAATTGTGGTTGGATACAAGTACAAGATGAAGGAGCCAGATTTGTCATTCAATCAAATAAATAGGTGGTTTCTTTGATTTCTTTAGAGTAGATTCTCATTCCTTACCAGTGCTGCAACAGGGACTAAAAGAAAATGTCAATAGAAAAAATCGTGTCTATCACCTTCGGAGGAATCAAAATCAGACAAGTCACAGTCCGTTCAATAGCTCAGATGGTTCCAGGCTTGTATTCCATGACGTAAGCTCAGATTCGAATTCCACCGAAGGTGTCTAAAATGATTTACCGTTTCGGTGTTTATTTTAAACTCCAAAATAAAATACCGGCAAGGCTTACTCAGCCTTCACAAGAAGCGAGTACCATCCCCCTCGGGAGCTAGGAAGCCCCAACTTCAACTGAAGGGGTTGGCGTAAGGCCGGACCACTTACCTGTAAAAATAAATAGGTTCAACTCGCCACCAACGAAATCCTTCGGGGATAACGCAGCAAGATGTTACACTCTTTGTGTTTCTTAGTTTCGTTTTTTTTGCGTTGCACAAATAAATGTCGTACAAAAATGATGGATGTTACGAGGTGGTTTGTTGGTAATGTAAAGGAGATCAACATGATACTTCAACCCTTTATTTTACAGCGTTGCGAGACAAAATTATATTAACACTAGCATTAAATTTTCCCTTAGTATTAAGTAAATATTTAAGCGTTTTGTGACAAAAATTTTGCCTCATGTTCATACATGTCTACATACTGTGCGTATGTGTACTTTGATAAAGTAAAACCGTTTGTATAAAAAAATCTACGAATGTGGGACGAAGAATCTTTTTTTTTTTGTAAATAATTGTGGATACAAAATAACAAAATTCAAAAACTACGTAGGTTTTTATCAATGAATTAAAACATTTTTAGCGGTTCAAATATCATTTTTACTGGAAAATACAATTACTTTATAGTTTAAGTGAATCATTTGAAAACAAATTTCCACGTTACAAAATAAAATAAAATATAGGAACATAAAAATCAGCATCTAGCGGAGAACACGTGAAACATTTTGTGAAGCTAAAAGAAAACTGTGGGTAATAAATTTGCACAATATCTTGCAGTCGAACCACAATAGGCTGGATATTTCTCGCTTGGAAAAATATGATTCTTCCATACAAAATAATCAATAATTTGTCGTCACATTTTTGAATATTTATTTCAGGAAATCGATACATTTTTACAAATTTTAATGAGGTCCGAACATTTTTTTAAATTTTGAACTTAGTGAGCAAATTTCCGTCTTTGATGGGGCTGCTGTCCTTAGCAAACGATAGCAAAATGTTTGTGCGCTTTTTCCCTAGCAACCTGACCGGGTGACGACACTATATTGTCTACACCAATCCAAGTGCGGACCTTATTATCTTTAATGTAAGTTGCAAAGATATATTAACATTTTAAATTCATATTAAATAAATGTCCACAAACAGGCATGTGCAAATTCGCGCTTACAAATGTGTACTTACAAATTAAAATTCAAAACTCAAATGAACATGGACCCTACAAATTTTGCCGATCATCCTTGAAATAGAGGTGACATTGTTAGGGGTGAAATTGGTGATTGACAAAGTGAACCATTTTTACAGTATGGGTAATCAGCCTCATAACAACCTATACGTCAAGAAACAATTGTCATATTTAGAAAATGAGAGCAACATGTTTTAAAATTCTACTTTTAAAAATGTCAGTTTATTTGAAATGGGTTCGTTTTTATTACCAACACCACACTACACACGTTTAACTACATCGCGTAATGATTTTATTTCACAGGTGGAAACACGAGAAAATTATAGAACCTAATTACCGCAAAGTGAGCGAAAAAAATTAACACAAGTTTTTTTTCAAGAAGTAAAATTACCTGTAACCGCACGCAGATGTTCAAGTACGTAAGTCAAAATTTGATGTAATTTTTCCTGTGATTGTACTATAATCTGTTCCCATACTCTAAGGATAGACAGAACCTTATCAAGGTTACTTCTTTAATATTATCTCCCTGTCAAAGCAAACCTTTTTCAATTGATTCACACAATTCTTAGTGTAAATTCACTGTAAAGGCATTTAATTATCCATCACTTTTTTTGATATCTCCATTTTCTTCTTTTCACTTTGATTGAATTTAATAGCATGCACTCTAAATGTGGTTTTTATTTTTTGTTACGCCTCTTATCCCTTCATAAAAAAAACACTCGCACACTTTTATCGGTGTAAATTTTTTTTTCTAGCTATTCTCGATTATTGATATGTTATTGGACGGAAGTTGTTCTCTTGGGAAGTAGTAGACCACCAAACATCTCTCAGTCAATGTAGCCGTCTTCCTTGCAGGCGATGTCTTACAGGTATACTGTGGGCAGCCACATGGGGGATTCTCCAACTGTCCATCTTATCCACGTGGTCCCTCTAGTTCCGCCGCCTATTTCTGTCCATTTCGCAATGCCCTCTGTCTGACATATTGTTTCTAATGGATGGTCAGCAAGAGTTGCAAAGTTTATGTTCATTTGAGATTGGATTTTATGTTGTTCGTCTATGCGCATGTGTAAGCGCGAGTTTATACGTGCATGCTTGTGAGAATGCACGTAAAATGAATCTTAAATGAATAATATCCATGCAACTAAAGTGAAAGATTTGACTTGACTGTAGTCCAGTGGCAAGACTTAGAACTCTTAAATAAAAGGTTGTGGGTTCGAATCCCAGCGGAACAAAAAAATACCATATTTATTTTCAAATATGCACTTCGCTGGGTTGAAAAAATGATAAAACCTTTACCAGAGGTCACTAAAGACGCATCCATGCTTACAGCAACTGGGTCTTGCTTGAGTATTGGCGCTTTATAGCATCTCTGCGGCGCTATAACAAGTGTCATAGACCCCTAGAGTCTCACGTACAGGATTTCTTAAAATTTTTTGTAGATAATGGAATTGAAAAAGTGAAAAATAAACAATTAAAATATCAATGGTATTTAAGTAGCACAACTTTGAGGATGGCATAACGTTTTTCTCAAGTAAATCTTCTCTATTACTCCACATTACCATAATCCATTATTTTGGAGGTGCGCCGTTTCGACAGTGGCCTTACAGAATAAAGCCGCAAAATGTCACAACTCTGCAAAACCGTGCGAGTCATTAAGTCGAAATAAATTCACGCTCTTGCAAAATATAATTATCTGAGCAAAAAATAAATTCGCAGAGTATGAGAATCAGAAACAATCATTTCATTGCCTTGAGTTTTAATTTCTATGCTGCAAAAAAAAATGTTGAGTTGTCAGTTAGAACCTTTTATCGTTATCTGTAAATTGGTGTTAAATACTAGTGTGTAGTGGTGGTATTCACCAACAGAAAATCTAAGGATCATCTATCACTTAAGTTAATTTCCTATACAAACCATTTTTTTTTAATATGTGTGAATAGGAATGCAATTCACCAACCCATTCTGCCTGGCCAGAAACAGATATTTATATCATCAATTAATAATTCATTATTGTATATTTTAATGAATTATTAATGAATAATTTCCCAATGATATCTGTTGAACCAGGGTCAAAGTTATGGTCAAATGACCCAAGCGGGGATCGAACCAACGTTATTCTATTCCAAACACGCTAAAAAGATCAGCAAATTGACTCTCTCGGTCATAACACCGATAAATGATTATCTATGGGTTATCTGTGGACTACATGTTTCTGAATAAGATCTTATCAGTGTATTTTTTAGTGTTGATCTGTTAACACAGTGAAAGTCCATTTTTAATTTTATAAACTCCAGCTAGCAGGATATGGGTGGATACTAGCTGGATACTAGCTGGATACTAGCTGGATATGGGTGGAGTTTATAAAATTAAATGTAATGACTGTGAGGCTTTATATATTGGTGAGACAGGGAGATCAGTGCGCACAAGATTTAAAAAACATTCCAGAGCACTCAGAGGCTTATCTGCATACTCTGAGATGGCAGACCATTGCATTGATAAAGACCATACTTTCGATATTACCAATGTAGAGGTAATGCACTCTGAGTGTGAAGTGAGGAGACTGATGGCTCTGGAAACGTTGGAAATCTACAAAAATAAAAATAAAGACTTAGTGAATGTGCAGATTCCCTATGTTTCATCAATATTGCAATAACTTGTTTTTTTATTTTGTTATTATTATTATTTTTTTATTTAACTAACACATTTTATTTTTATTGTATTAAAAAAAAAAATCATTATACCTAACAATAATGCATTTTTGAATCTTACATTTGTGTTTAAAAAAAAAAAAAATTATCTATGAATTTTGTTTTTGTTTTGAAAAAAATTGTTTTGAAAATTATTTTATAAAAATATATTTGTAACCATTCTGCTCCTGAAGATGCCTCATTAGGCGAAAATGTTCGAGCAAAAACAAAAAGAATAAAGTGAATTAAAACCATGTTTTACCATTTCAATTTTTAAATCTTATCAGTGTTATTCATAAACATCAACTCCATGGATCATCCATCACCTAAAGTGAATTGTCTTTTTTCAATAATATATTTCTATTAAAACCTGTAAGATACTGATTTAGGAACTCGGAAATCAGAAGCATGTGCTATACTGAGGACGTCGTCAGATGGAGTAGGAAAAGGAGACGGTTCTGGAGGGACCATGTAGACCACACGAATGGAAATTTGTAGGATACCTCGGATTATAGTATGCGAAATGATGTCAGAAATGTCAGAATTTCATGGGACTACAGTTCTTAGCAACCGATACGAAAATATTTGTACGCATTTTCCCCAGCAACCCGGCCGCGTGACAACACAATTTTATTTGTCTCAATTCACGTGTGGACCTCATTGTGACGTCAGGGAAAAGACAAACAAATATTTTGTTAATTCTTGCTGAGGACCGTTTTTTCGTGTAAGTGTAATGTTTTCCCGCCGAGAAAAAAAATATAAATTCAAATTTAAGAGTCCATTCCAGAATGTCAGCGTCTATAACATGCCAAAAATTCAAAATATGGAAGAACAGCTGATCTTCTTTATCACAAAAAGAGAGTCTCAAATAAACAGAGCAACACTAAGAAGAAGAAGAAAAAATAAGAATAAGAAAAATGATCCTTGTATCATTTATGGATTCAATGAGTATTTTTGAATAGCAAATTATACAGGCTTAATAAAGAGCTAGAAGTAAAAAATGATATTAGGTATGCTCTTTTGCAATACATCGTAGATAATGCGTCTTAATAACGATATGTGGTGATTATCTTTGATTAAGAGATTCTTAACGATAATACTTTTATACTTAATTTGAAACTTTCGAAAGTTTTTTTTTTGGTTTTAATTTGAACAGTTAGCGGGTCAAGGATATGCCTTAACGAACAGTTGAGTTTAAAGTATTAAGATAAAAAAAATACAAGTTCTTTTACAAATCACCAACTTGTATGGAAGATTGCCTCAAATTAACTGTGGATATTTAGAAATGATGAAATGTTAACGTATAAAAAATCTGGCTTATTTTAATGCTTTTCAGGTTTATAGTTTTTAAAAAAAATAATTAATTATTTGTTTTTATTTTCAATAAAACACAATACATACAGATATTTATATGATACGGTGGATCACGGAACCTTATTACAAAGACTCAAAATTAACTTTGGTGTTAAAGGCAAAGTACTTGCATGGTTCGAGTCTTATTTACACGATAGAAAGCAAGCCATTAAATTTCAAGGCGAAATATCACCTGCACGCATTCTGAAATACGGAGTACCTCAAGGCTCCGTATTAGGCCCAATGCTTTTTATCTTATATACAAAAGATATTGAAAAGATAGTGAGCAGCTATGGGCTATCAATACATGCATACGCTGACGACTGTCAAGTATACGCTAGTTCCAAGCCTAATGACACTGAAGGGTTGAAATCTCGAATGGCTGCGTGCATTGGAAGGATACAGGAATGGATGACTCTAAACAAGCTGATTCTAAACCCTCAGAAGACTGAAATTCTGTGGGCTGCCACATCAAAGCGTCAGAATCTCTTAGATTTGCACACACCTCTGACACTATCGGGAGGAGACTCTATCTATAATAATAATAATATAATAATCTATAATCTAAGTTGCAAGGATATGTTCATTTAAAGCTCTCAGATGTATGCCCACAAACCAACAAGTGTAGTTCGCGCTTACAAATGCTGATTGTGTACTTACAAATAAAATCCAAACCTCAAATGAACATAAGCCCCACAACTTTTGCCGACCTTCCCTGAAACAGGGGTGACATTGGCAAAGTGAACCATTTTTTACAGTATGGGTGGTCAGCCTCATACCAACCTATAAGTCAAGGAATCTACCCATCAAAAACTGTGGATCTGCTAGGAGTACGATTGGGCACAGACCTGACATTAAGTGAGCAGGTGGATAAAACATTAACAGCATCTTTCTTTGGACTGCGCCAAATTAAGGCAATTCGCAGATGTCTACCCCCTGATGCATTAAAAACCTTGGTCAATGCCTTTGTCCTGTCGCGGGTAGACTATTGTAGTGCGATTTAGGCAGGACAAACAAAAAAGCAAAACAGTAGGCTTCAATCGGTCCTTAATTCGGCAGCAAGACTGATTTTCGGAACTGGAAAGTTCTGTCATATCACGCCAATACTAAGGAACCTGCATTGGTTGAAGTTTCCAGAGAGAGTAGCTTATAAAATATGCTACACTGTGTACAAGGCACTCAACGGGAAGGCTCCAACATACTTGGCTGAACTGCTATCCCAGCAGTCCAACAAGAGTGATCTGGTGCTAAGATCCTCTGTATCAGGAGGGATAAGACTAAATGAGCCTCATCGTCCATACCGAACATGCTTCGGCGACCGAGCCTTCTACAATGGTGCACCTGCAGTGTGGAATGGACTTCCTCTGGATGTCAAAACCGCAAGCCCAGAGTCGACGTTCCGGAAAAAACTCAAGACCTACCTGTTCAGTGTATCATATCCCAATTAATCCTACACTTTATTTAACTATTTTTATGTTTATGTATTACTATACGAATATATTATTTACCTATAATTAGGGACTGGAAAATTTCGCGATCGCGATAAAACGAATTTATTCGCGAATTTCGATGTTTTTACGCGAATAACGCGAAATTTCAGGTTTTACGCAAATATCGCGAATTTTCGTACATTTGGTAGAAATTGTGCGAAAACTTGTCATGTATCGCTTTTGCAACGCAACGATTTTGTGGGAAAGAAAAAAATCTTGCGAAAACCCTTTGCAAGGTGCAAAGCACAGGAAAATTGGTCTCTTTCAACGTTTAAACACGCTAGAACGCTAAACGCGGGGTTCGATCCCCACCTGGGTCATTTGACCATAAATTTGACCCTGGTTCAACCGATGTAATTGGGTAATTAAAAATGAATAAGTCATTAAAATAAACAATAATGCATTATTAATTAATGATATTAATACCTGTTTCTGGCCAGGCAGAGTAGGTTGGTGAATTGCATTCCTATTCACAAATCTATTTTATTAAAAAAATAATGATAAGCAGAACTGTCCTGGATCATCCAAGCAGACTTGAATCGTGATATCAATGAAGGAAAATACATCAAGGAGTGAAGCTGTTGCTGGATTAGCCAAGAGCACAACTTGAGGCTTTCATAAAAGCCAACATCCCTCGAAAAAATTAGATAACCCTCATCTAGAGACTAAATGCACACAAATTAAATATTTTAAAAGGATATTTGCAGGGTATTCGGAGTGTCATTGAAATATTAATACTTTTTTCAATCAATGTTTTTTGTAAAAAAAGATTATTTAAAAAAAAAATAAAAAAAAAAATTAAGAAACTAAAATTAAAAAACATTCTTTTGTACCACTTGAGTATTTTTTATTGCAAAAACGTTTTCGGTGGGTAGTTCCACCATCTTCGGTTGCAGATACTCGTATTGATTCAGATGTTGTTTATTCATTGTTTCTTAAGGTACATACTGTTGTTTACATAATAAATTGTAAATATTAGTAATATATTTTGTTAATTGCAATTATATAAACCTAGATTTTGATCTAATCAACCCTAAAAATTACACCGAATCTCCCCGTTTATCATGAAAAATATCGCGAATTTCCCTGTTTTTGATCAAAAATAACGCGAATTTCACAAAAAAATAACGCGAATTTCCTAAAAAATAACACCACTATTTTCCAGTCCCTACCTATAATGTAAGATTGTTATGTATGTGCATTCACATGTATACGAGTATGGACATACCCCATTATTTATATTATTCCCTTCATATCTTCTCATTCCTCATATATTTTATACCAAGGGCCCTTGAGGTGTGCTACACACAAAAATGGCGCTTCAAATAAATTATCCAATTATATATATATATATATATATATTAATTGTATTGAGACCAGTAAATGCTCTTTTACTTCCCACATAACCCGTCTAAATACAAGCTCTGACGACGGGCCGACGCCTCACTACAGTGCGTCTGAATTCTTCCATACCCAGCAACGACTCAAGCCAATTCTCAAGCAAGACCCAGCTGCTGTATCTAAGGCTGGATGGACATTTGGTGACCAGTCATTGGTAAAGGAATATGAATACTCGTATTTCAATCCAGCGAAGAGCGTATTTGAGAATATTAATGGTATATTTTTTGTGCTCCGCCGGGATTCGAACCAACGACCTTTCATATACAAGTCCGAAGCGTTACCAATAAACTACGGACCAGTCAAAATATTTATCGGTCAAAAAATCCTCTTCTTTACTTTTAAAAGGCAACCATATCTTGTCAAGGTATTTTATACATAACTATAAGTCATATTTGGAAAAGCAAAACCAAACTGATATGACACCCCATCTTTGAAGGGAAAATCTTGGAAAGACGAACAACAGGTCATCCAAGGACTTTATCCTTCATCTAACAAGCCTCCCTATTCTCAGTTCAAGAAGAAAGTAACCAACAGAGACAGATAGCTACTGAAACAAGGCATTGCCTTTAGAATATTGCTTTTAATTTACTGGGGTTCTGTTTTAATTAAACTGCAATTATTAATTTTAGCAAAAATTCTTTTACACAGTTTTATTCAAAATTTACAATCACTGCTTATTGGTGCGACTAATTCCCTTATGCCCTTTGTAGTCCGTATTTAAAGGCGCAAAAGGGATCTAAATCTAAGCTGCAAAGATATGTATCATTTGAGATTCATATTAAATGCATTCCCACAAGCAGACACGTATAATTTCGCGCTCACACATGCCGCATGTCTAATCTAATCTAAGCGCAAGGATATATATCATTTAAGATTTATATTAAGTGCATTCCCACAAGCAGACATTTATAATTTCGCGCTAACACATGCCGCATGTGGACCTGCATTATAAGAACCCATCTCAAATGAACATAAGCCCTGCAACTCTTGCCGTCCTTCCCTGAAACAAAGGTGGCATTGCCAAAGTGAACCATTTTTACAGTATAGGTGGTCAACCTCATACCAACCTATCAGTCAAGGAATACAAGCTATTAAATACATTCAAATATATAAAACAAATAAACACTAAACAATTAAACAGTGGATCATTCTTGCATATTTTTAATCATTCGATTTCTCGCTCATACCACGCCGCTGTTCTATGTACCTTACTACTACCATCACACTAGAGCCAGATTGTTTTACCAGCGTGATTAGAATCACGTATGCACTAACACTACGATGCGCTCGTAACAATATGATAATGACACAATAAGACGTTTGGGATGCCGTTCATGTGTGGGCCTAGAACTTTGCTCAAAGCACAATATTAAATTACACGAAGGTTGACAATTACATAACGACAAAGTTCAATCTAACCTCCCACAAATAGAATGCTTCATCAATGGTCCAAATGATACTCGTGTCCAATAACGTGAATGGATCAATTATTGTCGCCAAGGCTTTCGGGGGAGCCGTCCACTGTTCAGGTGACAGAACGCTATAATTAATAAGGGTGTGTGTTGATTATAAACCTCTGGTTAATAGGAGGAGAATTCCGTCATAGCTTTGCTACCCAACACACAAGAACATTTATCAAATATAGAACGATACATGGGTCTTAAAGTGATGTAAAATCTTGCTTCGAATTACTAGTTCACGTATAATTTTGTAAAAAAATATGTATCAAAAGCAATCTAGTGTTTTGGATCTACAATGTAAGTTGCACGGATATAGTAACATTTAAAATTTCATATTAAATGCATGCAAAAAAACAGACACATGTTTTTTTTCGTTTACAAATGCTGCATGTGTACTTACAAATTAAATACAAACCTCAAATGAACATAAGCTCCGAAACTTTTTCTGACCTTCCCTGAAACAAGGGTGACATTGGAAAAGTAAACCATTCTTTACAGTTTGGGTGGTCAGTCTCATATCAACCTAAAAGTCAAGGATGTCTTAAATAATCAAAGTAGATTGATCCCTGATTTTTTATTTAATTTCTCCCATTTTCTTCCGCAACTTTTCTCAGTCCACTCCTGGACGTAGACCGCCTCCAATCTTCTCCATAATTTCTATCGACTGCTGTGTTCAGCCATCCTCTGCCTGCAGTTCCCTTGATGTCGTCCAGCCACCTCAGTTGGCGTTTCTCCACTCCCCGTTTGGACATCATGGTACTATTATTAATACAAAATTTATATAGAGCCTCTTATGACAGTGTGTCACTGCAAAGACGCTTGGTATAGGTACTTAAAATATACAATTTCAGTTTCTATTCTTTAGTGTTAAGAAAAATGTAGGCAAGAGCAATTAAAGTAATGGTTTCGTTTCACTGATAAAGGCGATGAAATTTGGCAAGAGCTCTCACGTTTTGGCACAGAAAAAAATATTGAGTTTAATTATTATGTAACGTTTTTAAATGGAAATCAGCGGGCGGTCGCACGGAGTAGTGTGTGTAATTTATTACGTCTAATAATGTGTCTATCTACACGGCCATTAGTTACGCTTAAATACTGTAACTGTTAGCAATTTAGACAGATTTGAACTTTTGTGTACTAGTCCTTAGTCAAGTGGTAACAGTTTAGACTCGAAAATGGATGTTTGTAGGTTCGAATCCCGGCGGAGCACAAAAAATACTAGCAGCCCATACATTGTCAAGATCACCTGCTGGAACACCTTTAGGATATCCTAAAAAATATCATTCATTTTACAGCCTAGTGGTCCGTAGTCCAGTGGTAACGTAAATGGAAGGTTGTGGGTTCGAATCCCGGCGGAGCACAAAAAATACCATTTATATTTTCAAATTTGCTCTTTGCTGGTCCATTCAGCCTTACAGTGACTGGGTCTTGTAAGGCTTTCGGTGTTTATTTCAAAACAACAAGAAAAAACAGCCCTCCCCTGGAAGCTGAGACATCCCCACTTCAACTGAAATTGTTTGGTGTGTCCCGAATCGTCACATGCCACCCCTTCGGGGAGAACGCAGGCCAAATCACTGAATCACAAGTTTGTCAGTATCGAAGGTAGACTATTTTTTTCAACAATTTTTACAGGGGTCAGTATTCCTTGACTTATAGGTTGGTATGCGGCTGACCACCCATACTGTAAAAAATGGTTCACTTTGCCAATGTCACCCCTGTTTCAGGAAAGGACGGTAAGAGTTGCAGGGCTTATGTTCATTTAAGATTGGGTTGTTATAATGTAGGTCCACATGCGGCATGTGTTAGCGCAAAATTATACATGTCTGCTTGTGGGAATGCATTTAATATAAATCTTAAATGATATATATCCTTGCAGCTTAGATTAGATTAGATTGGATTAGTCAGTATCAAACTAACATGCCAAAGATGATTAAAAACATGTAAAAACATTCTGGAAGCAAGCTAAGAAAATTGTTATGTATTTATTTGTTATTCATATCATTTAATATGAAGAAAAACAGCCATACTTTAAAATACAGATACTGAAGTATCATTTTAAGTAGGTGACGAAATAGTAGAGAAGTATTATTTAAGTTGCTCTTACAGTGAGATTATGTATTTACAAACCTTTTAAGGCTCTTAGCCTCAAAAATACAAATAAACAATGCCTTCATTCATTTCTCTTTACATTCAAACCGTGTTCACCTATGACTCAATACTGAACACTGCCCCAAACATTTTTGCTTAAACCCGACTACTACGTTGTACTAAAAATATATGGAAACTACAGCAGCACCTCTAGTGACTCATTTAGTTTTCGATCATTTTTTATGAAAAACTTTGGTTAAGTCTAAACGTAAAGTTTTTTGCTAATATTTACACACGAGCCCACGTCACACTTCAACGAACGCATACTCGAGTGAACGTAAGATATTCGTATTTTTGGTCTACGAACCATTGAGGAATTTATTGCAAAACGCAAGAAAGTAATTCACAATCATTAACTCCAAGATAATCACAGCTTAAAAACAACAATAGCATGCAAATTATACACAAAAACTGCATACCCATAAACGTTGATTAAATTTAAGTGAAGCGGTATTGTAATTTTTGTATGAAAATTATAAGGAAATTGTTTTTATCTTTATTTGATCGGCTGTAGTTTGAGCTGACTAGTTTTTAATTTGAGATTGTGAATAAGTTTTATTGGTTATTATTTCGTTACGCAAATTTTGTGCCCATTGAATAAGATAATTGCATCGGAACCTCAATATGCATCACAAAAAACGCTTGATATCGAATGAAATGAGATTTAGAGTAAAAATTCTTGTACAAAGATGTAAGCATTAAATGATTGTTTGAATCTATTAAATGATATATTTATCAACATCAACTGAAAGTGCTTGGTGTGAGGCCGGCCCCCTTACCTGTAAAAATAAATAGGTCCCGAAGCGCCACATGCGACCCCTTCGGGGATAACGCAGGCAAGAAGTTACACTATATGTGTAGCTTAGTTGCGTTAGCGATGTCATATTTTGTCTTGAAAATTTTCATTATTTCGTTTCTTTCAAATGTGTTTTTTAAATTTCTTTCACATCATCAATATTCTTAACTCTTTTATTGTTTTTGCATACTCTTCTCTTTTTCTCATTCTACATATTCTATTAATTTACAATGCCGTCTACAATGTATAATCTGAGTTGAAAATATTGATTCACATTTTAGATTCTAATTAAATTAATCTCCATATGCAAACACGTATAAATTCGTACTTTCATATGACGCATATAAACTTACAACACAAAAACCCAAATCTCAAATAAACATAAGCCCTGTAACTTTTGCATACCTTCCCTAAAACAGGTGTTACGTTGGTAATATAGCCCATTTTTTGCAGTATAGGAGGCCAGTCACATATCAAACTAGTCAAGGAACTTGGAGGAACAAGGAACCCGGTTTGAAGCATATTGCATTTATCAGTTTCAGATTAAAAAAAACATTCCATACCCAAGACATTCGATTGATGAGGTAACTCTTTACTATGAATCGTGTTTTCGAAGTCTACGAGTATGTTAAAGTGATTGACATGATGTTTAGTAACGGTAGATTAATAATTCCACTGGAACATTTCACGTAGTTAGTGCCTAATTACTAATCTTAGACACGACTATAAATAACCTGAAAAAATATGATAATAAAATGAGAAGCGTACATAGCTGAACGAGTTTTTAGTAGAAAGATCCGGGTTCGAGTCCCACAAAACAATTAAGAGGGCAAAATCAAGGCACATAATTTTTCTGGAAAATTCATTTGAGAACACATGGAAATTCACCAATGTCACCCCTGTTACAGGGAAGGACGGCAAGAGTTGCAGGGTGTATGTCCATTTGAGATTGGTTTTTATGTTGTAGGCTCACATGAGGCATGTGCAAGCGCGAACTTGTACGTGTCTGGTTGTGGGAATGCATGTAATGTGAATCTCCAATGTAACATATCTTTGCAACTTAGATTAGATTAGATTAGATTAGATTAGATGGAACACATTCTGTTCCGATTTGTCCATCGCTTATTAATGACTAATATTTGATAGATTTTGATTTACGTACAATTCGCCTAATATACTAGCGCTAAGATTCCTTAAGATTCCGCTAAGATTCCAAATTCAAAATTCCGCTAAGATTCCAAAGTCTAGAGACCATTGTAGTATGCCTTGATTCTTCACATATATTCTAGCAAGCTCGAGGACGTGGTAGAAAGCTCCAGACACCCACACACTCTCATACCTACTTATCAAAGTAGCTAATAATAATAACTACGACTGCATGTATTTTTGAACATTTCATTTCATCCTAAGTCGTCGTGCAGAGAGGGTGTCTCCTGAAGACGTTAGCTACGTCGCTAACGAAACGTCGAGAAAAAAATGTAAGTTCTATTACAACGGTTCGTTTAATATCCGATTAATAAATTTTAACTGTGTAGTTATAATTATTGTAAAAATGTCATACCACCGTAATTCCAACTTAAACCTAACAAAGCAGCTATTATCATTATCCACTGATATTGCTTTTGCCTGCTTACTAATAACTAATCTATCCCAGTCCTTCATTAGACAACTTTTGTCGGCGCTACGGTCAAGTGGATCAAGAAAGTAACTTTAAAACTTAAAAAAGAAGAAGAAAAATAACACCGTGACACTAGAAAGGTCAAAAAGCTTTGTACTTTTTGCAAAGGTAGCATTTTCATCAATTTCAAAATACATGTCCATAGTTCGAAATGCTGTACGATGTACTTTTATGTTATTTTGCCAGCTGTTATAGGCTTTTACTAAAACGATAAGTAAACATGTTACGCCTTAGGCAAAGTATGTATGTTTTATAATACCACTTTTACCCTATTATCTCTTGTATCAAGTTTTCCATGAAATGTGTTATTTAAACCCAATTGTTTAAGCTATTATCAAAGTTGTAAGTAAATGCTGACATTTAAGATTCATAACTACTGGATGATCACAAGCATCAAACATGTAAGTTCATGCTTATACAAGTATATTGAAAATCCAAACTTAAAATGATTTGTTTTTACCCTTTATGTCTTTTTTGTCATATGAAAATTTCTAAAAAAAACATTTCATAGTGTATCGTACTTAAACAAACTATTGACAATTTATTTTACTCTTGTAATGGGTTTTAATTTTTCTTTCTTTCATATTATTATTAGTACAATGCTATTAGAGAAGCCATTGAAATCTATACAACAACAAAAAATTCAACGAAAAGGAGAGGCCTTCAAATTGAATAAAAAATGGTTGCGGTCGATTGTATCTATGAACTAAAGTATTGTAATTTCAATCAGAAAATAACAAAGTTTTGAAGTAGTTAAACACATTAGCAACGAAATGTAAGCAAAACAAAAAAATATAAAAAATAAACTCTGGACTATAAATTGTCAAAGGTTGTGAGAACAATTCAAAAACATTATTTTGTTTTTATTTTTGTTGTTGTTGTTTTCAACCGATTGCCAATTATACTTTAATTCCCTAGAAAGTGCACCGTGTTTTGCGTCAACAAAAAAAAACCTTGCAAAGAGCGTTTTAAAGCCACGTTGCAAAATTTTTCACTTACGTGTCGGCGGTTCATGCAAATTGTTTACATTTTTTAAAATTCTGATTGCAAAATACGCATTTCTGCAGTACAAACAGGCCTCGATAATAATTCTCAGACGTTCCCAATTATGTCAATTTTGAGTGAATTTCACACAAACGCAAATTATTTTTTGACCTTAGACCTCTGTGATTTCTGTAAAGGGTAGAAGAGTCCCATGATATGACCTTTGAAATTTAAAATTAATTTTCTGAAAAGGTCACGAACATATGGTATTTTAATTTTCAATCTATTTACATTTATATGAGTCGTATATTATCCACTTAATATCCTTAATGATTCAATTGAAGCGGTCGGGGTGAAGCCGACTTCCTTACCTGAGAAGAAAAAAAGTTTCAAAAGCGGTAAGAAATCATTGTTATATGTCTCTAATCTAATCTAATCTAAGTTGCAAATAAATGTTACATTAAAGGTTCGCATAATATGCATTTTCACAAGCAGACACGTTTAAGTTCGCTCTTAAACGTGCCGCACGTGGACCTACAATATAAAAACCCAAATCTCAAATGACCATACACCCTGCAACTCCTGCCGACCTTCCCTGAAACAGGGGTGACATTAGCAAAGTGAACCATTTTCTACAGCATGGGTGGTGAGCCGCATACCAACCTACAAGTTAAAAGAAACATAGATAATCCTATGAGTGATGTCACAAGGCCGAGAGATTTTTTTATTGTACGGAACCCATTCTTCTAACAGGTTGGAACTGAAATATGAAACATTTTTTCGTGAATTAATGCAACTATGGAAAAATATTTCCACCATCATCAATCAATCAACGTCTAAAATAATATTTACAGGATGAAAGAGTAAACTTCCTGGAAATCTGTATTACATGAGAAAAATTCAATGAAAAGTCAAATTTATTCATGCGATGCAGTCCTTATAAAATCCTTTGTTAAAATCAATTTTAACAAAACAAGACGGTTGAATTACTTTGCTTTGAAATCGTAAATATTGCAAAACTTTTAATGATGGACCGGATGAGCTTTTATTTGGTGGAAAATCAACGGAATTATTTTTCATACTCTCGGACCAAAACTGATACAAAGTTAAAAATTGTAGAATTTTTTTTTTTTGGAATCTGTTAAATCTGTAAATTGTGGAGATTACACAAGGGGTTGCCACAGTTTTTTCAGAGTCCAAAAAACGAACTTCACCCCGCCTCCCCCTCTGTATATTCCCTCCCCTTAAGTAATAAATAAGCAGTATTTAATTATCTACTTATAAGTAGATAATTAAATACTGCTTATTTATTTTTGCGCCAGTTTTAATTTACACCTGTCGATGGGAGGTATTACTCTTCCGAAACTAGTGGTACATAAACGAACAAAACTCAAAGTAAAACTCACTGCGCAGTTATTTTTTTTCTGAAATAAAAAAATGAACTCAAATCACAACCTTTCCATTCAGAGTCCGCAGTGTTACCACTGAGCTACGGACCGGTGACGCATAAGCCAAATTACCGGTTATTCAATTTGGATTATATAACTTTTCGTACAGAGATTAAATGGGTGTCACATTGTTACCAAAAATGATATTCATACACTCTTATTTTTTAATACAGGAAGCTGAGCGCGGAGTCTGACCTCTAAAACTGTCACGATTTCTAAGCAACAGGAAATTAAACTGCCTACCTACATTAATATTGAACAGAAATTACATAGACTCATTACTTGTACCGTAAGAAATATTATAGGTATTCGTTTGTGCTAAAAATTTGAATCATTATGTAATAGCGAATTTACACGTGTCTGGTTGTGTATAATATGAACTAATTGCCACTAGAAAAATTCCATGGAGACATAAGATTTTTTTAATGATATCCGTCCTTGACTTATAGGTTGGTATGAGGCTGACCATTCATATTACAAAAAGGTTCACTTTTCCAATGTCACCCCTGTTTCAGGCAAGGTCAGAAAAAGTTGCATTGTTTTTGTTCATTTGAGGTTTGGATTTTAATTTGTCAGAAGGTATACACGCTGCATTTGTAAGCGTGAACTTACACATCGCTGTTTGTAGGCATGCATTTAATACGAATTTTAAATGTTAATATAATACGAGTATCTTTGCATCCTCTTTGTTGATTGTGAAGCTATTTTTATTACCAATAGATAGGAGAATATTTTGGTTTAAGAACCGTAGACGGGTTGGGCAGAAGGACAAGATCCCTCTTTCATGCCAATCTTCTTGGAAGTGGCACAAGAATAAGGAGAAATATTTTACTCAAATCTTTGATCTACGCATCACTAAAATTATTCTGAGTTAAATTTCAAGTTAGTCAAATGTTTGAATTGCCACTATTATTTTTTTGCTTTCCAAAGAGGCGGAACTGATTGCGAGTGAAAAGACCTTCAATTGTCTTAGTTTTCTTTGTTTTTTTTTCTCGTTACATAAGTCTGTAAATATCGGCCATTTGTAATGTGAAGAAGAACTCTTATAATCATGTTGACTTTAAGAAATGACTCTCATTTTTTAAATCATCTTCTGCTTTGTGTATTCAGAAATAAATTAACATTGTTAACGAAGATTTGCATTTTTTTCGTCAAAGAACTCACATTAAGATAAATGTACATCCATAATGTACATCATTTTTAGACGCAAACGCAACAAAGTTACACATATAGTGCAACTTTTTTCTGCGCATTGAGTGAATGAAAGGATGTCGGCCTTACGCCAACCCCTTCAGTTGAAGTAGTGGTTTCACGGCTTCCGAGGGGGCTAGCATTCATTTTTTGTAAAGGCTGAGTAAAGTAACTGGTATTTTATTTTGGGTTTAAAATAAACACCGAAACGGGAGATCATTTCTGACACTCTCGGTGAGACTTGAACCCAAGCTCTCGACGTATAATGTAAATACTCTACCAATTGAGCTGTATACCGGACTGGACAACAAAATATGAAATAAAAAAAGAAGTTGGTAAGAAAATAAAGTGAAAATATCGTCTTCACTAATTGGAGTAGGTACTTACTGTAACAACAACCTTAAGTACCTACTTAAACTTGTTACGTTAAATAATAATGGATTGAAAGAAGCCTACATTCAGGAGAGAATGAAAGTGAGCTAAACGATAAAAAAAAATAAGTTTCTTTAACAGTAAGGTAAGAATAGAATAAAATGGAAGTGTGAAGGCTTAATTGGCTCAAAAATTTTCTAAAGAAAATTTCCGAAAGTGAATTTCCGAAATAAGGTATTGTAGAAAAAAAATAGCCATAGCTTGCCTCAACGTACAATAAACTATTAACTTGATAGCAGTGGCTTCGATTCCACATTTTCTATGGACTTCAATGAAATGCCTCGTCATTCAAACTCCAATGGATAATTTTCACTTATAAAGGACGGTGTAGAAATCGCGTAAAGTATACCTCGTGCCATTTAACCTGCTTCGTGATGGTTCTGACGACAAACGCTACAAATGTTTGAGAGGCTAACAAGCCACGATGAGATGAATGTAGGAAACTGTCTGTGTTGCCGAGAGCATTACTTTTTAGACTGGCAAGTAACAGCGTCAAATTGAAGCTTCGCCTTTTAGTTGAAGATTTTTAAATGATTGAAGTAGACAAAGATGCGGAAATAAATTGATTTAATTGTAATTTAATTGAAATGCGTATAAGAAAGTTAAATCTGTAAAGTACTTGGATTATCTTTATATCTAACACCTATTTATTTTAAATGAAATTTATAGTAATCCAAGTTGCAAAGAAAAATTAACATTTAAGGTTCATTTTTGATGCATACCCACAAACAAGCACATGTAAATTTGCGCTTACACATACTGCATGTGCACTTAAAAAATAAACCAAACCTCACATGAACATAAACTGTACAACTCCTGCTGCCTTTTCTTGGGACAGGGGTGACATTGGCAAAGTACACCATTTTTTTTGCAGTATAGGTGCTCAGCCTCATACAAATCTATAAGTCAAAGAAATATATACAAAATATACAATATAGGAAGTACATACAAAATTAACCAAACCTCACATCGACACAAACCTTGCAACTCCTGCCGCCTTTCCCTGGGTCCGGGGTGGCATTGGCAATAGTAAACCATGTTTTTACAGCAGGGGGGGGGCAGCATTTTAGCTAACCATAAGTCAAAGAACATAAAAATTGCAGAACGTCTAAGCTTACACAAAAATAACATGAAGGTTGTATACAAAAAAATTACGAATATTAAAAATTACGGTTCAAAAGTGTTAACTATTTTGAGCTACTTAAACAACTTCGGCTATTGTCTATTTGGTTTGGTAATCTGGAACGCTGTACTTTTTTCCTAGTGAAAAACATTTCCAATCAATAGGTTCCATGTAAAAACGTGTAATTGGCCTGGAATTCCATTGTTCCAAACACGCTAAATATTTTTGTCAGTCATTTTACGTCGATTCAATATTTGTAAGAAATATTACAATAACAAGTGTCGTCATTGCAATTTCTTTCCTGTAGGTATGCTATAAAAATTGAATGTAGATGTTGAATTCAATGGCTTATATATTTTTTTAACAAATTTAGTACGGTGAAAATGAAGCATTTGAGAAGCATGACAGGAATGAATGGGTAAAAAAAGAATGTAATTTGAAAGAGGATGTGAAAGTTAAGGTACAAAATAATGTGATGAGATGGTTTAGGCATGTGAAAAGAATGAATGATGATCAAATATGTATACTGGGGTAGTGTGAAAGGAAAATGAGGTAAGGAAGGACCGAGAAAAGTAAAAAATTATATTTAAATTATAATAAAAATTAATTTAACCACCTGATGATGCGAACGGATGTTTGCAAAACCGGTAATGGAATTAAAAAATACTCAAAGTAATCGTAAACAAAGTTGCTTTTACTTTTTATCTTTAACTATTTTCTTTGTGATTCGTTTTTTCAGATACGTAGGTACTCGTTGCAAATGCATTCCTACGCATCTTTGCCTATAGTCTAATCTAATCTAAGCTGCAAGGATATATTTCATTTAAGATTTATATTAAGTGCATTCCCACAAGCAGACATGTATAATTTCGCCACATGCCGCATGTGGACCTACATGCCGCATGCCGCATGTGGACCTACATTATAAGAACCCATCTCAAATGAACATAAGCCCTGCAACTCTTGCCGTCCTTCCCTGAGACAGGGGTGACATTGGCAAAGTGAACCATTTTTTTACAGTTATCCATAAAATACGAAACTTAAATTTTCATATATTTTTGCGACTTAGATTACGGATGAATTGTAGGCGATGCATCCAATATTGATGCTCCACTGCATGTGCGAGTGCTCCTCGCTTGACTTGGCGCACTTTTGATGTCAACGACTCGGTGCATCGTTTGAGAGCGCAGGCCACATCAAGTGTACTCTACTGCATGTGGTAGCTTGTAAGGTGGTGGGTATAGTTATTGGACGTGTTTATTAAAAAAAATATGATTTCGAAAAAAAACTTAGTAACGTTACGTAACTGAGCTGCACATTTTCTACAACTTCTTGTCGTGTTGTGCCAGAAAGGATCGCATGTGGCTTGTGAAACTTTTTTAATTACGCATTTAAGGTGGCCATCCACTTCACTCGAAGCAGTAGTTACCTAGCTCCCGAAGGGGCTGGGTCCCATTTATTGTGACGGCTTAGTAAACCTTGCGATATGTTTTGGTGGATATCGAACCTTAGCCATCTAGTATGGAATGCAATCATTCTATTAACTGAGCTTTCAACCAAGACTGTTTTTTTTTAATTTAACCATTTCAACGCTGTTGAAGACCTCCATTGGCATGGTAAAATTAAAAGTACCCATAATGTCAAATAAATACTATTGCATGTTGTTATTTATAAAGACGGAAGAAGGGGATGCAGGAGGACCTTCTTCTTCATACCCTCACACGACACTCTCAACGATAAATTCCGTATCTGAACCCATTAAGTATTTATTTGACCACCTGACGATGCGAACGGGTTGTTTGCGAAACCGGTCGTGAAATTATAATATACTCACCGTAATCGAATACAAAATTGTTCTTATTTAATCTATTAAAATGAAAGATTACAAAGTAAATGTCTCCACAATCAATACATATTACAAAATTTATGTTAAAAAATTAGAAATTTAAAATAAAATAAAAACAGCAAGTGAGCAACCACTGTACGTGTCACCACGCACTCTACGTTGTAGCAACTGACACACCATAAAACTGACCATTAAGGGGGGTACATAGTTCAGCTTGTTGCATCTGCTGCAGACAAGACACCGGCGACTTTCTAGTGGGTGACATACGCGTGTATTCTACTTCCAATAATTGCACCCAGTGGACAGCCAAGCATCGAACCGACAACCGCGGGCTAACTCAACTGTCATGTTATACGGTGATTGATCGTTCCGGCAGTGTCACTTACAATCGCAAAAATTCCGCAACTTAAGATTAGGTTCCGCGACAAATCAGTCACAGACAGCCCGTCAACAGACACATCGGTCACAGACAATTCAGTCACACAACAGTTTGTTCCAACGAATTTTTGGTCAACGACATTTCAGTCACACAAGTACAATACGGTTCACCGACAGCTCCGTCACAGAACACGGAAATTTCATAAAACTACAGTAATTACAAAGGTTATAGGTTGGTATGAAGCTGACTACCCATATTGTAAAAAATTGTTCAATTTGCCAATGTCACCCCTGTGTCAGGGAAGGTCAGCAAAAGTTATAAGGGTTTGTGCTTATTTGAGGTTTGGATTTTATTTGTATGTTCACATTCAGCATTTATAAGCGCGAACTACACGTGTTTGTTTGTGGGCATGCATTTGATATGAGCTTTAAATGGTTATATATCTTTGCAACTTAGATAATATATTATAGAGCTGTCTAATCGAGTATGCACCTATATTGTATGTGACAGAAATGCCGTTGACCGAAAAGTAGAATGTACAAACCATCGAGTGACCAAATTGTTAATGACCGATGTGTCTGTTGATTAGTTATCTGTGGTCAAGTTGTCTGTGACTGAAATATCCGGAAAGTCGCGTGGACGAAGTGTCGTGAGACCAATTTGACATGACACGTTATGATTGATATAAAATCGTTTTCTTCGTATATTTTCCCTTCTAAAAACAGTGAAGCTTTCGATTTGAAAACAGTTTCATGTCTATTTATGGAGAGATGATATGAAAATCGAGAACAAGGTTATGATTTCTTGGATTTATGACATTAAATATTCGAAAAGACGTTCTCTCAATTGACGTGAAATGGAGAACAAACTTGGAATATGAAAGCTGCCGAACGACAAAGTCGTGGTACGTTTGTGGTGTGATGTTTTGAAGAAAATGCCGCTTGTTACCACGGACAAAGTCTCTAGTTCTTATGTCGCATGTCATGATCTTTTTTCTAGTTATATATACATTATCATCAATGGCACGACAGCCCAGAATGAGTCTTGGCCTTTTTTAACAACCGCAGCCATCTGTCTAACTTTTCCTCCGACTCGGTGCTACCGTGCTATAGTCCAGCATCACTCAATCCATCCACCTTGATCTGGGTCTTCCAACTGCCCTGCGCCCCTTTGGTTCCGCCAACACAATCATTTTTTCCAGGGTCCAATATTCCATTTGCTGGATGCGACCCAGTCAATGCAGTCTGCTGAATTTTACTGACCGGACAAAAAGCAACGTCTTGATAATTGTTGAATAGTTCAGAGCTGTATCTTATTCGCCATATGTTCCCGTCCTAGACCGTAAATACGGCGGAAAATCGACCTTTTAAAGAGGTTAACCCCCGTATTCACGATCAAAACTGATTTAAGTGCCTTACTCAAGCGCTACACTTACTCAAGGGTCGACATTCTGGAGCGTTTTGTTTCACAAAGAACACTCAAGCAGTAATCAGCGTAGTGCCCAACCCCCAGGAGACGTACGGGTTTGTCATTGGCTCTCGAAAAAACCCAGCTCTGTAATTGGTCAGTACCTTCCGACCGATATTCGGCGTACTTCACTCTTATCATTGCCGCCTCTTTCAAATTTCAATGTCATATCAACTTTGCATAAAACTTGACAACAAATAAGTACGTATAACGCAATTACTACTTTAAGTAAACCGTAAGTACGAATTTGTTTGTTTACAATTTCTATTAGTTTTTAAAAATACATTTATGTAATATCCAATGTAAAGTGTTTTGATCGATTTCAGCGCCAAAAAGATGTTGTTTTCTCCAGCGGAAAAGGAGCTGCTGGTGGCTCTGATTAAAGAAAAACCTGTAATAGAAGATAAAATAACAGATCGAAGAAATCGTTGGCTTTGCAACCCTCAATGAGCAACGGCAAAACTGTATACAGAACGACGCATTTTATCAATCAAAAACGTCTTCTAAATTCTTCCTCTTCGTAATACGTAAATGGGTCTTTACAGTCTCTGATATATTTTCTTAGGACACTATTTTTGAACAAAACAATGTTATTATTCTCGTTGAAGTCAACTGTATCGAAAGAATTCATTATTTTATGTAAATAATTCACAACCAAACAAAAAATGTGCTGATGAAATGCGGCGGAATATTTTGACAGTTTATCTGTCATTGCAGTATGGTCCTAGACCATACCGGAGAACAAACCCAATTCTGATGGTCAAGCAATGTAAATGAACTCGTCAAAACAATGTTAATACACTTGTAAAAATCATGTTTATAGTCAGAATTCATTTTTTCATGTAAATTCACAATCAAACAAAAAATGTGATAACAATGAAATATGACGGAATATTTTGACAGCGCTTAAGCGTTGGTTAATATACGTGTCGACCTTACTTACCTGAGTGCTAGTTTTTGGAGCGCTTAAGCGCTAATTTTACCTTAAGTATTGTTCTTGAAATGAATTTCCCCAATCTAAGCGCTGGTTTGCCCTTAAGGAAGTGCCAGTTTTGATCGTGAATACGGGGGTGAGAGAGCTTTGGTCATTCTTGGTTGGTGTCTAGGTTTTGTATACATATGTGAAGATGTGTTAACAAATTTATTAACACAATTTAAATTATATTTATATACTTGGTCACGTATTGCACTGTCCGCACGGTTTTGGTGGAACAAAATTTATTATTTTTGTTATCGGTTACATTTTTAGGAAAAACTATTAAAACTAAAGAGTCCACATGGTTTAAAAACTCTGGTTTTACTTTACCCATGTGTAGCTATTTTTGTAGAATTGAGTAAAATCTTATGAAGAATACCTGAAACAAAGAAAGGAAAAAATAAGTTTATTGAAAAATTTATTACAAGAAAACAAACAACAAAATTTGGGTAGGTAATAGTATGTATATTGGTAAAATCGGTTGACTGTTAACAATGTCACCCCTGTTTCCAAACAAGACGAACTTTTTCCATTAATATTCATTATTGGTTTTAGTCTTATTTTGAGGGGTACCTCCCATAAGGTTACCATAAGTTTACCACCGTAAGGTTACCGTAAGGTTACCACCCATATGCGGAATGGCGGCTGGATACACTAACATATTTTAACTTAAAATTGATACTCAACTTGTACTTATTACACATTGGTCTAGATACTTTCAAAGACAAATATTATGTTCAATTTTTGCCGCTGTTTATCAATACAAATTTTGGTCTACGAAAACAATAATTATGTTTGGATTATGCAAACACACGTTTGCAACATAAGAGTGTTGGGTCAGGTGGAACCTGTTTCCCAGTACACGATAATCAAATTCTTCCAACGCGGTAATCATCGCTATATGTTACGGTATTTGGGTGACATGTGTGTATGTTCTTATGTGTGTAAGATGTTATGAAACTATTAGTGTTATAGATTATGAAATTCATGTTTAACGGGCACAAAAAATATACAAGCTGTAAAAAAGATACATTTGATTCGTTGAGTTAAATCCTGGAACTGAAATGTTTAGTATAAGAGTACCTACATCAGTAGTATAGAATCAAAGGTTTTTGAATTAAGTTTTTTTTTTAAATAAGATAAGTATATGGGAAACAGAGAAAATCACTTTCTCGTTGTTTCTTAAATTTCAAAATTAATTATATATTATAGAACCAAGTAAAACAACAGAGTTGTATGGAACGTAACTAGTGTGTAGTAGTAGTTTTATTTATCTAGTGGACAACGCAACGGACTCCCTAATTGAAAAGTCGTGGGTTCGATTCCCAGCCGTGAAAAAAAAAGTATTTTATTTATTTATACGGAAGTATTTGTGAAACTTTGAAGTTGTGTTGTATATGTAAAAATACCTAAATATGAAAATATATAAAATATGAAAAAAGCAGACAACCTTGGTTCTCTTCATTGTCAATGTTTTTTTCATTAAAATGGGAAATGATTAATCATTCAAATAATACAACCAATGAGAGAATTTCGCACACTTTCATCTTTTTTCTCTCTTCACAAAAGATCTGCACGCAGCAGATCTCTTCCCTACAATTGCCCATACTTTACGGGCGAACCGTGCGATAAAACTGCTTAATTGTATACGGTGCTACCTATTGTGATCCGCTGATTTTGATTACAATTTGAGTATAATGCGCTTTTCCGAGATTATCATTTTGTGCGCAGTTTGATTGTTTTGTTGTGAAATTAAATACGCTGAGAATAGATTTCGTTTTGTTATTATTATATTGTTGCATTTAAGATTTTATTATTTATGTTTGAGACATTTTTTGTCATTTTAAGTATCAGATATGTAGTAGGTACTGATAGAATATCAGAAATGAAAACGAAATAAAATCTATATTCTGCAAGGAAAAAATATCAGAACCTGGAATATAGAGATTGTAACAATTTTTGATAAAAAATGATTATATTAAGTATAAAAAATCAAAAATAATTTGTACATGGTTAATGGTTATGGGGCGAGCAAAATGTAACAATGTACGACCGGTTTCAAAAACAATGTTTCCATCATCAGGTACAAACTATTATCAATTAAAATAATAACATTTCAATATAATTACACAATTTAAATGTATTATTTTTATTAGTTCAAATGAAAGGTTACAAAGTGAATGCTTCATCAATTATGGATAAAAATGATTATCTCTAAAGATTGTGATGAGATAATAGCCCAAGGAAGAAGAATTTAGAACTAAAAAAAACTCTAGCACGTTGGAAATCTTAATGGTTATGTATTTATAAATAATTAATTTCTCATTAGGGGTGCTGCTGTATATTCCACAGTTTTTTTTCTATTAATGCTGTCGAGCAAATTTAACGCAATGCCTATGTATTAGCAATATTCACGGGGTTCAGCTATTATTGACAGTAATATTCTTGTATTACAAAAGACTTTTCTTCAAACGTAAATAAATATTCCAGGTTTTTTCTAGAAAAATATGGCTGTCAAAAAAGTTAACAAAAACGAATATGTGTTTGAATCATTATAATTATAATAGAATATGCATGAGTATTAATGTACTAACATATTAATCATAAAAAAACATATGCAATTAAAATGTTTTGTTATTAAAATAAAAAGTGACTTGTAACTCTACACTGTACATGCAACTTCGCAATTATTTTTCTATGTATTCTGACTGCTTTAATGCCCAAACAAATAGTAAATCAAATACAAAATATTCATTTAATAATTGATGTCGTGCCTTGTGGCGTCGCCTTGCATTGCTTGAATCGCCTAAGTTGCATAAACATGAAATGAAAATGAAGATTGCTCATTTGCATAAATAACATTTAAACACGGTCGTTTTTTTGCACAGAATTAATTTATATTTTAATTCAATGAAGTAGTGACCGGTCTGTTGTAGCTGTTTGCAGTGGTAGTGAAAAATGGTTCGAGAGCTGGGCTGATCTATAAAATCTAAGTTGCAAAAATTTGTTAACATATAAGGCTCATATTATATGCATGTCCACAGATAGGCACATGTAGGTTCGCGCCTTCACATTCTGCATGTGTGCATACAAATAAACAAAACCTCGCATGAACATAAACCTTGCAACTCTTGCCGTCTTTCCCTGAAACGTGATGGCATTAGCAAAAGTGAAATATTTTTTACAGCTCGGGGGGTCAGCCTCATACCAATATATCAGTCAAGGATGCTTGATTATTTTGATAATAATACATAATATGCTAACAAATTGTTTTTTTTTAAAACGTTTTAACGTTTTATAACGTTTTATTCTCGCAATTGATGATGAGTAAAAATTTATTCACGAATGTCTCAAAAATAAACGATTGATATATACTGTAACTGTAACTCTGTCGCCATTTCGCTAGGGGTGGCCAGAGCCTCTGCAGAGTTGCCTCCATTTTTTCCTATCCTGACATACCTCTTTCAATTCCTTCATATCCATCACCTTTTTCATGCATTTTCTTCTTTTACGCTCACTTTGTATATCCCACTCTTTCATAATCCCCTCAATCTGATCACTCCATACTTTTCTCGATATATATATTTAACTTGAATAAAATACATTACCTGAACTATTTCATACTTTATCTGATTTAATTTATCTGATGATGTTCCTCTGATATCTGACTGAAATATTAATTACCAACAGTGTTCTTCACTAACGTTGTATATTTTATTGTTTCAATTGTTATCGATGGCTGTACGTTTGTTGTTGATATAAGATGGCGTGTTTGACTCTTCGTTAATTAACAGCGATGATTATATCGATCTATCGTTACGCATTCTAATTCTCACCCATTCATTATCTCCTGGATATCACGTTGTTTTAGTTTTGACAGATTGTTCTGACCAAACATCATTACTAACAATATGTAGACGTACCAATAAAATATGAAATATATTTCAGAATTGAAAATGAAAACTTGGTATGCTGATTCAGCGTAGATCGGCAAGAGTTGCAGGGCGTATTTTTATTTGAGCTTTGAGTTTTTATGTTGTAGGTTCACATGTTGCATGTGCAAGCACGAACTTTTACAATATACATGTCTGCTTGTGAGAACGCATATAATATGGACCCCAATGTAACACATATTTGCAACTTCTCTACCGGCAATTAGGACGCTATATCTAGCCTATGTTCGTAGCCTGTTGGACTTTGCTTCCCCAATATGGAGTCCCATGTATGATGTATACATTCGACGATTGGAGGGTGTTCAGAATAAATTTCTGAGACACCTTAATTTCAGAACACATAGTTCTTTTGCTAATCCTCAGGAAGCCGCTCGCTTTCATGGAGTCCCTTCGCTCAGGTCTCGTCGCGTCTCCCAGGACATGAGCCTCCTGCATGGTATTCTACATGGGGCAATCGACTCGATGGAGCTTGTCGAAAAAGTCATTTTCCGAGTCCCTCATGTTAGACGTACAAGACTGAATGCACTTTTCCACGTTAAAACTCACCGGACTAACTATGGATACAACTCCATCTTCGGAAGAATTCTCGGCTTTTATAATGATAATTTTAACCACATCGATATATTTCACCTATCCAAGAGGTCATTCTTAAGAGAGGTGAATGAGGCATTGACTGTAGAAACTTAGAAGATTTCATTTTCATTTCATTTCATTTCATTTCATTTCATTTCATTTCATTTCATTATTATTTTTTTTTTGTTTTCCTATTTTTAATATTATTTAAGCTCCATATTTTTAAGCTCTATGTAATCTTTTAAACATTTATTATTAGTTTTAACATCTAATTGACACAGTACGCTGTATATATTTTTTTTCATTTTTCTTAAAATTATGTATATTTTTATGTATTTGTGTTGTTTGTAAAAAAAAAAAAAAAACTTATATTAGACTGGAAAGACTAATCTATTTTTTTGCTTCTTCCAACAACTAATGCCGGATAAAACATTGGCATGAGATGACTTAGGCTTTTATTTTAAATTTCGTCGCCAATTTTCATATCAATTAAACGCTATTTCTGCTATGATAAGATAAATGTTTAATGTGAAGGGTAAAAAAAGTGCAAACCTGCTCGTAAGTCTTACAAGAATTGAAAATGGAAATAAGATAACAAAAAGTATAGGAATACATTTGTATATAGATCTTGATTTTCCTATTATTTTTCATTAACATGATCATTAAAAAGGGAAAATCATAACATTACTCTCAACAAGATTGTCAACTAGCTTTGTAATAACAAGCGACATAAATAAAAAGTTTATTTTTAAAATAATGTTGTCCACATGAACACTAATTTAATGACTCAACTTACCTTAGAAAGTTAAAAATGTTTTTCGTATTTTCAAAATAACAAACTGTATTTCGTACTTTTAATACATTATACTTTTTTAAAACCCAACCTTTGTCAACAAACTAATGATTTAACAAACAAACAAAAAACAACAACTGTACAGTTTTGATTATAAGTCAATAATTTGATAGGCGTTATTCTGTAAAATTTACAATAGCTTTATTGTTATGAAATGGTATTATTTATTTTCTTTTATTTAATTCTATACTTTCACGGTGTATTTCTTGGGAACAGAAACCTAAGTATAATTTTTTTTCGCTTTATCTCAAACATAGCTTTTTACCAAAAATACATAGAAAATGAAACAGCACTCAATGTGAGTAATTTAGTTTTTGTACGTTTTTGGATAACGCTTTGGATGAGTTTAAACGTATTTTTTTTATACTTGCGGTACAGTTCAAACAATAGTAATCTCATGACAAATTCAATGAAAAGCCGAGGAAATTTTTCTATGGGCGTAGCTGCGGCAAAAAAACTAAATTGTATACTTAGTCTAAAAATCGTGAAAAAGCTGTTTGCAGTGTCGACCACAACTTTCTTTAAACAATTATTGGTATTTGTTTGTGTTTTCCGTTTTGTTGTGTTGGCAAATCGAATGTTTATTATTATTAGTATTTAATAAACATTTTTCATAATTTTAAGAGTTAAAAATAAATAAATTTGGTTTTATAAGTGAAATAGTTAGTTTTTTTGTGAAGAAGAATGCAGTTTACAAATTAATGTTTTTATTTTAAAACTTAAGATATTTTCATCACCAGAAGAAATTTTCCAACTGATTACCAACTTTAGACCGGTCTGTATTTTAGTGGTTAACACTACGTACTAGTAATCGAAATGTAGTGGTTTAAATTTCCAAGGGAGAAAACAATTAAACATTTTTTTTACAATATGCTCGTCTCGGAGGTTCAAAATTATTTACTTGTATCAAAAATCGATCACAAAACTTTATCTATCCTTAGAGCAACTGGGTCTTGCTTGCAAAAGTGACGGGCTCTTGAGGTCTTACGTGTCACATAAAAACAGAGTTCACAAAATAAATCAACCTAAATTATTAATGATTCCGTATGAAATCGACGGTAGAAATATTGAAAATTAATGCAAATTGTAGACGCTACTGTAAGGTTATTTTTTTAAATATTTTGAAAACATTGCACTGAATAATTACATCAAAGAAACGGTTACGACCTTAATCGTTTCTTAGCTTCAGGGGTTGAGAAAGTCATTAGAGCCTACCTACATAATTACTATGATTAACATATGAGCTGCAAGTACAGTACGTCAAATAAATACACACACATTTCCTCATACAGAGATACAGGTATGTCATACCCTAAGGATACGTTTACATAACTTTCATAATAATCACACTTAAAAGTATCAGTTACATTTGTACTCAGTGTTTTTATTGATCCATAAACGGTCCAATTGAGAAATTGCTAATTTTTTGCCCGTACTAAAATACTTTTTCTTTAATTGCTTGCTCTAAATTTACCTTGTTATGTAAAACTTCCTAGTTGGCAAGAGTTTTTTCTTCTTTTGAAATGCAGAAGTGAATTGAAAAAAATCTGTGTTGTAATGTTTGTTTTATTTTCATCATTTCAATAATTATGCAGAATTTTAAGTACTAGCAGCTGGTGCATTATTTTTTGATGATTGCACATTGTTGAAGAGGTTATAGTACGTAACTGTTTCTGTTTTAAATGCATTGTAATTTTTACTAACTGTAGATTTCCCTTAGACAAAACACTAAAAGTGATCTAAGATTTGAATTTTAATAATGCACTAAGTACCAAAATATTCAACCTGAAAGGATTTTGCTGCATAGTTCTATATGGCAATGCAAATATGTTTTTGTGTGAATCATATCTCAAGAACCCTCAGTATGTATGTTTATCGATAGTCAGCGTCTAATTTGCCAGCAAATCCAGGATATTTGTGACCATTCTTTCGGTAAAAGTAGAAATTTTTTCAACTAATTGAATACCTTTTTCGAAAGTACCTATATATATTTTTGCCCCGCTGGGAATTGAACTCACGCCATTCTGTTAACGAGAGCCTAGGAGCAACGACTAGACTACGGACCGTTATCGTTGAACCAAATCGATGTCTTTTAATAGTTCATAAAATTAGAGTCGAATCATATTCATCGTATTATATTTATGGATTTAACTTTTTGTACATCACACTTCAAGGGCTAATTTGCAATTCTCATTAAAAAAAAAAAAAAAAATTAGGCTGATTTATTTGGTGAGCGCTGTTTTTGTGTGTATCACACCTCAAGAGCCCTCTGCGAGCTTGGTCGTCGCTGTAGAAAGCGCCAATTCTCAAGCAAGACCCAGTTGTTGTAAGGCTGGATGGACCTTTTGATGACCGGTCTTTGGTAAAGGTTTATGAATTTTTCAACCCAGCGAGGAACAAATTTGAAAACAATAATGGTATATTTTTTGTGTTCCGCCGGGATTCGAACCCACGACCTTCCAGTTACGAGTCCGAAGTGTTACCACCTCGACTACGGACCGGTCAGATATGCTCATATCATCCATGTTATCATACTTTTGTAGCGTGAGCAGATTGCTATTGATTATAATGAAAAGTCAACTGTAAATTGTCCTAAAAATGTCTTAGACCCGGTATTTTCTCCCGGTATATTAGACCCTTATACTGAATGAAAAAGACGCACTTATGTCAATCGTGTGGGCAGTATTTTTTATCAGCTTAAAGTCACATAAGATTACGTTGAAAATACCGGGCCTTAGACAAGGATCTATTTAGAAATCATATGTAGGCACGATAACTTATTATGGTTCTTCAATTTGCTGATAGCAAAAAATGTTAATCTATTTTAAAAAATCGGTATTTTGAGGAATTCGTGAACCGGAAAAGAATGTTATTTTTCAAACGGAAATATTTATTTTACTATAATCACCATGACTTTTAAAAATACATGAAAGTTTATCCGGCCAAAATGAAATCAACATGATTTGTATCGTCAGTAAATACAAACCTTATTTATAACAAGTAAAGAGATCATTTTTGCATGCAATCACAGCACACTTGGATCTTTTGTGTAGGATACTTTTAAAAATACATTTGATTTTGCACGAAATCGTGTATGATTTGCAAATCTAATTTTTGGGCGGAAAATACAAAAAATATGTTTGTAAAAAAATCTGCATTATTTTTCGATAAATTTATTACAGCTACAAATTGGATAGCTTTCTCAAAACTATGACATAACAGAATATACAGACAAACAAAAAGAAATGCAACGAAAATTGTAACAAATAATAATTCAAATGAGCGGATTTTGGAACAATTACTTTTAAATTAAGAGTGCATAATGATGGCGGTTAAAAAACATGAAATAAGATGTTATGCAAACAAATAAATGTTTTCGTGTTGTTTTGAAAAACGGTTAAAATTATGAGTAATATTTTTGCATTTAAATTTAATTAAATATAACAAAAATAACGTTAAATCGATAATGTTTTTTTTAGTTTTGGTTCAAAAATACAATAAAATAGATGAGAAAAATATTATTCTTTAGTCTCTTTTTAGTTTTGCTCATTGATCAATTCCAGGTTTAACTTGCCAATGTCACACCGTTTCAAAGAAGGTCGGCAAAAATTGGAGGGCTCGTGTTCATTTGAGATTTGGATTTCTTATTTGTAAGTTCAAATGCTACACGCAAGAGCGAATTCGAACGTGCTTCCTAGTGGGCATATATTCAATATAAATCATAACTATAACAAATTAGTCTGAAGATAGTTAAAAGTGGAAAAAAAAATGTTCAGTCAATGTTATTTTCTCCTCTTTTAGGACTCAGACCAACTTTGATTATAGAACCAAAGGCGGAAAATCAGGTATATTTTTCAACAGTTAGATAAATATAGAGAAGTCATGAGAAGCTACACATATAGCCACACATAACTTCTTGCCGCGCTATCCCCGAAGGATATCGCATGTGGCGAGTGGAACCTATTTATTTTTACAGGTAAGAAGGCCGGCCTTACGCCAACCACTTCAGTTGAAGTGGAGGTTTCCCAGCTCCCGAGTCATTTCATGTGAAGGCTGAGTAAGCCTTGCTGGTATTTTAATTTGGGGTTTCAAATAAGCACCGAAACGGGAAATCATTTCTGACACCCTTGGTGGGATTCGAACCCGGTCTTTTGCCCGGTCTCACTCTACCAACTGAGCTATCAACCAGCCTCATTTTTAAAAAAATAGTAGAATGCTGTCTTTGGTACCTTTACGACTCATCTGTATGTCTACTGGTTTACAAGACTAGAGAGTGAAACTAAAATTAAATGAATACTTATATTATGCATTTCTGCAACGTAGGTGATAAATAAACACAGAGACAATAAATTAAAACAGTTTTATATCATGCCAGCATACAATTATAATATACTTCATTCTTCTTAAATGCCTGTGTCAATCTGTCAAAATTAAAGATGGCCGCATATCATTTCACGAGACGTTTTAATTTCCACGCATGGCTGAGTATCGAACGATATCATCAATCTGCCTCGCATGCAGAGGAAGAATTACAATGTGGCCACAGTCACGACAGAAAACACTGCCATTAATAAAAAAATATAAAAAATTCGGCATCGGTATTTTTTTTAATTATAAAAATATATTTGTAAAGATTTATGCAATTCACCAACCTATTCTGCTTGGCCAGAAACAGGTTTTAATATCCCAATGCCAATAATATGCCAATGTCACCCCTGTTTCAGGGAAGGTCGGCAAGAGTTGCAGGGTGTAGGTCCATGTGAGATTCGGGTTTTTATATTGTAGGACCACATGCGGCATGTTTAAGCGCGAACTTGTGTATGTTTGTTTGTGAAAGTGCATATAATGTCAATCTTTAATGTTACATATATTTTGCAACTTAGATTAGATTAGATTAGAATTGAAAATACATTATTGTACATTTTTATTGATTTATGATTAATAATTACCCAATGACATTTGTTTAATCAGGATCAAAGTTTTTTTTTTTTTTTTTTATTTATTACAGAAAACAACAGCACATACACATGAAACAAGTAAAGATTTATAATAAATACATATAAGGCCAATAATAGTTTTCTTGTGATTTTTTTGTGAAGTTATGGTCAAATGACCCAAGCGGGGATCGAACCAGCGCTATACTATTCCAAATACGCTGGAATGATCAGCCAACTGACTCCCTCGGCCATAACACCGATTATAACACTAATAATGCCCGATACTTTCAACTTCAGTATTATTTTAGTTAGCTATTACTTTCATATAGCCAAGATACGCCGCGCCGCGGCTGGTTAGAATGAACGAGGTACGAATCGAATAGACCCGAAGTGACAAGCACCGTTAAAAAAAATACAAATTATTGCAATACTTTAAAAAAGCAAATGCTAAAAGGGCGACTGGTCATAAAACTCAGATGTCTAACCGCCGTAAAACTGGATATTTATTGTAACTATTATACTTCTCCAAAGGTTGCACATGTGGCGTGTGAAACCTACTTATTTTTACAGGTAAGGGAGTCGGCCTTACGTAAACCATTTCAGTTGAAGTGGTGGGGGTTTCCTAGCTCCCACGGGCGCTAGTACTCATTCCTTGTGAAGGCTGAGTGAACCTTGCCGGTATTTTATTTTGATCTTGAAGTAAACCCCAAAATTGGACATCATTTTTGACACCTTCGGTGGGATTTGAACCCATGATATTGCTAAGGTTGATTTGATGTTCAATTGACGCATTTTTTGTTGACAATCCTGAGACCATGGCCAATTTCATCTATTTCATTCAAACCACCCTCGTCTATTATGTAATGTTTTGAAAATTAGGGATTGTAATTGATTGCGAGGATTGTAACCTAAAAGTTATCCACGTCATATCTATCAAAATCTATATAATAATTAATAAAATGAAATATAATTAAGTATTCCAGTGTTTTATTAATTACTAAAAATAAAATACCAAGTAACAAAACGATACATGGCCGGTCCGCAGCTCAGTGGTAACACTGCGGACTCTGAATGGGAAGGTTGTGGGCTCGAATCCCGGTGGAGCACAAAAAATATACCATTAATATTTTCAAATTTGCTCTTCGCTAGGTTGAAAATTTATAAACCTTTACCAATGATCGGCCACCAAAGGTCCATCCAGCCTTAACAACTGGGTCTTGCTTGAGTATTGGCGCTTTGTAGTGACGACTAAGCTCGTACACCTCTGCGGCACTACAACAAGTGTCATAGACCCCTAGAGATTCTAGAATCTAGGAAGTCTCCGCACAGGATTTCTTAAAAAAAAAAAAACTTCTACAGGGATTGTAATTTCCATACATTTCAACAAAACGCTACTGTTGAGTTTCAACGTCATTTGTTTACCGTGAGATACAGATGCGTTGCCATGACGACCGAGGCACGTAGGTAAGTAGCTGAGTAGGTACAACATTCACTTGTTTCGGAACAGGTGAAAGCGAATCGGCGGTAAAAAAGCCGGTCGGCTACTTTAACCTAAAGAGACCTCAAAATGTATCCGAGGAAATTACGGTTGGAAATAATGAGCAATGGGCTAACTGGACTCTTTTAACAGCAATTTGCGGCGTTAACGAAATTGTGTTTTCGCTACGTCGGACACCTTTTTTTAAAGTCCCAGTTTTTTAATTGTACTAAAATTAAATCTTATCTGGCTCTATCATAGAATGCTCCAAAATTATTGGACGCCATGGTAACACAAAGCTGTAGGCCAATACCAAAGTTTGGAAAATGCCACATCTGGAGCATATAGTATATTGATAGGGAAAAGTTCCTTAACTTATAGGTTGGTGTGCAGCTGAGCACCCATGCTGTAAAAATGGTTCACTTTGTCAATGTCACCCCTGTTTCAGGGAAGGACGGCAAGAGTTGCTGGGTGTATGTCCATTTGAGATTCGAGTTTATATTATTAGATATTGTAGGACAACATGCGGCATGTTTAAGCGCAAACTTGTACGTGTCTGCTTGTGAAAATGCATATAATGTGAATCCCCAATGTAACATATCTTTGCAACTAAGATTAGATTAGAAAACCTTCTACAAACTTTACCAAGTTCTAACTACTTTGCATTTTGTTAATAGTTAAGCATGTATTTGTACAAGTGATAAGTGGTGAAATTATAGTAAGACAATATTTACTCAATTGATAAAATAAAAATGATTACAAATGCTTATAAACGATTCCAAAGAAGACATTTGTCGAGTATTTTTGTAATTATCTTTTTACCTGTTAGACGATAATTCTACTGACGTGACTGCTGGTCGTATGCAACACAATTTCTATCAAATTAGACGCCTAGTGGTGGCAATTACACAGATCGTGATTCACGAAGGATTTTTGAGCGTCTTCTTCACAGATCGATAGATCGTTAACAGAATACCTTTTGCGGGAATAGAAAGTCTTATACGACTGCAAAGGTTATCTTCTGTACAGCAACTGGGTCTTGCTTGAGAATTAGCGCTTTCTATAGCTGGCAGAGGGATAAACTAATAGAATATTCGATCAGACAAGGCACCTTTTTCAGCAACATCTTTAAAAAGGACATTTAATTAGGAATACAAAAAAAGTCGGCACTATACAGTCAAAAGTCAAGTTCATACTTCCAGGACTTGATGTGTGGGCTCTTGAGGTGTGATTCACACAAAAACAGCGATATGAGTTTTATTTGTTTAATGCACGACCATTTTCTTTCGGGAGAAACAGTACCTCCCATCTTCAGGTGTAAACAAAAACTAACGTAGAATACAAAATTACGTAGCAAGGATTTAATTTTAAAAAATGGGATGGGGTGTATGGTATATATGTTTTTAGATGTTGTAAAATATCTCCACACAAAAAAATGGTGTTAAGATTTCCATACAAAAAGAAATTAGAGCAGTAAGCCTAAAAAATGTGCGAATTTACGTATGCGGGTAAAAAATGCAACTTTACAATTTTTTGAAGTACATTTTTAGGGCTATTACTTTTAAATCGACTTTCACAAAAAAGGTTAAGTTTCACTGGTCACGCTTTAACTGGGATCGTGAGCTCTTGTATGGGGCCAGTGAAGGTAAATTGACAGATCGCGTGCCAATATTGCGGCACATCACACGAATATTGTTCCCCGCATCGAGTTCAATTATTATTGGCCAATAAAAATATGTTTACTTTTTCAACCACGCCATGCGATGGTCTGTTTAAAAGAATTATTAAAAAATAATAAACACTCACGCCATTTTGGTTTTCAATTAACGAATCAATCATCTCTTATGAGTTTTTACGAATGTTTTTTTTCATGAAATTGTTCTAAACAAACTTAAAAAATATTTTGAAACAGGGCCCAAGGGTGACGGGTGGTGTAGGGTGTTCTTGTCATACGTGATCCACTTTTCATCACCAGTTATCAGTCTTTTCAAAAAACGGTTCGGTTTCATTACGTCTCAATAAAGAATTGCAAATGAGTACACGGTTCATTAGGTTTCTTTCAGTGAGCTCGGGTGGCACCCAAATATCTAGCTTACTTGTTGCGTTTTTTTAATCAGAATTCCCAAAATTTCTACAGCAAGGGGATCATGTCTCTACCTACAAGATGGCAGATAGTCTACGAACATAATGGCATATATGTAATGTAATTAAATGTAAATGAACTTTGAAAAAAATGAGCTGAATTTTCATATAATGCAAAGAAACTTTTTCCCCGACCCATTATGTATCTATGTACATTGTACATACACCTTACGTAAATAAAAATAAACTTTGAATCATCTCTACTTAAAAATATATAATAATAATATTAGGATGATTTATTTGGTGAGCGCTGTTTTTGTGTGTATCACACCTCAAGAGCCCTCTGCGAGAAAGCGCCAATTCTCAAGCAAGACCCAGTCGTTGTGAGGTTGGATGGACCTTTCAGTGACCGGTCTTTGGTAAAGGTTTATGATTTTTTCAACTCAGCGAAGAGCTCATTCGAAATAAAAAATGTTATAATTTTTCTACTCCGCCGGGATCCGAATCCACAACCTTCCATTTACGAGTCCGAAGTGTTGCCACTGCACTACGGACCGGTCCAAGATGCCAACGACACGCGGCATCTTGTTATATTCTGTAATATCTCGTATGGACTAAAAGTAGGTATTAAAGTACAATGCAATAAAGTGTAACCCATTTACATACAAACACACTTAAACAAAGACAATGATTGTTTATTTTCATCGATTTCACATTGTTATATTAATGTGAAAGAAATCCTATTTTCTTGAAAGGTTTTCATGCCCACAAAAGCGAAACCCCTAACCGCACATTTTCTTTGTACCACATGATGGTTAGAAACCAGCGGATAGTGCTATTATGGCTCTTCCATAATTATATTGGCTTCCTACAATCATATTCTCAGTACATTTTTTTTTATGAAACTAAATAAATAAATGGGATTTTGTTTTTAGTTTAGTTTGTAGTTTAATGCTGTTTTTACTGCTAACAAAATAATACTAAATTAATAAAGCAAAAAGTAAAATAAAGTTTTTCTTTAAAAAAAAAGAAGCAACCTTGGTTTTATTCTACTATTATTTTTATTTAAATTTGTTACAAAAACAAACAAAATAAACGAGTTGACCGGTTTCGGCCTCTAGGCCATCTTCAGAGTAACTAAAGTCTTTCTTCAACTGTTGAGTTTTATGTCTCGAGCGCTTTCGGAGTGTTGGGCATTTCGTCGCGTGGACATTTTGCCGATGGACATTGTGTCGGTGGGCATTCTGTCAATGGACAAAATATTGTCAATTTGTAATTATCCTAAAATTGAATATTCTGGTACAACGTGCTGTATTTAAATCAAGCATTTATTAAGCAACAAGGTAATGAGAAAAAACGATGCAATACAGGGTAATAAATTACTTTTACTATTCCAAGTCCGTGATGTGAAATTTAATTTTCTAATAGTTGTTTGATCAAGACCTCTACTCGTCTTTTCCATAAAAAAGAAACGTTTAAAAAAGCATAAATCTTACGCACGATCACTCCAGCGCTTTTTTTGTGCTTTTTATTTTTTCTTGTACAAAACCGCGACCCGTATTGCTGTCCGACTTAGTAGGCACTTACGCTAAGCTTTACATTAAACTGAACCATAGCGTCTAATAAAAAAAAAGTATGTTAACTAAAACAGCACCTCTAGATGTGTGTAAGTTTTCTATATATTTTTTGTGAAACGCTATGGATGCGTTTAAACGTGATCTTTTATTCTTGGGATACTAGACTTAAAAATTGTAGCAAGAAATCAGTGCAACGAGAGCACACTAGAAATCAGCTATAAAATTTATTGCGACTCTCTGGAGAAAAAAAATGCAATAAACTTCTGTTTGACAAGATTCGATGTAGTTAGTTTTTATGTTCTAAACGTGGGAATTTGTTTTGAAAAATAAAATGAATTGGAATGTTGCAGATTTTTCTTGCTATCGTTAGTTTATTAAAAATTGTATTATTTTTTTATTTCACTTTTTTTTCTGATGTGATAACATCGATAGAAATAAATTGATACGGTCCGGTCATTCGAAGTCAGAAGACTGCATTGACTGGGTCATACCCTGCGAATGGACCATCAGAACCTGGAAAAGATTGTTGCGAGAATGAACCCAAGGGGATGGACCCAAAGGGATGTAGGACATTTGGAAAACCTAGATAAAGGAGGCTGGAAGAATTGGTGATGCACTAACGTTGGAAGACTGTTGGAAGCCGTTGGATAGGCAGCGGTGGCTGCAGTTGGTCACGGAGGCCAAAACCTACTCCGGACTGTCATTGATTATCTATAATCTATAATCTAAGTTGCAAGGATATATTCATTTAAAGCTTTCAGATGTATGCCCACAAACCAACACGTGTAGTTCGCGCTTACAAATGCTGAATGTGTACTTACAAATAAAATCCAAACCACTATGATGACGATAAATTAAAGTGAACATAAAAAGCCGCACAAGACAGCCAAAGATAGAGGAGAAGAATGAAATAAATTACTGCAAGCGAATCCCAGGATTGAAACTAGAGAAGAAGAAGAAACTGTGACGAATGACGTAAGTCGAAAGTACCTACTCGAGGTGAAATAAATACTCAATTTGTGAACATAAAGCTCTGTGTTTTTATAAATTTTATAATTTCTCAAAAGAACATGATTCAAATGTAAAAATAACATGTAAAATATGAAACTAGTAAATGCAAACAATTTAGAGCAATGAAAAATACGCTCATAATAAAATAGTTTGACATTATTTTTTATCGTTTATGGAGTTAAAGCCTCAGGTGTTTAAGAATGTCTAAAAATATATAGTTTCGCTAGTTTTATTGGTTTCCCGGATACATTAAAGTATTTTCTAAAAAGCGTGTGAAAATTCAAACCTCTAATAAATCTTTTACAATTATTAGTTAATTTAATGTTTAATGGAAGGAAACCTAAATGACTTTTTGAATGGTACCCTATTATTACAGAAATCGATAGACGTAGATTGATTGCATTTTTTGTATTTAACATTTGAAATCTAGACATAAACCGCGTACCTTTATGTCAGCGAGCGGACGTACAACCAATAAACTACCGACCGGACTTTGCCAATAATTGCAACGTATCGAATCGCGAACTTATTCTTTGGTATGCAACTTTTCACCACTTTGCAAAGAAAAATAGGAGCAATTTTTCTATAATAATCTTTACTCCAAGTTGCAAAGATACCTGTTGTACCATTACATTTAAGATTCATATTATATGCATTTTCACACGCAGACACGTATAAGTTCGTATGCCCCATGTGGACTTACAAAATTAAACCCAAATCAAATGAACATAGCCCCTTTAACTCTTGACAACCTTCCCTGAAACAGAGGTGACATTGGAAAAGTGAACCATTTTTTACAGTCTGGGTGGTTAGCCTCATACCAAGCTATAAGTCAACGAATTGACCTTGTAATATTTGTTTTTTCCTTCCAAGCTGACAGGGATTATTTGAAGAAGGATGAATTTTGAAAATAGTTTTGTTCACAGTTCAAAAAGAAAGTGAATAGTTATGGATAATCTCAACTAAAATCGTACCTACATAAGTTACACTCCTTACCGCGTTGAGTTTTAAGCTCGCAGAGGGCTCTTGAGGTGTGATTCTCACAAAAACAGCGCTCAACTAAATATTTTTTCCTAATACTTATTTATTGTAATACTGAACTATGTAGTACGTCTACATTATTCAATGGTTCATTTGATTTCAAATCTTTTGACCACAAAATCAAATTAAATCCTTACTAAAACAATATGCAAATGATTACAATCAAATAACCTGTACAACAATAGAGCAACATTAATTCATATCATTAAATCGGTCTCAATATGTTTGTATACTCTTTTTCAACAATACAACACTCGATTAAACTCAACTAAAGCGTTGAACCAAAGATGTATGAAAACTTAAGGAGTATCTCAAGTAAGAGTATGAGTTTCTACACAAATTTGGTTAAACGATTTGATCGAGTTAAAACGTAGTGTACTGGTCAAATGGTTGATAGAGCTACCACTTATATCGATTTCTATGTATTAAAGTAATTGCTTGAGAAATAAGACCAGGTCACCATAGACATTACGGTATGTGGAAGTGCATAATGAGAATTTAACTATAGGATACCAAGTATATGGATGTGAGTCTGGTTGCTAGGAAATTTTAGTTCCGATTATAATTTCAGTATGATTATTACGTGTTATTACATGTTGTGAATACATCTTGGGTATTTCCGATGTTAATCTAATCTAATCTGACTGGTCCGTAGTCTAGTTGCAACGCTTTGGACTCGTAAGTTGAAGGTTGTGTGTTTGAATCCCGGCGGAGCACAAAAAATATAACATTTATATTTTCAAATATGCTCGTCGTTGTTTGGAAAAATTCATATAGTATACCTTTGCCAGAGACCATTCACCAAAGTTCCTTACAGCAACTGGGTCTTTATTGAGTATTGGCGCTTTGTAGCGATGACTAAGCTCGTAAACAAGACCTCTGCGGCACTACAACAAGTGTCATGGACCCCTAGAGTCTCTGAAATCTAGGGAGTCTTCCGCATAGGACTTCTTAAATAAATACTAGCCTGCAACTGTTAATTAATAACTACCCAATAGCATCCGTTGAACTAGGGTTGAAGTTGTTGTCGATAGGACATTACGCAGGCGGGGTTTGAAACATCATTAGTGTTAATAATGCAAATTCAAGAGCCAACGCCTTGTTTCCTTGACCATCCCTGCAACATACTCGTATTTCATAAATACTCGAATATACAAACATCCACATTCAGATTCGCATTAATCTACAATCTGAAACATTCATGATTCATATTTAACGCATGTCTAGGAGCAGAAACGTGAAAGAGTGAACGTAAGCACGCTGCATGTGTAGGTTCTCACAAAAAAAAAAATCAAAAGATCAATTGCACATAAACACTGCATCTCTTGACGTTGACATGGTGAACCATTTTTTTTCAGTATGGGGACAGAGTGGTCAGCTTCATACCAACCATAATAATATATTTGAGGTATTTATATTATTAATGATTTTTAACGTCAAAGGAAAATAAGTATTTTTTAGTCACAATTTTTAACAGTAACTCGCGATTTATTTTCTGGAGGAGTAAGCGCGAATGTTAAGATATTCTTTAAGAATTAGTTGCAAGAATATTTGTTATTATATTCTTGCAACTTAGATTATATATAGAAAAAAAAAATATTATGCGCCTGGCCTTATTAAAATTCTCACAATATTAAAAAGAAAAACATTAATGTTTGAAGTTTTTCAGGGGTTGAAAAGAAAGAAAATGTAATTTTAACTTTTATAGAAAACTGTCGCCATACTAGCAAACTGGATTCTCACTAGAACAGCGCTCTACTTCAACTAGATCTGAACTACATAGAGAAGCAGTTTATTGCACTGAAGCATACTAATATTACGCGTTTCCTGTACCACACGCAAGTATAAAACTCAGTCACAGCGTTTTACCAAAAATGATTGAAAGTTCAAGCTCTTACCAGAGGCGCTGTTTTAATTTCCATTCATTGTTTGATAAACGCTATATTTGATGTTTTATACGTAGGGTAGTGATCTTTGTAATTAACTTGGATCTTACTTAAATGAGGTAAGGTAGAAATATCAAGTTTAAGTTATGTTACATACATGATGTACGTAATGAATTTATTGCCAATAATCCGGTGAAAACTAGAAGCTATACTTTCCTGAAAGTTGTTTATAACATTCAATTTTCTTGTAATTGTATGTAATTGAATAAGCCTACAAAATAACATTCATGATTCTGTTAATCCTCTTCAACATACTCGTAGATTGGCAATATTCATAGAAATTTGCATAGACGGATCTTGTTCTTTGCCAAACCAATGTCTCAGATTCTTAATCAAGATTTTCTCCTTGCATATAGAGCCAGTTGTCTCTCAATTTTCAATTTTCAATCAAAAATCAAAAATCAAAATCAAACAATGTATATTATTTAGATTTTGGGCTGATATTTACACCTGAAGATGGGAGGTACTGCTTCTCCCGAAACTGGTTGTGTTTTTTAAAAAATAAAACTCAAGTGAATTGTAACAAAGTTAAAAAAGTATTTTAATTAATCAAACAATGTAATTCACAAAGCATTTGATCGAACGCTTATCCATGGACCATCGTTTGCTGAATGTAAATGACTCCGTAATAATTTCAATATGAAAACGAATTAAGAGTTTCAACTGATACGGAAGGCAAAAATTGAGGGACATCACATGCTTGGTAGGAGACGGATGACTTGAAGCGCTATTCAGCAATGTTTTTTGAAAATTGAAGGCGACGAGATAGCGATTCATAACCAAAAATAAGGTGAACTGTAATTGTTTATCTATGGAGTTCTTTTGCAAAAAACTAGCAAAAACTTTGGATTGATTAATTTATAATTTTTTTTTTAATGAATTCAAAACAAAACACTGTTTAATTTCACAATAAAATTTATTTTAAAAAGATTAAAATATTTAAAACAAAAACAAACGTTTTCGACCTAGTAGGTCATCTTCAGGTATGATTACCTGGATTGATATTAAAAGTGTAAGGAATTTGGAAGAATAACGCTTCTGGTTGCAAAATGTAAGAGAGTGGATTGGCATCCGAATTATGGAAGAGCTGTTTTGAACGGCTCAAGATAAGGACATGTTTGCCTTGGTGATCTCCAAAATTTAGGGATCCAACAGGAAACGTTAAGAAGAAGAAGAGTTGTTATTGTTATTGTGTTGGGTTAGGTTTTAAAAGAATCCAATATTATTGATACTTTTTAATAAATACTAACTGCATTCTGTTTTGGCTAACAATGCAAAGCACTTTATTTTCTTGCACATGAGCTGCCGTTTTTAAAGTTAACAAGTACCTACCAAGTATTGCGTGCTATGTAAAAATATGTTGAAATCGGAAGGAAGTTTGTTGCATTGAAATGAAAATATCAATGCCATTGAATTGTTTATTTTTAGCTCGTATGATTCATAATGAATATGAAATCAGCTATGAAATCTTTATTTTGAATTCAAATGAGGTGTGAACGGTCGATCAAGAAGTACGTGAATAAAATTAATATGCCAACGAAAAGTTCATTATTGCTTAAGTAGTTTTATTTGGTTAGTTCTGTTTTTGTGTGAATCACACTCAAAAAGTCCTCTTTACGCTTGTTTGTCGCTAGTTCATATCTATTATATTATTAATAAACATAAGAAACAACAATGGTCTCAAAACATATCCTTGCGGTACTCCTGGTTTTTGATCCGTGTGACACTGCAGGGTTTGAAATGGTTGAGATTATTGGACGTGATATGGCAGGTTCGCACCTCTGGGCTCAACAGTTTTTTTGTTAACGGATTTAAAATTGAATACTAGATTTTTTAAATATCATTTGATTAATATTTTATAAGATGCATTTCAGAACGAATGTAGTTACAATTTTTTTTGGTTGTCAAAATAACTGAACGAAGAACATGGACGGAAAATTACAGTAATTATCAAAGCATGGAAGTATAATTTGATGTATGCAATATTTTTATTTCTATTTTAGAATGCTAGTACTATCATTACAGGTTAAAGTTTCCGTGTACAATGACATGGAGAATTATATGGCCAGGCCACTAGAACAGTTAGTTCGCCTTATATTCTAATTTGAATGGAATTTTCAGTTGTATGAGTTAGTAGGTCGGCGGGTGCAACGGAAATACTTGTTGCATATATTTTGAGTTATTGTGAACCTTGAAAGATTTTCCCTTACATTTTTCACTGCTATGAAAATTTTATATGAGTCACTGTGACATGTGTGTTAGAAGTTGATATGTGGTCTAAATTTAATATGAGAAATATAATTAAAAGAAGAAGACGATTTTGACATCTAATTTCATGTTGTCTAACAACCAAAAAGCAAAAAGAGGAAGAAGACTTGCTTGACGTCTTCTGTCATTTTATATTGTAAAAATCTCTCTCTTGTGCTCGAACCTTCCACCTGTCAACATTTTATTGCGGCAGTGAGCCAAATAAATGGCGTGTTGAAAATACATCAGCGTGTTTGATTTCTGCGAGTTGTAATCTCTCCACTTTTCCCAGGATTCCTCCCTTCTCTACCATCCTTGCCCATTTCCTAAATTCCAAACCATTTTTACACCAATATGTTTGTTGATAATAATTAAGAATGCGTGACACGCTGCAATGAACTCTCAACCCTTCTTCAGTGGAAATAAAGTAAAAATTTTGTGAAGCTAGAGAGCAACTAACAGTACCGATAAGCGAATGAAAATTACTAAATATTCATTATTTAAAAGAAAAACATACCACTTTTTGTTACAATACCTATAATTTCTCTAATAAAATGCGTCAATATTTGTACACATAGGTACATATGCTTAAAAGTTGAGGCTGTATAAGAAATAAAATTATTTCTTGAATAGCAAGTGAGAAAAAATGGCCGCGCGCGCACAGCTGATTTGGCATTATAATGTTCTCCAAGCAATTTGTATCAGCTGTTCACGCGTAGACATGTTTATCGCTTTCTATCAACCAATACGATCGATAGCTTATCCCAGACTACCCATCCAGGATAATGAAACAATTTTTTGTTGTTGTTCATTTTTAGAGCAGCATTTCGTTGAAATACAATTTATAAAGGTTGGCAGTAACTTTCCAGAGCTTCTAGCCGGTATATAATTATTTATTGAATAAGTTGATCTCAGTTCCCAGTCTATAATACAAATTGTTATCTCTTATCTAAGTGTTATAATTAATTCATACAAGTGGAACTGCATATCACTTAGTGAACTTTATAAATGCCTTGTTTATCACAGTCAATATATCAAAATAATAGGACATTCTCAACTCAGATAAAATATAGAATTTGAATTAATTGTAGCTAATTATTATTGATGAAATAACGTTATCATGATTGATTAATAGCATGAAAATGGATTAATGTTTTACAAAACTTTTTAAGATTTTGTTTACTTTCAAGATATTTTTACTTTTTGAAAACTATCGTGTATCTGCAACTAAAAGAGGCACGGAAAGTTTTGCTTTTCATTTTTTTGGATTTTTGGAAAACTTACCTTCTCATTTTTGTTGTTGTTAATATTCTTCTAAATATCTGATAAAAATCATCGATTGAAAGGCAAATTGTGAAGCTAAATTTTTATAAAATAATTCCAAAAATGTAATACATCATTCGTGGGATGGAAAATGGTGGTGCGTATATTTTACATTTTGTTTGTCAAATATCAAACAAAGTTGAAAACTAGCCGTTACTTTGTAACGAGATGAGTTTGTTTGTTTGGTAGAATGGAACATTGTATTTAAATTTGAATGGAAAAAGAAAAACAAAAGAATGCAGAAAGAGGGAAGAAGCTTGCCTGGCGTGAGAGCCACAAGATGTGTAATTAAGAATAATTAATATTATTGTGCTGTGGTTTATTGTGTATACATTGTGAAAGGAATAAAAGTAAACATATTAAAGTGGCTGTTACATTATTAATTGTGTCAATCAGCAGGACAGAGGAAAAACCCTCACAACTTCAAAGAACAATAAAACATAGAAATAACTTTAAAAAACTAAATATGAGTCAGTCTATGAGTCAATATGTTAAATTTATGAAAACTTGAAAAGAGAAGAAAATTGTGAATCAACAAAACTGAAGGAAATTGAAGAAATTTCCACAGCATAACTCGTAAACTTATCAAATTTAATCTAAGTTGCAAAGACAAGTTACTTTGAAGATTCACATTACATGCATTTTCATAACTAGACACGTACAAGTTCGCGCTTGCACATGCCGCATGTGAACCTACAACACAAAAACCAAATCTCAAATGGACATACACCCTGCAACTCTTGCCGTCCTTCCCTGAGACAGGGGTGTCATTGTCAAAGTGAACTATTTTTACAGCATGGGTGGTCAGCCGCATACCAACATATAAGTCAAGGAACATACGTATACACATGAAAACGTAATATCAATTCGAAATGTGTAACGTTTACTTCTTAAATAAAACAGCTGTGGAAAATTTAAGAATACCATGTTTAAATATTGCAAAGAGACTAGATTATATTGTTTTTGACCGTGAAAGAATTTATACATTTGATACAACCAATAGACACAGTATGCTTTAATTCAAACAAAATGTTTGGATTACGCAAATATTCATTCACATACAAAATATCATTTTATACGAGTATATTGTGCTCGACCTTGTGGCTCCTGGTATTTAAATTAATACAAGTATTATTTGCATTGCTATGACATTGAGCTTGCAATAAAACACTTAGCGGTCTGAAATGTTTTGTGTCGAAATTAAATAGAGCAAGTTTTTTATTGGCCATTTATTATCCTGTGGCAGGTTGTGTGGTGTGTGATCTGTGACATTTAAAATAAAAAAGTTATTTAAATATTTGCATAAAGTCAAAAATACTAAATAAGTAGCTTGATTTGAAAGAGTAATTTAATACATAAATAACATCCTGCGATGATTTATTTCTGTCGTTGTCAAATCTCCCTGTTTCACTCAGTGTGAAACAGATTCTCCGATGTGTTGATTTCAGTGCATTCTCGAATATTTCTAAACCCATTTTAAAGGCTTACAGGACCTTCTCCACAAAATCAAATGGCAGAAAAAGTATCGCAAGGCCAAAGCTGAGATTGAGTGATGGGGTGGAAAGGGAAGTGTGAGCTCTGGGTGTGACCAATTGGCGATGAGAAGTGATGGAGAGGAAATAATGGAGGCAACTCCTCAAGTAAACCATGAAAACATTGGGCTGTAGCGCCAATGATGATATGAAATGCAGTAAAAAGGGCATTTTTGTTGAAGAGAAGAAAAAATATTTATGAAACATCTATTTAAGGATTGAAACGTGATTGTTGTGAAAAGTCAATTACCTCCAACCTCATGAAATGAATGTCATTTAAAGAACAATGTGTAGAAAAGTATTTTCCAGGATAAAAAATGTTGAAGGAAAATCTCAAGCCATGATTTGGAAGTAGCTGTAGCCTTTTAAAAAGGTGTTGATACTCAGAAATACATATGATTTAAACAAGATTATAAGGATATAAAATATTCAAATACCTAAATTTATTGTACACACATATAACCAATATAAAACTCACAAGCTTAAGCCCAATCATAAATGAATGATCTAATTTACGAGTTATAAATTGTGCGCTTAGACCAGAGTCAAGTTCCAATAGTCGATAGGTATTCTAATCTACCAACCTGCGTATACATTTACAGCCACTGCTTGTATGGGCTAGTTTTAGTACGGCCTTGTGCCAGTTGCTTACATTTAAGTTTTTTTAGCAGAACTCTCGTTTACGTACGTGATACGACGCTTAATCAGGTTATAAATGTATGTGCAGAGATCGCTGCCAGCTTTCGCGTAGTCGATATAAGCGGATATACGTGTTATAACAGTCGTCCCATCACATACGTCTATACAACGACTGTAGCTAGATATAATTGAGACTGCATCGATGACTTAGAACAAGATTTCCATGGTTGATTAAATTAGAATATAAGGAATTTATTTGCATCAAATCGGGGACATCATTCAATAAATGGATCATCAGAAACTGGGAAATATAATGAAGGTAGTTGATTTGAGTATTACCCGTGAACTTACATGCGCCTGTTTGTGGGCATGCATTTAATATGAGCCTTAAATGTATTTGTGGGCATGCATGCAACTTAGATTGAAGATTATAGATTTCGTGACAAACGTAGAGGAAACGAAACGTAAAACGTACATCTTGTCACGTTATCAAGTGAGTGAAACCTATTTCTTTTCATAGGGAAGAGGGAAGACCTTACGTCAACCACTCTACTTAATATGACATAATATTTTTGAGGAAACAGAGGTTATCGTTTCTTGTTAAGGCTGAGTAAACTCTAAAAAAACAGTATTTTGATTTTGGTTTTGAAAAAAACGTCGATACACAAGCGCTCTGACAATTGAAAAATCATGCCAGCAGTATCCTTAGTACGAGTTGCAAAACTTGAGAAAAGTAAAGTTTACGGAAAATATTATAGAGTGATTTGTCCTGAAATCTGCCGTATTTGTTTCTTACACTTTATGGTTTTAGCAAAAGAGTTACAGTGATGAAGAAAATCAAGTTTAAACAAATAAAAACGACAGATTTTGGGGGAAATCACTCTTTAATAATTGCCGTAAACTTTACATTACTCAAGTTTTGCAACTCGTACTAAGGGTACAGGTAACAATCTGTTTATTTATTTATCGAAAATATAAGACTGTTGTCGTAGAATCATTTTTGGCGCATGCATTAGAAATTTACTGAAATCAATTTAATTCAGATCAAAGAATAATTTGATATACATTTTAATGTTAGGTATAAAAAGTGAACGTCTTCATTGCAAAGGTACTGACTTTTATTTTTACAGATAAATGATCCACTTTTTGGCTGCGTTCGTATTGAGATATCAGAGCGATTCGTCTCACCTCTCAGATGCGGTTCGGATCTCGTAAAAATGAAACGGATCATTTATTTTCATTTCACGTACGAGTGAACGGTTCGCCGTAAGAATACGTATCATTCTTCACCCAAATTTCAAGACCCGGTACCCAAATTTTACGTGAAAACTTTTTTACATCGTTTACCAAAATAGTATGAAAACTTAAGCAGCGTTTCTAGTGAGAGGTTTACTTTTAATATTTTTTTGATATACGCTATAATTTAGTTAAAACGTACTGTTTTCTACTTGTTACAATGTACAATTTTGTATGGAAATAATTAAGAGTTTATTATTAGAGACCTACATACATACAAATGTGATTTGTAGGAGTCGTGAGTATGGAATAAGTTTTTGAAAGTGACTTTGTTCAATTATTAGGTAGACCTTAGTCATTTTGTAAAATAAATATTAGAAAAGTAAATTTCAACAATGTGTAGAGATATCATTGGAATAACATGTACAAACAGATGCTATTAACTAAATTATAGAGTTAATAAAAATATAATAATATGTACTGTGTTGAGGTTTTCACCGTTGAATTCTTTTTTGAAAAAAGAAAATGTTTTGGAAGTTCGTATTTTAATGTTTTAATATTTCTGATATCCCTATATATTGAGTCCTGAATAATAGAGATATTATGTGGCATCTTAGACACAGTTCCACTATGTTGGAGGGTTTTAGGCTGTATTGTAGTAGTAGTCAACGACGTTACCGTGTTGAAAGCACCGGTTCCCATAGATCACCGAAGTTAAGCAACATTGGGCGCGGACAGTATTTGGATGGGTAACCGCTCAGGTACACCGCGTGTCGTTGGCATCTTGGATCGGTCCGTATTCCGTAGTGACAACACTTCGGACTCGTACATGGAAGGTTGTGGATTCGGATCCCGGCGGAGCACAAAAATATACCATTTATATTTCGAATATGCTCTTCGATGGGTTGAAAAATTCATAAACCTTTACCAAAGACCGGTCACTGAAAGGTCCATCCAACCTTACAACAACTGGGTCTTGCTTGAGAATTGGCGCTTTCTACAGCGACGACCAAGCTCGCAGAGGGCTTTTGAGGTGTGATACACACAAAAACAGCGCTCACCAAATAAATCATCCTAATATTATTATTATTTTTAGCAGTATTAGGATGGTTTATTTGGTGAGCGGTGTTTTTGTGTGAACGACTCTTTTTAAGAGCCCTCTGCGAGCTTAGTCATTGCTGCAGAAAGCGCTAATTTTCGAGCAAGACACAGTATAAGGTCAGATGGACCTTTGGTGACCATTCTTTGGTAAATTTATATGAAGTTTTCAACCCAGTAAAGAGTATACATGAACGTATAGATGACATGTAGTTTTTTACTCCGCTGGAATTCGAGCCCAAGACATTCCGAAGCGTTAACCATTAGACTACGGACCAGTCAAGATGCGTCAGATGACTATAATGAATTAAGACAAAATCATGTACCGCCCTCACATATTGTTGTCATCTAATCTAAATCTAATCTAAGTTGCAAATATATGTAACATTGGGGGTTCACATTACATGCATTCTCACAAGCAGACTCGTACAAGTTCGCTTGCGCATACCGCACTGTGAACCTCCAATATAGAAACCAAGTCTCAAATGGACTTACACCCTGCAACTCTTGCCGACTTTCCCTGAAACAGGGAAATTGGCAAAGTGAACCATTTTATACAGCATGAGTGGTCAGCCGCATACCAACCTATAAGTCATGACAAACCAAAACTAAGTATCCGTCTTATATTTTGTAAGTGAAAAAAATAGTTTGCATTAGTGATAGTTCCAAAGTTAAAATTGCAATGTGTCCAGTTAATGGGAAACCAATGAGTTCAAATTGCTCGGGATAGAAAGATGTAGAAAAAATTGCTTGGTTCAATATATATTCAGCCAGTAAAAAGAAGCTCTGAAGGAGGAAAAACAATATTGTAAAAAATTACAGAATGTGTCTACACTGAGAAAATTAAATTTATTGAAAATAAATCTGCAAATCACTTCATGGCATAATATTTTAATGACATCAAATATTTACGGACATAACTATCAAATAATATAAAACCAAATATCATGAAAATATTATCCAATTCATTGGAGAAATTTAATAAGCGTGTGTTTTATTATTATCGAATGGAAAAGTAATAAATTGGACTGTATTTTTGCTAATTATAGTGGTAAGTAAAATATAAAGCAAAATTTGTAATAAAATAATTTCAATAAAAAAAGTTTCCTTATTGAATCTGTGTTGCGTAAAACAAAATGAATAAGAGTAATTAAAACTCGTGAAAAAATCTAATTAAGATTTTATTTATTGCACATTTTTAAGATATTTTTTTTACCACACATTTTTGCAATGATTGATAAAATTAAGTAAAAATCGAGATTGCATAACAATAAGCAACTGAAATATTTTTCAAGTCCGCTTTTAACAGTATTTTTTCAAAATAGATGTCAAATTATGAATTTTCAGAGTAGTAATACAAAAACCAACAAAAATTAAATACATATTTTTAATTATATTTATTTTCTGGCACCGGACACAATTATGTAAAATCGACTGTTTTATTGAATGAAATTGTGGTTTAATTTTTGTAAAATAAAACGAGAAAGGTGTCATAAAAAATGCATATTTTCTTAAAGACCGAATTATTTTATTACATCCGTTTTGTAAACTTTGTTCCGGCTATTTTTTAATTGTTTGTTTATTTAAAAAAAAAACAATGAACGATACAGTCTTCACAAAAAAAAAACAATTATATTCCTCTGCCACATCAGGAGGTCCTAGGGCTTAATCTTTCGAGAGGACTATGTATGACCTTAAATAGGATCCGCACCGAGCAAGGCCATTGCAACTTCTTGATCCACAGATGGGGATTAGCTCCATCTCCAGGGTGTGACTATGGGGGGAGAACCAGACTGTCCGGCACATAGTGGAGGAGTGCTCCATCAGAAGGCACCCTCTTGATCTGAAAGACTTCCATGAAGCCACGCCAAGAGCAGTGAAGTGGATGGAAGGCTTGGATCTTCGCCTCTGACGCGAACCTATGGCCAAGTTTTTTTTTGCCCTTGCCGGCCATACGTAAAATAAGGTAAGTAATACAACTAAATGTACATTTACACTTTCTTTGATATGAATATTCACGTTTTCAATATTGAACTGAATAAAAATTTAAAACCAGTTTGTCACAGTGGGATAAAAAAACTCATCTCGATATCTGGTTTTACTTTCTATCTATTTTCACAGTGACATCTGCAATTATAGACATCGATAATGAATTTTAATTATTCTCAATGAAAAGTAAAACGTGTCACGAAGAGAATAAACGTCTAGACATGTGTGTTAATTATAATTGATAATTTGTACATGAATATTTCATGAAAATTGAGTCGTCACAAAAAAAAACGAGTTGCAATATTAATATCATCTGTTTAAAGTCACATAGCTATCACATTTGTCATCATCAACTGAAGATTTTCATTCGTTTATTTGGATGCTTTCTTTAGAAAGCATGTGTTTTAGTGTCTCTAGAGAAAAGTTTAAATATGAAGACTTCATTCCTTACCTGAGGGCCTATTTTGATGAAGAAATGGATAGAAAAAAAAAACAATACATAGTTAACTTTATGTATGAGGTTTCAAAATTACGCTTTCTTAATTACGCTACTCTACTAAGCTCCAGATACAATGTAACTTTTTGTCGTGTTTTGCCAAAAGGTTTGCATGTGGCGAGTGAAACTTCCTTCTTTTACAGGAATAGATAAACCTTGTCGGTATTTGATTTTGGCATTTAAATAAGCACCAAAACGAAAAATTATTTCTGACACCCAAGGCGGGATTCGAACCCGAGCTCTCGGGGTGGAGTGCAAGCACTGTACTAACTAAGTTATCGACCCGACTGTAGTCCACATCCTTTATACTTTTTTGAAATCAAAAATGAATCACACTTCTGAAAATGCGATTGGCCAATTTTTATTTCACAATATTAGTAGTTTATATTAGATTTTGTGGAATTTCAATTAATTAAAACGCTTCGTTCACATTTCAAGAATTTCACACAAAAACATATTAATTAATTACGATTCAAAGAAATTGAGATATACTGCATGTACCTGTATTTCTGCATCAGCTAATTAGGAAAACATAAAATTAGTCAACATGTTGTATCTTAATATATACAATATTTTTTGTTGCGATTAAAAAAAATGCATGCTTTGGCAACCTCGGTTAGGAAAATTTTCAGACTTTAAAAAATAGTTCTTCAGAAAAGGTTTTGTTTGCATAAAACTTAGGATACTAAGGTACCTACAAATGGTTTTTAAGGGTAAAAGAAATATTTTTTTTTTGTTTAAGAAATCCTGTGCGGGAGACTCCCTAGATTCTAGAGACTCTAGGGGTCTATGATACTTGTTGTAGTGCCGCAGAGGTGTACGTGCTTGATCGTCGCTACAAAGCGCCAATACTCAAGCAAGACCCAGTTGCTGTAAGGCTGGATGGACCTTAAGTGGCCGGTCTTTGGTAAAGGTTTTATGATTTTTTTCAATCCAGCGAAGAGCATATTTGGAAATATAAATGGTATATTTTTTGTGCTCTGCCGGAATCCGAATTCACAACCTTCCATTTACGAGTCCGAAGTGTTACCACTGGACTACGGACCGGTCAAGAATGCCAACGACACGCGGTGTACCTAAGCGGTCACCCATCCAAGTAGCATCTACGCCCAATGTTGCTTAACTTTGGTGATCTGATGAGAACTGGTGCTTTCAACATGGTATCGTCGTTGACAATTTCTCAGGGAGTTGAAAAAAAACTGTCTTTGATTTATATGGGAATGTGTAACATCAATTAAAACACGAATGTTGTTACAAAATACCGTAATCGAGTTGAATTTATTCTCCACCTTACCGAAATGTGTGCACACAGACGCCGACCAGTTAATCTGTATTTTAATTGTAACGAACAAAGAATATTATCTTTTTTAAGGTGGTTTAACGGTAACCGAGAGTGGCGTGACTGTTTCACATTACCCCGACATGACGTTTCAACTCAACCATACCAAAAACGTACGGAAACTAAAACGCTGACTAGAGCCGCTGTTTTAAATTTCATATATCTTTGGTAAACGCTATATTTGAGTTTGAATGTAAAGAAGTATACTTGTTGCAAAGTACACCGTATGTGAAGTGGCTCTTAAATCATTAATCTGGTAAGTACTCACTGTGTGAACGATGCTTTACAAATATTATTAATGATTAGCACCTGTTTTTAATGGCAAGGTGATGGACATTTAATGGAAAAGTCGGAAGATTTGTGTTAATCTATTGGTAAGATATTTCAAAATGGTACACCTACACCTACAGGGAAATTTGTAAAATGTGCACCGCGGATAAAGCTTGAAGATGAAGCTTAGCAATAGAAAAACCACGCACGGTATTTATTTATTTAATCAAAGTATGTACAATTCACTTGTTTCTGTCAAATCACTAGGAAGCGTTTTTTTCCAACAAGAATTAAAGTTTTATAATTCGGCAATGGGGTCAACAAAATTAACATAAATCCACTCTAAATTGAGGAACATAAGGTGTTTGTGATTATTGGCCATAAATTATAACAAAAAATCTCTTATTTGTGGAAAAAATTGAAATGTAAAATTGGCCGTGAGTGCTAAACAGTTTTTCAAGATCTATTATTTCGGGAATTACATTGTACACGCAGCCTTTGTCCAAATTCGACAACTGAAATTGACATTTATGGATGGATGGGAGGTTTTTGAAAAGACAATAATTACGATAATTTTTTTAAAGAAACATTTTTGAAACATAACCTACAACTTTTTTTGAAAAATTTGGAACAAGAACAAAATTATTGGAAAGAAGAAGTAAAAAATAAATTAAAAAATCAAAATTGTATACCTACCTACCTACCTGTAATACCTACCTAACAACATGGCAGAAGACGTGAAATGGACAATTTACACTTTTATATGGACAATATTTTTTCTGTTTTAATTTTATGTTTTATAGCTGTATTTTTTTATTTGTATTTTTAAACTCACTTTAGTTCTTAACATTTTGTTTTGTAGCAATGGCCTCCGACGATAATTTTAAATCTGTACATTGTGGAAATGCCACCACTAATTTTCATAGAAAGAATGAATGGGTTTTCGGGACATGGAATGTAAGGAAGATGAATGATTGCAAGGAGAAAGAAATTATGAATGTAATGAAAGAGAAACGAATAAAAGTAATGGGTGTGACAGAAACAAAAATGAAAGGGAATGGTGAGAAAGTATTAGCGAATGGTGAATTGTATATTTGGTCAGGTGTGGAAGATGGGAATGAAAGGCAGGGTGTAGGTGTAATTGTGAGTGAGTGTGTGAAGGGATGCATAGCGGGTTACCAAAGAATTTCTCCCAGGATTTTGGTTGTTAAATTCAAAATTAACAGTTTGAAACTTTTCTTGGTGACCTGTTATGCTCCTGTTGATTCAGAGTGTATGGAGGTGAGAATGAGTTTTTGGAATGAGCTGAATGCGGTTGTGCATGAAAGGAAGAAGAATGAAAACATTGTAATTTTAGGTGATATGAATGGATGGATAGGTGCGCAGAGGGATGAATGTTTGAAAATTATTGGTCCTGGTGGGAGAGGTGTAGTCAATGATAATGGGCGACATCTGATTGCTTTGTGTGCGGAGCACAGTCTTTTTGCATCGAATACTTGGTTTCGGCATAAGGATGTGCATCTGTACACGAGGCAGATTGTGGGAAGTCGCACAATCATTGACTACATCTGTGTGGATGAAAGACTGAGAGGAGCCGTAAGAGATAGCCGTGTTTACCGCGGGCCTGAAATAGGCAGTGATCACTATCTCTTATGTGCTAAAATAATGCTTGGTGAAGTAAGAAAGAAGAAACGCAAGAAGCAAGTAAGAATGACTAGAATAAAAGTAGAAAGGCTGAATGAAGAAAATGTGAAAGAGAAGTATGTATCAGAGCTCCACAAAATTTTAAGTGTAAATGAACTTGAGAAGAATGTGTGTGGAAAAGATATTGAAAGCATGTGGAAAGATCTGAAGGAAGGAATGATTGAATGTGCTAAAAAAGTATGTGGGGTAACGAAAGGTGGAAAATTGAAAGGAGATGCCTGGTGGAATGATAGAGTGAAAGAAGCTGTGAAAGTTAAGAAAAAGTGTTACGAAAATTGGCTGAATGATAGAAATGATAGAAAGCTAGAAGACGAATATAAGATAGCTAAGAGAATGGAAAAGACTATAATTTATGAAAGCAAGATGAATGAACAAAGAAAGATTGATGAAAGGATTAACAAAAGTTTCACCGACAGTAAGAAGGAATTTTGGAGGTGGATCAATGCGGATAGAAATAAATCTTCTGCATTGACCACTCCGGGAGTCAAAAGTGCTGCCGGTGAGATGGTATGGGAGAATGAAGAAGTATGCAAGAGATGGAAGAACTATTTTCAAGAAATTTTTGGCCAGGGTGAAAGAAGAATTTATGAACAGACAGATGAAGAGAATGAATTGAAGATTTTGAAAGAAGAAATGAAAGTGTCTATTTCACGTCTGAAGAATGGGAAGTCTGCTGGGTTTGATGGTATAAATGGTGAAATGTTGAAAGCAGGAGGTGAATGTGTGATAGATTGGATGTTTGAATTATGTAAGCTTTGTGTGAATGCAGGAGTAGTACCGATGGATTGGAGGAAGGCAGTCATTGTTCCCATTTACAAAGGTAAAGGGGACAAAAAAGACTGTCAGAACTTCAGACCAATCAGTCTACTCAGTATACCAGGAAAAGTCTTCTGTAAGGTGATTATAAAAAATGTGATTCTGACTACTAGCAAAAGGGTTTCCGATATACAGTCCGGCTTTATGGCCGGTAAAGGCTGTGTTGATCAGATTTTCACTCTACGACAACTTGTTGAAAAACAATTGTCGGTGAGGGGGAAACTATTTACGGCCTTTGTGGATCTGGAAAAGGCTTTTGACTCAGTGGACAGAGGTATGTTGTGGGATGTTTTGAAAGCATACGGAGTGAATGGAGCTCTACTCAATGCGGTGCATGCGAACTATGAGAATAGTATGGCCTGCATTCGTATCGATGGTGAGTATAGTGAATGGTTTGAAGTTTTTAAGGGTGTAAGGCAAGGATGTGTGATGAGCCCATGGCTATTTAACATAGTCATGGACAAGTGTGTTCGAGATGCTAGACTTGATGATTGTGGATTAATGATAGGAGAGAGCAAAGTAAGCGTTCTACTGTATGCGGATGATGCAGTCCTTGTATCTGATTCAGCAGTGGAATTGCAAATGATGCTCTCTAGATTGAACGAAGCTTTGAAAGGTAATAATTTGAAGTTGAATGCAAGAAAGACGAAAGTTTTGATTTTTGAAAGAGATGATGAAAATATGAATTATGAATTTAAAATTAATGGAATGAATGTTGATGTTGTAAATGAGTTTGTATATTTGGGAAGTAAGTTTGAAAAAGATGGAAGAATGGCCGGTGAATTTGAAAGAAGAATAATGAAAGGCAGGTGTGTACTGGGTGCGACCGCTTGCATCGCCAGGAACCAAAATCTCTCAAAAAATGTTAGATTGGCGGTGCACGGTGGTATACTAGTGCCAACCTTGATGTATGGAAGTGAAGCCTGGACGGTGAGTGAAAGGGAAATTAGTAAAGTCCATACAGTAGAAATGGACTATCTAAGAAGTATGATTGGGAAAAAACGAAGTGACAGGGTGAGGAATGATTTTGTAAGAGAAGAATGTGGTGTAAGGGAAAGTGTGAAAGTGAAGATTAAAAGAAGTATGTTAAGATGGTTCGGGCATTTGGAGAGAATGAGTGATGAAAGATTGACGAAGAAAGTATATGTTGCTAGAATAGATGGATGTCGTGGTAGAGGAAGACCGAGAAAAGTATAGAAGGATCAAATCTCTGAAATAGCGAATGAATGGGATATCCAGAGTCATAATAAAAGGAGGACTTGTATGAAAAAGGTTATGACTCTGGATGAAATGAAAGAAGTATGCAAGGACAGGAAGAAGTGGCGGCTAATCTGCAATGTTGATTTCTAATGTTGGTGTATTCATTTGCTACATTTTTTGCATAGGAAATTTTTGACTTTTTTTGTATAGATTTCTTTGTAAAGTTTTGTTCTTTTTTATATTTAAATGTAATTTATTATTCATATTCCTTGACTTATAGGTTGGTATGAGGCTGACCACCCATACTGTAAAAAATGGTTCACTTTGCCAATGTCACCCCTGTTTCAGGGAAGGTCGGCAAAGTTGTGGGGCTTATGTTCATTTGAGGTTTGGATTTTATTTGTAAGTACACAATCAGCATTTGTAAGCGCGAACTACACTTGTTGGTTTGTGGGCATACATCTGAGAGCTTTAAATGAATATATCCTTGCAACTTAGATTATAGATTATAGATTATAGTACCATTGGAAAAAACTTATTTTGGTATTTTCAACAACAAAAATATAGAATAAATTACTGTAAAAATGTATGTATTTTTTTTTATGTAAAGGTAACATTTGTGTCTTCAAAGCTAAAAAATTACAAATTGCGGTGCATTTTCATAAAAATATTATCATAGTGTAGGTACCTAAGTTGTGATTTCATTTTTGTGGTAAAATAAGTTATTGAGGGTAAAAATATATTAAGTACCTCAAAATGTCAAATAAATTTTTGAAACATTTTGTATTTGCTTTGGTTAGCGGCTAAGATTCTTCAATATTTTTATCTCGCAATATTCTAGGTAAGATTGCAAGTATATATAACAAGAAACATAGGTATGCAGCGATGTAAATAAATATTGTAATAATTGTTTAATTAAAATGCCTTTCAATTAATATTCAGATTCGAATCATTAAGCCAATAAAATATAGGACTTTCATTCTTTGTGTGAATAGACACAAAGTAATTTTACTATCGGTTATATTTATAAACTTCATTGAATATATTTTTATTACGAAAACAACGTACGAAAAAGTTATCACCACTTTTACGAAGACAATGCTTATAATGTCACGGCACGCCCAAGAAATAAACAATGTTTATTAGATAAAGACGAGTGGTAAAAACACAAACCTTGGCTGTAGTGTTCTGCATCTGAAGAAAGGTAGCTATCCCAGCTCGCACTCTGTTCTTGACGCCTCTGATTGTGCCCTTCGCACTGCGGATGGCAGCTGGGGCATCCTTATTCTTGTAATCCTTGTAACCTGCAAAGTACTCCATGGACTCTTCATCGAAAAACTCACTATCACTTCCGTTGCACACTCCGTTAACATTAACACCTTTCTTCTGACCCTTCTTATCATTGTCACAGACTTCTTCGTCAAACACATTCTCATTCAAATGGAAATCATAATATTTATCTGTATCGTACAGGAAGTTTCCGCTGTACAGCTTTTCTTGTTTTTGTTTTTCCTGCTCTAGTTTCCTGTCGACGTAAGTGCTTTCGTTGACGATCGGCATGCTCTTTGGATATGCAGGAATTGTATCAATAATGACAGGTTGCGTGTTTACATTCATTGACTTGCTCTTTCTGCTATCACTGTTGACTCGAGATACCAGCGTGAATGACGTCAATTTTTCTTCGATTTGTTGGACCGCTGGTTCTTTCTTCATTGAAATCAGTACCGGTTTTTTGTCCGGCTCAACCCATGTTGTTTTTGTTGATTCTTGTACAATAGTTGGCACGGTGCTGAGTTTGGCGGATCTGTCTCTTATATCTTGAAGCAGTCCTTGAGGCAAAAACCCTCCAGTGGATTTTGGTGTGTTTAAGAATGTAGGCATTGCTGGGGCTGATGGTATTTGAGTTGGGATGATGGTTTCTGTAGTTGACTTCCTTTTTTCTGAACTTATGATGGATGCTTTCAAGATTTCGGATTTAAAAGTTGCTCCACCAGAGTCTTCGTGTATACTGGCGGTGCTTAGCTCGCTGCTGTTTAAGGAGTCGCAGGAGATATTGCTCTCGCTGTCTTCTGAGTCCACCTCCGCGCCGCTGCTTGCAACGCTCGAGGCCCTGTTGTGGGAAGTTGCTCCTATAACAGTGACACTCACGCGCTTATGGCTCGAGCCATTGGACTTAGAATTTTTCTTTTTGGGCAGCGGGGGCGGAGAGCCGTCTAGGTCACTGCAAGTGCCAGAATCAAGAGTGTCACTCGGAGAGCATTGTCCGCTTGACATCAAATTAGTCTGCGAACAAGGGAAAGGATTACAGAAAAAATAAGGATTACCCATATCTCCGTTCGTTGCGACTCCATTTGTAATCAATTCTTGTTTCTGAACCATCTCTCGTTTGATGTCGAGGGCAATTTTACTGTTTATCTCCCCGATGTTTATGTCACCAATGTTTATTTTAGTTGTACCATTTATTTTTGTTTTGTTTTCAGGATAATTATTGTCACTTTTTTCACCGCTTTCACAAATGTTCACAATAAACTTTCCGATAGTGTTGATTGCGTTTGTTTGATTCAATGACACTTTAGAGCTAGATTTGTACGTTTTGTTTTCATTGATGCTGCTTGGCTGTGTTGTCGGGCTTATTGTCGCGTGCGCTGTGGTATATCCGTTTGTTTGTGTCGCATTAGCTACTGGGTTAATTCTGATGGTCACAACGTGCCCGTTTCGCGGTGCCGGCTGCACTGGAGGAGACTTCGGCTGCGACTCGGAGCCAGCTAAGAATACCGTTGACGGCTGGCGAGATCCGCACCCCGTACCGTTCTGAGCGTATGAAGATGATGCCAATGCACTCGGCGGCTTAGAACCAGTTATACTAGCAACAGAAGGAGCGCTAGAATGGGAGACGCCGCCAGGGCTGCCACTGCCGACAGAGTAGTATTCACTATCGGACTCTGATCTCTCGGAGCCGGGCGGGGTGCGGGCTTTGGTTTTGGGCGGGAGGGGAGGCGGAAGCTTTACGATGTACGAGTGCATCGTAACACTCTCCATTATGCTTTTATTACACCTTATCAAATGTTTCACAAATTTGATGCAATCTCAGCGGGTTTGATAATTCATAATCAGGTCTCTAATGAACAACGCTCTGAAAAGCAAATGTTTCCTCATTCACGCCAACATTCTTCAACGCGATTTCAGCTAAATTTTGGCCACTGTATTTCAAACCAAAGAACACCTCTCCCTTTCTTTTAATTTGCTGCAATTATTAGTCCTTTTTTTATTTATTTTTTATGACAAACTTCTCTTACACTTTTCAAGACTTCTTCTAGGCATGCAAGTTCTTGTCTTACTTCTAACTTTTGTAAAACAGTGATCGACTGATTTGACTATGTTGCCAGCCCTGTATGCGCACAGAAGTCGCTTCATTAGTCACCTGTCAGAGTTGGCTACATATGGTGTGAACTGTTTACCAAGTAGTACTCGCTTCTCCGGCTCTGTAACACTTAGCCTTGCCTCGAAGAAATTTTTATTGTATTTTTATCTCTCTCTCTCTGCATTTACCATCTAACACGAGCTATCATTGTTTTCACTTTATTTTCATTTACACGATAAATTATTTCGGCCGAGAGTTTTGCTTTTGTCCAACGCTCACAAAAGTCCCACAGTAATCTCATGAGAGCTGATTTTTTATTTTCTCTTGATTATAATGCTGCACCATTATGTCGGTTTATTAATCCGAGAAAAAGCGGCGATTTCTTCTTAATCTGAAAATAGAAAAATAAACAATTTATTAGACATTGCAAAAATTATTAAATGTTTTTTTTTAAATTTATTTCACTTGGCGCTCTAATTTCTAACCCTATGACTTGACGTTTTTTGAACACGTTGAAAAATAACAAGTCAAGAATTTAACGAATAATTAGTAAATTTATAATGTAAGTAACTGAAAGATATTTGCTATAAGCATCTTGTAGATACACAAAGAACAAAACACGATTAATTTTATATGTCGCATTTTTGAGTTCAGCAATGCAGGGGTAACATATTAAAAATTGTTTACTGGTACTTATTGCAATGCTGGTTTAGGTCTCTTTCATATTACTGTAATTTTTGGCGGCCAAACACCCAGTTTTTCTGGCGGGTCCACAAATTTCCTTGTAAAATGAAAAACTTTTATTTTTCGGAATAAAATGAGGTCTGCCCGTGAAATGGCATTGACAAAATTATGTCCTCATCCAGCCGAGGTGCTAGGGAAACGGTAAACAAGTATTTATTATTGACTGCTAAGAACAGCCGTCCCATACAAGACTGGCGTTTGCTCTCCGAGAGAAATAAAATCCGGGTTTGAAAGAGCGCAAGAATATTCACCCTCGTGCATTTGAAAATAATTAAGTATTTTTTCTAGTTATTTCGTTGAAAAAAACATTTACTTTTTGATCAGTAATCTTGTGACCTAACCAGTAGCCTGCGAACAGGTATTGTTGTAGAACATCTTTTTCACTTCCTTATATTTTTAGTAAAAAATATCGTATGAAATGTTAATCCATCGCGTTTATTCTGCATAATGCAAACAATTATTCTACCATCTCCGTTGTTTTTCTGCCGTATGGAGATGACTAACAAATGTAAAAACAAATATGTTTCCGTCTATTATGGCATCACTATTAGAATAGTATCGATTCATTATTTCCCACACTTTTTTTTCAATTACTTTGCTAGTGTTTCCCATAATTTTAATAGATCTCGATATAGGAAATGATTATCAGCATACATTGCCTTTTAATGTTATTATAAATATTATTGTCATAATATTTTTGAAAAAAAAAATGGTCATAATATGTTTTTCTTTTTTTGCAGAGGCATTAGCAAGGTAGGTATAAATATTGTATAATTTTTTAAAAATAGTTTTATAATTTATTAATTAATAATTACATATCCACGAAACTAATTTGATTTTTTCATTTACTAAGTTTTTTTTTTAATGTTGCCCAGAAACCCGTCATGATATTTCATTTTTTTTTATTCTTTGCTTAAAAGTTTTTCTTACAAATCACCTGCATTAGTGAACTTCTTCAAGGAATTAAATTAAATTAAATACTTCACCCACTTTTACTTTGGCACTGTGCAATTTTGCAATTTTTATGTGAAATCATTTCGGCAAGACACATTTTTCAATCATAATCAATTTTCATACTCGTAAGCCAGAAACCAATTCAATTTGATACATTATGTTTGAAAAATAAATTAACCGCCATTAAATTCAATTTCCAAAATTAAAAATATTTTTTGAATTACAATTTTTTTTTCCTCTTTCTTAGTCTATATTTATAATGAAGAAAAATATGTTTTTTAAGATGTTATAAATCTTAATTGTTTCATCTAAAAATGGGTAACTAAATGTGTATTGGCTTATAAAAAGTCTCTTTTGAAATTTTACACTCTAAGTAGTTGTCTTTTTGAAAAATACTGTAAATATTTTTTGGTAATTATTTTCGTATCTTTACACATTTTTACATGAATCTAATAAATAGTACGATGATTTATAAAATTAGAGCACTTTATGTGAGAATCACAACTGAAAAGCCCACTGCAAGCTTGCTCGTCTCTAAGGAATGCGCCAAACAAGACCCAGTTGCTGCATGGCTCTTTGGTGCCCGGTCTTTGGTAAACGCAGATAAAAAATGTTTGTACTCAGTATAATTTGAAAGTGAGATGATAATTTGGTCCATGATTCGCTATAATTACCTTCTGATAACAAGTCTGTAGCGTTAACCCCTTAGACCACGGAGCTGTCTTTATTAATATAGGTAGGTACTTATTGCATTATGTTCTAAGAATATTTGCAAAATACGTGAATAAACGGTACGTACCTACTATGAGCTAATGATGATTATTTGAATTGCTTGAAGATATTAAAACAATAAGTAAACCGATTGTCTGAGCATTTAACCTTTTTATGCTGCAATTTGATTTAAGTGAAACAACTGTAGAGAAAATTGCATTACATTGACAAAAAAAACTGCCATAATGCAATTTTAATGTGACGAGAGCTGAAGAAACAGATCGAGTAGATACTTGAAGCCTTTCATCAAAAAAGTATGGACTCTTAAACGCCTACTCGAGGCGCTGCTTTAGTTTCCATATATTTTCTTCCATACATATGTAGGTACACTGAAACGTCTACTATAGGCGCTGCATCAAATTCCATACATTTTTTGGTGATGGCTACGATTGTTTTTAAAAGCAAAATTTTATATAAAGAGTATATAACAATATATTTGTACACTAAATAGAGATGATTGTGAATAAATAAATAAGTTAAATTTTCATATCTTAAACGAGATTGAAGAGAAAACTTTTGCATTCGTAACTTAATTGTAACTTAAATCAAAAGTGCATTAAATTTATATCAATGTTGCCTACAATTCAATTAAGTTGAATACATATTTTAGGTAACTTTATTTGCTTTTCGCTTCCATCTGTCTTTTATAATAAACGAATGAAAATGTAAATTTCAGTATTAAATGAAGTCGTAAAAGTGTATTTATCGTGACATTAGAAAGCAACATTGAGTTATGGAATATGTTTGCTTAATACAAAATGACCTCTATGTTCTGTTGCTTAGAGATGATTTTATCTAAGTTTTGCTTAATAAACAAATTCACGTTTATCAATGATTATTCTTAAAAATACATTATCTGCAAAATAATCATGGAAATTCAATGTTTGCAAATCGTAAATTGATTTTAATATAATGAAGTGATTTCTAAAATATGTATCGATTTTATTGCATCCTCTTATTGACTACCATAACACGTTTTTTTATGATTGAATAAATTAATGTTTCATTAATATATGGCACCAAGTACTAGAATATTAAGTTTTTATTACTTCCAAATGCCAAGTCAAATAATTTCAACAAAGAGCCTTGAATTTTTTTTCACATGTTAAAAACTGCAAGCTATATATGAGATGTTACAAAAGGAAATAATACCACGCATCGTAAACGTCAATTTGAAGGAACAGAAATATGAAGCGTCAAAAAAAATACTTTGACGATTTTTGTACAAAAATTTGAACAATATTTCTAGCCTTCCCATGTGCGTTTTCTACGTTATTTCAGTTTTACTACAATGGTAGGTACTTTATGCCTTTTTCTGATTAACAAATTCATATTATTATTTATATTATTACTTATAGGTTGGTATGAGGCTGACCACCCATAATGTAAAATATGGTTCACTTTGCCAATGTCACCCCTGTTTTAGAGAAGGTCGGCAAGAGTTGCAGGGCTTATGTTCATTTGAGATAGGGTTTTTATAATATTGTAGGTCTACATGCAGCATGTGTGAGCGCGAAATTATGCGTGTCTGCTTGTGGGGATGCATTTAATATGCACCTCAAATGATACATATCTTTGCAACTTAGATTTAGATAACAAACTTACAAAAAAAAAAAAAAAAACATTTTGATAAATAAAATCACGTATCGAGTTAGGATCCAAAAAAATTGTGAGTGTAGCGTTTAAAAACCAAAAACATTTCATCGGAATGAGAATATCATCGCAATCTTGTAGAGAATGAAAACGTCTGTTAAAAAAAGGTACAAAAATAATTATCATGGTATTTTCTTTGTATACTTGTGTTTATTTAGCGAAAGTTTCCAATTATTTGGTCAGCTTTTTGGACCACAGATACTGAATTTTTGAGTGCCCATTTAGTTTATAAAGTACACAGCAAAAAAAAATGGACAAAAAGTGAAACATTGAGACGCGAAAGTCTTCGTAATGTGTAATTATTTGCTTTTTTAATGGAAATTGCTCTTGACCATGAAAACAAATAAAAAATAACAAAATGGCAGCTCTTTTAAAATGGCGTGGGAACCATTTGTTTACAGATGATCGAATCTAAATTAGGTACTATTAACACAATTTATTTTAGATAATGTACCATTAATCACTTAAGACTGATTATATTTTAAAAACTATTTAAGTGTTTAAATGAATTAAGATAATTTGAAAACAATAATATTTTATATTTTATATTGTTTGTGTATTAACACTGTGAAAATTCATATTGTTTAATTTTGTAACTTTTGGATGAATTCAAACAAAACACTGTATAAATATAAATTTTATAGTGAAAATAAACAGTGTTTTGTTTGAATTCATCCAAAAATTATAAAATAAACAATATTTTACATTTTTAAAATAATAAAAATTAGCTTTAAATTTGTTAACAGATTTCGGATATTTGACGAACCATTGTAGGAGAGCTTACAGTATTCTCGAAGTTTTATTGGTGTCGTAGCCAATGTCTTGAAGAGGCACACTTCAATGCAAAGATTCTGGATGAACTGATTCTCCCATATCACATTGGTTTTAATTCAACTACCTGCAAGTGGTTCTTATTATAAAGATTACAACAATTACAATATAGTTTATGTACTTTTTTATCTCTATAGATGATGTGAGGTTAAAAAAAAACAATAAATTCACAAGTGCAAGCTGTGATTGCAACTGTGAATTTATTGCATTTTATTTAGTTTAAAGGTGAAGTAAGTATTCAAAATATTGGAAATCTTATTGAAATTAAAAATTTCACTAAGACTGGTACGTAGTCTAGTGGCGACGCTTCGTTCTTCGTAAAGGTCGTGGGCTCGAATCCCGGCGGAGCACAGAAAAATATCCCATTTATATTTTAAATATGCTCTTCGCTTGGTTGAACAATTCATAAACATTTACTAGATTTAATGCAGCAACGACCAAGCTCGTAAACAGTCCAATCGATAGCTCAGCTGTACCCTTAGTACGAGTTGCAAAACTTGAGTAAAGTAAAGTTTACGGAAAGTATTAAATAGTGATTTCCCCCAAAATCTGCCGTTTTTGTTTCCTACACTTTATGGTCTTAGCAAAAGAGTTGCAGTGATGAAGAAAATCAAGTTCAAACAAACAAAATCGGCAGATTTTGGGGAAAACCACTCTTTAATACTTTCCGTAAACTTTACTTTACACAGGTTTTGCAACTCGTACTCAGGGTACAGATTGTGAAACTAAGTAGGTAAATTTAAAAAATAAAGGCTCTGCATTGTAAGCATTGTCACGTTTTAGTACTTAACAATATTTAGATATTTCTCGCATAACTAAGACGATCCTTGACCTACAATAGGAAGAAGATACTGTGTATGTGATATTCACAGTCGTCCCCTTCACTGTGGGTTACAAGGACACATTGATATTTTACTTTGTGCGTGTATACTGACACCATTATTCATAAACATTAAATCTATAGATGATTAAAGATTAACTTTTATTAGAAATCAAAATTTAGAATATCAACCACGGAGTGAATGTCTTTGAATAGCAACGAAATAGGATACACATAAATTATGTTAAAATCGTGATGATAGCACTTGTAAATTATTAGTTATTCAGAAAAAAAGTGTTGATTTGAAATCGTGATTATACATTTTTTTGCTCGATAACAAAATAAAGTAATTACTTAAAGACGTGGTTTTGTTATAATTAACAATAATAAGGAAGAGCGATTTTTTTCAATACTTATCTTGACGTACAAATTATTTCAATACATGATTTATCAATTGAATAATCTAAGTTGTATTTTCTGTTTGTTACTTGACTTACAGTTGGTCTGACGCTGAACACCCACACTATAATAACATTTACTTTGCCAATGTCGCCCTGTTTCAGGAAACGTCGGCAAGAGTTGCAGGGCTCATGTTCATTTGAGATTGGGTTTTCGTGTTGTAAATCCTTATACAGCATGCGTAAGCGCGAACTTATACGTGTCTGCTTGTGAGATTGCATCTTATAGGAATCTTAAATGTATTTCTTATATCTTTGCAACTTAGATTATAGAATATGGATTTATCAACTTATTAATAGTCTTTTGTAAAATTATTACATATTTGTATTGTTTTGTGTGTTTGACATGTAATGTTTTTTTTTAAAGAAATATAAAGAAAAAACAGTTTTTTCTTCATTACTGCTTGTTTCCACATTCTTTTTATGTTAAAAAATCACAAACTTCTTCGCTCCTCAGAACTTCGTCGTGTTAGTATAGGTACATAGTTTGTAAAAAAACAAATTATTAAAGATGTCATATTTTTTGTCACGAAGTAGGTATCATAGCACTCTAAAATAAAGTATGGTAAAATTGAAAAAAAAAAACCGTCAAAACGAGCGGAAACATATTATGTCAATAGTATACAAAAACGAATACAAAAATATGGTAGAGTATATTTAGAGGGCTCTTGATGTGTGATACACACAAAAACAGTGCTCACCAAATAAATCATCCTAATATTATATTGTTATTATTTTATAAAAATATTGCTGGACGATTTTTAAAATAACGCAGAAGCACTTTCCCTTGCACAAATAAGTCAGTGTGAGGCAAACCACCTAAAACGCAACTAAGCTACACATCTACTCCAATTTCTTGCCGAAGGGGTTCGTAGGGGTTTGTAAAAATCTGTTAACTAGAAAATGAATCTCAATGGGTTAGCCTGACCTGTCTAACGCTTCGGCCTCGTAAATGGAAGTTCGTGAGTTCGTATTTATATTTTCAAACATGCTCTTCGCTAGATTGAAAAATTCATATAACTTTACCAAAGACCGGTCACGAAAGTTCCATTCAGCCTTACAGCAACTGAATCTTGCTTAAGTATTGGTAGCAACGACTAAGCTCGTAAAAATTCCGGCCGATAACTAAGTTGGTAGTATGCTTGCATTCCATGTCGAGAGCAAGGGTTCGATCCCCACCAAAGGTGTCAGAAATGATTACCCGTTTCGGTGTCCATTTTAAACCCAAAAATAAATACCGGCAAGGTGTAATCAGCCTTCACAAGAAATGAGAACCAGCCCCACCGGGAGCTGGGACACCCCCATTTCAGCTGAAAGTGGTTGGTGTGAGGCCGATCCCCTTATCCGTAAAAATAAATAGTTCTCGATTCGCCACATGCGACCCCTTCGGGGATAACACAGGCAACAAGCTAGAATATATGTGTAGCTTAGTTGCGTTTTTTGCGACGTATATGATGTGGTCCGGTCAATAAAAGTCAGAAGACTGCATTTCCTGAGTTACATTCAGTACATGGACCATCGTAAACTAGAAAACATCATGGCAACGGACCCAAAGGTCAGCAAATTATTAAGGTGTCTAAACAGAGTTTTGGCCGACTGCCGTGCGGTAGGAGTGTGAGACTGAAGGGGGAAGACGCTGGAAAGGCAGCGGTGGCTGCGGTTGATCAAGGAGACCTCGTGCCACCCCGGGTTATCGTGCCATAAATAATGATAGAATGATGACGTTTGTGATGGTCATTGATAACTTTTGATTTTACAATTAATAAATAAAAAAATCATTGTAGCTACTTGTAGCATCATTTTGACTAAAATAATGTACAATTGCTTAAAACTTTGAGCGTTGCTCAATAGATGGCTTTTTAAAATCAAAGATGGTGAAAGTAAGTAGCGTTGGAAAGATGTGATAAAATTATTTAGATGGCTGTAAAAAATTGTAGAGGTAAGACAAGAAAGGAGTGAAAGACCAAGAAAATGAAAATGAAAGTTTTTCTCGTATAAGTTATCATGCAGGGTAAGATTGAGGGGAGAAGATCTCAGGGACGCCAAATCACATCGTCGCTATAAAACCAGTGACAATGGTTCAGCAAAAGCACGAAGTCCCTGTTTCGAGCTGGAGCATCCAAGTTGATTGAACAAGCCATGATGATTGCTGATCTTCGATAGAAGTGGCACCAAAAGAAAAAGAAGAAGAACTTTGAACGTGACCAATAAGTGATGAAAAGCGGTGGAGAGGTAAAGATTGAAGCAACCCTTTAACTGATCGAGACCCAAACTGCGTTGTAGCACCAATGATGATGATGACGATGAAATAAGTATACGAGGATAGAGTTACAACAAGATGACCCTGCAGAGCCTCTGACGACAAAAAGTGGAACTTATAATCATCGAAGTTACCGAAATGAAAGTAAGCACCTACTCATTTTATAGTTTTGTGCGAAGAGACCTAATTTAATAGGCATTTAGCGTCAATCCGTTGGAATAATTTAGAAAGCCCCTGTGAATGGCATTCTTTGAATTCAATAAACATAATTTCTAAATGAAATGAACTAATACAATAAACTCTATTGATTGATGGTATCAATTATTATCTATACAAAAATAATTGTGAAAGAGAAAATCGTGTAATTCAAACGAGTAGTTATTAACAAAAAATATATTAGTAAATAAATTATTATATGGAAATTGTGTAACTTTTTTGTTTAGAATTTGTACAAAACGTCATGATTATAAAGTTCAGTTGACGTGCCTTGAATCCACATTTCATTACGGGTGGCCAATTCTTCGCATATGTGTCTTCACTTTGTTTGGCCCTTGTACATATTTTTCATCTCGTCGATATTCATCCCTCTCTAATAAATGCAGATTGCAGCCAATTTGGCTTATTTAATCAATATATTCTTTCCTCGGTCTAAGTTGGACATTTCCTTTGTACACTCTTTTTGTCAGTCGTTCAAAGTCCATTATTTTTAGATGCCCGAATTATGTCATTGAAGTTCTTTCACTCTCTTATTCCCGTTTATACCGCACTCATTCCTAACTCAGAAGTGACGTATCCTATCATTCAGAGTCTTATCAATCATCAGTGACTTTTTTATTAACTGACCATTGTAAAAGTATTTATTTCTTCAGTCACCTTTTCAACGTACGAGTATGTACAAATTTGTTAACATTTACCAAAATATAGTATTTCTCTATCGCATACATACAATCTGTGTAGGTAGAAATTAATTTAGTATTAAGATTAATTATAAGTAATCAATATTAAAAAAAAAAAAAAAACTTCCTGTTATTTAAACAATGAGAAATAGCTATTCGTAGAGGTATTGTTCATTGAAAAAAAAATCATTAAAAGTATTAACTTCCAATAAGGAGCTACAAATATGCATATTTAATTATAAACAATTAAATGTTACGCATAATTGTTGTTATGCAACTCTCATTATGCAATTTTAAAATATTATTGTATGAACATATCAAATTTAAATACACGTTAACCCTACTATGTTCAAGAAGTTTGCACAGTTTTGGCACCTGAAAAGGAATGGCGAAAGAGTTACAGAAACGGTTGAATTTTTTCTACAATATTCATACAAGTATACATTAAAAACTTTTTGTAGGTTTATTAATAGGTTTCATGGAAGCTCAAAATCCAATTGGCATAAGAAAACGGTTTAAAAATACGTAGAAAATCTCTAAGAGCATTTATTTATAAGGCAATTTCTTGAATGTAATTAATTTATAGATTAAGTAGTGGCAACATCTAATACCATGTTTTGTTTGTTTAGCCAAAAAACAACGTTTTATTTACATTTTTCTTGGAAGGGCTTGAAAGTCATGATTGAACTGTATTTTCACACTAAAACTAACTTTTTAAGTTTAAGTTTTTAATGTTTACAGTCCCCAAAAATGCGTTCTTACATCCTAAAAAAAAAAAAATTTCGTTTCCTTATATTCAATCTTATAAGTTAAAAAAAAAACTTTTGAAGGCTTGAATTGTCATTTTTAATACGTTGGTATGATAAAAGCTTGAACATCGTAGATTTAATCTACTCGTATGCTTTGGTTACATGGATGTTCACGGTCAAGTCTCTTGCGGTATTTATTACACGATTCACTGGCGAATAGCGCTAGCCTGAGGACTATCCAGCTAGTTAATTATTCAGGAAGACTCAGCTAGTATGAAATCATAGAAAGATTAAGTACGAATGTTAATGAATGATTAAAATAGCATGGTCTAATGAATATGCATGCATTATTTGTGGAACGCGATGGATAATACGGAGAAAGACTGTATGAATTTTAAGAAATGCAAAGAAGTATATTAGGACTGAAGACAATGGTGGTTGATCTGCAATAATAGTGGCTAAAGGTGAAGGTTTTCTATTTATAATTAAAATCTATTTTGATGCTTTGACTATTTCATTGACTGTTTATTTCAACCCAACGAAGATTTCTTTTAAAATGGTTTTCAATATGAGGCCGACGTATATTGTAAAAAAATGGTTTACTTTGCCAATGCCATCCATGTTTCAGGGAAGGTTAGCAACAGTTACAGGACTAATGTTTATTTGAGATTGGGTTTTTAAGTCCACATGCGGCATGTGTAAGTGTGAACTTATAGATATCTGCTCATGGGAATGCATTTAATATGAATCTTAAGTGTAACATATCTGTGTAATCTAGATTATAGAAGTTCGCTGTGAATCAAACCATCTATTTAATATTTATCTACCTTTTTGATTCCGTAGCGTTAACCTCTAAACGACACCTGGTCAACTTCCATTTGCTTACTTTATAATTTTGATTACTTACATTTTTGAAGAAAAAAATGTTTACATGTACCTACATACAAAGCATTAAAATAATAGCCCTTTTTTATTAGAGAAAGTAACCAAAACTGAATACGAGTAATTATTATTGCTAGACCTAAAACTTTGATTCAGATTCTTCTAAAAACTAAACCGTTGCTAATCACAAGACTATTAAGAAAATGAGGAAGAGAACAAAGCAAATATTACAGTCATTAGTACACATATCAGTTTAATTACTGGGTACGCCAAATTACTGATCAATTATCTACGTTAAAACAAAAAAATCTAGAAACTTAAAACGGTCACTAGTGGCACTCTTTTAGTTCCTTTGCATTTTTTGGTAAACGCTATTATTGAGTTAAAACGGATTGTTTATTATTTGAGGTATTTGTATTATTTTATTACTGAGGTTCTGATTAACTTACGTGGGTTCTTTTCTTCCACAAAATTATTTACACTCCAGAATAAAATAAAACAATGAAAACTTAATCGCTCACTAGGAGTGCTGTTGTATCTTACACACATTATTCAATTAATGTTTCTTACTTCGCGGGGCAGGTTCGCGATCAGATTATTCAAATTCCTCAAAACGGTATGAGGCATTTACATAACAAAAATATTAACGGCACCTTGGGCAGCCTTGTTTATGGCTGGTTATCTGATGGTCCACGGTGCGTGAAGGAGACCGAGACACTGAGGATCAGAGAATCTGATACTGTGGAGCTAAATGTATTGCACACTTAGAGACAAAACGATCTTTGATATATTTTTTATTTATCAATATTGCCTTTTAGAAGGATAGCTGGTGACGTGCACAGCATTTCAAGCATGGATTCTTTAACTTATAGGTTGGAATGAGGCTGATAACCCATACTGTAAAAAATGGTTCACTTTGCCAATGTCACCCCTGTTTCAGGGAATGTCGGCAAGAGTTGCAGGGCTTATGTTAATTTGAGGTTTGGCTTTTATTTGTAAGTACACAATCAGCATTTGTAAGCGCGAACTACACGTGTTTGTTTGTGGGCATACATCTGAGAGCTTTGAATGAGTATATACTTGCAACTTAGATTATAGAACCAACGAAAAGTTTTTTTTCAAGAGAATAAAAAAAATGTGGAATCGAAAATATTGTTTCATTGATTGTAGAGGCATTCACTTTGTAATCTTTCATCTTAAAATATACATGATAAAAACAATTTTGTTTATAATACGGCGAATAGGTATATTAAGTTCCACGACCGGTTATTTAGCCAACTGAAGATGCAAACGGATTGTTTAGATACCTGGTCGTGGAACTTAATATACCTACTCGTCATAATCAGAAACAAAGTCTAAGTACAAGCCCTGAAGAAGTCAGTCATATGTTACTGACGAAACGTAGCAGCCTTCGAAAAAGAATAAAGCAGCATACAAAAGAATTATTGGACCATGGTCTACAAGCCCGGAAAGATGGATTCTACATCTTTATCATCGTCATCATCTGAAGCCGGCCATGAGAGCCTAAAAACACTTAAAGAAACAAAGTTGTTTGTATTTTGTATCTCGAAAATATTGCTTTATGACCTAAGAATATGGATTTGACTTTTTATTCCAAAAAAATATTGCGATAAAGGTCTACGATTTTTTCGCAGAAAACTGCAGAGCTCTCGTCTTACGGTGTCTGCCGCGGGTGATATATGGTGCTATTGCGGTAGGGTGAACATCTTCTGGCGCTACAGACCTAATTTTTATGGAGATAGATAATTTGGCGGAAATCTAAGGTGATGCGCATGCCCGAACATCAGATTTCAAGAAACCCCGGTTAGATTAAATAACAGTTGTGGTTTAGAATTTGCCTGATTATATTGATGATTAACTAATGGATAGGGATTATGAATCAAACGTGACTTAACTATAATAATATAATAATATCAGGATGATTTATTTGGTGAGCGCTATTTTTGTGTGTATCACACCTCAAGAGCCCTCTGCAAGCTTGGTCGTCGCTGTAAAAAGCGCCAATTCTCAAGCAAGACCCAGTTGTTGTAAGGTTGGATGGACCTTTCAGTGACCGGTCTTTGGTAAAGGTTTATGAATTTTTCAACTCAGCGAAGAGCACATTCGAAATATAAATGGTATATTTTTTGTGCTCCGCCGGGATCCGAATCCACAACCTTCCATTTACGAGTCCGAAGTGTTGCCACTGGACTACGGACCGGTCCAAGATGCCAACGACACGCGGTGTACCTGAGCGGTAACCCATCCAAGTACTAATCTGTATACATAGTGCAACTCCTTGCCGCATTGTCCCCGAAGCTGGAATGTGGTACCAGAATGTGAATGTGTCAAGCGGAGTATATGCATTTATTTTCACAGACAAGTAAGTCAACCTTTTGACTTGAAGATATGGTTTCACTGCTACAGAGGGGGCATTTTTTAATTTTCTGTGAAGGCTTTTTTGAATTAAGTACCCATATGGCAAATCATTTCTGACATGCTTTGTTGAGAACGAAACCTAGCCTTCTTGCATTGAACGCAAGCGCTCTAACATCTTAGCTATCTACCGGGTAATCCATTTTAATTTGGAATGTGATCCACATCTACAATTCTGAGGATGTCGCACAGCGTTATGCGTGAAACGTTAGACAACAAAATGCAACAAGGCTGCACATTCTAGGATGTTGCATTTTTACAGCGTTGTTCCCAAACGGGTCGCAAATAGCGAGTGGAACCTTTGTATTTCTACAGGTAAAGAATCCAGCCTTGCGCCGAATCTTGGATCATTAGGGACTTGAATAAGTATTAAAATCAAAGCAACAAGCTGTCTTTATTTTTAAAATAAATATGTTTAATGCATGAATGTGGATTCTTAATAAGTCAATAGAAGACTAAAACAATGATAGTAACATTCGTATTAAACTTAATTTCCGACTATTAAAGTTTATGGGCCTTTCTATCTGTAAAACAATGGAATGTTCTGTGCAATAACATTAGAATTGTTGAATTATTGTGAACAGGTTACTACATGAAAGATAAAAAATAACTAATTAATATAACTAATAAATTTTGCACTCGAATCTTGTATACTTTAATTTTTTTTTGAAAACATGTTTTGTTTTTGATTATTTTAATATCCTTTAAATATCTATGTAAAGTAGAATGATGATGATGATGGGTTGATTATTTCTTTATAGCGCCGTTTCGTGATGTAGTCACTCCAAGGGCGCTTGTGCAAATCTATAATAATATATAATCTATAATCTAAGTTGCAAGGATATGTTCATTTAAAGCTCTCAGATGTATGCCCACAAACCAACAAGTGTAGTTCGCGCTTACAAATGCTGATTGTGTACTTACAAATACAATCCAAACCTCAAATGAACATAAGCCCCACAACTTTTGCCGACCTTCCCTGAAACAGGGGTGACATTGGCAAAGTGAACCATTTTTTACAGTATGGGTGGTCAGCCTCATACCAACCTATAAGTCAAGGAATGCTTGTGCAAATGATGCCAGAAATTTGCTTGTCTCTTCACTCCGGAACTTTCCATGGCCCTATAGCTTTCTCACATGATGTGGCAGGTGGTTCCAGGCCAGAGGACCAGCAACTGCAAATGCACGCTCTCCAAACATTGTGTTAACTCTTTTTACCGGTTCTTCAATTTTTGATTTGGCTCCAGTTTCAGCCGAGCGCAGTGTTAGGCTTTTTTTTTGCCGAGAAAGAATATTGAATATTCCTTTTTATAACAAAATAAATTCTTAAATCTCAAATGGACATACGCCCAGCCGATTTTGCCGCTCTTCCCTGAAACATAGGTAACAATGGCGATGTGAACCAATTTTCACAGTGTTGATGGTCAGCCTCATAACAACTTACGCATTAGTCAAGAATACATCAGTCTAAAAAAAGGTAGGTACATATTAAGAATATTTATTTTTGTTATAAAAAAATCTACCAATAGAATACAAAAATACTCAAAAACCGTAAATGGCCGGAAACACGGTTAGACCTTCAAGATGTAGACAAAGGCATTCCTCACGAGTTTAATGTCAAAATGGCGAATAAATACCCAGGGAATGTGTGTTTTTGTTATCTCACTTCCTTCTCGAGACGCCGAGCAGTTAAGCCTTTTATCTAGTCTCACACTAAATCTGAGGAATCACCTTAACTCTGGGACTTAAAACGGCTCAAACTACCATAAATTCATAACAATAGTACCCTAGTAAAATATTAAATTGTGTATAAAGACTACAATAAAAAAGCGAATGTTGGGATTATAATATTACCTACTTACGTCGGTGTTGTTTTTGTGTGAATCAAACCTCAACATCCCTCTGCAAGCCTGGTCGCAGCTATATAAAGCAACATTTCCATGTAAGACCCGGTTGCTCTTTTAAGCTAGATGAACCGTTGGTGTCCGCTCTTTATTGAAATAAAATGTTTTTCTGTAACTAAGTGGAGACCATCAACAATTAAATAATTATTGCGCTACACCAGGAATAGAACCGGGAATATAATCTTCCGATAACAAGTCCGTAGCGTTAACTACTTAACTTCGGTCCAGTAAACTTCTATTTATTTTTTATCCTGCTATGAATTTGAGAGTATTAGATTGTTGTATAAACGGTCGATAGCTCAGTTGGTTAAACACTTGCGTTCAAACTAGGTGGCACGGATGTCTGAATTGTTTACCAGTTACAGTATTAATTTTTTCACTTTTTAAGTGAAGTGGTTGCTGCAAGTATGGTCACCTTGCCTGTATCATAAATATGTTCCACTCTTCACATGTGATCCTTTCTGTAATAATGCTGTAAAAATTTGCGCTAGATGTGAAGCTTAGTTGAGTTTTCCGTTTTCGAGCTCTTTCGCTCAGTTAGTAGCCACTAAACCATAAAGCTATAGACTCAAAGTATAAAATCTAAGTTGCAGAGATATAAATAATAACATTTGGGAGTCATTTAAAGTTTCTACCTAGAAACAGGCACGTATACGTTAGTGCTTACATACAATGTTGTATAGTTACTTTACACAATAAACAAAAACATAAAGGCAACAGGTGTTTCGGGCACAGCTCACATTCACAGCCTCCCAGTCTGGTACAGTAACGCATCTACTTTCTCTTAAAATGTACATGATTCGATTTCTTTCATTGACCGCTCGGATACGAGTATATAATGCTTTATATGTAGTACTGCAGAATGGGAAGTTTTTATCGTCTGTAATTTATATACCGAACATTCTTTTTTCGATAAAAATTAAAGCCTTTACCTCCGAAATATTCTGAGCGGTCTTAATAATGATTGCTTCCTGTACAGCGGTTTACAAACTTACTTTTTCGTAAATTTATCAAGAAATCATTTTAATTGGAATTATTTTGCATTTGTAACCAAAACAATAAAAGATTTTTCTATTATCTAGATTTTCAGCAGTAACTTTGGGTTAATTAAGTAAGACACTATTAGTGCTATTAACCCAACATTTAATCTATATCTGATCGATGGATCATCTCTTTTTTGTATGGAAATTTTCTGTAGGCTGCGGATGAGCCAAGGCTTTGCTGTTTGAGAAAAACCCCGTATTATCCGAAATATTCAATTTTTAGCTAAATTTGCAGTTTTGTTCTGTGTCCCAAGGCAACCAAACTAAAAAACGGCTTTAAGTTCTTTTTTTTTACATGTTAAAAATTGGTTTAATATAATAAATAGCAGTCCGTAAGAAGTGTTGTAAAAAAAATGAGTTGTCCTGCACCAGGAAATGTAAAAAACATACTCGTAATTTGCTGAACCTGTCCGTCTGTCCGTATGTATGTATGTATGTGTGTCTTAGCCGAAACTACTGATTTATCATAATGCAAAAAAAAACAAAAAACTTAAACAGATTACCGTAATTAATAATACAAACTAAATATTTTGTTTAAAATTGAATGTGACCTGAACACCACCTTATTTGTGGCAATAAAGTCATGTGCAGTCACTATTCATTTTTTTTTTGCTTTAATCCAATGTTTGAGAGGCTCTGCCACTGGCTATGGAAATAATGGAATTATAATGAGAGTAATGCTCGGTCAATATTACTTTTGGTTACGCCTTATTTCTCAAAGTGAATGTTCAATCAAGGCATTTTAACGTGACTACTAATTACTCTGATATTGCCTTCCTCCATTCAAGTACCCGCTTAATTCTTTAGTAAACAAAATATTCTGCATTCTGGCATGCTTCATTCGTTTTTTATGGTTACTAAAATAAATACGAATTGTGCGTGAAGACTTCGGGGGGAAAACAAGGTAAGAAAAAAAGTAAAATCTATTGGCATCTGTGTGTATCTAAAGCTCTGCAAAATTTGTAATGCAACAACAGTCGCTATCACAGTTTATGACGGTATTTCCGGTTATTTGTGAATGAATGGAATATCCAGAGTCATAATAAAAGGAGAGCTTGTATGAAGAAGGTTATGACTATGGAGGGAATGAAAGAAGTATGTAAGGACAGAAAGAAATGGCGGTTGATCAGTAATATTGGCGGCTTGGGTTTATTAAATTGGAATTTGTTTTCTGTTTTAGTTTTGATGTCCATACGTGTTATTATTTATTGATTTAAAAAAATGTAATTTGTCGTGTACCTATGTTCCTTGACTTATATGTTTATGGCTGACCAACCATGCTGTAAAAATGGTTCATTTTTTTCCAATGACACCCCTGTTTCAGGAAGGACGGCAAGAGTTGCAGGGCTTATGTATATTCATTTGAGGTTTGCATTTTAATTTGTAAGTACACACACGGTATGTCTAAGCGCGAACTTGTACGTGTCTGCTTGTGAGAATGCATATAATATGAATCTAAAATGTAATTGATATTTTTGCAACTTAGATTACATATAGGCCAGTAGTTAAAACTTCGATTGAGTATTGAAGCCAAAAGCGCAGTGAAATCAAGATGCCGAACGCTCTAAAAGAGGAAGGTAGGTAAGTAGAGTGAAATGATAGCTTTGTGTAAAAAAAAGTAAAGAGGTAACTTAATGCCAAGCAGACAGTCTCGTTATGACATTGGAAGGGACAGCATGCTTTATTATATCTTCATAGTTTTTGTCATTTGATGAATGAAAGCCTCATAATTGAATGATAAATTTTGTTTGAAAAAAGTGAAAACAGAAAGTCGTAAAAAAAATACATTATGAGAAAAAAGTGACACCATTGCTGGAGGCGTTTTACAAACATAAGGACTTATGTATGAATTTAAAGAATCAGAAAAAATCTCTCGTTAAAATTGATACAAGGATGAATTTAAAATTTATTGTGACGTGGGACGCTGTAACCGCAACAGACCGCCACCAGCGTCGTGTTCAAAAGGACCGCCCGGTCATTTCTGAAACTGTCCGATTCGCACTTTGCCTGGAGCGTTACGCTGCAGACTCTGACATCTGGCCAGGGGTTCACAACCATTTGCAAACGAGCAAATTTATGAAAAAAAAAGTTGGAATATTAGCAAAAATAATAACACGGCACAGAAAAGAAACGAAGACATCTGTGTGTCATTGAATTAAGGAATGGAGCAGGCAAGCAAGCTTTTTCAATTGTTGTCATGTAAGGCTTATAGCATTTTAACGTGTTAACTAACACAAACAACATTTGATAAATAGTTTTAGTGTTTTCTTTTCCAATGATTTGTACTTAATAAATTATTTAAAAGAAAAGCAACTAAGCTTCACGTAGAGTGCTTTTTTCTACGACGATGTCACGCAAAGAAGTCAAATGTCGCGTGTAGAATCATTTAGTTTTAAAGCTATGGGGGCTGGCCTTATGCCAACCACTTTAGTTGAAATGGAGGCTTCCCAGCTTTCGCGGAGGCTGTTTTTCTTTATTCTGATGGCTGAGTAAGATTTGCGAATATGTAAATTTTAGTTTTGAAATAGACACTGAAAAGAACAATCATTTCTGACACCCTTGGTGGGAAACAAACCCTAGCCCTTGGCTTGGAATGCAATCATTCTTCCCACTGCGCAATTGACTACTTTAGAAAAACATGTTTAAATTTAATTTTGTCACTTGCCGCTGAGAAGGTCGAGGGAATAAGTCGTTGTCACTTAAATTTGCGTTTTTGATACTAACGTCACGCCGGTTCGAACCCAGCCTTGGTCTATCGACAATAACTTCGACACTTGTTCAACAGATGTCATTGCATGCACACAACTTCTGCTTTCTGGCCAGGTAAAATAGTTTGGTGAATTGCATTCCCCTTCACACATCTATTAAAAAATAAAAACAATTTAATATATTTTTCAGGGTTCGGTGGTTAACACAGTGAAAGTCCATTGTATATTAATTAAATAACACACAGTTTTAATTCACTTTTATTTTATTTAAATTATGTCTAACGTTTTCGCCTAAAAAACTTTTTAGGCGAAAACGTTAGACATAATTTAAATAAAATAAAAGTGAATTAAAACTGTGTGTTATTTAATTAATATAATAATAATAAAAACAATTTAATATAAAGGTTGTGCGTGCATGGGATGAATCGCAATAATTACGTTTGCGTTGCGGCTTTGCTTTCCAATCTGCTCCGACAGTCGCGGCCGCGCCCAGAGCATCACTCTCCATTCATGCTTCATCACACGATGATGAACTAAACATGCCGAAACATACTCCACACTCTACCTGCGTACATCACCAACCTTCATGAAGCGTTAATTCCAAAATGCCATTTTTGACTGCATGGTTTTGATGGAAAAAAAAAATTACGATTTTTTTAGACTTTGTGTGCTACTTTGTTGCTTCATTTCAAAAGGAAAGCCAACGGAAATCATGTTGTTAGCACCCTTTGCCACTGGTGTCACGAGTGCTACACGGAATTCACCCACAGATTTGGAGTTTTTCACTCCGGATGGCAGTCTGTTCCACTCCCCCAGAACCGCAACACGGAAAGCACGGTCTCCGAAATTTGTTTGCATCTGACGGTGCGGCTGAACCAGATTAATCGCACCATCGCCTGCAGATCTAAGTGTTTGACTCCTAACTATTTCAACAGGTTAAATCCATGCGTGATCGACCGGCTAATCTAATCTAATCTAATTTAATCTAAGCTGCAAAGATATATTTCATTTAAGATTTATATTAAATGCATTCCCACAAGCAGACATGTATAATTTCGCGCTAACACATACCGCATGTGGACCTACAATATAAAAATCCAATCTCAAATGAACATAAGCTCTGCAACTCTTGCCGTCCTTCCCTGAAACAGGGGCTCAAGTAATATAATATGCCGTTATATGGTTGAAGAAGGGAAGAAATTGGAGGAGCAAAAAGGATCCAAGAGAGTAGAAAAACAATAAAAAATATATCATTAAAGTAGCCATAAAATCTGGTTTAAGTTTATTTCTGAGAATATAGGGGCTTGAATTTATTTAAAATGTGTTAAATCATGTAAATTTCACCCTTCAACATTGTTGTGTTTGTACATTTTTAATGTCTGGAAGGAAATATTTCACTGATGGAGCGCCGATTAATCAGAAATCTTTTTGTAAATTATCCGTCAACATTTTATTTTCCCTTCAGAAATAATTGTTTTCTCAGAATCTGCAACATTGTATTCGGTGTTGCATTTACCGAGCCAGTTTAACATGCATAAATCCATACAAAGATTAAGCAAATATGCACTTGTGCCAGGGGCGTGCATCCCGTAAAGATTGTCCAACCTTCGACCTTAAAAATGATACTGGTCCAAAAATGACTTTACAGACTTTTTAGCCAGTAACAAGTATACAAGGCAAAAATCAAGAGTATGCTAAAAAATGCAAAAAACCAAAACTTTTACAACTAAAAATATGCAAAACGTTAAGAAGTATTTGTATCTAAGAAATTTGCGAAGTAAAGGAAATTGTTTCCTTTGTTTACTCGGCCTTCACAAGAAATGAGTACCGGTGATGAAAAACTCATACTTCAACTGAAGTAGTTGGTGTAAGGCTGGCTTCCTTACATGCAAAAATAAATATTTTCCACTCGCCCTATGCGATAAAAACAGAATGGACAGGTCCAAACTTCTACAGACTATCGTACTCATGGAAGACCTCCCCGAAAATGTCGGTGTTATGGCCGAGGGGGCCAAGTGGGCTGATTTTTCTAGCGTGTTTGGAACAGAACAACGTTGGTTCGATCCCCGCCTAGGTCATTAGACCATAACATGGCCCCTGGCTCAACAGATGTTATTGGATAATTATTAATTTATAATTTATTAAAATAAAAAACAAAAATATATTAATTGATGATTTTAATACCTGTTTCTGGCCAGGCAGAATAGGTTGGTGAATTGCATTCCTCTAAACAAATCTATTAAAAAAAATGAGAGTCAACAATATAGGAAAGAAGCAGTTTATAATAAACAGACTAGCTGGTTTAAGCCACAATAAATAAATACGTAAAAATTTGGAGCTTTGGGTGGATATTTAAAATAAATAATTTCAATAGAAAGCAGCCTTAATTTTTTACGTGTAAGATTTCAACAATATTTTTGAAGTCATTGGAATTGTTTAAAACGTCATATTATGATTGAAGTATGTTGGTAATGTGTAATTTCTGAGTTATTTATTTAGTGATGTAATATTTACTCACTTAAGCTATTTGTGCAAGAGAGCCATGTTTTAAATTCTTCTTAGAAAGGCGAGATTATGTTGGGTCGTACAACGGGACAGGTAAACCCTATTATACGACCACTTTATGTACCTTTACATTTAAAAAATACAACATCGTCCTTTACACAATATTTTTATCCTTGAACTAAAGATTACTGACTTGGTACGAGATTCATCACAAATATAGTAAAAATTGGTGCACTTGGTCCGATGCCACTCCTGTTTTTGGGAAAGTTATCTAGCTTTCTGTGTTTTAGGGCAAACACAGGTTAGTTTTTAGAGGTCAATTTAGTCAAAAAGTACATCGATGCAACTAACAGTGCTATTCTTAAACATTTTAGTCTTTCGTTGAGCCCACGCTTTGACAAACTAATGACGACTGGGTTGGAAGTCTCATCACCCCAGTCATTCTTACCTACCGAAATTTGGTAATATTTGTATGAAGACTAATCAGCTGTTCACTTGCGGCCATCTTGGATTGACCGGTATTCATACAAATGCATCAAAGCGTGGGCTCAACGGACGACTAAAATGTCTAAGAATAGCACCGTAAGAGTATATACGAATATAATTACGTACATAACGTTATCTCGGAAGCATGTTTTGTTTTATATTTATAAAAAATAGATTTGTGATGGGGAATGCAATTCACCAACCTATTCTACCTGGCCAAAAACAGGTACTAATATCATCAATGAATAATTCATTTTTGTTTATTTTAATGAATTATTAAATTATAATTACCCAATAACATCTGTTGAACCAGGGTCAAAGTTATGGTCAAATGACCCAAGCGGGGATCAAACCAACGCTGTTCTGTTCCAAACACGCCAGAAAAATCAGCCCGCTTGGCCTCCTCGGCCATAACACCGTAAAATTTCACAAGTACCCTTTGAAGGAAAAACTAAACAATATCATCAATTTTGAATACTTATGTGACATTACTTCAATGAGAATTTATCTACTTACCCTATTTTACTCGAATAAAGTCTGCACATTTCAAAACGTCAAAAAAGCTATGATGTCACTCGGGCTATGGCAAAGGCATATTAATATTTCTTATTGTTTTTATTTATATACCTAGTCCATTCAATAGTTCTGCTTGCATTCCATGCCGAGAGCTCGGGCTCTAATCCCACAAAGAGTGTCAGAAATGATTTCCCGTGTTGGTGTTTATTTGAAACCCAAAATAAAATACCGGCAAGGCTTACTTAACCCTCACAAGAAATGAGTAGGTACCAGCCCTCTTGAGAGCAGGGAATCCCAACTTCAACTAAAGTGGTTAGCGAATGCCGGTCCCTTACCTGTAAAAATAATTAGATTCACTCGGCGCATGCGACCCTTTAGGGACGAACGCAGCAAGAAATTACGCTGTATGTGTAGCTTAGTTGCGATGCGTTGCGTTCATAGTCCATTATCCAATTCTACATTATGGCTTTTGACGTAAAACCCTACATTTATAGCGCAGTATCAAGAAGTGTAAAAACACTCATAAAAATCTGGACACACTTTAATTTTCCATACAAATGTAATGCTTTTTACTCTCGGGTGCATTACTGGCAGTGCAAAGTGTGTTGTCTACTCGGCGCAGCCTCCGACATGAACAGGAATGCCAACTTTTCTTTTTTTTTTTGCAAAAAAATCTTCAGAGCGACTACAGCGCCGAGAAGCTTCTCTCCCATATTAAAGTGTATGGTCGTCATTATAATAGCTGTACGAGTATGTATGCACGTATGTTTATTTGTAGTTGTATGAATGCATGTGTAATATGTATACGATACTGTTAGTATGTGTGTTGGAGTTGCATTGGTGTGCTCGGGAGAATACGGTTGTTAAAAAGTAGCTTACCATTTTTTTGTTTATAAAAACAATGTATTTGTAAAAGAGTTTGTTGTGTTCCTTTTAGTAAAACGTGATATAAATGTGTGGTTAATCTAATTTAAGGTAAAAAGTTAAATTCGTGATGGTAAATCTAAGGAATAAAGGTCTTTTTCGGTATAATTTGATGATGATGTTGATAATTTGGTAGATGCATGTTTTGTGATCTTTGTTACCATTAGGGCGTTGCTGTTAGCGCCGCTAAGTAGGGGGTTTTGAGAATTTTCTTTACATTGATCAACGGATTTTAAGCCTTGGAAATACAGTAATAGCTGGTTTTATGACGATGGACTTGCCACAGCCAACTCCCGAATACTGTGGTTGCTCTTAGCTGACCAGTCAGCTCGCCAACTTAATGAGCATAGCTTGGCTACTTTGCCAAGAATGAAGCTCGTGTAGGGCCCGGTATTTTCAACGTGAGCTTATGTGACTTTAAACTGATGAAAAAAACTACCCACACGAGACATATGGATCCTTTTCATTCAGTATAAAGTCGCTTTGCTAACGTTGAAAATACGGGACCTTAGTAAATGCAGGATTTTGGTGACAATACGCTTAGATCAATAACCGAGAATTAAGGTCAGGTGTACACAAAAGTGTTGTGTAAGCCAAATTTTAAGGACTTAAGGATGTTCAATTATTTTTCCAAAAAATGCCCGAGAGTACTATTACAGTCCCCTACAGATTGTTAATCATTTCAGTATCAACGTACTTTAAACATGACAAAAATGTATCCATATGTTAAAAAAAAGAAATTGGCAGGCCCTTAATTTTATACTTAATTGATCTTTCATCGAATATGTAAATTATTTAATCATAAATATTAAAAAAAATATATCCTTCCCTTATTAGATTAGATTAGATTATTGGCATCTATTCAATTTATTACCACCCTAAACAGAAGAAAAAATATACTTATATTGACGTAGTTTTCATTTAGGTTACACTCTTATTAGGAATGGATTTATTATATTTTTTTACATTTCATACACCACGAAGCAAGGCATTGCAAATACAATCCCAATAAATAATATTTTTTAGTGTTGATCTGTTAACAGCTGGATGGAGTTGCCAATAAATAATTTCTGTGTTGTTTTTAAACAGTTTTCCGTTCTCATTTGTCAAGAAAAAAAGTCAAATGACTTCATAGTATTCCTATACTTTAGTTAATCGATTTACTCACACACATAAGCTGAGAGCAACACGTGTACGTGTAAGATGCATCTAGCGTGTGAGTGTAGTGGTGAGCTGATCATTTACGGTGTTATTCAGAAACAGAAAATTCCCGGCTTATCCACAGATTAAAGTTTGTTTTGCATACAATAAAACAACGATCCGTGAATCATGGAATGATAAAAAATCCTTGAGTAATGCTGGTATAAAATAAGGCATTGAAATCGTGGATCATCCAGTGTTTCAAGTGAATTTTGCTTACAAAATCAGGAGGATCGATGGGTTTTATGTTTGTGTATAATGTTCTTAGTGTTAGTAAGGCATTAGCAGTGTAGCTGAAAAACTACAATTTATACCCCTCTGCAATATACCTACTGGAGGAAGAAAAATAGTCGCTAAATACTAACAAGGTTATTTACAACACGTTTGATCCGTAGTTGATCCATAGATCATTATTTTTCTACATAGAAAATTTTACGTTAGATGGTGGCTGAGCCATGGATTTGCTGAATGTGAATAACACTGTAAGAATATGAGATTCACATTTTTTTTTCAAAGCTTATACAAAAAGGAGCCACGATCATTTCCATAATTAAGATTGTTAATTGTTTTATTTAATAAGACGGCTCTATTGGAACCGGAATGTGTAAATAGAAGGCATATTTAGATTAACTTGACGAAATCCCCCAATCGAAAAATTGCAACGTCATACGGCAGGGGAATAGGGTATAGGCAAACTTATACTTAATTATTGGTTCACTTTGCCAATGTCACCCCTGTGTCAGGGAAAGGCGGCAAGAATTGCAGTGTTTATGTTCATCAAGGATTTTGTTTTTATTTTGCAAGTACACATGAATTTTTTAGCCGGAACTTACACGTTTTTACTTGTGAGCATGCAAGAAATATAAATTTAAATGTACAACTTAGATTATAGGTTGCTTAAGACCCTATTTGTATAGACTGTTGACGTTTGCCAGCCGAGAAGCGATTCTTATTTCAAATTTTGTGCCGAAACCATTATCAATGTAACTTTAAAAGAAAATTTTGTTTTGGAAAAAATGTTTGCAAAACATGTACACTATAGTTTCTAGAATTAAAACGTTTGAACGTCAGTCTTTCCTCATTCATTCTCTCCAAATGTCCAAACCATCTAAGTATACTTCTTTTAATCTTTACTTTCACACTTTCTCTTACACCACATTCCTCTCTAATAAAATCATTCCTCACCCTATCACTCCGTTTCACCCCTGTTTCAGGGAATGTCGGCAAGAGTTGCAGAGCTTATGTTCATTTGAGGTTTGGATTTTATTTGTAAGTACACAATCAGCATTTGTAAGCGCGAACTACACGTGTTTGTTTGTGGGCATATATCTGAGAGCTTTGAATGAATATATCCTTGCAACTTAGATTATAGATTATAGATAGAAACGTCAATGCCAGTTTCATTTTTAATGTATGAAAAAAGTGAAACTTGTTCTAAAAACGCTGACAGGAAGATAAGAAAAAACAGATCTTTGCCCCACCATTACAGGGTCAATGTATGTAAAAATTGTATTTTTATAAAAAAAGTATTTTCGAATCGATTAATTACATTGATTTGTAGATAAACAATAACATATAATACCTCCTTAAAAGTACCTACATAAATTAATAATAATAATAAATTAGGATGATTTATTTGGTGAGCGCTGTTTTTGTGTGAATCACGCCTCAAGAGTCCTCTGCAAGCTTAGTCGTCGTTGTAGGAAGCGAGACCTAGTTGCTGGAAGGCTAGTTAAAATTAAAAAAAAAAAAATTAGGCTGATTTATTTGGTGAGCGCTGTTTTTGTGTGTATCACACCTCAAGAGCCCTCTGCGAGCTTGGTCGTCGCTGTTGAAAGCGCCAATTCTCAAGCAAGACCCAGTTGTTGTTAAAGGCTGGATGGACCTTTTGATGACCGGTCTTTGGTAAAGGTTTATGAATTTTTCAACCCAGCGAAGAGCAAATTTGAAAATATAAATGGTATATTTTTTGTGCTCTGCCCATAGAGTTGCTCCGCCGGGATTCGAACCCACGACCTTCCAGTTACGAGTCCGAAGTGTTACCACCTGAACTACGGACCGGTCTTTGGTGTCCGGTCTTTGGTAAACGTATATGATTTTTTCAACCCAGAATATACCTATTTGAAAATATAAATTGTTTGTTTTTTTTCATTACTGAGTCCAAAGCGCTAACCACTAGATTACGGACTTGTTAAAGATGTTTATATTTCATCTAAACAAATCTTTTTAAGGTATGTTTCGGAAAATGAACAAATATATATTTTTGTAGTTCTCAAAGTATTTAGGTTTAGAAATGGATTTTCTTTTTGTGTATATTTTGATTTAAATCAATTAATTACATTTAAAAAAATAACATTTTTATGATCATGGGTAAAACAATTACTTAGATAAATGAAAAATTAATTATAATTTATAGGTTTTATTTATCAAAAAAATACAAAGTAAAATAGATTCATCCATTTTTTTGTTTATTGTATAAATTTGAAATATTTCGGCCCAAAACTGTTAAAATAAACTGTATTTTTAATTACCTAAATAAATAAATAATAATTAAAATGCTACGATTTAAAATATTGTTGCCCAATTTGTTAGAATACGAGTAAATACGATAAATCTTTTTTCATTATTAAAAAAACCTATTAGAAAAACGGTATTTTTTTCCAAATAATGTTTCGACCAATCGCAGTGTGTTTTAGGTTTGGTGATTGATTTGAATTTGGAACAAGATGGCTTCTCTATTGTGGCCCAAGCACCACTTGCGGTATATTGACGACATTTTAACCGGCCATAATTTGTTTTTTAATTACCAAATTATTAAAAACCGCTACTCAGCAGTTTTATGCTAAAACTCATCTATAAATTTTTTTTTACCAAAAATGTATGTGAACTAAAACAGCGTCACCTGTGAGCGTTTTATTTTCCATACATTTTTGGAAAAACACTATGGTTGAGTGTAAGTATAGGTTTGGATACTCAAGTTTCTGGGCGAGAAAGTTGCTTGTGTAGGTAAAATCTCCTAGCGGTAGGTAAACATTTAAAAAAATAATATAAATCGATTTTACCTACATTCTACAAAAATCTCATTCTAAAATGACCATCAAATAGACGACCATACTTCCTAATCGATTTTTTTTTTTTAATGTAATTAATGTTTTTCAAAAGTAAAAAACAAAAAGAGTTTTTTACTTTACAATAAGTTTTTTTCAGCAAAAAGGTGTTGAGGGACAAATAAGCAAACAAAGGGCTTTTATGTCCCATTTTAAAGAGAAAAAACAAAACAAATCCGACAACAGAAACATTTTGAAAAGCACCTCTGAAGGAAAAATCTTAGGAGGACGAATTAGTGGTTACCCTAGAACTTCATACTTTCAGGATATGAAGCGGCTCATGGACGTCCGCTCCTATTTGAAGCTCAAGAGGAGAGATGGCTGGCACAAGAAGGCACTGCCTTTAAAATTTGATGACGAGTTACATTGTTTCTGATATCATATAATAATTATAACTAATAGCAAATGTTATTTTAAAATACGCAGGTATTTATTATTTAGTATAAATATTTAAAAATATAAATGGTAAAACATTGTTTTAATTCACTTTATTTTATTTGTTTATGCTCGAATATTTTCGCCTAATGAGTGATATAATAAAGTGAATTAAAACAATGTTTTACCATTTATATTTTTAAATATTTATAAAAATGGACTTTCACTGTGTTAACAGATCAACACTAAAAAATATTATTATTTAGTATTTCACCTAAGTATAAACTATACGTTTGAGCTCAACAAACCGGCTTGAAGTTTAGTGATTAACGCTACGGACACTTAACCCAAAGGTCGTGAGTGGAAATCCTGGCAGAGCATTTTTTTTTAAATATGCCTTTTACTGGGTTGACAAAATCAGTTGCCTTTAAAAAACAAACCGATCACCTTCCAGCCTAACGGAAAATGGATCTCGATTAAGAATTTGCGCTTTCTACAGTGACGACCAAGCTCGCACAGGGCTATTGAGGGTGGCATTCACACAAAAACCACGATCACCAAATAAATCATCTAATAGAAAATCGTATTTTAAAGTAAATAGGTATTTACTATGTAGTACTGCAGTCTGAGTATAAAAAATACGTTCAGCACATTGTTTACAAACAAAAGCGCTTCAAGAGAACGTTTAAGTTTCCATACATTTTTCGTGAAACGTTTTGATTGAGTTTTAACGTGATATTGTATACTTGAGGTACTGGTAACCAGTTTCCAGCTCGGTGGTCGTTTTTTTTGTCGAGAAATTGTCTCTTCACATTATTGGACGTTGACCATCCGGTGGTAGGTGCACTGCAATGTGGGTTTCAAGGTGATTTCCACTTAGGAAACTGATGCCACAACTCCTCTCTATAATTAACAGCGGTACACATAAATTTAGATTAAATTTATTACTTACGTATCGAGGTGGTGCAATTATTTCTGCTACTTGACCGGTCTGTAGTTTAGTGGTTGACGCTACTGACTCGTACATTAAGGGACGAGTTCTATTCCCTGCAGCGCGGAGTACAGAAAAAAATATATTTTAATATCAAATTTTATCTTCTCTGCGTCAAAATTAAGATAGCTCGCAGAAGTATCAAAATCTCAAGGAAGTAATGATGATAAGTTTAATCAGATTATAAATTCTTTATCTTCTTAATCAAGTAATTGCTAATTATCAATTGTTATTGATGATAATTTTCTGCCAACAATTTATGTCATCATAAAGATATTGTGAATGCATCATTAAGATGACATGTCCGGATAAAGATATCATGAAAATATAGCACACAGCAATGATGGATGATAATGAAAGTAAACAAAAAATTATCAGATACATTACAAAATGGCACATCATCAGATAATATTTGTATTAAAAGGAACCATGTAGGTGTAATTAATTTAAAAGTTAATTTTAATTCGTTAATACTTGTATTCCAAACGACCGTAACTCCAGCTGAAATTTAATCACATAATTTAATCTAATTTAATCTAAGTTGCAAAATATATGTAACATTAAAGATTCACATTATATGCACTTTCACAAACATACATGCACAAGTTCGCGCTTAAACATGCCGCATGTGGTGCTGTAATATAAAAACCAAAATCTCACTGCCGACCTTTCCTGAAAAAGGGGTGACATTGACAAAGTGAACCATTTTCTACAGCATGGGTGGTCAGCCGCATAAATTTCCCGATAATCTCGTTACTTGTATTATTCTATTTTTCCGGGTTCATTTTAAGGGAAAAACACCTACGATTTATTTATAAAAAATAATTTATTTTTAAAAATAGTATTATATTCAAACTAATGGCCAACTAAATGCCTAAATGTCAGACTGACTACTGCAAACTAACTTTTTAAGTAAACTCCTTTCTTTAATAGCGTAATTTTTATTGCCAGAAAGGTCTAATTGCTTCGAGACATTAGTGGAAACACCACGTCTACTCTAGCATATTCGATGAATTATTATTTCTACTTGTGCACAAATAATCATAAAAGTATGGAAGATGGGAGTTATTTATATTTGATGCATTTCCCCTTCACTTGAGGCACCTTTACTGTATAATGTTCACACATTTTCTTTAATGGTTAGCAAGTTTAATACTGAACGGAAGTGCTGTTTTGTGTGAATCACAACTCGAGAGCCTTCTGCATATCTAAGCTCCAAATTTGCAAGTACCGCCTAGTTGTAATATGGCTAAATGTATCTTGGTAACTACTCTTTTGATAAAAGCAGATGCATTTAAACCACCCAATTTTAGAATCAAAGGTTAGGTACGACTCTGACCAAAAGGTTCTTGTTTTATCACGCCGTTTTGCTTCACTTCACGGGTACAAACATTTAGCTTAGCGTCAGCGTCCATGGGATGAGGATTAGTTTTGCATATTCACACGTTTAAGGAACAGAGACACGGAAGAGGGTTTGAAAATATAGCCCAGAAAAGAGCAATTTAGACACTAAATAATATTTTTTGTTGACATAACAATAATTTTTTTCGGGCTATGTAGCCGTGGTCTGGTTGATTCATTCCGGATAGTTTCGCCCATTGCTCCGATGGGCATTTTTAGCGGTTAGCTATTCGCTGTGATCTTCTTACAGGATCTGGTGTTCTGGAAGCAACGCTAGCCTTTGAATTAGCATTACTAAAGTAATTACAAAAGGGATTGTTTTATCAATAAGTACCGGCTGTGAAAGCTTCAATGTACAATAAAGTATTTTTTGTGCTTTACAGAGAATCTAACTCACGAACTTTTGTTTACAAGTCGTGGCGTATAACACTGCACTAACGCAGTTCAAATAACACTTTGAAATAAGTACTAAGAAACTTTGTACTTAAGTGTAAACTATAGCGAAAAAGATGGATGAACATCGTTGCAAACCAATCCTAGTATTGTAACAGTTCAAGAATCTTTTTTGATGTGTAGGTATCCTTGCTTATTAATAGTAGTACCTATCTATAGGTTGTTTTGATACTAGTTGAAAGGGAATCTCATAGAAAAAGAAACATTAGATGGAAATGTAACAATGGCCATCAGACAGGATGGAATTTTGGTTTTCTGTTACAATTTTGAGGGCTGGGACGTAATTACATGCGGTCAGTCACGATAGACTAAGCAGCAGACAAGGGGAGACCAACTTGTCCCTAAGATATTGCGTGTCTGAAGAATGTATGTCCCTGGCTATCTAACTTCAGAGCATAAACATGTACAAAAAAGTTTTTGGATATCTTTACCCTGAGTTTAGAACGTTGCGTGAATTCCCCTCGATCATCTAATATGTAAAATCGAGTGGATGTATGTATGTTTGTCCTGGTTGGACTCTTACGGGGCTATTCTTAGACATTTTAGTCGTCGGTTGAACCCACGCTTTGAAAAACTAATGATGCCTAGGCTGAAAGTCTCATCACCACGGTCATTCTTACCTACCGAATTTTGATAATATTTGTATAAAGACTAATCAGTTGTTCACTGTGGCCATCTTGGATTGAAAGGTCTTCATACAAATGCATCATTAGTTTGTCAAAGCGTGGGCTCAACGGAGGACTAAAATGTCTAAGAATAGCACCGTTAAACTACTGAACAGTTTACGATGAATTTTACATGACTTACTATGTACATGCCCACTTAAGTTTCTGTATAAAAAGAAAACACTTTCAAAATAAAACAAAAATACCGGCCAGGTTTGCTCAGTCTATGAGTAGGGAAATACCTACTGTAAGTGAAGTGGTTGACATAAGGCCGGCCCCGCCCTTAAATGTGAAAAGAAATAAGTTCCTCTCACCACACGTGAACTTTCGAGAAACAACCGTGGTAAGAAGCTTAGTTGCGTGTTTTTTTGGTACCTGGAACCTGTGCACCAACCTTCAATCAATATTTGATTTCCACATCAAATTTGATTGCTTAATTCTGGTAAGGACCTCGGTTAATATTTCTCGGAAGTGGAATCTAATAGGATGAAGTTTGAACAGGGAAAATGATATACATCAGCTGTTTACGTATATGCAACCAAATATTTGATTTAATAGGATAAATCACACTTAATTTTGATTTTTGTCTGATTGAAGTTTGGTGTAACAGACCCTCTGTGTCCTTTTTTAACCATTCATATTTTTCTTGCCAGTGTAAAATTTCCTCTCTTAAATACTAATCAATCTTCAGTACAAGACACATTTGCAGAAGAAGAAACAGAATGGCATGTTTACCTCTACGTGCCTAGGCTCTGATTACCAGTGCTGTGATACAATTTGAATAACATTACGTTTAACAATCCAATTAAAATATTTTCTCCTTTGGCGGAGTGAGATAACAGTACGCCAGAGAGAGACAGAAACGCCCGCGACTAGAAGATTCTAGATGACCGACTGCAGAAAATTCCAGTTGCCCCAGTATAAAACTTTATGCGTACAAAATTAACGTAGAGTTAAACTAAAAATGTATGCAAACTAAAACAGCAGCTCTAGTGAGCTTATAAGTTTTTGGTGTAACGCTATGGTTGAGTTTAAACGCGAAGGTTTAAACTTGGTATTGTTACATGCAAAATACACCATTTTTAGATTGTTTAAAATCAGGCAGATTCAATAGTTGTGTGTGTGACAAAATATACTAATTCTGATAAAGGTACGTAGGTATACGCAACGCAAAAACGCAACTAAGCTACACATATAGTGTAACTTCTTGCCGCGTTATCCCCGAAGGGGTCGCATGTGGCGAGTTGAACCTATTTATTTTTACAGGTAAGGGGGCCGGCCTTACGCCAACCACTTCAGTTGAAGTGGAGGTTTCCCAGCTCCCGAGAGTGCTGGTACTCATTTCTTGTGAAGGCTGAGTAAACCTTGCCGGTATTTTATTTTGGGGTTTGAAATAAACACCGAAACGGGAAATCATTTCTGACACCCTCGGTGGGATTCGAACCCGAGCTTTCGGCATGGAATGCAAGCACTCTACCACCTGAGCTATCGACCGGACATACGATAGGTGATTTAAGTGTTTATTGGTTACGCTAATGAAACTTTTTATGAGCCAAGTACAGCTATATTTTCATTTGCTAATTCATAGAACAGCTTTTTTTCTTTCTTTAAAAAGTACATTTGTGAAGAGGAATACAATTCAGCAAACTATTTTGGATGGCCAAAAACAGGTAAACACATTTAAGACATAAATAATTAATAATTCATTATTTAATATTTTTAATAAATTATTATTAATTAACAATTTTCCAATGATATATAATGTTGAACCAGCGTCAAAGATGCTGCCGATGGGACACGGCGTAGGTGGGATGCGAACTTGCGATTGTTTCAAAACACAAATTCTTTGCAACTCTTGCCGCCTTACCCTGAACCCAAGATGGCATTGGCTAAAGTGACCAAGTTTTTACAGCATGAGGAATCAGCCTCATAGCAGCCTATTACTCAATGTCAAGAAGTCTTCCTAGGTCAATTCTAATTCTTCAATTTCTCCTTCTCTTAATAAATACAGGGCTGGATTGTGAAGATTTGCACATTTTTTATGTCCTATGAGTTCAGTCTTTGGTGGATTTTGTAATTTACCATCGCATAAATAATAATCGAGGCGTCAACGAACAACATAAATTAAATTTCAAGTCTCGGCCACTTGCTTGACCGTTTGAAAAGCCGTCCAACTAGCTTCCGAATAGCTAGCTAGCCACGCAATGTAGCTACCTACCCATGTAAGCTAGCTATCTCATAACTCGCTAGCTAGGCGTGTAACTTGCTAGCTAGGCGTGTAACTTGCTAGCTACGCGTTTAACTTGCTAGCTAGGCGTGTAACTTGCTAGCTAGGCGTGTAACTTGCTAGCTAGGCGTGTAACTTGCTAGCTAGGCGTGTAACTTGCTGACACACTTTAGGATAAGCCCAATGACAGTTCACAAATTTTCACCTACATATATGACCTTTAAAAGACGTTAGTACGTATTTACTATTTAAATTTGAAAGGTCTTCAATTCTAAACTAATAAAAAGTCAACATACTTATATCAAATTCACTCGGCTGCAATTTAACACAAATATGCAAAATATTATTTAAAAAAACGAAACGCAACTAAGCTACACATATAATGTAACTTCTTACCGCGTTATCCACAAAGGGGTCGCATGTGGCGAGTTGAACCTATTTATTTTTACAGGTAAGGGGGCCGGCCTTACGCCAATCACTTAAGTTGAAGTAGGGGTTTCCCAGCTGCCGAGAGGGCTGGTGCTCATTTCTTTTGAAGGCTGAGTAAACCTTGCCGGTATTTTATTTTGGAGTTTGAAATAAACACCGAAATGGGAAATCATTTCTGACACCCTCGGCGGGATTCGAACCCGAGTTCACGGCATGGAATGCAAGCACTCTACCAACTGAGCTATCGACCGGACGACAAATTTTTCAAAATTTTGTCAGTTGTCTAAAGTGACGCGTGTAGAGACATGACCCATTTTGTGAAAGTTCGATCTTTTATTTTTTTCAATATAGGCGTGTAACCCGCTAGCTAGGTGTTTAATGCTCACATATTTCTTGCTGAGATGAGGTTACATGCAAAGCAGTATAGATTACGACGTAACTGTTAGCTAGATGACATTATAACATGGTGTATTAAAGCTGTTTTGCCGCTGCGGACATTCCAAAGAGATACAACTAGTTTTTGAACGGATTGAAGGTTGCGCCAAACCGCTTTAAAGCTCAATTTCCCAAGAACGAGTATGAACTCAATGATTTATGGATTGAAACATTTGTAACTTTTATTAAAAGCAAAAATGGTGCATAAGTAGCTGATTGCTGAAATTGATGATGAAAAATAAGAGTATTAAGTTGGTCGTGTAAAAAAAGCACTCTTTATAGGCCGGTTATGTATATGTAAATACATATGTGGATGTTTTTTTTACATGATAAAAAAGCGACTTTTTTGTGTGTGTCACACCTCAATCATTAATGAGATATTTTATAAAGGTGCCGTTTCAGTGCACCCTTAACAGATTCCGAAACCCTCACTCCAGGTCGCACTCTGGTGTTAGGTTGATGACTCAGTCGATATAACGCTTGCGTTCACAGCTCACAGCTAGAGGTTTCGATAACCTAGGGTTCGATCCCCACCTAGGGTGTCAGAAATGATATTTCCAACTGTAAATCAGAGTACCAGCAAAGTTTATTAAGCCTACATAAGAAATGAGACCCTTGTCTCAATTCAAGTGAAATGGTTGGCGAAAGGCTGGCCCTTTACAAATGAAAATAAGTAGGTTTCATTCGGGCTGGACTCGGGCAAGCATATTAAGGCATTAATAATACTTGTCAATGACGACGCACGTCACACAATCTTTAACAGATCTTGATAAAATTATTCGGCCTTAACCTAAAACTGGAGTCGACATGGTATCAGGAACTCAGATAGCATGAGGAAGCATAGTATGTAGGCTTGGAATATTTTGTTCGAAGGACTAATAGATTTCAATACAAAGAAAAGACATATCTTGGTAGAAAATTATTTTCCATTATTGACTTTGATCGACTAGAGCTGTTTCTGGGATTACAAAAGTTAGAAGGCGCAAGAAGGTACAAAAATGATAATGTTATCTTTGCTCTTAAATGATTAAAAGGTGGTAAAAGATAACTGGTGAAAATAATATTGATTTTGATAATTTTAAGTAGGTTTACAGCATAAAGAGCCACATAATTTTTGGATAGAGGACTAAGAAGGAAAAGGGAATTCAGATACGTGAAACACTTATTTTTTTCGACATTGAAAACAACAGTAGATGCATTGGTATCAAGACATCAGATGATGTGAAGAGGTATGTATTTGGAGATGCAGAATACTTTGTATGTGTCTAGGAAATATTTTGTTGACCTTGAACCAAATCAAGAACTGCTATGGTATCAGAAGGTCAGTTAATTTGAGAACATGAGAGTATAAAATAGTGGCCTAGAATGTTTTCTACAGAGACAGTATGTTTTACTAGAAAAAAAAACAATTAGTGGAAAAGGTATTTTCTTTTTCAAACCATACCCAACACTGCTATGGCATGGTATAATGAAATCAGATAAAGTGAAGAGGTAAAAAGAGGCTTAGATCGTTTTGTATAATGAATCAGGAGTTACAGAAATTGCTGGTGAAAAATATATTAATTTTATTGACATTCACACATCATATGAGCTTCCATGGTATCATGACTCAGGAGGTCAGCTGGTGGAAGGAGGTAGGTATATTGAAGATTAGTACACATATTTTGTACAGACGCCTGGTAGGTCTTCTATGAGGAACAAGCGGCTCCTGGTAGAAGAGGCGCTTCCTGTCGGAATTATGGTGCGGGACGACCGTGACTCGAACAATAATGATGTATTAAATTCACCAAGGCGGTTCTAAATCTACGCACGATAAAAATCAAACATCCTCAATCATTTTAAGCGTATTTACTTTATGATGACTTTGATGAGTAAAAAATAAACATTGTTTTTTTTTTTAGTGTTAAGCACTGCGTTAATTCCTATTGATTGCGTAAATTGAAAATTGTAGGTATAGAAGACACAACTACTCCCAAAGTGAGTGATTTAAAAAATTGATTATTTTTCAATAAAACATTAAAAAATAAAAGAAATTAAAAACTTTGTTTTATTCCACTTTTATTGTTTTTGAGTATGTTACAAACGTTTTCGGAATACCTTCCATCATCGGGTAACAACAATTACGGTAATGAGTGATTTAGTTTTCATACATTTTTTCTACTTGTATGATCAAGGTGATTTTACGCAAAGTTTTAAACTTGGTGTACTAATCTTTGTGTTGTAGAGAAATTATCTTAAGTCTCTTTGCAAAAAAAGAGTTGTTTATGGAAACAAATAATTAGATATCTGCGAGTATTTTAATAATCATAATAATAAAAACAATACTAGGACTATTTATTTGGCGAGCGCTGTTTTTTTTTAGCACTGTAACTGTAACTGTAACTCTGTCGCCATTCCGCTAGGGGTGGCCAGAGCCTCTGCAGAGTTGCCTGTTCGTATTCTATTTTGTGTACAAAGAAAAGTTTACAGAATGAGTCACACAGGCAAATAAATAGACTAATTTTAAATGTTTGACAGCAATCTAACCAACTATGTACTTTACTTTAAATAGTAGTCTACATGATGAACCAAGGGAGAAAGAACCGTAAATGGTTATGAACTCAATTTTCGATCAAATTGTAAACACACAACAAAAACATTCTCGTTTTTATTTGTTAACTTTATAACTAAAAAAAGGACTCACCAAACCTGGAATAAAATCAATCATTTTTAGGAACAGCCACTAAGAATTGAACCGCCTTCAAAATTTCGTTCACACCTGTCGTTCTGCCGGCTCACTTTTGTATTGTGGCTAAAGCGGGAGAGCTGACGTAATATAAGGAATCGTTGACAGCTGTTGTTACCTGATGCTATCACAACCGTCAATGAAATTCTAGAAGCTTCTTTGTTGATACCCAGTCTATCTGCGTCCCCAAAATATTTACTGGTTCTCCTATAGGCTCTAGGACGGAAGTACGCAATACGAAAATGGTTCTATTATGATAAAAAAAGTGTTTTTTTTTTTGGGAGGCTTTTGATCAACTTAGTTAGGTTTACGGAAAATAAAAATATTCGTTCAATGTACAATGAAAATAAAGATTGTAAACATAATAAAATAGAAATGATTTTTGTACCAAAATATGCTACAAGCTTTAAAAGGACTTTGATAAAAGCGCTTACACCAATCAATAGCTGCATTTATACCTGACTGAAACCAGCAGAATGAGAAAATTAAAAGAGCAGGGATTAAGTGTAGACACATCTGTAGAGGCTCTAGACACCCCTAGAGAAACGGCTGATGGATAAAAGAAGAGAAGAAATTTGAAGGTTACTTAGTGCATCGTCGAATTAAAATTGGGATGACGTAAGGAAGAATAAAACTGTACCTTTTTGTATCAAATTAACCTTCTTTGAAAGAGATTGCTATGGAATCGTCTAGAAAAATAAATAGCTTGACGAAACAAAAAAAAATATTGCTTTTATTACGCACAAACGTTTTTGCATACTAAATAAATATTATATTATTTCCTAAGGATCCTTGAAATGGCTTACGTTCTTCAAGACATATTAAATTCCTGTCAAAACCTGGATTGAAATTCAATTAATTACACGAAATTATTAGGTCAAGAACGAGCAGGTATTTTCCGAAAATTCTGGGTCAATCACAGGTCAAGATAATGTCAAAGGATGTAATTCATATAGTGTACTAAGGTATTTTTGAGGATTTATTGACGTAAAAAGTCAAACATAATTTATAATCTAATTTTCAAAGGTAACGCAACCAAGCGGCAAATAAAGTGCATTTTTGTACCTTGCTGCAACGAAGAGATCACATTTGGCGTTTAAAGCCTATTTATTTTCACAGTTAAGTGGGGCGGGCGACTTTACGCCAACCACTTCAGTTGAAGTGGGGGTTTACTAGCTACGGAGGGGGCTGGTTCTCCTATCTTGTAAGAATGAGCAAACCTTGTGGTATTTTACGTTGGGTTTGAATAAAATGCTTAAACAGGAAGTCATTTCTGAGATCTGATTGACGGTCGACCCTTAGAGCCCGTTGTCACTTGTCGGGTGTCGGATCCGTATATTAATCGGAGGTTCCAGTGGCAGAACATTATGTATGGAGCTATTCACACTTGTCGAAAACCGATTTTGTCCGAAATGTTCTGCCACTGGAACCTCCGATGAATATACAGATCCGACACCCGACAAGTGGGAACGGGCTCTTAGCCGTCGGCATGGAATGCAAACACTCTAACGACTGAGCTGTCGAACGAAAACTTCAGGTGAAATAAAATCACAAATGAGGACATTTGTATGCTTCAAGTGAATAATCTTTTAAGTCTCAAGGACTGGACGTGACATATTCAGATGCAGTAATTTAAATAATGGAGAAAAGGGAAATGGAAGGTCACGAATGATGAATCCCTCTCTATTGCAAAAACAAATAATAATTGGAAAGTTTTACCATCAGAGAATGTCTTTATGATTAAGAAATTAATAATAGGATTTCCGTTTAAATATTTGTGCGGTTAGCTTTAACCAAATAATACCGCAGTGAATCAGAGAGAAAGCCTTTTACGAACTGATTGAATCAATATTAGTCGTTAATTGTTTATGATAGTACCATTACATCTGGAGCTTACTCTTCTGTTCTCCTAAATATATCTGCTGGATAATTGCGAACACCTGATCCATTCTTTGTTTGTTTGTTTTTGTTTTAAACTTCACTTAAAAGAAGATGAAAGCATCACAGATAAGATCATTATTAAAAGAGGCGTCCGACAAGGTGCTATATTATCCCCCAAACTTTTCAATTTGGCATTGGAGGAACATTGTTTACAAGCACCCGTGCTGGGAAACAAAATACATCTATATAGACGGCAGCTGTTTTAAGAATCATTTTGCAGACGAAATTGCACTGATAAGCAGTATCAGTGAGGAGTTGAAAGACATGCTCAGTTGAAAATTCAGTTGCACAAAGCGTTGGCAAGGTGAGGCTTTAAAAGGGTTCTCCAGAAAAAAATTATGAACACATTTTATGTTTTAATTTTGGTAGAGTATCAAACCTTATAAGCCGTGGACAAATACATCTATCTGGAGCACATTTTTGAACACGGAAAGAAATATCAAGAAGGGTAGACTGACATAGATGGAATTCGGAAATTTAAGCTCCGTTGTCAACAAAATAAAAATGCCCAGTAACTTGAAACAGAAGGCTTATGAGACATGAGTGCTTCCAGTCCCTAACTTTAGTCTGGAAACGAAAGAGCTCACTCAGTATAGTATAACTAAAGACGAGTTAATAATCCATTAAAAGTAGGATTCTGGGAACCAAATTCAGGGACATTGATCACAAAAAGGAAATCTGCAAACGTTCTGCTGTTACCGATGTCGAATGCATGGTTTTCCTAAATTGACATACCTGTAAGATAGTTCACGTCATAAGACAGGAGAACAATGAAAGGTGGACAACAATGATTGTCTAATGGTAATCCAAGATGATAACATCAATGGAACTACAAACTGGTGATGGCTGAATCCAGAAATTGACGGAAAGGCATTAAAAAGATAAGAGGGAGATTACGAGAAAAATCGACTTAAAAAATTTAAGATAAAAAGAAGAAAAAAACAAATCTAATGAATTCTTAGTATGTCTTAGGTAACCAAAAAAGAGATTTACCAATTTGGTCTTTAAGGCTATTTGTCAAAGCTACTATTTTCACATATGAGCATCAATCAATTTGCCCGGAAGCCGTCACTCACACGGCGTTACACTAGCTCGGATACGTGATGCATTTTTTGACCGACTTTGCATACAATATGGCATTCAAACCTCAATACCTATACACACACTGCGCGCTCGTAATACTTTCTTTTAATTTAGCATTGCATTATGAAACACAATACCATTTGTGTTTAGTGCGTTAGAATTATTGTGTGTTTGTCTTATTCTGAAACATCTATTGTCTTTCTAAGTCCTTGATAAATATTTATCATAGCCCTCCATACAAAAATGTAGCTACTGAAAGTACCGTGTATCATTGTTAGGTGTCGAATTGGTTAGGTTTAAGTTGTGTTCATCCTCAGTCGTAATAAAGAGAGTGTGTCTCCTGATGACATTGGCTATCCTAAATGTTAATATACCTTTGAAACTTAAATTATAAAACCAAAACATGCAATTTATTTTTTGTGATCGCAAATGTATTGTTACAAATAATTATCTAAAATTATTGTATTTTTCTCATTAATATCTTCTCCAATGATGTGTTTTTTCAATCATATTTTAGGTGACTTTGAATAAAAAAAAAACTTACACCTGTAAGGTTCGTAAGGCGCCTTTGGGATGACCAAGAGTCATGAAAAGGCGCTATAAAAATACTGTATTATTATTATTATTATTAAGGTTGTACTTTTAATTTGCTATAACCCGCTAAGCTAAAATTTAACCACACGTTTCTTAGTCCCGGTATTTTCAACGTTAACATATTATGTGACTTTAAACTGATCAAAAAAACTACCCACACGGTTGATGTAAGTGCATCTTTTTCATAAGTATAAAGTCGCTATGCTAACGTTGAAAATACCATGCCTTAGTATATTCATACTCTAGAGTTTAGCATTAAATAATAATTGCACCGCAAAAAGTCAATTTACAACAACCATAATTGTAACAATAAATTGAAAAACACGTACCAATAAATCCGACAACTGACAATTATTACTTTTATTTTTTTACACACGGGACTGTATCGATTAACAACACATAAAGTATGGATTAGTTTCACCTCACACTGTCACTTTCCAATGTTGAGCGTTTCACCTGTCATAATTACAATGACCATTAAAACATAAAATCGCCTTTATTGTGAAATAGTGTAATAAGAATTGTTGTGTAATGAATAATGATTTTAATGCCATTTTAGCCGACAACGAGCAAAGTGTTTACATGTTAATTTTGTAGAGGTGGAAGTAGTAAAAGTGTGAATTTGCATTTTCATTTTATTTTTACATCATTTAAGTACAAAATGATACAACAAATTAAAATGTTTATCGCTTTGTTTTGAATTTTGAAATAAAATCTTTTTACTGTTTTCTATCTTAAATAATAGCTGCAAATCTAATCTCTTATCTAATCTAAGTTGCAAATGTATAAAACATTGGAGATTCACATTATATGCATTCTCACAATCAGACACGTATTTAAATCCGCCTTCACCAATAATATGAAAATTCAAATCTCAAATGAACATACACCCTGTAACTCTTGCTGACCTTCCCTGAAACAAGGGTGACATTAACAAAGTGAACCATTTTCTACAGCATAGGTGGTCAGCCGCATACCAACCTATAAGTTAAGGAAAATAGACAAAGACTAATAAATAATATTTTTAAGGGTTTGGTGGTTTACACAGTGAAAGTCCATTGTATATTACAGTTCCATTGTATATTGCAGTTCAAATTCACTTTTATATTGTTTAACTTTGTCAAACGTTTTCGCCTAAAAAGGCATCATCAGGACAATGACAAATCAAATTAACAATATATTAATAACTAATAAATAATACTAATAATCCATACTAATATCATAGGTATGTCGATTTGAAACCATTGACCTTATTGATGTGGTAGAGTCAGTAAAAGTCAGAAGACTGCATTGGCTGAGTCACATCCATCGAATGGAGCATCGGAGCCTAGAAAATCTGGTTGTGAAAATGTACTCAAAAGGGCGTAGGACAAAACTGATGAGTGTCAAGACAAGCAAATTTCTGGCATCGTTTGCACCAGCGCCCTTGGAGTGACTACATCACGAAACGGCGCTATAAATAAATCATCAACTCATCATCATCATCATGTTGAGAGTATGGGACTGCAACTGCAAAGGAAAGGAGTTGGACAGGCAGGGGTGGCTTACTTAAATTAGTAAGTGCTGCAAAGCTGATATGACATTGAAATTTGAAAGAGGCGGCAATGATAAGAGTGAAGTACGCCGAATATCGGTCGGAAGGTACTGACCAATTACAGAGCTGGGTTTTTTCGAGAGCCAATGACAAACCCGTACGTCTCCTGGGGGTTGGGCACTACTCTGATTACTGCTTGAGTGTTCTTTGTGAAACAAAACGCTCCAGAATGTCGACCCTTGAGTAAGTGTAGCGCTTGAGTAAGGCACTTAAATCAGTTTTGATCGTGAATACGGGGGTAAGAAAAAAGTAATGTGTCTTTGCCCATCTCTAGTAACCGAGTAAGTACCCAATATTTTGATTAATATTCAAATTAATTACTTTTAGTAACAGGTACGAGTGTGTTCCAAATAAAGTTAATTTATTATTGAACAAAAAAAACATGCATCAAGCACACGATCAAATATTTCATAATGTCTTAATATCACGCCAATTGGATTTGATTAGAATAACCATTTGTCTAAAACTTAACATGCTCAATAATAGAGTTCAGCAAAAAATGTATGATTACTAAAGTACTGCCTCTAGTGACTGTTTTGGTTTCCTTACATTTTTGGTAAAACGCCATACGTAGTTGAATTGTAAACTGAGCGATTCTATCATTATTTACGAAATATTTAATGTGAATCTAAAGGTGCGATTGCAAAATAGTTAAATGCTCTTAAATGTGAATAATCATTTAGTATTTAAATGCTGATGCTTTTGTGCAAACTAAAGTGCAAAAAAATAAACATTAGAAAAGTTCAGATTTGCAACAAAATTAATCTAGGTAGGTACTAATTTATCTTGTGAAAAATCTCACCTGTCAAGATTGATATTTAAGTGCCAAAATCCAATAAGATTATTATAATGATTTACTTAGAGAACGCTATTTTTTTGAGAAATACACCTTGAAAGCCCTTTGCGAGCAATTGCTGCAAGGTTGTATGGACCTTTGGTAACCTATCTTTGGCAAAGTAAGGTGAATTGTTGTGCCTAGTGAAGGCCATACCCGAAATATTAAGGTTTTTTTTCTCCGCCGGGAATCGAACCCACGACCTACCGATTACGAGTCTGAAGCGTTAACCACTAAAGAACGGGTCGGTGATAACTGAGGATAATTTATTCAACTAAACTGAGGAGCAAGTTTGGTTGGTAGATTATTTGGAAAAGTGTTCACCTTCTTAGCTGAAGGTACATATTTGGTTCGAATCCAGGATAGGTATCATGCAATCCGATTTCCTGATTTTCTGTTTTCGTCAAACTAACTTAAGTTTTAGTACTGACAAGGCGTACTCAACCTTACAAAGAAATTGAAAACTGTTTTTTCAAAGATTTTTTTCTATTACGTGGATAATTTCCCACTTTCAGTAACAGCACTTAAGTTTTCAGTAAAGGTTATCCGCCTTACCTGTAAAAATAAATAGATCCATACTTATATGCAACTATCTTGGAGATAAAGAGGCATTCATAATAATTAAAATATGCCGCTTAAATTAAAATGAAAGGAGGGAGTGGAATAATTTTTTTTTTTTTTATATGCCTTTATTTCTTTCAAAATTTGTAATGTAGGAATTCGCACGCAAAACGCAACACGTCCCAATTCCCAAAAAAAAAAAACGCCTAAAAATGAAATGATAAAAAACAGTATTTCCCAAATGTCTGTAATTAATTATTAGTTGCAACGAAACAAAACAACATTATTAGCAAAAAAAGATGATGTTATCGCGCATGTGAAAATTATGATATAACAAGATTTAATTAAATAAGTGGTACTTCTGATTACCAAAATACGGTAATGGCATGAAAAAATGCAACGTATTTCTTTGTGAAATTGGACGTTGAGAAATGCTTTTTTTCATAAATTTATTAACAAAGTGGTAAATATTGTTTGCGAGACCAGGAAATGGTTTGCCGGAAATTGGACATAGTGGTTTTGTATCGGTGAGCTATCGACAATTATTTAGCTATTAACTTTTGAAATCGTTTTATGCTGAGAATATTTTAGTGTTGTTTTAATTTGATTTGAAAATTATGGAGTTGGCACCTTTTCTTTCTATTTTATGAAATGATGGTTTCATTATAATAATATATTGTAATTTAAGCTTTCACATACTTAGTTTAATTTGAAAAATATATTTCATTTGACATTTTAGTTTTTTTACGAGTATATTCTCGACTCTATTTTATTCCTTGACTAATAGGTTGGTATGAGGCTGACCTGGTCAGGCTGATCACCCATACTGTAAAAAATGGTTCACTTTGCCTGTTTGTGGGCTTGCATTTGATATGAGTTCTTAATGTTGATGTATATCTGCATCGTAGATGATAGATTATTATAGATTTGAAAACATTCTGATAAAGTTGTACAGTGTATACGTACATTCATTCAGGTACAAACCTTTTTTTGAGAATGAAACCCGTTTCGGTGTTTATTTCAAACCCCAAAATAAAATACCGGCAAGGTTTACTCAGCCTTCACAAGAAATGAGTACCAGCCCCCTCGGGAGCTGGGAAACCCCCCACTTCACTGAAGTGGTTGGCGTAATGCCGGCCCCCTTACCTGTAAAAATAAATAGGTGTTGAACCACGCCACATTCGACTTCTTCGGGGATAACGCCGCAAGAAGTTACACTATATGTGTAGCTTAGTTGCGTTTTTTTTAGTTGCGTTTCGAATCATTTCATACCATTATTAATTTTCTGTTTTTCAAGGAAAGTCAGCAAGAGTTGCTGACTGAAGGGGTTCTGTGAGATCAGGGTCTTTATTTTTTGGTACCCGTGTGACTTGTGTAAGCGCAATTTTTTTTTCTTGTGTAAAACGCATCTGCTTATGGGTAAACTTTTTATAATTTAATCTTAAATGTTAATCTATCTTTCTAAAATAGATTATAAATAGACTAACGAATTGAACATCAATTATCAGTAATATGTACATGCTGTATGTCTTCTTATAAAATAAGAATCAAACCTGAAATGAATATAAATCCATCAGTTCATGCTGATTTTCCCGATAACAGGGAAGACATTGGCAAAAATAATACGGATGGGCAACATGGGTGGTCACTTGGTCAGTCTAGAACCATCTGATCAGCTTTAAATAATAACTTCCCAAATTCATTTTCATGGAGTGAATATATTGATAAAAGAAAACCTGCTTCTTCTTCTTCTTTTTGTGCCACTTCTATCGAAAATTTGCGATCATCATGGCTATTTTGACTTTAGATGCTGCGGCTCGAAACAGGAACTTGGTGCTTCTGCCGAACCACTGTCGCAGGTTTTTCAGCCACGATGTCCTTCGGTGTCCCTAAGATCTTCTCCCCTCAATCTTACCCTGTATGATAAGATGAAGGAGACGGTACTTCTCATTTCTCATTATGTGACCGAAGTACATAACAATTCTTAGAGACAAATAAATATTTTTTTTTCACGTGATTTTTTGAAATGAAACATTTTTATTTTTACAGGCTTCACTGCCTCTAACGGTTAAAGAATCATTTCACTTTGATGGACTGTTATTATATTCTAGTACGCCCTTATGTACGGTAATATTTGAATATTACGCTCGCCTTACTAGGCCAAAAAATCATGCTTGTTAATAGACTGTAACAATTTGGTTTATGTATTGAATATTATTTGGATACTACCATTTTTTTTTAATTAAGAATATTTTGTGTAAAAAATAGATCAATAATTCTTATAAGTATTTAATATGTAGAATATACATAAATAAATTTCGTATTTAATTGAAAACGATCGCATAAGATGAGTCGTATAGAACCAAAGTCGGAAATCTGGGTTTTTTCTTCTGAAAATGACGCCAATGTTTGGAAATGATGAGAGAATGATTTAAAAATTGCAAATGTATAATAACATGTAGAACACCTTTTTAATGCATGTCCACAAGAAGACACTTATCCAAAAGCTGTATGTGTACTTACTTACAAAATCAGCGAAACCTTGAATTAACATAAACCTTGCAGCTCGTGTCGCCTTTCCTTGAAACATGGGTGACAAATGAATCAAGTTTTTACAGCATAGGAGTCAGCCACAAAAACCAATCTATTAGTCAAGCAATTTTGATGTTAATACATCTTGGCAACTTAGATAATAATGAATAGATAGGTATGCCAAAAATTCATGAAATAGACCCATTGCATATCTAGTTCAAATTCATGTTTATGTTTTAAAATTGTGTGCGTGCCGATTTTGATATTTCTGTAATATAATTAATGAAGCAATAGTAATCTAGCTAATCAATTCGTGATTCCAGTAATTAAAATATAATAAACCTTCCAGATTAGGAATGTTAATGATTATTATTGCATTACCTGTGGTAATCAATTAAATGCATTCTTTCCATTTGCTATAATTTGTGTGAGTGGTACCTATTTATTTTCACACATAAGGGAGTCAGTAAAAGACAGATTTTGTACTAAAAATAGTGGCTTGTTTGTTTTCATTTCTTATGTACAGGAAGTGTCAAAGGAAAAAGAGGTTAGGGATGACCGAGAAAAGTATGGGGTGATCAGATTGTGAAAGAATGGGATGTACAAAGTGAGTGTCAAAGAAGAAAATGTATGAAAAAGGTGATGGATATGAATAGATTGAAAGATGTATGTAAGGATAGTAATAAATATAAGCAGCTCTGCAGAGGCTCTGGCCACCCCTTGCGGAAGGGTGACAAAGTTACAGTTTCAGATGAAGCCTTAGTTAACCTTGCCGGTCCTGTGAGAATGATAAGAAGAAAACACCGACACGGAAAATCATTTTTGCCTCCTTGGTGTGATTCGAACCCTGGTCCTCTAGAATTTAACGCAAACGATTTACAAACTATATTTGTTTTTGCAAAGATATATTAAATATAAGGTTCATGCAATTTTAAGAAACAAACACGTATAAGTTCGCGCTTACACATACCGCATGTGGACTTACAGTATTTGTAACACCCAATCTCAATTGAACATATCGAGGGTGATCTGGCTAATCAGACCTATCTAATTTTTTAGTGTTTTTTATGTGTGATGTTGTCCTATGTTTTATTATAACAAAACTACTAACAATTTTCATATTTTGTCAAAATAAACAATAAACATTGTGAAAATAAACATTTACGTATATTTTTTTTATAATCATGTTACTAAGACATTGTTTATTAAAAACATTTTAGTCTCTCCTGTAAAGTTGGCATTTTCGAGATAGGACTTATTGCCAGATCACCCTCGATATGTAAGCCCTACAACTTTTACCGACCGTCCATGAAACAGGGACATTGACATAGAAAAGGTTTCGGTGGTCAACCTCATACCAACCTTTAAGTCAAGGAACAATTATCATAACAATACATTTGAAAGGAAAAAATGTTCTTATTCATTTTTTTTTTAGTGTTGATCTGTTAACACAGAAAGTCCATTTTTATAAATATTTAAAAATATAAATGGTAAAACAATGTTTTAATTCACTTTATTCTTTTTTGGTAACCATTCTGCTCTTGAAGATGCCTCATTAGGCGAAAATATTCGAGCAAAAAAAAAAAGAATAAAGTGAATTTAAACATTGTTTTACCATTTATATTTTTAAATATTTATGTTCTTATTCAATTTAACTACCCACAATAAAACAAGACTGCCTTGCCCAATCAAAATTATAGTTTTGCGACAATAATCAATGTCTAAATTTTATTTCATAGAACAATAGGAAAATCACATAATAAATAAGAACAATGAGTTCAAATTCAAATATTTTTTAATGCGATCAAAGATCTTTTAATGATTCATTTTTGTATTAAACAATGTTAAAGGTTGGAATTAGCAATTATAAAAAAGGTTTGAAAATATACGGCAAATCTTTTTTGTACGAAAAATTAAGTTTCATACATTTTTGCGACTATTAAAAACTGATTTGGTTAAAACAAGAATTAAAAAACAACTTTTTATTACTTAAGTTTACAAGTAAAATGCTAAAATAAATTTATTTAAATGTACCTTCATACATATTATTATGTTTACTTTTAAGTGTGACAAATGTCTTGTTGCTTAACATGTAAAAACTAATGAGTTAACTAATTTATAAATTATACTTTGTATTGTTTGTGTATTGAAAGTGAAAATTCATATTTATTGTATTTTTTAGTGTTGATTTTTTCATATTCATTATTATTAAAATTACAGAATTTTTAAATTTTATTGTAGCTGACGATGATTGTAAATCGAAAAAGTTTGTAAAGATTAATTGAAATAAAGTAATAATTGGTGAAAATATACAGTGTTTCATTGGAATTTGTTTTAAAAACAAATATTAAAAAACAAAATTTTTTAAACATATTTCGGTTGAACAATATTTAATTTTATTAAAATGTCATAACGAAGGTTTTTTTTTAAGTATTGTAATAATGAATTTTGAAAACTTACCAAATTTTTAATCAAATCCAAAATCCATAATCCAGGGTACACAAAAATATATTTTCTTCAGTTTCTTCACACATTTAATGTTGTCATTAACTTCACAAGGTTCTATCTCACATCACTTTAAAATGCATATGAGTAGGTACACACCGAGTTAGTTTTCACAGTTAGTTCAGCGGGATTCCAAAGGGACTTTTATAAAAAGCACTCCACCAAGACTAGTCCAGGTTCGAGCCTTGCCTAGTACTTAGAAAACCAGTCAAGCATACGGGTTTTCTGAGTAAAATCCCGCGGGCTCTGTATTTGTTTATAACTGTTGATCACAGCCTTAAAAATGCAGATCCCAAAAGGTGACCTTAATAACCTGTTTTCGACACTTAAAAAAAACAACAACAAAAATTTAACCAGTTTTTGTAACACACACTGTACATGTATAGCGCATTTGATACTCAATATAAAAACAATATTTTTATTTTTTAAATTGAATGAAAATGTATATTTTTAATGTCCAAAAAAAATGTTTATTTTGTTTGTATTTTAAGTGAATTAAATGTATTTTCTTATAATTGCACTTTCAGTTTATTTTATTTATTTATTCCGTATCACGAAAACTAAATATTTATTTTTATTTTAATAAAAATATTTTCTTTTACACCTGTCTATCAAAGAGCGCGCAACGTGTTGGCGAAAGAAATCTCTTCACAACATGCCAAGCGAAATTGGTTTTTATTTTTCTAGCGCACAATGTCTATTACCGCTTGCAGTTTTGCTTTAAACGTCCGTTTAGAAATTCAAATTCGCACCGGAGGAATTTGATACTTATCAACAGGTGTGTTAAGGTCGATTATTGCAAGAGCGGAGAGTGGCGCGATCATGCGCACAACCGAACCCAACTAAGGCCGAGCCAGTACTGAGTGTTGTGGCAAGAACAAGAAAAGGCTGTTGAAATTTTTATTCTGTGTGTTTTTTTTGTCCGATGATACGTGAGAGAAAAGTGTAGCTGATATAATCATTTTATTTTGCATCGATAATAAATGAAGTCGTAAACAATCAAACTCGGAAATGTAGGGTTTATTTTGAAAATGAGATACATGTAGACAGAAAAAATGGCATTCTGTTTGTTTTCATACAATATCCATTTTAAAAAAAAATGTAAATGTAATAAAATAAAAAACCGGCAAGGTTTACTCAACTTTCACAAGAAATGAGTACCAGCCCCTTTGGGAGCTGGGAAACCCCCACTTCACTGAAGTGGTTGGCGTAAGGCCGGCCCCCTTACCTGTAAAAATAAACAGGTTCACTCGCCATTTGCGACCCCTTTGGAGATAACGCGGCAAGGAGTTACACTATATGTGTAGCTTAGTTGCGTTGCGTTTTTCCTAGATTTCCGTTTTTTATTTTGGGCGACTGAAATATTCTACCTATAGATTAGAAGTTTATCTTTGATATTGAAGACAATATTATTGCTTTATGACAATGTGATATTACCCACGAAAGAAATTTGATGTTTTCAAGACAAAAGTTGCGAGGACGGCTTTACTTTTTCTTTATTCTTTTGAGTCATGAGATAATCAATCGCCTTTCAAAAAGTCCCACACAGTTGGAGAGTTATAGGCTATATGCGCCGGATAACTATAGCCAAGGATGATGAGATCAGATTATGATATTTTTTCTGTCATGAATTTTTTTTTATTGAATCGCGTAGAGAACAACGGGTTTCTCAACGTGTCGTCGAAGTCGTATCCGACAACATCATAAGAAGTTTATTTTATTTCATGATAAAAAGCGAATTACTATTTATGCGCTAATGTATCTTTTCCAGTACGAGGAAAAATCGTCAAAATTAAAGTAGACTTTTAGAACAAGCGATTGGAGTCATCAGTATCCCAAGTTTAAATTTTTTCGTTTTAACTCAAAATTATTTCACCAAAAAGTGTTTGTAAATAAAAACTGCGCCTTTATGAGAGTTTTCCTTTCCATATATATTTAGCATAACTTTGTGATTGAGTTTAAACGTTATGTTTAGCGTAACGTTATCTCCTAAATATGCCATACAAAAATATATGGCTCTATAAACAAAGTTCTCAATTTCATTTAGAGCTAATTGGGCTAAAAGAAATTGCCAAAATTAAATTTACAGCTACAATAAAACTCTGAAATAGAGTAAATTAATGATTACATTCAGACAACGGAACGGTCGTTAGTTATGTGGTTAGAGCATTTGATTTTTCATATCGTCACCATGCAAAACAATTTGGATTATTCTAAAGTCCTCTGTTCGTACCGTCCAGCCCATTAGTCTTCTTGATTTTATTACCGACCCTATGTTTAGGTCTATTAATTTGGACCTCAGCCTGGTACAGATGCGCCACCTGTCAAACTCAGTTACAGTTCCAAAAGTACGACGAAGCATTTTGTTTTCAAAGACCTGAAGATATTGTTACGAAATTAGGGTTCAATTGTCTTCAAATTAAAAATACACAGGTCTTCTTCAATAGTTATTTATTTTACACAGTTACAAAATTTATTTTTACACTACTTTCTCGATTATTCCACTTGGTTTTGGTTCACTGATCAGATGATTTCGATGTGTTTGTAAGTCTCTATGATACTGGCCCGCTCTGCAGGCCATTCGCACCTTTATACTCTGTAGAGCAGTATGATCTAGAACCAAAGTTGCTAGACGGTTCCAGAGTAATTATTACTTCTCGATGTTTCACGTACTACCTAGACACAACCAAAATCCTACCTACCAATGCAATACAGTATTCCTATAATTATAACAAATACCTACTTAGCCTAGAGAATTCTACACTTATACATAATTATCGATCTTACCTACCAATACTTTTGAGGATTCTTATAACTATAACTATCCATACTTATTTCAATATTTATATTTACATAACACTATAACTACCCATACTTATTTCAATATTTATATTTACATAACACTACCCCCCACCTAGACTGTTTCGTCCCGGAACAGTCTTGACTCTGTGTAGGTAGGGGCATGCTGATCCACGTCGACACCCTGTGGTCAGGAAGAAGTGGCAGTCCACGGATTTCTCCCCACTGGCTCTCGGCTGCGCTTGCTCGCAGCACACCATGACGCTGATGCCGACTCCCGAGAACACTGCTTCAATCATACTCCGGATTATCCGCCAGTCTCGATTAGCGCGGCCGCCACCCATCTTCGGTATTGCCAGACGCGCCTGCTGATCCTCCAACATGTAGTCACGCAGCTCAACAAGGCCGTCCCACAATGCCTTGTAGTCCTCTTCCAGGTTGCTGGAATCCGGGACAACCAGGCAGTATGCTTGTTGACGCCCCTTCGGTAGTCTCAGAGCTCTTCCTTGCGGGCTGCTCGAGGATTGCGGTTCTCCGAATTTGTATCGGAAGACCCGTGCAATTCCTCTAGACATATCTAGATCTTCCGGTACACTGCATGCCAGTGTGTGGTCCCCAGTGACCTCAAATAAGTCCTTGTGGACTTCTGTGGTCACTCCATGGCGAAACTTCTGCCCTGCCTTCGCGTTCTCCCAAAACGTCTCAAAGGCTGGTGATCTTTCGGATGCGACGCACTGTCGTACTTTTTGGGCTGGTTGGTCATCATTATCGCCTAGGTATGGTGAGAGGCGATTGTAGTGCACGATCCTTGGTTTTCCGTTTGGTCTCTTTTTTATGCGGTAGACCACATCGTTGATGCGCTCCAAGATCTCGTACGGCCCGTCCCAGGAACGCTGAAGTTTCGGGCAGTATCCTTGGCGCCTCTTGGGGTCAAAAAGCCACACCCAGTCACCAGCTTTGTACCCCATGCTGTCAGCTCTGGTGTCATAGCGCTCCTTCATTTGATCGCTGGCTTCCCCGATGTTCATGCGGACCTGATCATGGATGTCATCCAGCCTCCTGCGAAGGTCTGTCACATAGTCTTCTCCGGCTAGGTCTTCACCTGGTTTGCAGCCAAATTTGAGATCACAAGGAAGTCGCATTTCTCGCCCAAACAGTATGCTGCTGGGAGTCTTCTTCGTCGTTTCCTGAACAGCCGACCGGTAAGCCAATAAGAACAAAGGCAGATGTCGGTCCCAGTCCCGCTGATGGCTGGACACTACCTTGGCTAAGTACCTCCCCACGGTACGGTTCATCCTTTCCACCATTCCATCAGACTGTGGATGTAGCGCAGTGGTCCTGGTCTTGTAGATCCCTAGCCGCTCACACATTTGCTGGAAGATAGCAGCTTCAAAGTTCCTTCCCTGATCAGAATGTAATTCCAGGGGTACGCCAAACCTGCTGATAAACTCGGTAACTAGAACTTCAGTCACGGTTACGGCCTCTTGGTTAGGGATTGAGTAAGCTTCCACCCACTTGCTGAAGTAATCCATCACCACCATGATGTACTTGTTACCCTTCTCAGTTGTAGGAAATGGGCCAGCTATGTCGATGGCAATTCTTTCAAAGGGGCTGCCAACATTGTACTGACGCATTGGTGCTCGCCTTTTCCTTTGCGGTCCATTGGCCGTTGCACAGGTTACACATTTTCGACACCAATCTTTGACGTCTTCGCTGCAGTTGATCCAGTAAAATCGCTCTTTCACTTTCTCCAGCGTCTTCTTAACGCCTAGATGTCCTCCAGAAGTTCCTCCATGCAGCAGTCCAAGGATTTCCGGTACTCGGCTCCTCGGAACGAGGGTTTGCTTTCTTCTAAGTGTGCCGTCTTCCTTCTCGATCTTTCGTTTCAGAAGCCCTCCTTCTATCACTATGGATCCCATTGAGCCCAATAAGCCTTGACAGTTGGTGATAAGGGGGCGAGCTTTTCCCAGGTTGGCCTTTCTCCTTCTCGCGCCCATTCCATCACATACTTCAAGTCCGGATCATTCAGTTGGTCTTGCGCCAATTTTTCATCTTGCCAGTCCTCATCTTCGGTGGTCGTCCTTTGGACAATTGCTACCTTGTCCTCCATCTTGCTGCAATGTTTGCAGTCACTGGCGCATGGTCGTCTGGATAATGCATCCGCATTTCGATGAAGCGTGCCAGGTCTATGTTCGGAGTCATAATCATACTCCTGGAGCCTTTCAATCCATCTAGCCACTTGCCCTTCTGGGTTTTTGAATTTCAGAAGCCAAACCAGTGCAGCATGATCAGTCCGTAGTGTGAATTTTCTCCCGTACAAGTATTTGCGGAAGTGTTCCACTGATTTTATCACGGCAAGAAGCTCTCGTCTGGTCACGCAATAATTTCGTTCTGGCTTGGAAAGCACTTTACTGAAGTAACCCAGAACAGTCTCATGCCCATCCTGTATTTGGGAAAGGACACCTCCTATCCCCACATTACTAGCGTCGGTATCCAGGATGAACTTTCCATCTTTTCGTGGGTAACTCAAGATGGGGGCACTTGTTAATCTTCCCTTAAGCTCTTCAAATGCTTGTGCGCAGGAATCACTCCAATGGAAGCGAGTGTTTTCTTCCGTAAGCTTGGTGAGCGGTTTTGCAATGTCCGCAAATCTTGGCACAAACCTCCTGTAATAAGTGCACAGCCCCAGGAAACTCCTAGTTTCATGTTTGTCCTTCAGCACGGGCCAGTCTCTTACTGCCTTGATTTTGGCAGGGTCAACTTCAACTCCACGTTGAGAAACTATGTGTCCCAGGTAATTTACTTGTTTCTTGAACAGGTTACACTTTTTCGGGTTGAGCTTCAGTCCAGCGTCTTGTAGTCGCCCGAAAACTTGCTCCAGATTTCTCAACTGATGGTTGAAGTCCTTTCCCAGGATGATTATGTCATCCAAGTATACCAGGCAGGTTTCCCATGACAGTCCTCGCAGCACATTCTCCATCAGCCTTTCAAACGTGGCGGGGGCATTGCATAAGCCAAATGGCATCACGGTGAACTGCCAAAGTCCAGATCCAGTCGAGAATGCAGTTTTCTCCTTATCTTTGGCATCCAATTCAACTTGCCAGTAGCCACTTTTCAGGTCCAATGTGGAAAAAATGGTGCATCCTGCCAATGTGTCCAAGGTGTCGTCAATCCTTGGCAGAGGGTAACTATCCTTTTTCGTAACATCGTTGAGCAGTCTGTAGTCCACACAAAATCTCGTGGTACCATCCTTCTTTTTCACCAGTACCACCGGGGATGTCCAAGGGCTACTTGATGGTTCTATGATGCCATCCTTGCTCATGTCTTTGATGATCTTGTCAGCTTCTTCCCGCTTTGCAAAGGGTAGTCTTCTTGGAGCCTGTTTTATTGGTCTCGCTTCTCCGGTGTCTATGCTATGTCGCACTACCTTGGTTCTTCCCAGACGGCCATTAGAGTCCTCGAAAATGTTCTGGTAGCGGCAGATCAAACTCCTCACTCTCCGTTTGTTTTCCTCGGTTAGACCTTGGGAAGCGTCGTGGACCAGAGCTTCCAATTGTGTTGACAATTTGTTTCCTTCGCATGACATGTTTGTCATCTGTTGCACAATGGAAGTTATCCTCTCACATCTGCCCAAAACAAAACCTTCATTCATTTTAACTGGGTAGCTGTTCACATTCATGATCTTGACAGGAATGATCTCCTTTGCGCGAATCACTGTTCTTGCCACCATGACTCCTTTGTTAACATTGTCCATGTTCTCCGGTTCTATCATACAGATTTGGTCATTTGTACTACTGGAATCCAGGCGGGCACTCACTATCATCTCGGATCGCCCCTTCACTTCGGTATTCTTGGCTAGGATAACACGTGCAGCCAGTTCTTTCCGTCTTTGCAGGATGACTTCTTCATTTCCAATTTTAATGGACCCTTTCTTTAAATTTAAACTGCACACAAATCTGTCCAGTATGTCCATTCCCAATATAACGTCTTCTTCAATGTTGGCCACCAACGTCCGATGATCAAAAGTGGTGCTGCCAATTTGGAAGGTGGCAATCGTCTCCCCATACACCTGTGCTGACTCTCCCGTGGCGGTGTGCAGAGACCACTTTGTTGGTGCAATCTGCTTACCTCGTGCCACTATGTCGCGTCTCAGAATTGTCCTGGTTGCTCCCGTGTCCACCAGTAGTTCACGAGTTACTCCATCTATTATGCCATTGATAAAAATGCTGCTGGCTTTTCCTCTCACGGTCGCGACAGTAGCAGCAGATTTCAGGGCCTCTCCAGCGTGGGTCAACGGTTGCCCCTTCCCATTAACCCTTTCTAGTTTTCCGCAGCCTGTTTTCTGGGTTTCTGAGGCTTGGGACACTTGGTGCTAAGGTGGCCCAGCTGTCCGCAGTTCCAGCAGCGTGGGTCTCGTCTTCGAGGTCTCAGACGTTCCAGCACTTTTTCAATTAGCTCCTCGGTTGTAGGTAGCTTGACCTCCTCTGCCTCGACTGCACGAACCCTGGCGTGGCCCCTGATGGACTGTTTGACAGCCTCAAACTCGAGGGCTTGGCTGAGCGCCTCGTTCAAAGCCTTGGGATGGGCCAGTTTTACGGCTTGTTGCGTCTCCCATTCCCGCAACCCGTTCAGGAACTTATCCACTGCCAAGCTCTCACAGATGTCGTCGGAGGCTGTCGGGTAAGCGTCTCGTACCAGGCGGGCGATGTCCATCTCAAACTCCTGGAGGCTCTCGTTGGGCTTCTGCACCCTTGTGTTCAGCTGTGACTTGTACAGCTGCTCCAAGCACTTGTGGCCATAGCGCATATCCAAGCGCTGCTTCAGCTGCCCAAAGTCACCACGGTTGTCCAGGGGTATGGCCTGCAGAACCCTGAGAGCGTCTCCTCGGAGCGACAGGCTGAGAACCGAAGCCTTCTTCTGCTGGCTCCAGGCTCCCATCATGGCAGCCGTCTCAAAGAGGGTCAAATACTCCTCCCACGACGTCTTCCCGTCGAAGGTCGGAAGGTTGTGCTTCGCCAGCGAAGGGTCGTCATCCCCTCTAGTGACCCTGGTTGGAGTTGAGCATCCCTGTTCGATCTCGTCGTGAAGGCCTTTGGGGGATATCCTGGTGGACTCCATCTGGCACTTGTCAGCCAGCTCGGCACGCAGACGGTCTTCCAGGTTTGACATCCGAGTCTCCATTTCCCCCTTCAGGGCCGAGAGGTTGGTTGTCATCTTCTCCTCCATTTCTCCTTTCAGGGTTGTGAGATTCTTATTGAGGTCCTCCTTCAGGGTAGTGAGGCTGTCAGCCATCTCCACCTTCAGGCTGGTCATCTTTTCCTCTAGCCCGGTCAGGTTGCTGGTCATCTTCTCCTCCAGGGTCTTGGCGTTGTCAGCCATCTTCTCCTCCATGGCAGTGAAGTTTCCCGTGAGCTCCTCCTTCATGGATTTTGTGATGCTGATGTTCAGCTCCTCAAGGGCGCGGTCTCCTCCAGATGCCATGACAAAGTATGCCGGGTCTTCACCTGACCGTTCCAAGGCCTCTATGAGGCGTGCTTGTAAGGCTGCCTTTCCTCCTGAGGTCTCCAGGTCCCTCTCCAGAAGCTCATTTTTAAGCTCAGTGACTTTGAGGTCCTTGACGTTCACTTTAGTTGCCATTTTTTTTTTTCAAAATTTACTTCAAAACAAAAAAAATATTTTCAAATTTATTTAATACGAGTTTTATATATAGAGCTGTTTTGAATACGTACTTTAGCAAAATAATAATTTATCTGATTACACTGTGAGTAGGTACTGTCTTTTAATATTTATTTTTAATTCACCAATATTTTTTTTACATAATAATGTCTGATAGTACATAATTATTTATTTCGTCTCAAGTCTTTCAAACACACAGGTAGGTACTTATTGTACATTCACACACTTGAAAACGAAGGGCAGTTATTCAAAAACTTTTTCTCGATGAATCTGGAACGTTCTTTTGTAATATTTTTCAAGATTTTTATTTATTTATTTTATTTTTTAATCACACGCAATAATAAAAAAAACTATGGTCCAATTTGATGACTTTCTCAATGCGGTAAAATAGTCATTATGTTATGTCCAGAATTATGTCCAGAATTATGTTCCATATGATGTTCCAGAATTTATAAGCAACTTGCTTTTGCGTCTTTTCTTTTAACAAAAATTTATTTAAACACTTGTTTTCACAAAAGTCAGTTCACACAAAGTTCAATTTGAATAAAGTTCATTTTAACACTATTTAATTTATTTTATTTATTTTTAGACAGAAGATCTTAATTTTTCTTGACAATTCCGCACCTGACGCCAATTGTTACGAAATTAGGGTTCAATTGTCTTCAAATTAAAAATACACAGGTCTCCTTCAATAGTTATTTATTTTACACAGTTACAAAATTTATTTTTACACTACTTTCTCGATTATTCCACTTGGTTTTGGTTCACTGATCAGATGACTTCGATGTGTTTGTAAGTCTCTATGATACTGGCCCGCTCTGCAGGCCATTCGCACCTTTATACTCTGTAGAGCAGTATGATCTAGAACCAAAGTTGCTAGACGGTTCCAGAGTAATTATTACTTCTCGATGTTTCACGTACTACCTAGACACAACCAAAATCCTACCTACCAATGCAATACAGTATTCCTATAATTATAACAAATACCTACTTAGCCTAGAGAATTCTACACTTATACATAATTATCGATCTTACCTACCAATACTTTTGAGGATTCTTATAACTATAACTATCCATACTTATTTCAATATTTATATTTACATAACACTATAACTACCCATACTTATTTCAATATTTATATTTACATAACAATATTTTTCTTGTTTCTGAGTCAAAAACTTAAGGCTTCACTTCCGTGCAACACAACTGCCTGAACAATAATAAAGTGTACATCTTGGATTCCGTGGAACAAGAGAGCCATTTTGAACCCAATAGCTTTTTGAGGCCAAAACAATCATTGTTGCCGAAATTAATTCGAACTTGCAGCTCCCAAGACAGGATATTCCTACTATTTATGAGAGTATCCAGCTGTGTGAATGAATTGCAGTTTATAGTTTTATATTTTTTTTAAGTGTGGAAAGATTGAGGGAAAACGAGGTGGCGGCAGGAGGCATTTCTCATGACGTCACATATGAGATTCAATTAGAAATAAGAACAGTAGAAGACCTATTTAAAGCTATAAGAGAGACATGAATACATTCTCGCAAGTGATCGTTGACGTCAGAGGACCTGACACGGGACTGGAAAGTAGAAGAAAATACTTTTACACATCATTTTGTACATCGATGCATATGTATATATTATGATCAGTATATGTGAAACCTTTCATTTAAAGCTTTTATTTTATAACATTCGCTAAGTGATTAATCATAACAAACATTTTAAATAAAAAATGCAGTGTGGGTTTTGAATTTTCAGATTTAAACATCAATATCCCACGTGTATCTGTAAAACTTAAACTCTAAACTCAACCATAGCGTTTCACAAAAAGTGTATGAAAACCAAAACGCTCAGCAGAGAGTGCTAAAATATTTTTCATTCAAAGGTGTTGATTTGCTGAAAAGTATAGTTTCATACTTTGGGAACAGAATATCTGCCGCGTCCGAATTTGGCAACCGGGTTCGCCAAAAAATACATTCATTGGAAAGTGATATGCTCATGAATGGAGATGTGAAGTAAAAAAATGTGTAAGAATGACAAGAAATAAAAGGAAAAGCGATTCATGTTAAGATCTTATTTATGTGTGGGAAGTTTCAAAATTGTAAAGATTGGAGTTTTTAAATGTTGTATTTAATCATAAAGAAATATCATTTTTGGCAGAGAAATAATAAAATAATTTTGTACAACATATTTATTTATTTATTTATTTATTTATTTATTTACGGCCTAAGCCTTTTACAAAAAAGTACAATGTTAAGTGAGTTTATACAAAACTGCGAAAAAATAAAATAAAACAATAAAATACAAGAAAAAAAAATATATGAAAAACAATAAAATACAAAAAAAATATATATATATGAAACATTGCAGTAAAAAACAAAAAAAATAACCAAGAAAAGAAAAGAAAAAATAAACCTGTATGTATATAAACAGAAGGTTAGAAACAAAGCAAAAACATATTAAAATTAAAACTGCAAAAACCATCAAATATCATTAATTAAATATTTAATAAAATATTTATTAAGTGCCAACTTGTACATATTGATATTATTGCAATGTTGACCGACACTTTGATAGGTATTGCCCAAGCGTTGGATTCGATTTATGGAGCAATTATGATAATGCGTGGTCGATGCAACTACAGGGTGGTAGAGATATCTTTGTCTAGTTTGAATATTTGGTATAAAAAAATTTATCTGGTCTAACAGAACTGGAGAATCAATTAAAGAGTGGATGATTTTGAAAAGAGTCAATAAATCATTTATATCCCGCCTTTCCGAGAGATCACAAAGGTTCAACAAAGAGTTTAGAAAAGAGTGATCAAAGGCGGACAAAGGAACATGGAGCTTAAAATTAATTAATTTTAAAAACTTTATATGTATTCTTTCGATGCGATCTATATGAACTGAAAAGTAGGGAGTCCATACTGGAGAGCAGTACTCCAAAATGCTGCGCACTAAAGAAGTATACAAGAGTTTGATAGTAAAAATGTTGGTAAAATCTCTAGTTACACGAGAAATGAATCCCAACATTTTCATACTCTTTGAACATATCATATTAATGTGCGGAATAAAAGTCAGTTTCCGGTCAAAGATAATACCCAAGTCAGTAATTTCCGAAACTGTATCGAGTATAGTGTTATTAATTAAATACGAGAAGGTAACAGGATTAGCAAGACGGTAAAACCTCTTTAATTTGCATTTTGAGATATTCAGAGGTAACTTATTGATATTACACCAAATTGACAAATGGTTAAGCGAGTCCTGAATCTTTAAACAGTCATGGTCACTTTTAACGGTATTAAAAATCTTTAAGTCATCAGCAAATAAAAGGACTTCACAATTATTAAAAATTTGAACAATATCATCAACGAATAAGAGAAAAAGTAATGGGCCCAGGTGAGAACCTTGAGGAACACCACTTAGTGGTTGAAAGATTGACGACTTATAATTATTAATTTTGACGGTCAGGGACCGATCAGTGAGATAACTCTGTATCCAAGACAACAAGTTACCCATTATACCCAGACCATGTAGCTTCGAAAATAGGATTCTATGACATACTTTATCAAAGGCTTTTGAAAAATCTGTGTATATCACATCTACTTGCTGGCGTTTAGAAAGAGCCTTTGAAATGTAATTTTCATATATCATCAAATTAGATAGTGTGGATCTATTAGGAATAAAACCATGTTGCTGGGATGACAGAGATCTAGTGATTAAAAGACCGATTTTGGAGAGAATTAATTTTTCTAAAAGTTTAGGTATAGCTGATAAAACACTTATTGGACGATAATTAGAGACATCGCATTTATTTCCAGATTTAAATATTGGTGAAATATATGCCTGTTTCCAGATAGAAGGAACATAACCTGATGAAATAGAGGCATTGAATATATGACATAGAGGTAGAACTAAGCTTGAAGCACAATGTTGAAGCATTATTGCAGGAACATTATCCGGACCGGGATTAATAATTGGTTTCAATAAATCAAGTTGAGTAGTAACATCAGACACGCCGAAGACAATGGTGGATAACTGAAAATTTATATAAGAAGAGAATTCAAATGGGCTACGGTCAGGGTCCTCAACATACACAGATTTAAAGAAGGATGCAAACAAATTAGTGATATCCTGAGGGTTGTAAGCTGATTGATTATTATAGTAGACAATATGAGGAATAGTATGAGTATTTTTCCTTAATGAATTGGTGAAAGACCAGAATTTCTTTATGTTACAGTTAATGGATAATTCAATATTTGAAATATAGTTTTTAAAACATAGTTTAGATAAAGATTTACAATCTCTTCGGATATTTCTGAAATTTATGTAATCGTCAGGAGAGTTAGATGACTTGTAATTAAGATGCGCATTTTTTTTATTACGGATTAAATTAATTAGATCTGAGCTAAACCAACTAGGATAACGAGAAGCATAATCTTGTCGTGTAGAAGAAGGAACATATTTATGAATTGCTTCATTGAGAATAACGTAAAATTTGTTAATGACAGCGTCTATATCGCCGCTACATCTTTCAATAAATGACCAGTCCGTTTGACTGAAAAATAAATTCATGCTCACATAGTCTGCTTTATAAAAGTTAGGTGTATCATAACGAAAAGGGAGATAAGGTTCAGCACAAGAAGGGAAAGAGATATGTAGAGGAGGGTGGTAGCTGTCTACAGGCACTAGGACTTCCAAAGATTCATGTACATTAAGGTCTTCAACGGTGGACAATACCAAATCAAGTGTGCGGTTATTTTTATTTTTGATCAAATTATGCTGGAAAAAGTTAAGATAACTACAGTGATTGAGTAACACGGTGTCAATGGCTGAAAAGTTGGTACAAAAAGGATGGCATGACGAAGGATCAGTGGTGTTCCAAATTATATTTGGTAGATTAAAATCACCAGTAATGATGAAATTCGAACTAGGGAATTTCAACTTGATCTGCTCCACCTCAAAAGTAAAATCAGTGAATATATTAATACTGGAATTAGGTGGGAAATAAACGCAGCCAAATATTGTAGAAAGTGGTCGCGTGTAAATAAGTACAAATATTTGTTCCACCGATTTAGTTATGCAAGGGATCAATTTAGAGTTAAGTCTTTTTGATACTGCAATCATCACGCCCCCACCACGAGTCTTGTCACTCGTAAAAGTGGATCGGTCTTTACGATAAACATTGTGACCAGAAAAACCAAGTTCAGCAGAACCGATATTATCACTAAGCCAGGTTTCAGTTAATGAATATACATCAAAATTTAGTAATGCCTGGTTAGTGTAGATGGAGTTTAACTTAGTTCTCAGACCACGAACATTTTGATAGTAGATTTTTAAATCTAGTTTTTTGAAGTAGTGTTTACAATTTTTGGTATGCCATTATAAAACCTTAACGCTATATTCCTTTCTCCACGCTCTCTTCTAGTCTCCAACTCAGTCCACAGTGATTTAAGATGTTCTCTTTGCATTTCAGTGAGGTCTTGTTTAATTTTGAGTTCTTTGGGCAGTTTAAATCGGTTTAAGAAAAATGTTCTTGCATCATCAGCATCATTAAATGTGACCTTTAATGGTCTCAGTTTGTCCTTCCTCTTTATTCCCAGTCTATGGACCTTTAGAATTTGTAAATCTCTTAGGGCGTCAGTGCTAAGTAGCAACTTAGAGGTTTGGTTCAAGTCCTGGGGTATGAGTTCACGTGACTCCTCGTTAGGAGCCACCTCTGGAACATTAAAAATTATTACGTTTTTTGCCCGTGTATTCCTATCCGATAATTCGGATAGCATCTCAGATATATTAGAACCTTTGTTGGTGACAGTTTCATTCTTTTCCATGCTAATCCTCTCTTTAAGAATCTTGATTTCAGTTTGCTGGCTAGCAATTTTTGCTGTCGCAACACTCATAGCAGCCATAAATTTGATAGCGATAGGGTTAATCTTTGCAATGTGATCTCTCGTGAATTTACTGTCATCGGTGATTAATTTGGAAAGAGCACTTGCGGCTTTCTCTACTAATTCAATTATTTCCTGTGCTTCGATCATCTTTCCTATATAACAAGGTATTATTCCTCTGTATCAATCCCTTTTGTCAATTTCAATTTGTGTCAATTTATTTTCTTTGTCAGTTCAAAACTTTGTAGCAACTCTGTAGTTTCTCTGTTGTCTGTAGTAGTATTTGTATATTATTATTTGCAGCAATTATTTTGGTAGGGTATGGCAGTAATTTAATATGTAATATCAGTCAGTAAAAAGAGACTTTAATCACGAAATCTGAAGTAAAAAACAAAAACAAATACTCCTCAATCATTAACAAAACTCAACCCTACGATACAAGACACTTTTTTTTCACACCAGAGTTATAAAAACAACACAAAAGCAATTAAATGTGACAGAACTATAGAACAGTGTACTCTCACTTGTTGTTGGAATAATATTATATTACTTCTTTTATAATATAATATTTCATAACATATTTGAACAACGACATTTATAATAATAATCTATAATCTAAGTTGCAAGGATATATTCATTTAAAGCTCTCAGATGTATGCCCACAAACCAGCAAGTGTAGTTCGCGCTTACAAATGCTGAATGTGTACTTACAAATAAAATCCAAACCTCAAATGAACATAAGCCCCACAACTTTTGCCGACCTTCCCTGAAACAGGGGTGACATTGGCAAAGTGAACCATTTTTTACAGTATGGGTGGTTAGTCTCATACCAACCTATAAGTCAGGGAATATTAATAATTATAAATTACATTTAAATATAAAAAAGAACAAAACCTTACAAATAAATCTATCAGAGGCCTGAAATGGGAGTTGGGCATATGGCGTCATTGGGCAAGGAACTTGAAGCTTACGTAGCCTTTTTTCCCTGTTTAATATGTTCCTGATATTCTAATGTATAATGACCATGTATTTCTCTTTTCTTTCACTGTTTAACTATATATTTTGTTTGCTCTTTTTTCTCATATATTTCATCACATATTTTTCATGTTTCTACATTTTTGTAATTTTCTATGTACTTTTTCTATTGATGTATTATTTTTTTATGGCTGGTCATGTATTGCACCCTCCACATGACTAAGCTGGAATAAACGCTTATTATTATTATTATTATTATGACTCTGGATATCCCATTCATTCGCTATTTCAGAGATTTGATCCTTCCATACTTTTCTCGGTCTTCCTCTACCACGACATCCATCTATTCTAGCAACATATACTTTCTTCGTCAATCTTTCATCACTCATTCTTTCCAAATGCCCGAACCATCTTAATATAACATTTCACATAACATAATATGATAAATACAGAGAGCCCTATATGATCAACCACCAAAGTAAGGCGCATGCAGTGAGCTGGTTACATAATTAAAATAGACGACGCCAACCCTTTTAAGAACCTTATACTGTCAGCACTACAAGCACGAACAGGAAGCCCAAAAATACGATGGATGGACGGTGTCAACGCAGATGCAGCCAAGGCAGACATATGTAGCTGGAGAGCAAAGGCGATGGCAGGCAAGAGTGGAGGAAAATCCTGGATTCGGCCAAGGCACTCTTATGGTTATCAAACTCATGAATATGATGATGATTTCACATAACTTCTTATTTATAAAGGCAAAAGGCCGGTCTCACTTCAATTAGTTCAATTGAAGGGAAGGATTTCCCACTACCGAGGAAGAAGGGGTTCAGGTTCTCATTTCTTACGAAGTCTAAGTTAATCTTTCCGGTTGTGTGACTTTTCCATTTTCAATAAATGAGAAATCATTTCTGACACCCTTGGCGGTGATCAAACCCTGAACATCTGTCTTTAGACGCTTGTTCTACTAACTAAGCTATTGACCTGACTAAATTATTAACTTTTTCTTTCCTTCCGTGGAACCAGGTTAAATGTTCAAAGTTTGACCAATGTTTTTCTATAAATGTGGCCTGTCTTTTTTCAAAACAAAGCACTTATTTTTTTTTTTTATGTGCCCTAACGTTGGCGATCACCTCGGCGAAATATTTCTGTCCTACACCGTTCAAAATAGCTCCTCCTCACTTCGGATGCCGGTCCACTCCTTTATATTTCTCAGACAGGACTGCTTTCTAGCGATCCTTCTTCGTTCCTCAATTTTCCCCATCTATATTCCTTGACTTATAGGTTGGTATGAGGCTGACCACCCATACTGTAAAAAATGGTTCACTTTGCCAATGTCACCCCTGTTTCAGGGAAGGTCGGCAAAAGTTGTGGGGCTTATGTTCATTTGAGGTTTGGATTTTATTTGTAAGTACACATTCAGCATTTGTAAGCGCGAACTACACTTGTTGGTTTGTGGACATACATCTGAGAGCTTTAAATGAATATATCCTTGCAACTTAGATTATATTATAGATTATATAAGTTCAAGAAGTTGGTTCTACACGCAGTATATTATGCCCCAGATATGAAATCTTACGAACTCTTAATTAAACTTAACAACAGCTACCTGTCAACTAAAGCTCGCGTCCAGAGGTCTGGCCTGGAAGTGCCATCACCACGATAATTCTAGCCTACCGAATATCGGGTATATAATCTTCAAACAAATATTACCAACATGCGGTAGGTAAGAATTACCGTGGGGATGAGACTTCCAGCTGTTGGTTACAATATCTATCCAGGGATATTAAGGATTCTGGTGTACCTGCGCGTATTTGAAGCACTACATCGTCACACAAACGTCAATCTCATTGCAAAATTGTTTGGAAGAATCAATCGCTCCCAGACAGTATTGCAATTTCTATTGATTTTTTTTCAATTCAAAAGGAGCGCCATGCAATTGAGATTATATTGCAATTCTGAATGATAAAATTCTTGATGAAAATCAATCTAGCGATTCGCCACGCTCAAGCGGCAGCCTTTGCATATTTTCGCCATTCTGAAATTGGCCAGTAGCCCAAGTAGAACAGTAGAACCTCGATTGTTTGAGCTATTGTTTACTACTTCTATGTTGGTTAATCAAAAGCTCAGATAACACGAATTTTATAACATACATATTTTTTTTAAATTGGAATTAGGCTCGTTAGAAGTTTGTGTGGATAAAATATTTTTTTGAACCACGTCTTAGAGAAAAACGTGGATTTGTCGAAGTCGTATCCAATGACACCAGAACACGTGCCACTTCTACGACGAAGAAAATAAATGTTGTTGCTCTTGCTCGTAGATTGTTTGTACCTAGGGGTGACTTCAGAGTTGGATAAAGTGTAAATGTTTTTTTTTTGTGTTTCTGATTTTTTCATAAGCGCAGTAATGTCATTTATGCGTAAAACATAAGTATCTATTTGGATTTTAGGTAGTACATATTATTATACAAGACAAGTGAATTCAGGATAACGAAAACGGAAATAATCGTTATACGTAATCGAAGTGTGCTCTTGTTTGCAGCAAAGTCTGAATAAAGGATGAAAATGACTGTTGGCATTACTTAATTTTGCAGCGCCTCTCTCATATCTCCGATCTCATAAAATCGATGTTCTATAGTATAAAACTGTTAGTTTGAACTCAATTATAGCGTTTAAACAATAATGTATGTAAACTAAAACAAACCTCAATTCATCGTTTTAGTTTTAATTATTTTTTTTGGTATACTTTATGGCTTAGTTTACACGTTGCGTTTTATACTTGGGATTAAGTTTCAAAGAATGTTCTTTGCTTGAAAATTCAGTTGATGATCTCACCAAAGGAGAGGACAAAAAACGTATTAATTTCAGGTAGAAAAGCGCCCACGTCCCAAAACTTGAAAACAAAAAGGAGTTGCTAAACTGGTTTTTAGTGCGAAGTATTTGGCGAAGCCTAAAATATTATGCAAATTTACTTTTTCTTCATCTGAAAGGATCAACAACAACAAGCTAAATTCCAATCGTTTTTTTTTTTAAATATTCTAGTATTATAGTCTTGAGCTGATTATATTATATTATATTATATTAGTTAGATTCTGAAACGCTACTCTGCTAAATTCCTTACACTTTAGATATCAATCCAAGTCAGAGCTTGTTAGCGCTTGCAAAAAACTCCATAGATTAATATCACAGTACAGCTTATTTTTGGACACGAATCGTTATCATGTCACCTCAAGGTCGTCAAAAATTGAGCAGAATAGCGCTTCTGGTCTCTTTATCACTGCTGATTACCTTTCATTTTCGTTATCCAGCTTCGTTGTAACGTTGTTTTAATGAGCCTTTGCACTGTTCTGCCTCCTTTTGCTTCTTTCACCTCAAAAACTCATGATTCGATGGACAATGTGCTGTATGTATTCCAGGGCTGGAAGTCTCATCACCACGGTAATTCTTACCTACCGAATATCGGTAATATTTGTATGAAGGCAATATACTTTGTTGTATTTTATTGCCTGTACCAATTAATCATCTTTCATACTATTCTATTTTGTTTTGAATGTTTGAGTCAGGTTCACACCGCATTGGTATGTCTATGGCTATGACTCTTTGATTCACCAAGTAGAGATAATTCATGAAGCAGCTTCACACTGGCAGAGTGAAGATTCTTTCTGTTACAGAAATCCCTTGGTCAATATGTTGACCCAGGCTCTTTCAAAATTATCTCTCAGCAAGTCCGGTCGATGGCTCAGTTGGTAGAGTGCTTGCATTCCATGCCGTGAGCTCGGGTTCGAGTCCCACCGAGGGTGTCAGAAGTGATTTCCCGTTTCGGTGCTTATTTCAAACCCCAAAACAAAATACCGGCAAGGTGTACTCAGCCTTCACAAGAAATGAGAACCAGCCCTCTTCGGAGCTGGGAAACCCCTACTTCAACTGAAGTGGTTGGCGTAAGGCCGGCCCCCTTACCTGTAAAAATAAATAGGTTCAATTCGCCATATGCGATCCCTTCGGGGATTACGCGGCAAGAAGTTACACTATATGTGTAGCTTAGTTGCGTTTATGTTGAAGGAACTTCAGAAGGGCCAATAAAAAATATTCGGGTATCGCTGTCGAAATTTGTACCTTTTGTCTTGTGCGTGTGTCGCCTAATGATTTTCAGTGTTGCGACCCCTTCGAGGATAACGCGGCAAGAAGTTACGCTATATGTGTAGCTTAGTTGCGTTAATTTTTATTTTAAGTAAGTATAATTTTTAAACCAATATTAATTAATATGCCTTAATCTCACAAATGTGACGTAGCGCGGTAACGGTTACGGTGGCGTTCGTCAATAAAAAACACGCCCGACATGATCCTAAAATTAATTTATTTGAAAACTAATAATACCAGCGACTATAAAAACACACAATCTTAAGCAGCACTAATGTCTCTAAGTACACAATACACAATTGACAACAGATTCCGATATTTACCCTAATAATGCCAAGCTAAATCCCACTCAAAACAATCACGATAAGTGTACGGCTGAGACGTAGACCCTCTCAGAAGAAAATGAAGGTAGCGAATCAGTTTTTTAGTGTTTTCCATACTGCATCAAAGAGTTATCATACGCGAAAAAATACTTAGGGATGCAAGATTTTTGTCAGTTTCAATGAAAATGGTAACACACTAAAAGAAAAATTTCGGAACCAAAAATGGAGACAACCATTAGCAACTAATATTTCGTGTATAAATAAATAAATATTATTGTGGCTAGTACAGAAAACAAAAGATACGTTACTAAGGTATATAAAAAAGTACTCAACTTTATAAAAAATTCACTATTTTTTATCGTATCTAGCCATCAAAGGGTCAAAAATGGATTGCGGACATGTAAAATTTGTATGAGAATGGAAAAAGGCGATTTTAAAGGCGAGAAGAAAGGCGAGAAGAAAGGCAAAAAAGACAAAAGGTACAAATTTCGACAGCGATACCCATTCACGTCTTTGAAATCAGGTCTTTTCTAGGTTGTACAAAGTCTTCAAGGCATTCTCTACCCATATTTTCAGTCTCTACGCTGTTGGGCTTGTAGTTATGTTTTATTGAAATATTTATTGAATAAATATGTAATACACTAAAAAACTGATGCAAAAATTGTAAAAAAAACTTTTGCATGTAATTCAACAGAAGGTGATCAATCTACGACAGTTGAAAAGCAGTGAGAAAAATCCTTAAACGATTGCATCAAGATTTTTTTGATCTGTGTTAGAAAATACCGGTCCGTAGCTCAGTGGTAGCACTGCGGACTCTGAATGGGAAGGTTGTGGGTTTGAATCCCGGCGGAGCACAAAACAATAGACCATTAATATTTTCAAATTTGCTCTTCGCTGGATTGAAAAATTCATACACCTTTAGCAATGACCGGTCACTAAAGGTTCATCCAGCCTTACAGCAACTAGGTCTTGCTTGAGTATTGGCGCTTTGTAGCGACGACAAAGCTCGTACACCTCTGCGGCACTGCAACAAGTGTCAAAAACCCCTTGAGCCTCTAGAATCTAGGTAGTCCCGCACAGGATTTCTTCAAAAAAAAAAAAACGTAAAAAGAGTAAATGCGTCATCGTGTCTTTAAAACGACTTTTTACATGTTTGCTGTAGAAATATATAAAGGTGTTAAAAATATTGACTCATTTAAGTAGGTAAATAAATGTTAATTTGATTTAAGAGGAAAAATAAGTCGTTCAGAATGGAAATTTTACGAAACTGGTAAACACGTTTTATAAAAATATGAAATCCGGTTTCGAAAAGGTTAATGCACAATATTGAGATTTTTTCATCCTGGATCAGTTGAAGATCGAAGAAAATGATCAAAGATAAATTTAATAAAACATGCTGATTTAAATAAAAAAAAATGTAACTTATTAATAAATTGTAATTAAAAAACAGTAAAAAATAATTAAACTGCATTTTGTGTTTAAGTTTGAGAAAACAATAGATCTAAAATATCACGTTAATTATTGCATACAAAAGTAATTTTCATTATCATCGTTTTTTCTCAACATTATGAAAACGTAAGCAATTATTATAGAATCTAATACGTACATATTTTATTTTATGATTATATTCTTTACACAGCTTGTAAGGTTTGCTACATAATCTTACATTAACACATGATTGGAAATCTGTGTAAACTGTAAAAATTGAGATTTATTTGTAAATAATAAATATTGTAAGCTTTAATGGAAATTTATACAAAAATGGAAAAAAATAGGAATGAAAATATTGTTTAAATTATTATGCCCTTAATCTCCGTGATTTTTATTGTACCTCAAGTATTTTCGACTTGCTAGTAACGTCATTTTCAAGAGGACACTGTGTAAATACAAAAACTCAAAAAAGTTAATATATTTGTACCTTTCTAAAAATAAAAGTAAATAGGTACACATATTATTGTATTAATAAAAAAAAACATAAAGAAATCATGACATATGATACACGAATCATACGAAGTTATTTACTTGACATTAGCCACCTGAGGATGCAAACGGACTGTTTGCGAATCCGGTCGTGGAATTGAATGTACCTACTCGCCGTATTGAAAAACAACGTTTTTGTTATGTTTTAAAAATCATTCCTTTAAAATGCCACAATACACAGTTTGGTAGGTAGGGCACATTTTTTTCCTTAAACCGACCTCCTTTGTGTTTAACGGTTTTATTGCAAAAAAATTTTTTTTTTATTTAAATGAAATGTGATGCAAGCACCCTTAAGAAACAAAGTTCTATAGGCTGAACTAAAAATTGATCGGTGAAGTATAAAAGCTACCTTACAATTTCTAATAATGTTGTTTTATTAAATTGTAGCTTACCGCCATTTTCCAAAAAAAAAAAAAATTGCGTGCTAAAACTGGTTTCATCACTGTGGGTTAGATTTTAGAAATTTAAAGAAGCCCTGAATACCATGGACGGTAAACAAAAATTTCTACCAAATTTTATTGAAGAGATCGGGTGAGCTGTTTGTTACTCTGTTGATATTCATAAAAAATCTGATTACGAGTATGACTTCTATCATATCATTTTTATCAACGCTCCTCTTTTTTTAAGTTTGACCACTATAGGTGTTATTCGCACACATCAAATCCATGGCTCAGCCGTCACATAACGTTAATTTTCCGTAGAAAAAAAAGATGATCCATAGATTAGCCACGGATCAAACGTGTGGTGAATAATCCTGTATCTTCTTTCCTTACCTTCATTTCTTTATTATTAGTGTTAATTGAAATTAACACTACCTACATTCGACGTAAATATTTCTCTCAGTCCGGAATAAGCGCTTGCTTTGATTACTGCCTTTTATTGTGCGAGTAGGTAAGTCAGAGTTTATTATTCATTGTGAATGTATTTTATTTGATCGGCGATTGTCAGCTGACGAGAGGAGGGGGAGGGAGTGGGTGGGGAAAGGCAGACTGACACAGGTCATTGATCCCCGAAAACCACTCTCACATTCTGCCAAACAGAATCATAATCTCTAGCGCACACCTAGGCTAGCCTCTAATGTGCCGCACCTTGCTGGGATGCCTCTGATATTACAAGTCTGCCTCTTTGTTGAAGCAACTCTGTTATTGATGACTCTCTTCTGCTCTTCTCTCGGCAAAATATATATACAGAGGAAGTGTGAAAGGAAAAAGAGGTAAAAGATGACCAAAAAAAGTATGGAGCGATCAGATTGAGGAAATTTTGAAAGAATGGGATTTACAAAGCGAGCGTAAAAGAAAAAAATCCATGAAAAAGGTGATGGATATAAATTAACTAAAAGAGGTATGTAAGGATAGGAAAAAATTGAGGCAGTTCTGCAGAGGCTCTGGCTACCCCTAGCGGAGTGACGACAGTTACAGTCTTCTAATACTTTTCTTGTTGAAAAGTAACTTAAGCTGCGTGCTTTGATTGGACAACGCAATCACTAAAGTGTGTATAGGTCAGCAAACTGCATTGACTGAGGCACATACATAAAAAATGGGTATGGAGACAGGGTTAAATTTGAATGGAATCACAGATATCAGTAAATCATTCAACAAACGGGAAGTTTTACAAAGGAATTAGTCGTGAAAACGAAAAGTTTTCATAGTTTTGATGTCGACTGTAAAGGGGTAAATAATATCATCCCGATAGGGTTGGATAGAGCTTCTGTAAAGTTACCTCCATTTTTACTATCCTTGCATACCTCTTTCTTACCTGTTTCATGCATTTCCTTTTTTCATTAGCTTCACAATTTTTTCACAATGCCACCAATTTGATACAGCCATTCTTTTCTCAGTCTTCTTTTTCCTTTTTCTGGTTAACTTCATGGGTAAGATTACAAATCTGCTTAACTGTCCTTCTTTATACAGAACGAAATTTTTTTACAGGTCGATAATTCTCATTGATATACCTGGCTAAATACCACCGATGACACAGTTGTAGTCAATAATTGGGTGAATGGGTAACGCCGTTTAAATTTGTACCATAACTGTCGACCGGCAAGATTCAAGAAAACGAAAACATCGTGAGTTAAATTAAGGTCTATTCAAAATGACGGACAGGTTCGAAAAATTAGGTTTTTTTACATTTCGATATCTCATTTCTTTTTTCGACGACGAATACAAGATTTTATAGCAATTCGTAAACACTGTTCAGTAAAAAATATAAGAGCACCATTTTGAATGTCTATAAATATGAATGTTGTTTGTCTATGAATGTTTAATAAAAATATGAATACGCACATTTAATAACTACCTAAAATCGTTCGTTTATTGTATTTCAATAAGTTTCCTTGACTTATAGGTTAGTATGAAGCTGACCACTCATACTGTAAAAAATGGTTCACTTTACCAATGTTACCATTGTGTCAGGTAAGGTCGGCAAGAGTTGCAGGGTTTATGTTCATTTGAGATTGGGTTTTATATTGTAGGTTCACATGCAGCATGTTTAGGTACGAACTTAAAGTCTTAAATGCAATATATTTTTGTAACTTAGATTATAGATTATCATAGATTTAGATAGATAGGCAATGTTTTTTTTTGCGTACATTTTTCACAGTATCCAGCACCGATATAAAAATTAGGTACCTCTGTGGTCCAAATTTCATTTAATCGTTTAGCCCACAGATCACGGAATTTAAACCTTTTTGCTATTTTGAATAACAAACATCAAACGGTGCATTTAAAATATTTATAGCATGTAGTAAGGTTGATTAGATAGTTTTATGTTTCAATTAGGTACGTAAATGTTATTTGTTAGTCAACCATAAATTAACGGTAAGTAGGTGTATTTTTTTAAACCTACGTGAATACACCTTAATACTGGTAACATACGGTAAAGATTGTAAATAAAAAACCGCCCGACATTACCTTAAACTTGTGCCATTTGAAAAATAATACTGTCAGCAATGATAAAAACATACAATCATTAGAAGAATTAATGGATCTAAGTAAAAAATATACAACTGACAACATATTCGAATACATACCTTAATAATGCCAAGTTAACTTCCACTCAAAACACACACGACAAATTCCCGAGTCTGATGTAAACGTTCTCAAAAGAAAATGAAGGTATCGAATGAGTTTTTTTGTGTTGTCCACACTACATCAAAGAGTTACCATACGTGAATAAATACTTAAAATTGCAAGATTTTTGTCAGTTCCAATGGAATTGGTAACATACTAAAAGAAAAATTTCGGAGCCAAAAATGGAGACAACCCTTAGCAATCAATATTTCGTGTTTAAATAAGTAAATATTATTGTGGCTAGTACAGAAAATGAAAGATACGTTACTAAGGTATATGCAAAAATACTCAACTTTAAAAACGTTTGACTATTTTGATCGTATCATGCCATCAAAGGGTCAAAAACGGGTTGCGGACATGTAAAATTTGTATGGGAATGGAAAAAAGGCGTTTTTGTTTTATTTTTTAATTACATCGCCACTTAATGCTTTTTGCAGTTTTTTTTTGTATTTCGATACGCTTTTTATTTACTTTACTCTGATAATTTTAGAATTCAGTAGAGATTACCAGTTTTTATGAAAAAGCTGAAAATCATTAGGGGACACACGCACAAGACAAAAGGTACAAATTTCGACGGCGATACCCGAATAGTAGATTTGGGATTTATGCAGAATCTGTAACTGGGCTTAGAACATTGTATAGAAAATTTATTTAACATTTTATTTAATTCATATATTGTATAGAAACAATTAAAATATTTTTTTGCAAAGAAATACGGGTCGAAATATAAGAAATAGTTACGTAAAGGTAGTAAAAGGTACGGCACATGAAATTGTTTCGTTTTTATGTTTTCACGGTGCAGTGGGGCATTCATTAGGCAGAGATGCAGAAACAATTATGCCGTCTGCTCATTTCCTCATAATGCCTCAGAGAAAGTGACGGACAGAGTGCACCTCAATTATAATAATCTCTTTGGCAGTTATCTAACAAGAAGATTCCAGATGATGCTGTGAAGCTTCGCGTAGTTTTGACACAAAAATAAAAGTTTTTTGCACTTCCGGTAGTATAGGAAATTTGCAATTTCAATAATGGCCATTATGGATGTAGTCTATTTTTTACCCTTCACGCCAAATGACCCAATCTTATCGATTACTAGAGAATAATAATAAATGTCCGAGGACCAAGAACTTCGGCTATTTTTTATAGAATAAAAATTGTGAAAATAAACAGTGTTACGATTTAAGTATAACTTGTATTTATTTAAAAAAATACAAATCAATAGATAGAACAACAATTCAAAATAACTTGGTTGATTCTTTTAGTACTTTTTAAGGGTATTTAAGGGTATATCACAATTCGAAAACCCTTTGCAAGCTTGCATGTATGTAACTACAGGATGTCAAATGAAATTTGTGATAAATGATTTTGAAGCTTCTTGTCAAGGTATAATTTTAGGAAAATAGAGTGCCAAGAAAATAAAATATGAATAGAATGACACGACCGGTTTGAAAACAAACCGTTTGCATCTTCAAGTGGCTTAGTAATTTTAGACAGTTTGTTTGCGAAACCAGTCGTGGATCTGAATGTACTCACAGTAATCAAAAACAAAGTTGTTTTACTTTTTAATATTTGTGTTTTTATTTTGAAAGTGTACAGTACCCTTAGTACGAGTTGCAAAACTTGAGAAATGTAAAGTTTACGGCAATTATTGTGATTTCCCCCAAAATCTGCCGGTTTTGTTTGTTTGAACTTGATTTTCTTCATCAGTGTAACTCTTTTGCTAAGACCATAAAATGTAAGAAACAAAAACGGCAGATTTTGGAAAAAATCACGCTTTAATATTTTCCGTAAACTTTACTTTTCTCAAGTTTTGCAACTCGTACTAAGGGTACAGGTCCGATCGATAGCTCAGTTGGTAGAGTGCTTGCATTCCATGCCATGAGCACGGGTTCAAATCCCACCGAGGGTGTCAGAAATGATTTCCCGTTTCGGTGTTTTTTTTCAAACCCCATAATAAAATACCGGCAAGATTTTCTCAGCCTTCAAAAGAAATGAGTACCAGTCCTCTTGGGGGCTGGGAAACCCCCACTTCAACTGAAGTGGTTGGCGTAAGGCCGGCCCCCTTACTGTAACAATAAATAGGTTCAACTCGCCACATGCGACCCCTTCGGGGACAACACGGCAAGAACTTACACTGTATGTGTAGCTTAGTTGCGTTTGTGTTGCGTTTGCACATGCAGCATGTGGAATCGCGAACTGCGTCAATATAAAAATACGTCTGTTTGTGAGCATACATTTAACAGGAATGTTAAACGTTAATATTTCTTTGAACTTAAATTTTAAATTGATTATAGTGGCTTTCTAGATCTCGGAATGCGATATATTATCAAATTCAGGGAGCAAAATAAATGTAGCATTAAATAGAAAGATTTTCACGTAAAACCGGGATGATCTTGAATTGCTCTTGAAATTGAACGTTTGTTCCCCAGATTATCTGGATGTCTGGATTGTAGACTTAAAGGTCACCCAAGGCCTCTAGCTGGTGACCTTCGTAAGGTCAAATTTAAACGAATCTTTTAGAGCCGGACTTGCAGCGTCATGCCTCGAAATTGTTATCCGAGCGCACCTCAGTATAAGACGCGTTTATTCCCTTTGAATACCATTGTTCGAAGAGGATACAATAAAAAGCTTAAGATGTGTTTTATTTTTTACTTGTTTTTTATTTGTACGATCTTAGAGTCAAACAAATTTACTGTAATAATTATAACTTTAACTCTGTCGCCATACCACTAGAAATGGCCAGAGCCTGTAAAGATTTGCCACTTTTTTTTTCCTGTCCTTGCATACCTCTTTCAAATAATATCCATCACTTTTATTAAACATTTCCTTCCTTTACATTTGCTTTGCATATCCCAATCTATCACAATTTCATCAATTTGATCTAACCATACTTTTTTCGGTCTTCTCTGTCCTCTTTTCCCTTTCAAATTTCTTCTGTGTATTATGCATTTTGTAAGTCTTTTGTAATTCTTTGTAATCACATTCTCATGTACGTTTTAAAGCCTAACTTTTTGCATCTCCCTAAAACATTCAAATTCAAAGATAATTTTCAAATTCAAAATTATGAAATCAATCAGAAAACAAGGTAAAAATAAATTTAAAAAGTGATCCATAGTAAGATTGCATAGTTGTTTTAAACATACATGTTTTTTCTTTCAATTTGATTCTCATATTGATCGTATCTCAAAGCAGTTAACATTGAAATCAAGTGACGTACAATTCGTTTTACACTTAGTCCGTAGACCGAAACGGTTGTGTATTGAGGTATGCCTGTAACTTGTTTTGTATGTAACGCTTCTTTAAACCGGTTGTTTCGTGAATCAATTGGGATGATATCAGATGTTTACCGGGCATTAGAATAACTCTGTACCCGAAGTATCAACTCAACCATGAAGTTCTACAAGATATGCATTGAAACTATATCACTCACTAGATGCGCTATTTAAGATTCCATTTTTTTTTTGTTGCCGCTTAGGCTGAGTTTGAACGTTATGAATAATACTTGAGATAGAGTATTAAACTATGAAGTGTCCAAAGTTTTAATTTGAAAGAACTTTTACGATATCACGAAGTCATCAGTATTATAATTTTTGTTTGAAAATCAATAGAGGTGCTCTTCCATTTTAATACAAGTTTTGGAAAAACTCGATGAATTTACTTGTTATAAAGTTTATACTCGAGGTGCAGGTGTGTACAAAATATTCTATCATAGTCAATGGCGTCATAATGAAGATTGTAATCGACAATTAGTTTTTATACAACATGACGAAAGATAATTATTTACAGGCATTACATAAGAGCAGAACAAAATGTCTGCATAACTTCACACAAAGAGACAAACAGAATCCTGCTTGATAACTTGTTTCATACAGAGTTTAAGACAACACCTTTGTTTGTCTTGAACAGATGTAAAAATCAAAAGCGCGATTTGCTAAATTCCTAAGGCTTCGTAAGGACATCCCTTGCGATGGCACTTAGCGCTTGTTAAAGATATCTTTACAGACAAAATAAACCTGATGGTATACAAGCGACGGTAGCAGGGATGTCCTATATCTTTTCAAAACCATGAACTTGATTGAAAACTTCGCTTTTCAACTGTCATTATTTTGATCAATCTCTATGCGTATAAATTGACCGTGCATCATAAGTAGATCATATCGACTGCTCCAAGGAAGACAGCACCAAGTCAAAAAATATAGTTTTGCAGGAAAGCCAATTGAATGTTATTTATTCCATGGAGAACAATGCCTCAACTATTTTTTACATTAATTTTTTGACGAATTTAAAAGAGATAGAGACACGGCTCTCATCTTGGAATGAAGATAACGATTTGTTACCTTCAGAAATGGAAATAAGTCAAAAGCCTCAATTTCGGAGTTACTTCCTTCATCCTTGGAGCAGTCGATATAAGTGCATAATTAAAAATTAAACAATACAGAATTCATCGTAAAAGACACCAATTTTTTCACAGTAATTATTTCCGATGCTTTTCTGTCAAAATATTTAAGGCTACTTAATCCGGCTCACAAGCCCTGAAGGTCCACGGCCTCTCACACCACAATCCTTCAGGAGTCTTTGTCTTTTTCCACTTCCCTTCAAGGCCTCTGTGCTCCCAGGACTTTCGCTTCGGCCTTGACATTGTCTGTCATCGTATTCAGAGATATCCAAGTGGTCTGGCACCGGAGGAGGCATCATCCAAGACTTTCAATAATAAGCTTGACAATTAATATTGTAGATAATGAGGTCGACGCATGCATTGACATAGAAAAAACTGTGTCGTCACCTAGTCGGGTTGTTAAAGAAAAGGAAAAGCTTGCAGTTCTTTAAGACCCTGCACGGAAACGCACTGCAGTACCTATCTGAGGGACCTCATAGCTCCAGCGACTGCAAACTATAGGACGGCAACACTACGGTCAGCCGCATCGTGCAGCAGGCGTCTGGGATTTCATGGAAGAGAAAAGAAGACCTTTTTAGGAGAGCGAGCCTTCAAGGTGGCTGCTCCAACTGCATAGAACAACCTTTCAGAGGACCTTCGCGAGATGGATTTAGAAAATATGTTTAGAAAAGCACTTAAAACTCAACTCTTTATACGTACGTATGAACCAGCGCCTTTGGGATGATCTAGTGATCATCTTAAATGATCATTGAAAGGCGCTATACAAATTAAAAAAATATATTTTTATTTTAATTGTTAACAAATATTTAATATTTAATGCTAAGGACGGCACTCCTGTACAAAGCTGATTCATAGAGAAAAAAATTCCAACAACAAGGATCGTTCGGATCACATGGAGGGTGGAGGCGTGTACCGCATATCATGCAACCAATGCGAATCAGTATATGTAGGGCAGATCTCCAGGTCTATTCATACAAGAATAAATGAGCACAAAAGAGCTTTTAGGGGTCTATCTGGGTACTCTGAGATGGCGGATCACTGTATCGAAAACGACCATTCGTTTGATATAACAGGAGTAAAGATCCTTCACTCGGGGTGCAAGGGTAGACAACTAATGGCTCTTGAAACTCTAGAAATTCAAAAACATTTGAGCCATGTTGTTAATAAACAAATACCCACTCCTTCTCCTCTTCTAACAACGCCCACCCTTAAAAAAACCCACCCACTTTCTCCTCTCTAAATAAATACGCATTCCTTTCTAACAATACCTACCTACTTAAAAAACCCACTTTCTCTTCCCAAAATGTATTTGTTCTAACCCTTGTATTTTAATTTTAAAAACTTCAGTTAGCCTCTGAGGATGAACCGAGCAGGTTCGACAGCGTTTAGGCATTATAACTCATATGTGAAAATAAAAACTATGCGTTTTTTTGTTTTTTTTTAAAAAAAAATTTTTTTTAATTATTAAATTAAAAATGAATTTTCACTCGGTGAATGTGCAAACATTAGAAAATTTAAAAAAATTCCAAATTAAAAAATCTTCGTAGCTCATTTCAATACTAGAATAATGTAACGTAGGTCAAAACAATATTAAAAAAAGAGTAAGCAAAAATATGTTTAAATTTTTATGCGAAATGAGTCATTTATTAGGTTTATTTGCCATAATCTTCTGTCATAAACATTATCCTGGATCAGCGCTAGGTAGCGATGTGTACTATGTATGCGCAAAAAGTATATTTGCAAGGAGTTGCGATTAAATCAATTCGTGTTTTAACCTGCAAAATAATTGCATAACGCATACATAATACCGGTGAGGCCAGTAAATTGTCGAGCCGTAGCTTGGACCATTAATTATTGTCAGCTTGTCACTCGGTGTATTAAACTTATTTCGTATTCCTCCTCTTTCCTTAGCAACAAGGCTGCGTGGGTGGGAGGCGGTGACCCTTCAAGGATGCCCACGTCCAGGTAGGTAAATCTCGCGAGGCTGTGTACAAAGAATATACGAGATGGGTGGAGGTAATTATTTTCTATCCGTGAATCAATGCTACGTATGAACGAAAATGTCCGTTTATTTGTAACAAAAAGAATTGAAGTCTTAAATGCTATCCATAAATTATAATTATTAGGAGGATTTATTTCGTGAGCGCAGTTTTTGTTAGAATCACAACTCAAGAGCCTTCTCCGAGCATGGACGACGCTATCTTCTTCTTCACGTTCCTATCGGACGTTGCCATCATCTTTGCGAAGACTGTCTTGCATCGTGTGGTACAGCTTCTCCACATTCTAGTTCTGATTTCTTGTGAAGGCTGAGAGGACCTTGTCATCATTTTTATAGAGCTTAAAATAAACACTGAAACATGAAATTATTATACACCCATGGTGGGGATTGAACCCTAACTCCCTGATATTGAACGCACGCGCTTTACCAACTGAGCTTTCGACCGTTTATTTGAATCAAAATATTCAACTATGTAGACGCCTCACATTGTATTTTTTTAGTAGTAGCTAACAATGATATCTTCAACTTTGTACGCATGGCTCTGTATGCATATGCACAGAAATAAATAGTCCCTTTAGTTAGTACCTACACACCACTAGATTTACAATAATAGCGTTTGAAGACATTCGTTCAGAATTTACTCGGAGCTTTTGTTCGCTAAGGAAATTACGTCTATGCAAGGGTGCACAATTTATGCTTTTGTAAGTTTAGTAAGACGCAGTTCTGAACCTTTTTCTTGATCAAAGACCTCTTAATTGTTTTTAGGGACCACTTTTGTTTTTGTTTTGTAACCAGAAGCGCTTTTCGCGTAATTAAATTAAATATTAATAAAAAAGGATATCAATCCAAGTCAGAGCTTGCTAGCGCTTGTGAAAGAACAACATAAATAAAAAATTACATTTAACCTTATTTATAGACACGAATCGCTCTCTCGTTGCCTTGAGGTCGTAAGAAATTTAGCGGATTAGCGCATCAGAGACCTCTTTGATAATTTTGTTATCATCCGGGACCAGCATGTTTAAGAATAATAATCCGTTTAGGCTGTACTGCACTTCTGAGTTTTTTAGCTTTAGCCATTTTGGAAATACTTTTGATCTCGGCCAAAAGGATATCATTTATATTTTTTGATAGATTTCTCAAATTTTATCACTTAAATAAAAGGCCGATTTTTCACCAACAGTTCTCAAGAGGATCATAATATGCAAACGTTTCCTTGAAGATTGAGGGTTATAAATAATATGAAAACAACTCTGGCGGCGAGCTTTAAACGAGCGAGACAGTTTTTTTACGAATGCATACACATTTTTCGAGCCGCACAGGCGAGAGTCTGTGTGGCTCCATGGTTTTTTGCTCATTCCAAATAACTCTATGATTCCAATCGATAATGTTTTCGTGAATATTTTTTATTTTGTTGCATGTCTCCCTTGTACTGGCGTACTTCTAATGTAGTCGCCTCTTTTTTTGCGATATCGGAATAGCGAAATCAGGACTTAGGTGAAGTATCCACTCCATATTGTATTTACGCATTGCTTTAAAAAATATATTTCTCTTTAGCTTTAACAAGGTAATCTGCTCTCACGGAAGCACAAAAACCCCGATTCAAATTGTGTGAGACTGGCTCTCAAATATGTGAAAATAAAGAGCCCCTACTAATACGTGCTACCGTATGTGTAGATTAGTTGCGATTTTGCGTATGTTGCATTACGCTACCGCGCGTTGATCCCTTCTGAGGATCTCGCAGACCATCGGTTAAGAACCAATGGCTTAGGGCAAAACAACTTCAAGGAAATTTAATCCCTATGCGTGGATATAAAATGATCATTTTCGCATTATGCAGAGATACAGTTGAATCTGTCTCATTGTAAGCGTTTGTATTGTACACTTACAATTGTGAATAGCCCAAGGTAAGTATTTATTTCAATGTTTTGTTTATCTGTGGTTCTGTTTCAATAACTTAGCGCCACATCCCACGTAGAAGACTACTTACATCCGTAGTCATGAACAATACTACGAGTAGTCACGTGCACATTCTAGGTTCCAACATTTCAAATGATAATCTATCAAGTATTTGTAATTTACGCGATATATTTTGTGAGTTTCAATAGCGTTGTTTGAAATTTCAAGTTTTATAATAATAAGTCAATTTTTAATGTCTTTTTGTGAATTTAATGTAAGGACACTGAACAAAAGTTGTGGGGCTTATGTTCATTTGAGGTTTGGATTTTATTTGTAAGTACGCATTCAGCATTTGTAAGCGCGAACTACACGTGTTGGTTTGTGGGCTTACATCTGAGAGCTTTAAATGAATATATCCTTGCAACTTAGATTATAGATTATAGACACTGCAACGATATAGAATCGCCTGACAAACACGCTTTTAATAAAATTGGCACTCTCCACAGACCTCAGTTTGTGCGATAGGACATTCCACAACAGGGCAATTCCACAGCAATGCAAAATGCGTAATCCAGATATTTAGCAGTGTTGCACCTCCGCCAAACACTGAGCCAATTTATAACAGCGCTGCGTACAGAATTCAAAGTCCCCTACCTACCCTCTACTGCGTTCATAACACCTCTATATACAGTGGCGCAGGGTTTTGTGTAGACTTAAACACAGTAAAGCAAATCCTCTAATCCACCCCCTATACACTTTTCACTCAATGGAGCTGATCCCTAAGAAAAGGTGTAATCTATAATCTATAATCTAAGTTGCAAGGATATATTCATTTAAAGCTCTCAAATGTATGCCCACACACAAACACGTGTAGTTCGCGCTTACAAATGCTGAATTTGTACTTACAAATAAAATCCAAACCTCAAATGAACATAAGCTCAACAACTTTTGCCGACCTTCCCTGACACAGGGGTGACATTGGCAAAGTGAACCATTTTTACAGTATTGGTGGTCAGCCTCATACCAACCTATAAGTCAAGGAATGTTATGTGATAATTAATTTTTAATTTTTGTATTCATTTTGGTGTTATGGCCGCAGGGATCAACACAGGTTATTTGGAACCGGATAACGCTGGTTGGAATCCCGCGACGATAACTTCGACCCTGGTTCAACAGACGCCGTTGCATGCACACAAGCTTCTGCTTTCGCATGTAGATAACTGGCCAGGCAAAATAGGTTGGTGGATTGCATTCCTTTCCACAAATCTATTTAAAAAAAAAGAAAAAAATACTTCCAATAACTTTACTGTACGTTTCGTTTGATCGACATGCGCCACAAATTATTCGGCTATCATTGGCTGCGAAAGAGACGAAGATCCAAGCTCTCCATCCCTTTCACTGCTCCTGGCGTGGCTTTGTGGAGGTCTTTCAGGCCAGGAGGGTGCCTTCTGATGGGGCACTCCTGCACTATGTGCCGGACAGTCTGGTTCTCCACTCCACAGTCACATAAATCCTGGAGATAATTCCACTGTTAACTCTTCATTGAAAAAAAACGTAATTTTAAGACACACATCCCTTTCTTGCGGCTTCACAAGAAAAATATATAACAAGATAAAGACAACATAAACGAACAATTTGCAACATTGTTGATACCAAACAATTAATATACAGTTACCAATTAATTAAAGTGTAAAATAATGTAGGCATTAGATATTCATTAATTTTCAATGCACTCCATCCATTGTCTCAGCCACCTACCTGTACCCTAAGTATAAAATATTGCGTAAACTCACCTCAATTGCGTGAATCAAAATAATGTTTGAAAACTAATACACTCTTTAGGAATGCTGCCGTATTTTCCATATATTTTTGATATACGATAACTAAATATTTTTTTGTACTCGGGGTACTGTTTTCTGAATGTGGGATGGTTCCCTTGTTTATACTACAGCTTCATACATTATTCATGGTACAAGGGTAATCTGTACTCCAAGTATTAAACTCTTCATTTAAAATATAAACCAAACCGTTTACTAAAAAATGTATCGAAAATAAAACTGCGCCACTACTGAGCGTATTCTTTTAGCTAAGACAGTTTGGCTGGGAAAAAAATATTCTTAGGATTCTGGTTCGAGTTGATTGTAGGCGTTACCATGAGCTTGTATGAAAACCGGTAACAAAATATAATTTGCAATGTCTGCAGGAAAGCCTTTGTCCCTCACGCAATAATCTTGATTTCCTTTTACATCTCGATTATCATCAAAGACTTTGAAATGCTGTTAAATGACAGCAAGCCTAAAAGGACGTAGATTAGTTAATATATCCAGTGCAAGATGCCGACTATGCAGATCAACGTTTGGTGGAAATGGATGATGAACACAAAGGAAAATAGTATTATTACTATTGACCTACCAATCAGCATTTGTAAGCGCGAACTACACGTGTTTGTTTGTGGGCACACATCTGAGAGCTTTAAATGAATATATCCTTGCAACTTAGATTATAGATTATTATTATAGACCTACAAATATATTTTTTGTGTTAATGTTCACAAATGGTTTTATTTTGTACACAACCAGTTTCGGGAGAAGCAGTAACTCATATCTTCAGGTGTACAGTTGCATCTGTACACCTGAAGTGTAAAATGAAACGCATAAAATAAAACCATAAGTGAAATTTAACAAAAATTGTATTTTTGTTTTCACTAAGTTACTGCTGAAAATCTAGATAGTTTCACAATTTATCATTTTTGTTTCAATTCCCAGTTTTATATTTCTCGTTTTTCCATTAGATCTTAACGTATTCTTTCTTGATACTGTATTTTGCATGACATAACTAAGCCTACAGTGAAAAACGAAAGTGTAAAGTAAAATATTTATTAAGTACCTACACAAATATGTGAGAGAAGGTGATTATTGTTTGTCAGGTGTAAGAATTGTGTGTGGGTATAGATTATTGAAACTTTAAAGCCATCAAACTTTGACACATGGTTGATTTCTAATCTAACATACAATATTCAGTAAGAATCGACATTTTGTAATATGCTTCAACTTATAAACTATTATAAATTTACAATACTCAATGTCATAACAATAATATGTTTAAAAAAGTAATACAATTTAAGACTGAGATAAAAATACTACTTTTAAAGTACATATGTTGGAATGTACATCTTTATGTTACTGGGTTTTACTTGAGAAGTGGCGCTTTCTACAGCGACGACCAAGCTAGCAGAGGGCTCTTGAGGTGTGATACACACAAAAACAGCGCTCACCAAATAAAATATCATCCTTATATTATTATTATTATGTTGAAAAATAACGTTGATTTTTAATGGAATGTAAGAGGTTTTGTAACATTTTTTTGACTGAAGTGAGGTACGCAGTTTGAATTTATGTATGTGACATTTTGGGTGATGATTTTTTTTTTTCACTCATTATTATTTTGTATGTATCATTTTATTGGAAAAATGTTAAATTTCCTAATTTGTGATTTTTTTTTTTGTAATTTAAACGTTAATAGTACCTACCTATCTTAATTTTTTTTTGAAATAAATTGTTTACATTTTCTTTGTTATAAATCAGCATGATTGAGACAAGAAAAAAAAACATAAAGATAAGTACTTTGGTATTTGTTTTTTGTTCTAACATTAATTCTAACGACACACAAATACATACATGAATAAAATAAAATTAACTACACAATGATACATTACTCAGGTTTCAAAATTCTAATTTTAGATGAATAAGTTATGTTAAGAAAAAAATTAGAAGTAGGTATGTAATTTATGTTAACAAAATTATTTGCAGAAATAACTTAATTTATGAGTAAATGTATTGATTGAGTAAACGAATTATTTCTAAACAAAGCAACATAAATTATTAAAAGTATTTATAAATTAAGATAAGTATTCTTTATAAATAACATATTATTTAATAATTTAAAATAATTTAATAATTATTGACACATAGACCTACTTTGTAGGATTAAACATTAAATACATTTTATTTTTTTAATTGAAAAACATTGACTGTTTTTAGTAATGTAAATAGCTTTTACAATATTTTTTCCTAGTAACCTACTAGGTAGGCTTCAAAGATGTAAAACAATATAGTTTTTCGAAAATACAATATTATATCTTATTTTGAAAAATATATTTCAATGTCATGGTATATGTAGGTATATCTTTTGATAGAATTAAAATGCTTTTGAAGCTATTTGAAAGTATTATCAATTTATCACAATGATATTAAAATTTTAGGAGAAAATATAGAATCAAATATTTTTTCTAATATTTCTACTCAAAAATATATTTTTACATTGTGGAAGGGCTACATATTGAAAAAATATTAAGGATAAACCAATTATATTTTATTATTTTCTATATAAAAAATAGAGACTTGTCGAGTTCGAAACCCACTGAGGGTGTCAGAAATGATTTTCCATTTCGGTGTTTATTTCATGCCCATAATAAAATACCGGAAAAGCTTTCTCAGCCTTCACAAGAAATGAGTACCAGCCCCTGCGGGAGCTGGGAAACCAAAACTTCAACTGAAATGGTTGCCATAAGGCCGGTCCCCTTTACTGTAAAAGTAAATAGGTTCCATTCGCCTTATGCCACTCCTTTGGAGACAACGCTGCACAAAGTTAAAATATATGCGTATCTTAGATGCATGCCGTTTATGTACCTATGAAGTAATTTAGTAATAATTTTTGAAAAATAGAGGGTTGACTCTAGATTCTTACAAATAAACAATTCTTATTGACAGTTTAACTCGTTTTAATGAGTATATGAAAGAGATAATCGATTTATTTTTATAATTTCATATATTTTTAATCTCTTCTCATAAAAAATATTAGGAAGAATTCAAAGTTAACATCAAAATGTGAAAGAAATGGCATGATATAAATAGTGTATGAACAACAGTTACAAAATATAAATCTTCTTTATATTGGTTTAGCCTTCCTCTTCAGGAACCACGTTTCCATGGGTTCCGACTTTCCCTTCATCACCACTGGGCCGCGGTGGGTGAGGTCAAACTGAGGGTCGTGGTTGTCTTCCCTGCAGAGGTACCTACAACGAGAATATTACCTTTAATGGAAGTATCTAAGCAATATGTTGTTAAAAATTGCACGAGGTTCTGCATCAAGAAAGAAAAAGTTTCAATGCAGTTTTGATTTGATCGGCTGTTTTTAAAAAAAAAAAATTTGTGAAGAGAAATGCTAATAACCAACCTATTTTTCCCGACCAGAAACAGATATTAACATTATCAATTATTATATGTTTTTTAAATGTTTTTTAATGAATCATTCATTAAAAAATGTCCAATGAAATCTATTGAACCAGGGTCGAAGTTATTGTTGATCGAACATGACGCAGGTGGGTTTCGAACCAGCGTTGGTGACAGTAACGCTTGACCATCACAGTGATATTACTGTTGGGAGCAGTACTCGTTCATGCGATGCTATAGTTGCAAGTGCAACTGCTTGCAGTTATAGAAAGCTAGCGCTGCTAAACTGAACGTATAGTGCAATTTTTAACGCGTGCTTGATTCACCTTGAGTGATAATCGACGCACGTTGTCCCTTTAACAGCTAATTTACGGGCGGACCTCATTCATGATTCTAATCTAATCTAATCTAATCTAATCTAAGCTGCAAAGATATATATCATTTAAGATTTATACTAAATGCATTCCCACAAGCAGATATGTATAATTTCGCGCTAACACATGCCGCATGTGGACCTACAATATAAAAACCCAATCTCAAATGAACATAAGCCTTGCAACTCTTGCCGTCCTTCCCTGAAACAGGGGTGACATTGGCAAAGTGAACCAATTTTTATATTGCGTTGTAGTATCGGGATGACTTGGGTTGCTGACTTTGTCTCCGGCAGTTGCGCTCGCAACTGTTGCATCGTGTGCTCACTTCTTCGATACATACATTTTTTTTGCTCGAGAAGCCTTATATACAAAGTACATTTAGAAACTATAATGTGGAGGTACTTAGCATAGGGTTCACCCAAATTTTGTAACCAATCTTCGTTGGGAAATAATGGACGTTAGAAAATGGTTTGTATTAATTGTCAAATAAAACATATAGTTTTACATTTAATTTAAATAAAATAGACAAACAATTATAATGAGATTTTTTGGGAAAAAATGAAGTCGAATGAATACTGCTCATTTCATTTATACTGTTTTATTTATTCTACTCTAGGATTGGCTTGCAGCAATGCCATTTTCACCTAGTACCTAATGTCAATCCTTTTTAGCTCCTAGTAAGAACAACAACACTTATCTGTCAATACTTCCTGTAGAAACTTTCAATATGGTTATCCTCGGGCGTTTGTCCCTTCGATTAATTCCTCAAACATGGTTTGCAAGAGACCTTCCTTGGAACATCGTATTAAAGAGAGTTCTTCAGAAAATCGGATTTATTACTTCTAGTTTTATTACTTTTATGATATACAAATAACTTCAAAATGAGAATTTAAAAAATGATACAACATTTTGTGACCACACTGTTTAGTATGAGGGAGGTAAAAATGGCTTCCGTAATCCGTTTAGGGCAAAACGTGTCATGTGGTATTTTTCACAGGATGATTCTAAATAAGTTGATGACATATATTTTGGAATTAATTTTATGTACATCAACACATTCCGTTTAAGGATATTTTTTAATCTTTAACGATCTGAATATTTCAAACAACTTAATTTCACGACAAATGACAAGATTATCAAAAGATTTTTATTTTTTATTTTTGTCACAGGTATAATAATCAACAAAAAAAATATATATAATTTTTCAAGGGGTTTTAAAACAAAATGAAAGGAACTAGGGTTTTTTGCAAGATAAAAAGGGTTGGTTTTTGAAAAATAAATATACTATTTTATTTATTTTTTAAATATTTTACTTGTTTTTTTTCACATATTACTTTTGTCATCTTCATTTATGTGCAATTACATTAATAAATGATGAAAAATAAAAAATCAATCATTGATAAGAAAAAATACTTTGTTGCCTCTAAATACATTGTCACAATCTATTAGTTTTTTTTAATCTACATATTTATTATTTTAAAGCGCACCCTTTATAAAATTAAGGGTACCTACATACATTTTAGTTAAAGTGTGTAAGGGAAATCCATACTTACACACTCGTACAAACATGCATAATTTTTTGAAGACAAGTAAAAACCAACCAGTATTCCATTTCTTGAGTGGACAGCAATAGCATTTTTTTTTGAGTTTATTCGAACAAAATTTTAGTGTTCAGTGACAGTTGTAAATTATTTAAAAAAATTTAAGTATTGTTTTATTTATTTTTTAATAAAAATAAAGTGAATTAAAACAATGTTTTACCATTTATATTTTTAAATATTTATAAAATGGATGTGTTTATGGAATGCTATTTTGATGAGATATTCAAAAACTTAGACAGAGATAGTTTATTTTCGAGGAATAAAAGACGAGAACTTGTGGAGTATTTTTGGACCGTGATTGCTGGATGCGCTAGGGGTATGACGTCATGGATTTTATATTATTTTATTCTGTTATTTAAAACAATATAAACCTTGCAGTTCAAATTACGTACGATTTTTACTAACCTATGATTAGTAAAAATATTTGATTTATTTCTGGTTATTTCAATAATATATTTAAAACTTTTTTCCAAGATTTAAACAAATCACATACATAAATAAAATCTCATGTATTTTTTTAATTTTCCTAGAAAAACACCAGAATAAACGTTTATCTAAAACTGGCCAAAAATAAAAAAAATCATCAAGCACGTTTTTTTCGCTAATTTATTTTTTATTTTAAGGTCTTATAAAAGGTCCGATTCATAATTTTCTCAAGTTCAGGTCAAAAGTTATATTTAAAAAAAAAAAAAAAAAAAAATAACTATTTAAAAACACACAGTTTAAGTTTACTTTTTTCATTCAATCAAATAAATAACTATCAACCCATTACTGAAATCATTCAGTCGATATATCATGCCCAATGCTTGTTTGCCATCAGAGAGAATTTCAAATGAGAAAAGTTCGTATGTGTACTGGACCAATGTGTCTTATGAGAACTGGAAATTAATTAAAAATTATTAAAAACAACTCTCACATTATTGTGTTTTACGCTTTTTCTTAGCTCAAACTGTTTAGTATATGATAATTTCACTGAAAGGTCACCTTTGAATCAAATTGTAAATAAGCACTGCGGGGCGTTATTTCTGATGAAGAAGTTTAAAAATATTCCGTTTAATAATTGGGGGGAACATTCCTTTCAGGAGAATCTGATTCCTCGACTACAGACTACGAGTCGTCCTGTCGCCACCTGGTTCTGGCAGCTCTGCGCTACCACGAGGCGTCCAAGGCGGACAACGGCCAGGTGTGCCTCATGGGGAAATACCACAATGTCCTCTACGTGGCCGCCAAGATAGCCTTCGACTGGAGTCTCCAGGACAATGGGACTGTGGCCAGATTACTCGACGAAATGTACGAGTGTGAGAAAACGTTTGAGAGACTGTTCTTGGGTGAGTTTTTGTGAACATCCTTTGTTTTATTTGTATTCTGACTCTAGAGTTGAATTAACAGAGATGCATTTATTTTAGTTTTAAAAATGTTTAAAAAACAGGAGCGTGCATCCCATACAAGCACATGCGCCTAATAGGTAGGCAATTTATGGTAAAACATGAATTTTAGGTTGATATTGAGATTTAAAATTAAAAATTTACGTTCAATTGGAGCCACCGTTAGCACATCAGTCAATTTCAAATAAGTTATGTTTAAAAAATGGGAGAAAATATTTATTCTGAAATGTATTTGCCTATACCCTATGCACGCGCCTGATAAAAAATTAACCCTTATTTTTTTCCAAACTTAAAAATGACAGTCAAGCTACAGTAATGACTTCTTAAATAAAGGTTAAAAAATAAATCCTTAAATCCTTAAATCCTAAAACTAAATAAATTATTAAAAAATAAATACCTACAGCAAAAGTTATTTGTCCATCTAAGATTGAAATGCAAACTCTTCAATATCTTATTTGAGAACAATATTGTTTGCCATTAAACAATAAGCCAATGCTTTTATTTTTTTGGGTTAAATATTTTTAAATGATAAATATTTTTTTCCTGGTAACAAAAATATTGTATCTATTCAATATTGTATTTAGGTACCTACTTATTTCATTTAGTTTATTGTTACTTTTATTGTTGCAAAATTGTGCTTGTCTTTAAATGCGATTTGTTTACAGTTCAATAAAACAATATTTTGAATATTTATTGACAATCGTAAATCTACGAAGTATTTTACTTTTCTGAAAAATAATACAATTTAATTTTCATTTCAGGCGCCATCTTTGGGACAACAGCGCCACACTTTATCGCAGGCTGGAAGTCTGACTTCAAAGACAAAGAAGAAAACGTCCACGCGCTCGTCTACTTCTTGGACCACGCCACAAACGCGAACCTCGAGTATACCGACGTCGACAATACAGTCCATCGCTTTATTGACGTGCCGCTAGAAAGTTGCGGAAAGTCGCCGCCAGTTCGCGTTGTCGTCCAATTCGGAGCCTCGGAAATATTAATGATTTTATTGAGGTTCGGAGCTCGGCTAAGTTCAAACGAAAACTCGACGAATCCAGTTGAATCAATCTTAGAAAAATTAAAAGAATCGAATCGAAAATACCCGTATGAACTTGTTTCATGTTTGAGGTTGATTTTGCGTGTGGTGCCAACAGTGATTTTGAATGTTGATATGAAGGAATATCAAGACTTTGATTATCCTGTGGATTACAATTTCCAAAGAAGGACTGTTCTGGAGAGATATCCTTACATCCTGGAAGACCACCTGATTCCGAGTTCCAGGTGTGGTTTGAGACCAACTGAACTGAAGCACCTTTGTAGATGCGTAGTTAGAGAAAGATTATGGGAAAACTTCCAGTTACCTTTTGGCATTAGAAAACTGCCAGTGCCGAGCAGTCTTCATAGATATTTAGACCTTTGTGAAGATTAACTTATCCTATATATCAATATTGTATTTCAGTTATGTAAGGTCATAGTTTATAGAAAAATGTCTTGAATAATAAATATGCATACTTTAAGATCCCAAATAAATTTTTGGTTGCATAGAAATTTGTTTTATTTCTTCTTAATTCTATAACCTTTCGATCAACTGTACTATTTTTCATCACATCACACAATCTTAAAAAAAAAAAAACAATCAAATGTTTTAACCTGATTAGCTTTAAATAAAAATCATGTAAATCTCTAATGACTGGCGTCAGAGATTTATCAAAAATATTTAAGAAAAAAGCTACTATTAAATTATGGTTTAACCCGAAAGATATCCATCCATAAGAATCTGTCCTACAACGATAACTGTGCAATGATCATAACGACAATGATTGTGAACAGTAATAATAATTGGTACGGTTTTTGAAAATTAATGTATAAAGTAAAAATACTTATAACAATTATGCTCCTGAAGATGCCTTATTAGGCGAAAACGATTGAGCAAAAAATAAATAAATTGAATTAAAACTTTGTTTTTCCTATTGAGTTTAAAAAAAATACCATGGACTTTTACTGTGCTAACAGAAATACCCTTAAAAATATAATAATATTAGGCTGATTTATTTGGTGAGCGCTGTTTTTGTGTGAATCACGCCTCTTGAGCCTTATCAAACATTATTTATTCATCGATCTTTTTTACCTGTAAGTATCCTCCGACACATTGATGGTCCCTGGTACTCCGGTGGTCTCGCATCGGCTGGTCAGGTTCACGGTGTTGCCGAAGAGACAGTAGCGCGGCATCCTGTGCCCAATCACTCCCGTGACGACCTCGCCTGAATGGATCCCTATGGTGATTCCCTGAAATCATATGCAAGCCGCCTGTAGAGATATCGATAGTCCCTTATGTATTCACATTGGTTTTGCCTTACCCAAGAAGAGCAAAGGAATAAGCTCTCCAGACTGAGCTCAAAAGAAGGAAGTAGCAATTTGAAAAATGATCTCTGATGTCTTCAAGCCATCTTTATCTCTTTTATCTCCTATCTTCCAGTTCCTAGAATCCAATAAGGACCAAATCTATCTGGATGACAATGAGGTCTGCACATAAATTGACATAAACAATATTGTGTCGTCACGCGACCGGGTTGCTAGGGAATAGGCGTTCAAATATTCTGTTATTGTTTGCTAAAGATGGCAGTCCTATTTAATACTAACGTTTGCTCGCCGAGAAAAAAGTCCCAAACTCAAAAATGTTCTGACCTTATTGTACATTTTAAAGTACAGTTACTTTAAAACAACTGGTTGCTGGTCTGAGTATCTCCATGGAAACCAAAGCATACTGGTAATATCGAGATACATCAAGATTTGTGATTGTGCTCAAAGATGGCAGGTTGTAGAGTCAACAATTGAGTTGGTAGAAAAGTGCAAGAATATGAGTAGCAAGATGTATGCTCACTCGACAAGAAGTGGAAGAAATAAACTAGATGAAGAAGGTCAATCCGATTACAAACCACTTTTTGGCCATCGATGGTTACTTCTTCAGCCAAGTCCATCATATCCAGCGCCAGTCGTGAGATCCACTTGGCGTGTCCAGGGTTCGGCTCCGGGAGACCAGAAACTGCCATGTATTTGTCTCCAACTGTCTCAACCTATGTATGTTGAGAAAAAGGAAAAAGTACATTTTATTTAACTTCAATATCTTCGAATCAAATACATGCAAGTATTATCAACCCTTTTTACGTTATGTGTTATTTCTATTGATTTACAATGTTGCCATTTTGTTTGTCTTAACATTTCAATTATGTCCACAGCATTGTTTGTATTTGTATCCGAATGTAGAACCTCACAGCGTAAATGTAAAAACTAGTCAAATGCAAAAGTCTGTCATTTCAGAATATCCACGCTAACTAATTTAGTTATTTTCTTGATAATGACAAGTGATATCATCGAAAGCGCTCGAGATGTAAAAAATCTGGTGAACATAACACTTTGCGTTTTTATTTTATTTTATGCAATGAAAATAAATCTTCTCACTGTAAATACACAAACTTAAAAACTTTTACATTAAAGATGTGTATGTAAAAAATCAATGTATGGGAAATCATCCCCGTAATTTCAATAAAGACACATAATTTCAAAAAGTCTTATCCATGATCGGAGAGGGCCCTTGAGGTGTAATATTTAAAACAACTCTCACACTCTTGTGCTTGATGTAGCTCAGATTGTGTAGAATGTCTATAAATCTATAATCTAAGTTGCAAAGATATTAAATTAACATTTAAAGCTTATATCAAAAGCATGCCTACAAACAAACACGTGTAGTTCGCGCTTTCAAATGCTGAATGTGTACCTACTCGCTCCCCCAGTTCTTGTTTATCGTATACGCCAGTCTTGTCAAATATGACTTTTTCATGCAGTTGTCTTATGAATCAAATTCTACACAATCTGAGCTAAGAAAAACTGTCAAACTCGATAAAGTGTGAGTTATTTTAAATATTTTTTAAATCAATTTCCTGTTTTCATAAGACACATTGGTCCAGTACACATGCAAACATTGCTCATGTAAAATTTTCTCAATGGCGTATACGACAAACAAGAACTAAGGCAGCGTACTATCAAATAAAATCCAAACCTCAAATGAACATAATCTTAGCCTTACAACAACTGGGTCTTGCTTGAGAATTGGCGCTTTCTACAGCGACGACCAAGCTCGCAGAGGGCTCTTGAGGTGTGATACACACAAAAACAGCGCTCACCAAATAAATCAGCCTAATTTTTTTTTTTTTTTTAATCCCTACAACTTTTGCCGACCTTCCCTGACACAGGGGTGATATTGGCAAAGAGAACCATTTTTACAGTATGGGTGGTCAGCCTCATACCAACCTATAAGCCAAGGAATGTGATTCATTAAAAGGTGACAAACCTAATCAAACGGTAGACAAGCCAAACAAGCACTGGGGAAGCGAATTATTTAATAGAAAACTATTATTTTCTTAATCAATGAACGAGCGACCTACAAGGTTTGTTCTAACAATTGATTCACTTTTCTCATGGATTAATTTTCTACGCAAAAACACTTGCCTTGTAGACATCAGGGTTCTTCTTAGGATCAGTCAGCACATCAAATGTCGTGTACAGGTCGTTGAGCATCCTTGCGATTTTGATCGCCCCGCGTGAGTCGGTGTTCTGCGCGCAGAACCTCGCGAATTCCACCACCCCGCTGAACAGCAGGGTCACCACGTCGTAGCGACGCGCGAGCACCGGGCGACCGTGGCGCAACTCGGAAGCGACGCTGATGGGGAGGACTGAATACAGCAACCTAGAGCAAAATTAGTAAACAAAAAAAGTGCATAATGGATATCTTCGAATTCTTTTTCATGTGCCCTGTTGGGTTCACCTTACGTTTTCGATCACCTCGGCAAACATGCCTGTCTGGGCTGGAAGTCTCATCACAACGGTTATTCTAACCTACCGAATATCGGTAACATTTGTATGACATTACAAATCAATCGCCATTTCTTTCTGTCCTTACATACTTCTTTCATTTCATCCATAATCATAATCTCGTCTTTCGGTTTCAACATGGCCACATTTTTGAAAAAATATCCCTCTCACCTGTCGGTTTTCTGTTTCTCCGACTCCAGCTCCCGGTAAGTGTGCTGCAGCTTATCCGTCAGCACTTCCAGGTTCCTGGTCAGCTTGTAGTCTGCTTCAAACTGCTCAGACATGAGGACCAGATCTCGTGTGGCGTCGTGGAGAGGAATATCAGAGATGTAGAGACCACGGCTGGAAATTCAAACAAAATAGAAAGGTTGACTGGTCGATAGCTCAGTTAGTAGAACGCTTGTGTTCGATGCTAAAAGACTAGAACGTGAATCCCACCAACAGTGTCAGGAATAATTTCCTGTTTCATCAAATACCGGCAAATATTTGTAATATTTTGACTTATAGGCTTGTATAAGGCTTATCACCCATACTGTACAAAATGTTTCACTTTGCCAATGTTATCCCTGTTCTAGGGAAGGTCATCAAAAGTTGCAGGGTTTATGTCCATTTGAGGTGTGGATTTTAATTTTTTTTAAAATAAAAGTGGAATAAAACAAAGTTTTTAATTTCTTTTATTTTTTAATGTTTTATTGAAAAATAATCAATTTTTTAAAATGAATTTCCACAGTGTTTCACAAAAATCTTTTCAAGATTTTAATTTGTAAGTACTACACATTCAAATTCACTTGTAAGTTCGTGAGTTGATTGTGACTGAGTTGACAAATAGTTGTGAGCATGCATTTGATATGAGCTTTGAATGTTAATATACAAGTATCTTTGCAACTTAGATAAAAGATTATATTAAAGCTAGCATTTGTCTGGTCAATAGATCAGTGGGTGGAGTTCTTGTGCTCAAAGCCAGAGGATTTGGATTCGAGAAATAATTTCCAGATTTCCGGCAAGGATAACTCAGCCTTCACAAGTAAGGGGAACCTGCTATCTTGGGAGCTGGGAAGTCCTTATTTAAAGTGAAGTGATCGGCATAACCATCTAACCACAAAGTATCCAAGAAACTTCATTATTTTTTTATATTCCACAATTTTCTTTGATAAATTATAAGTAGAAAACTAAAAAGATTTAATTTAACTTTAATTTAATAAAAAAAACACGTTTAAAAATTGCTTTTATACATTTTGTTGTACAACATGAATAAATGTTCTACAATATGAATTAACAATGCATTAGAGAAAAACTGTACACCGTTGTTGTTGAACATTTAAACGAGTACATTTAAAACATAAATTAATATCCTAGACAATATTTCATACTTGATAAATTCTCTATTGTTTCATTTTATCACTAAACTTGGACGCTACTCGTATAATTCTCACTCCTAAAACAGAATAATGGCCGGTTGTATGAAAATGCATTATCGCTGACCTATTTCCCGTTAAATAGGTAATCTACCGTTTAATGCGGTAAGGGTGATTATAACAAACCACCCCTAGTCCAGGTTACAGAAAATTATTGCCATTAAGCTTTATTGGAGCGATTAACAATATATTTTTTTACTAGTAAATATTATTTTTAGTATTCCTATATCCGTATACCTTGCCCTTTTCAAATCTAATATCAATCGCCATTTCCTCTCAGTGTCTCAAAACAAAGCAATGCCACACACACCACAGCACTGCGCAGCTAACGACCCTGCAACCGGACATGGACAACTGCCACATCACCAACACCTCTGCGGCACTTTAACAAGTGTCATAGACCCTTGGAGTCTCTCGAATCTAGGGAGTCTCCCGCATGGGCTTTCTTAATAAAAAAAAACATCCTTTATTATTTACTTCCTTTTATGGCTCAATGCGCTACGTAAGTTTCTGAAGGTACGTTTTTAGAATTGGATGTTTTGATAGCAATCTGTTAAGTTGGTTTTCTTTTTTCTGAAGTTCTCATGTACCAATCCCAGTCTATAGTTTAATACAAAGTTTATTCTAGATTCATGTTTTAATAATTCTTTCACCAGTACCTGAGAATCAACACTGCTTGAACCTTACCTCGATTGCGTTAATTGAAAATGTATAAAACATACGACGGCACTCCTAGAGAGTGATTTAGTTTTAATACTTTTTTTTTGACATACACATTGGCAATGCTTTATACTTGGGGTATCTATTGACTCATTGACTTTCTAAGATATTAAACTTTTTAGAGTTTGTGTATTTATTTACACAGTGAAAATCCTTTTTATGAGCAACATATTTTTTTGTACAAACACTGTTTTTATTTTCTCGATTGAACATTTACTATTATCTCACCATATCTTTTGTCATGCCAATTTTGTAACAACGGTAGTTAAAAGTTCTTGAGGTACCACTAAATTTCGATAATAAAAACTGTGTTTTTTTCCTTCTCATTTCAAAGATGTGTTGAATTTTTTTTAAATTTTTTATGGTAGCAATTTAAACGCAACTTGATTTCACAAAAAATAATTTACCACCTTTGTTTACCAGGGATAAATCAAAGGATAACGATTTCATACCATTTGAAAGTCAACTGAAGAAACTTCATTTCAGGAAGCTGATCTAAATAAAAATGAAATAGAGTCTCACCGAGTCAAATCATCTAAGTTCATGACGCTAGGGTAACACAGAAAGACCATGAGGTCAGTTTCTGGAATGTACAGCATCTGACCCTGAAATCCAAAAAAAACGCATTAGATTTTTTTTCCAAAACATCAAATTATGTAGAACTCCTATGTGTGAATACAAACTAATTTGTTCTGGTCATACCTTTAAACGTAGAACAGCAAACTCGTCATGAATATCTTGGACTTTCATCTCCCCGGGTTTTGTCTTCAGAACATACACGGTGTTGATGTGAGCCAGAATGTTCTCAAATGTGAATTCAAGATGTGGACGAACCTGGAATAAACAAGAAATAGATACTGAGATGCATGTTTCAATGACATCGCAATAATCCACCTTTATAAGTACGATAGTGTGGGTAGAACCATCTGGGAGTAGTCCATGATGGTGGAAGTGCGTAGAATGACGTTCTGGTGTGAGCGAGAGATCGAAAAATGATCTGGATTATGCAAGAAAGATCTCTGTTGCACATATGTAAGAAGACTGCAACAGAAAAGCAGCAAGAGTGTCGATAAACCATTGAGCCGTGAAGTGAAATCTTGTAAAATAAATAATGTTAAAATAAATTAATTCAGTTTAATTAAAACAGATCCCAGTAAAAACGTAACAATATAATCAGTGTGAGATTTCGATTCAAGTTATTATTTTCTTCTCTAAATATTCTCACCGTATCCAGAACATGCGTGACCTTGCAGCCCGCCCTGGTGACCCTGGGCAGGACTCGAGCCACTGCCCTGCCGCTCTGAACAACGCGGAGACGACGGTCAAACATCAGGTGGAAGGGGAACACGCGGCAGAATGTGGCTGGGCTGACTTTTGGCTCTGGAAAGTTAATCAATGACTCCAATTACAAGTTTGTGAGTAGCCCCAAAAAAGTATTTGATCACAACCATAATTATCACAACTATCTTAGGTCTGTTTCCTTAGCTGTTTTCATGGCCAGTCTTTTCATGTAAGGAGATTTTTCTCTTCCCCCAAGCTACCAAGTGTCCAAAAAACAGAAGAATCCAGAGCCTGATGAATGTACTCGTTGTTACGTCTTGCTGTCCATGAGACTCGGAGCGTGCGCCACCATCACCACTTTTAAAAAACGACAATATTTCTTCTTTCTGCTGCATTTATGGCCCAGGCTTCAGCAGTATAGAGAAAAATATAATAAATTTAACTTTTAAAATGCTCACTAACATATTATTCATCATCACTATCAATGCACGACAGCCCAAGGAGAGACTTTACCTCCTTGATCAACCTCAGCCACCGTTGCCCCAGCAACACTTTCCTCCTCCAGTCCCATACTCCTAATTCACGGCAGTCTGCTACCACTCAGTCTTACCATCTTCATATATGTCTATTCACTGTCCTTCATAACAGCCACCTTATCCAAGCTACGATAGACCATTTGCTGGATGTGTCCCAGTCCACACACACTGCTGTCTTTTAACTAATCGGACCACGTCAAGCCTTGATAAAGGTTAGGCATTCAGAGATGTATCCTTTTCTCCATTTGTTACTGTATTTTCTTCATCTTTACGTCCTAATTAAATTGAAGATCGGTGATCAGCAGGGATACTTTTGACTTTGGATGCTGCGGCTCGAAATAGTGGCTTGTTGTTTCTAGCGAACCATTGTCGCAGGTTTTTCAGCCTCGGTGTCCTTCGGCGCCCTCGAGATCTTCTCCCCTAAATCTTACCCTGTATGATAATATGAAGGAAACGGTATGCTGTGTTTTATTGGGCCGTAAAAACAGCGTGTAAGAAGCATATTTCGTTTGTTGGAGACAATGGTATCATTACACTTGAGAAATTGAGTTTTTAAGTAAACCCTCCAGTCTTTTAGAGGGGCTATAAAGGCGAGCGCATAACGAAGCTGCTCCCTATGCACACAGCTGCATATGAATGCGTTTGTCTTCACTAGAGTACGAGAGCAGCATGCAGTAAGGCATCATAAGCTCTGTTGGCCCGCGCTGATGACTTGCAAACAGAATATTTCAGCGCGGCAGTAGCGCTGAAGTGTTTGTTCGGTTATTCAGTGGGACAAGTGAAGAGAAACATTTTCTAGTCAACTCTCTCGGAAAGTATTATTGTTTAAATGTTTTATTGTAACAAGAAACATAAAGGTACTATAAAAATACTGTATAAAGAGAATCTACAATATCTTAATCGTTGGGAAATAAAATGCGTAGGCTCAGGAATTTGTATGTTTGGTTTTAAAGCAGCACTGATTTCTTTCTATTTAGGCAACTGTTCATATTATGTAACACAAAATAAAAAAAACTGTAATCATTTGAATTTTTGAGGGTCATGATTTTTTTTCAAAAATATGAGCATTATTAAGAAATTAGAGGGCCCTTGAGGTGTTATTCACACGAAAACAGCGCTCACCAAATAAATCATCCTAATATTATTATCATAACAGGCAAGTTTTTACTGTCGTTGAACTTAAATTTTTTTTTGTATAAAAATGAATCGTGAAGCTGCAAGGTTTATAAAACAGATTTTTTTTTGATCCAAAAGGACTTTTGAATGAGATTTTTTGTTGTTGATATAATTGCAGTTTTCTATCTGCCAACGTTTTGTTTCCACGAGCGGAAAACATTTTCAATGTTATTAATCGAAGTGAAGTGGTGGCTTTTGTGTCTCCATCAAATTTCTCCTCTGTGATTAATAAGGTTAGCGTGACCAAAAAAAAATGTTACACTCGTTTTATAATGTGAATTTTTGTTACTGAAAAGTACTTAATTGGTTTGATTTCAGAGTAAAATTTAATGTAAGTAAACTTGAAGCATAAAGAAAAAGAAAAAAACAAATGTTTCGATTCGCTGAGTTGGCCATACTGTTTGCTCCGCGACTTAGCCCCTCCAGCCGGAAGCGCGTAAATGTTAGCTCAAATAAACTTGTTCAATGAAGGGTGCAAAAGTCTGTCTGGCGGAAACAGCTCTCTCCAATAGTGTTCCATGAAATGCCTGTGTATTCGGGATGAGCGAGCTCCATACAATACAATTACTCAATAAATGATTGGTATTTTGCGGTACGTTGACATTATTGCGAACTGATGGGCGTTTAATGATTCGAGTAATTTAGTTTTGATAATTGAACGAGAAGCTAATTGTCTCCAATTTATATCAGCCACACTGTGAACAAATGTCCTGAACTATTGCATTTGATTTGATGATGATGATGATGGATGATTTCTTTCCTGTGGCGCCATTTAATGGTCCAGGACCATCTCAAGGGCGCCATGGCTTCTCGAGAAAAGTAGTGTCTTCAGTTCCTTTCTGAAGGTGGTGGTAGGCTGGTTCGCGCGAACACCGATGGGTAAATTGTTCCAGGCCACCGGCCCGGCCACCGCAAAGCTTCTGTCTGCAAAGTTTGATGTGTTTGCTCTATTGGGCACTATAACCTTGTTGACAGCAGTAAGGGCAGAGCGTAGTGGTCTTTTTGAAGTCCCATCGACAGAGCATAGCTCAGCGAGACATGGGGGTGCAGTGCCGTTCAGGGCCCTATGTACAGTGAGACACAACTTAAATTCCACCCTCTCTCGGACCCTCAGCCAGTGCAGTTCTCTCAGCAGTGGCGAAATATGACAGCTCTTTCCTTGTCGAAAAATAATGATATAAATAATGATAAAAAAAATAATGATAGCAGGCATTGTGTATTTCTAAATATTGTTAATATTTGTGACAGTAATATATTGACGCAACGCGATGGCAATTATGCTGCACGTACAGAGCAACTTATTGACATATTGTCCTCAAAAGTATTTGCGGGTAAAACTTGTTTATTTCTTCGCTCTTCCGAGGGGCCTGGTTCTCATCTTTTGCGTAGGCTGAGCAGTGAGTGAAATACCCTTGTACCCTTGTAAATATTCCTTGACTTAAAGGTTAGTATGAAGCTGACTACGCATACTTTAAAAAAATTGTTCACTTAGCCAATGTCGCCCTTTTTTCAGGGAGTGCCAGAGAAAGAGGAAAAGTTCCTTTGGGGTTTGGATTTTAATTTGTAAGTACACATACAGCCATGGAGGTATATTCAACATACAACATTTGTAAGCGCGAACTTGCACGTGCCTATTTGAGGGCATGTATTTAATATGAATTTTAAATGATAACATATTTTTGCAGATTAGATTAGATTAGACATACCCACTAAAACAAAAAGAGAATCGACAAACTTTGTGCGTATCAAGCTATATCCCTTTCGGCATTGAACGCAATCATTCTACCAATTGAACTATCGACCGATCAATTTCTTTTAAGCCCTTGAACTCTGTGTTTTCTGGGTCTATTAATAATAATAATATTAAGACAATATTTATTATGCCGTTTTGTGATAAATCACTGCAAGGGCTTTCTATACATAGAAGAAAGAAAAAAACTGGGATTACCCAAGGATAGAGTTCCGATCTCTTCAATTTCTGGGGCCGCCACTCTCTTGGGCGCCGACGTCTCCGTGATGAGGAACTGCACATGATCCGACTCCTCCTTGGTCTTCAAGATCTTGATCTCCACCTCGGTGTCGTGAAGCTTGCTGGCCACGGTCTGCGCGCAAAAAAATCCATTTACTTAGGGCCTGTTGCTTCAATCAATATTTGATTGACACAAATTTGATTGCTTAATTCTGGTAAGGACCTCGGTTAGATATTTCTCAGAATTGGGTAATAATATGAACAGAAAATATGATGTATATCCACTGACTAACGTATATGCAAGCAAATTTCTGATTTACTGGGACACACTTAATTTTGATTTTTGTCTGATTGGAGTTTGGTGCAACTTTGGTTGCAGTTGGTATTTTTCAAAGATTTTACTGACAAAAGTTTCAGAAAATGGCAGTGGCTGCAAAAATGTAGTCTTTTGTTTATTTTCAACATGAAAAATAGCTTTTCGAAGTTCGTTATTTGACATAATTGAATAGAATTTTTAGAAATATAATAATGTTTTATTATAAAGGTAGTTTCTTATAGGATGTTCTATAAAACTCATTTATTATGTAACTGTAACTGTAACTCTGTCGCCATTCCGCTAGGGGTGGCCAGAGCCTCTGGAGAGTTGCCTCCATTTTTTCCTATCCTGACATACCTCTTTTAATTCTTTCATATCCATCACCTTTTTCATGCATTTTCTTCTTTTACGCTCACTTTGTATATCCCATTCTTTCACAATCTCCTTAATCTGATCACTCCATACTTTTCTCGGTCGTCCCTTCCCTCTTTTTCCTTTCACACTTTCTTTGTATACATACTTTGTCAGTCTATTTTAGTTAATTATGACTTAGTACAAATTTCATAAACAGCAAAATTAAGATGTCACATGGCTGGGATGCCAAGAAACAGGGAGACAGATACTTATTTATTGGTTGCAAAGGACTTTATCGTCACACAATATGACGTATTCTTTCCGTAAAACTTATTATTTAGAATTTTGTACCACATTTACTTTTAATTAAGTCTGCCAAAACTGAGCCAAAAAAAAACGAAATGAAAAATGATGAAGCACTTCTTATTGTGTACCCAAAATATACAAATCACACAATGTGAGAAGTTTTATTCATTGTAACGTTTTTACAGAATACTAAAAAAATATTGTACCATCATTAAACATTGTATTTTCTTCATACTAAAACATGTCCATACCTTGACGATGCCGATGACGATGTGCTCTAGTCCAGGTCTATCGGAGTAGTAGTGGAGGATCAGGGCCCCTCCAGGTTGTTCGGTGCAGCGGAAAGACGGTGCACGCATCCCAGGGTACAATGTGCCGAGGTGGTCGTGCAGGGCATCCAAGTTCTGTGGAAGACACATTATTATTAACTATAATATTGTTACGTGTAGTATAAGTGCATAAGTGATCCTTATCACGCTGGCGGAACAAAGCTCTGGTATGCAATAATCCACTATGTTCGAGAAATTGAGAACAGTCGAGAAACGTCCGTATGAACATATATAAATGTGAGCCGCAATTGTGTGCAGGCCAGGTTCGATTGAATTATTGAGCCGTCAAGTCGATAAGCTCAGAGCTAAAAAAAGTGATCAGGACATTGTAAACCAATATTTTGTTTACTAAATCTTACAAAAAATAATAAATTTGAAGATTGATTAAAAGAACCCAAATCAAGTTATATCAATATAATGACAATAAAGGCTGAGACGTTGATTGCAACATTTGAAAGGAAGATCATCAGAATCATCTTTGGGACAGTGATAGGTAATAATGTTTGACGTTTTCGACTCAACAAAAGCATATTTAAATAGAGCCCGATGTGATTTAGCGGGCTTGTCCCATAATTTTAATGAACGACGCCAAGCCATTCAACCGCCTTCTACTCTCAGCTATACAAGGCCAAAGGAGTTCTATACTCTATAATCTAAGTTGCAAAGATGGAAGACATTGCTTAATTGAGCCAATGCCCCCCACATTATTTCGGACTTACACATTAAATATGGAAAAAAAATAGGAGCAGACGTGTGAGTGTAGGTTTTTTTTCATTGTAACTTTAAATTTATGCTTAAAAACTAAAAAAATAAAAAAAAATTGCTCACAACAGTGAATGTAGCAGTGTGAGATGTTTTTTTTTACGCTTAATTATCAAATATCATAGAAAATTATTTGAAAGCCAAGATTTTTTTATTGTTTAAGACAATTCCATTCAGTACAAGCTAACCATATTCTTCTTCTCTGTACAAAAACGTTCATTGCCCATCTTTTTAGAGTCTTAATACGGAAAACAAATACCTTGAAAAAATATTTTGAACGCAACTGACCTGTAAAAAGTCCCTAGGAGTAGCTCCCAGAACTTGAAGGATCTTGTCGTAGCCAGAATCCTGACAAAACTCGAAAAAAGTTTTTCCGAAGAGTTCCAAAATGGCGTCGGCCGGAATTTCTAAGAAAAAAAAAATTAATTGTAAAATAATTTTCTTGGACCAAAAATAAAAAGATAAAAGGCATCCATCTTACTGAGAAGATCCACAGCTGCAAAAATGAGATTGTAGGTTATTTCATCTTCGTAAATTTGTCGGACCAAAAATTGCCCCTCCATTTGGACGTCGGCAGCTTTCCTAAAAAAACATAATTACAAAATAAGTAAAAAGCATCGTTTTTAAAATTAAAAAAATTTAATGATTATTTTGAATTTCTTACTTTATGTTTTCCCATGTTTCTTCTCCAAATGATTTAACAACAAGAAGTTCTAGAGCGTAATTCACAAATCCGTACTGAAAACAAAAATTAACTGTTTTATTTTTGTATTTGTTCGTAGTAGTGTAAAACAATTTACATCATCCGTAAAAGTAAATATTTAGAAAAAATAACTGTATATTTTAATCATGCAAATTATTCACGTCATTGCTTTTTCAGATCTTCTTTAGTGCAAAAAATGTATTTTTGTTTTTTAGTTGCATTTAAAAATAAAGTTCATAATTTGCTTATTCTTTAATTCCAACACTTTTTGTGTAATAAAATTGCATAGTTTTTAATAAATTGTGTCTTATACATTAAAAAAATAAAATGAGGAATATAAGTCATTAAGAGAACTTACCATTTTAGTTGGTTTAAATCACAAAATAAGAATAAATTTGATTAAAAGTTTAATATTAAAAAAATATTTATTTGTAAAATGTCGAAAGAAATAAAAAACGACTTTTTTTTGGATAAAAATGAGTCTGATTAAAATATTTTTTGTGGTCTGCAAGCACTGGCCTTGTCTTTTGATTTTTGAGTGACAGAATAATTATGATATATTTAATTTTTGTAAATATTTTTGATTTGTATCGTAAATAAAAAATGTTTATTTAGGTAAAATGCTGTGCGGGTTGCTTGCTCGACAAGCGCCAGGCGCAGACTGCCTACAGGCTGCGCAGAAGCCTTACATCTGGAATACGCGGTGATCAGGAAAAATATGGATTCAAAAAGGAAATGCTTAGTGACACGAAAGTTTTAAAAATGTCATATTGCATTTAAATGTATAATGTAATGCATAGACATCTAACGCTCGAGAAAGGAAATATACGTATAATTATTTTATTTATTTTTATTTAGTTACAAACAAAAATAACGAGTTGTGACCGGTTTCGGCCTCTTGGCCATTACAATGTTTCCGCTAAAACTTTTAAAAAAAAAAAAAAATACGTATAATTGTTTTTGTGTAGAAAATCCAATTTTCCAATAAATATTAGTTTTGATAATTTCATGGAACAAAAGAAGAGATGGAGAAGATCTGGAATGGGTACAAAATTATTTGAGATATGAAATTTTGTCATCTATCTCAAATGTTTGTATGTAGTTTAACTTATACAAAGCGTAATGTTTTAAAAACGTTTTATTTTTATTTTAGCCCAAACACCGATTTCTCTGGCATTTTAAACCGCTTCAAAAAAACATCATTGGGATTAAAAAAAAAACATGTAAGAAAACAATGATATGTCAGCAAGTTAAGACAAATTATTTGGGCAGTATACATAAAGAAGTTAAAGCAAAATTCAATAAAACTATTTTGATAACAAAAACTGAACTTAACCGAGCTTAAAATTTTTGAAAACAACAAAGCATTTGATTTCTTTCATAAAATACATTTGTTTACCGCGGGTAAAGAAAAGTCTCTCACAAATTTCGTCACAGTAATTGCTTACAAACATAATTTCCAGCATACATACCAATTACCCGCACAACCTCAACATTTTTAATTGCGCAAATATTTACTTTAATTAAGAATGAAAACAAAACCACCCTATGAAAGCCACCCTAGCCGAGACACCCTATCTACATCCCTCTCTCACAGAGGCGTCTTCCTTTTTCAGTCATCCACGCGGCCTTGAGGCTTCAATTCATTTTCTACGTGCCAACAAAGGACGTATATATCTGTGAATGTTTGTCTGTTAAACAATATACCCTTGTTATAATTTAGGTTGTTGAGGCAGGGAAGGCTCTGAGTACATATAAGATGTATGGGGCATAAAGGTTTCAAAGGAATTTACTTTTGCATCAGCCAAATATTTCGTTTCGTTTTTCCCGAGTGGATTGTTTTTTGCATACTCTGCGTGCCGCTGAGGCTTTTTTACGATCTCCCTTATTGCCATTTCAATGACGGATGGAGAAATTTCTCGTTTTTTGTTGTTGTTTAAAATACTTCTCATTGTTTCTCATCCCGCTGTCAGTTGAAAATATGTTCCTTTAAGGCAGGGGTCTTCAACCTTTTTTAGTGCAAGGGCCAAACATCGATTTCACATCGTCCGACGGGCCACAACTTTTCACGACACTTTACCACCTTATCAATAAAATAAAAGACATACATACTCGTAATTTCAAATTTCAATAATCTTTATTGGTTAATTAAAGTCAATCTTTATTGGTTAATTAAAGTCAATTAATGTGATTTTTGACATTGTTTATTTTTTACAAGTTTGTCAATATTTTTTTTCATTTTTGTGGTTGCAACCCGCAGACTACCTTCCAGATGTGCATCTGTAATTCTCGACCTTGTTGTCGATTTCACATACTTCATACGAGAAAACAGCTGCTCACACACATATGTGCTCCCAAACAATGAAATCAATTTCATGACATTTTTTCGGATTTCAGGAAACGAGTTGTGATCGACATATTTTGCATAGAAATCAAAAACACCCACGTCGAACACACTGCACATCTATAACCTCCATCTGAAAATTTTCCGGCATGTCTTCAACGGATACACCGAATGGTCGGGCAAAGAGACTGACGTATTTTTCACTATCTCTGAAGTCAGAAAACCTCGATTGAAACTCTTTTTCGAGTAAATCTACTGGGGGGGAATGTGCCGAACCTTCTTGTGGTCCCCCCTGTGAGTAGTGCCATGAAAATAATCAAAATGACACAAAAAACACCGAGAACTCCGAAAAAATAAAGTACTCGTATTCGTATATATCGCATATCACTGGGCGCGATATTTTATTTTTTTAGCCTCTGGTGGCCGCGGGCCGCAAGAAATTAGCTGGCGGGCCACATGCGGCCCGAGGGCCGCGGGTTGAAGACCTTAGCTTTAAGGAATACTTGATATTTGATAAAATGACGGCTTCTGACTGATGACTTATGAGTAGTTTTTGTTTTATGTTACACTTGAGTTAATAAAACTCTTATTACGATGATCCTATATTTTCGTTTTATTTAATTTAAGTGTTTAATGGATTTTTGTAATAAAAAATATTTGGATCCTTGTTAGCTGGTTCTTACCTGAAGTATGCAATTTAGTAACTTTTATTTTGATCAGTTATTCAGCGTTAAAGCCATATACGCTTTTATTTTTAACAATTATTTTATCACTAAAGAAGAGACATATCTCCAAGTTGCTATTTATAACAACCCTGCTCTCTATCTTGGAATAAGTCATGTATATATAATATTTAATGAACATTGTTCAGTTTCCAGAGAGAGAGAGAGAGCGTAGACTCGTAGTATTAAATTAATCCATCAAGAACGATATATGTTTCTATTAGTAATGCTGCGTCTGTGACTGCAGCGGGCATTCAAATAATTATTCCCAGGATTTGGTTTCGCAACAATGTAACATTGTTTCATAACGAATACAACCTTATTGATTCTATCTTAAATCTAATTCACAAAGAAATGTTAAATTTAAGATTCACATTGCATGCATTTTCAACAAATTTATTAGTCCGGTCGATAGCTCAGTTGGTAGAGTGCTTGCATTCTACCCCGTGAGCTCGGGTTCGAATCCCACCGAGGAGGGTGTCAGAAATGATTTCCTATTTCGATGTTTATTTCAAACCCCATAATAAAAATACCGGCAAGGTTTACTCAGCCTTCACAAGAAATGAGTACCAGCCGCCTCGGGAGCTGGGAAACCCCCACTTCAACTGAAGTGGTTGGCGTAAGGCCGGCCCCCTTACCTGTAAAAATAAATAGGTTCAACTCGCCACATGCGACCCCTTCGGGGTTAACGCGGCAAGAAGTTACACTATATGTGTAGCTTAGTTGCGTTTTTATTACATATAGGTCACCTTTAACTTCTGTATTGGCGGCTTCACGGCTCGGACGTTAATCAGTCACTGATACTTCACAGAACCTCAGCCCGTATTTATATATGTCCAAGGCGTAGTCTCGCATGTTCCAGACCATAGGTACGAGACGCCTCTCTAAGCATATATTCGAGAGAGTACGAGAAGTAACAAGAGTACTTAACACTTACGTCTGTACACACATATGAGTCGTATAACTGCAAACGCCGTCATCTCCAACTGGTGTTGTCGTTTTACAAGTTTATTTTTCTCAAAATCATCGCGTAAGGAGTTGACGGCGCGGCGTTTGCATTTATACGACTCATATATAGAAACTTTACATTTTTCAATAACCGACTGTGAATAACACAATATGATTCTAACCAGCGGAATTTCATAGTGTGATACTAGAGAGACTGGCCCAAAGCAAACTCGATATTCCCAGCGAGAAGTGTTTGGACTTGTACATTAGTGTGCATTATTCATCCCTCGTAATCTGGCAAATGCAGAAGCGCCGCGGTTCAAAGAGCCTGTGCTATTATGTGCCAAATACCAGCAACTCAAGTATCTATCCTAACGTCTAAACTCACAAAAATGGGTGGAAACTAGAGAGCTCACTGGAGGCTCTGTTTTAGTGTAAGTAGACTTATTGGTAAGCACCATGGATGAGTTGAAACCTTAGGTTTAGTACTTGAGGTATAGATCTGCATAGTTCACGTCAGTTCCATAGAAAACTGTTATACAAGAGCCATCAGATGAATTATCTGGTACTATATTAATGTGATTACTGAACATCTATTCATATAACTGATCTATTAGCCTTTTGATGTGAGATTTGAATATTGAGGATTATTTTGTTGTCTGAAAATGATGATAAAACGCAACACAACTAAATTGCACGTAACGTACAAATTAATACTGTAATGTTTTTAGGTTCGAAAAGTCTATAAATTAAAACACACAGGTCTTCTTTCAGGATCTTTATTTACACTTAATTAATTTTTACTATTTATATTTATTTTTAGCTCTTTTGGTAACACAAATTTATTTTTCACAGTTTAGTATCGCTTACTTAGCTTAGCACTTAGCTTAGGCTTAGCACACTCAATTCTCCGCCTTATATACTTTACAGACATTACTTTCCAGTGACTAATTTTGCCAGCACATTCCCGAATATTCTACCAAGTTCGAGACTACAAAAGGATCATTCAATTTCTAGACTTCTTAGGTCTATTGCTACCTACGGTGTACACCCATATTAACCTACTTTTGACATAATGCGATAATAACTATTACTACCTACGATGTATAACTATATTAATCTACTATTTACATTACAATACCAATTGTAAAACCTTTCTTTTGTACAGGTAAGGAGGTTGGTCTACGGCGTAGACTCTACGCAAACCACTTCACTTGAAGTGAATTACCGACTCCCAGTTCACGAGTGGACTGGTTCTCATTTATTTTGAAGGCTGAAATCTTTTTGCCAGTATTTTTATTTTAAGTTTGAAATATATCTAACTGAAACGGGAAATAATTTTAAAGCCCTTGGTGGGAGTCAATCCCTAGTCGCCAGCACGGAATGCTAGCATTCTACCAACTGAACTGTGAAATAGTCCATTTCTGTGAAACAGTCTAGAATTTCGATTATTGTTCAGTTGGTTCATACTTAACTCAATACTCAGTTTCATGACCGGTTTCACCAACAAACCGTTTGCATTCTCAAGTGGCTAAATAATTGCTGATTATTCTACTACCTGATTATGCAGGCGGTTTGTTTGCGAAACCGGTCGTGGAACTGAATATACTCAAAATAATCAAAAACATAAACGTTTTATTTAAAAAAAAATCAAATTGTTTTGGTGAAACATTGTGGAATTCCATTTGAAATATTGATTCAAAAAATAAATAAATTTATGAACTCTCAATTATGTGTTATTCCCACAGATCACGGAATATAACGTTATTCCACTGATGAGTATTTGTTTTCGAAAAACTTTTCAGAGATACTTCTCCCTCTTCAGTTTCTTAGATTTTTTTATTTATTATCTTGTAAGATGAAAGATTTTAAAGGTAATGCCTCTAAAATTAATTAAATTGTGATCACATTTGATGTATATTGAATATTTTTTTTTTATTTTAATTTAAAAAAAATAGATTTGTGAAGAGGAATGCAATACACCAACCTATTCTGCCTGGCCAGAAACAGGTACTAATATCATCATTTAATAATTCATTATAGTTTATTATTAATGAATTATTAAATAATAATTACCCAATAACATCTGTTGAACCAGGGTCAAAGTTAAAGTCAAGTGACCCAAGCGGGGATCGAACCAACGTTGTTCCATTCGAAACACGCTAGAAAGATCAGCCCTCTTGGCCCCCGCGGCTATAACCCCGACAATATTAAAAAAAATCCATTGCATTTTTAAGAACAATTTGTTTTATTCCATTAACTTCCCATTTAAAGCATTCTAAAAGACAAACATCTAAAAAAATATATATATTTTTATTTTATTAGCATTTCGCATCCACAGTTTTTTTTTTCTTCAAAATAAACAAAAACTGAAATATATTTTAAACGCTGCCGTAAGTGTTTACACTAGATAAACTTTATAACAAGAATTTAATAGTGAGCACACAATTGCTACACAAAGCACAATATTTTAACAAGCATTTAAATAAGCTGGTCCCAGCATTTAGTCATATTAAGCTCCAAACTTATGTACAATTAAGGGGCAATTAGAGACGAAGCTTGTGCGTATTTTCTGCAAAGAGGGAGTAATTGGGTGGTCTTGTGTTGTTTTTTTTTCTCGTATGTTTCTCTTACAACTAAAATGTGTTTTTGTGTTACCCACATACCTTCTTGTAGATTTATTTATTTGCTGTTATACCTACAAACCAAAAAGTGTGTTGTTTTGTTTTGTTATTCTTTTCAGGAACCCTGTGCGGGAGAATTCCTTGTTTTGAGAGACTCTAGGGGTCTACGACACTTGTTGTAGTGCCGCAGAGGTGTTGGTGATGGTGCAGTTACAGTCTTGATCCTTTGTTGCAGGGTTTCCAGCTGCGTAGTGTCGTGGTGTGTTTTTTTAAGAAATATTCACGTAATTTTTACACAAACAAAAATGTATGGTTTTTATTTTCAAATTATGCATCAGACTGTTCAGTTTCTTTTATTTCTATTATTGGTATTTCAGTAAAATGTCGTTATGCATATTTTCTATATTAAACATAATTATTAAACATAAACGTTTAATTTTAAAACCATGTATTCTTGTAAACATCTCAAATTTAATATTTTTGAAAACCATGTTCCTTGACTTATAGGTTGGTATAAGGCTGACCAACCAAACAGAAAAAAATAGTTCACTTTACCAATGTCACCCCTTTTTCAGGAAAGTTCGGAAAGAGCTGCAGGACTTACGATCATTTGAGATTAGATTTTATGTTGTGAGTCCACATGCTGCATAAGTAGGCTTAGAAATTATACGTGTTTTCTTATGAGAATGCATAAAATATGAATCTTAAATGTAAAATATATTTGCAACTAAGATTATAAATTACAATTCCAAGTTTTTTGAAGTAGAGTTTTTTAACATTTTTTTTTTTTAAATAGACTTGTGAAGAGGAATGCAATTCACTAACCTATTCTGCCTGGCCAGAAATAGCTATTTGTATCATTAATTAATAATTCATTATTGTTTTTTTAATAAATTATTAATTAATAATTACCCAATAACATCTGTTGAACCAGGGTCAAAGTAATGGTCAAATGACCCAGGTGGAGATCGAACCAACGTTATTCTATTACAAACACGCTAGAAAGATCAGCCCACTTGGCCCCCTAGGCCATAACACCGACAAACAAAACTTTTTTTGAAACAGTAAGGTTATAAAATCAACAATATATGTAAAAATAAAAACTTTCCAATATTTCTCATAACCATGTTGTACAGAATTAAACATGGGAGATTAGGTTTTTTGGTAACACATTAAATATCATGAAAACCTAAATTGCCACCTTTGATTTTATACTTGCCATTTCCAATCATTCATGAGCAACTATAATTAAATATAGCCCACAATAAAACTTGTGTATTGTAATTTTTCCATGTTCATAATTATTTGCAAAAAGTAAAGGTATGTTCAATGTATTCTGTCTTTTTTTATTTGTGGATAAAATATTAAAGAAACGCACCTTTATTTATTTTTTGTTACAAAAACAATATCTACACTATTTAATACAACATTAATTTACAGAACAATTTAATCTGGCTTAGTTTGAAAAATAAAATATCATCCTTGTAACATTCGTCATTGTGCCAATAAATACAATGTCTCATTTGTTTCAGTCCCCAACAAAAATAATAACGAAACTTTTTCAATACACAACATTTCCCGCGCTAACAGAACTTCTTCCATCGGGAGATTAATTGCGCGCGCGATTACCTTTTTGTTGTGATAAAAATCCGGGAAGGCACCCCGATATACGAGGTGTGTTAAAAAAATACAATGTCCTCTTATATTTTCTGAAAACATCATTTTTTTCATCAATATCTAAAAAAAAAAAACATAAGCATATGTTATAGTTTTTTTTATGTCCATGTATAAATTACTATTTATTGGATTTTGTAGGGTTTGTGTATTCACACAGTGAAAATTCATTTTTTTAAAATAAAGCTATTTTTTGTTTAACGTAGTTTATTTTCACAATAAAACTATTTATTGATTTAAAAAATGTAATTTGTCATGTATGTTCCTTGACTTATAGGTTGGTATGCGGCAGACCACCCATACTGTAAAAAATGGTTCACTTTGCCAATGTCACCCCTGTTTCAGGGAAGGATGGCAAGAGTTGCAGGGCATATGTTAATTTGAGATTTGGTTTTTATAATGTAGGTCCACATGTGGCATGTGTTAGCGCGAAATTATACATGTCTGCTTGTGGGAATGCATTTAATATAAATCTTAAATGATATTTATCCTTACAGCTTAGATTAGATAAGATTAGAATATCTATTTGGCCTCTTCAAAGTTGGTATTCATTCATAGATGAAATATGTACACATGTGTCAGTACTTTTCCTAATGAGATCCGCACGTGAATTGGCATAGACAATATTGCGTCGTCACCCGGCCGGGTTGCTAGTGAAAAGGCATAAAATGTTTATTTATTGGTTGCTAACGACGGCAATATCATACAAGACTCATGTTGGCTCGCCGATAAAAAGTTCCATATTTAAAAACTCTTTCAAGTTCTTTTTGGTTGCTCTTTGAATCTTCCGGGAACACGATCTTATCTCAAATAAACGAATCTTAGCTACACATATCGCTGCCTTAGTTCTTGTTTGCCGGATACAACAATGAGAAAATTGTAGCAATGTTTGCATGACAAGAAATTTATTTAAAAAATATTTAAAAGAACTCTCACATTATCGAGTTTTTCTTAGCTCAGATTGTGTAGAATTTGATTCTTAAGACAACTGCATGAAAAAGTCAGATTTGACAAGATTGTCGTATACGGCCAACAAGAACTGGGAAATTACCACATCTTTTCTGAAAGGATGTGAAACCCAATACTTCTGACAGATAAGGTAAATGAAATTTAAAAATATATATATATTACTGTACTATATTGTGTTGTTTTAGTTCAGTTCAGGAAAGAAAAAGTAACAAGTTAATACGTATACTGCATCATGACAACGATGTTAATTTTGCCCGAAAAAAACGAACCAGCAATGACGTGTGCGCTGGCGTATTATCGTGGTGTAAAATTCCAGACTTATTCCAAAAAAATTGTGAACAAATCATTGACGCAAACGACGTATAACTTCAAGGATATACAGGTAATTCTTATAAACCACACGACATTTGATACAAAAAAGCACAATCGTAAAATCAGAAAAAATTCAAAGTCATCTTTATTCTTGAACAAACCTCCTACAATTTTACGTTAAAACTCAACCGTATTGCTTATCAAAAACTGCCCAGAAACTAAAGCAGCACCTCTAGGGAGTGTTTTATTTTTTCAACACACTTTTAGTACAACTAAATGATTGAGTTCAAATGAAACGAATAATACTTGGGCCAAAGGATGCTTTCCCAATTACAAGGAAAGTGTCTGAACTTCGACAACCGATGACAGATGGCCGAGCCAGGCGCCGCTGTACGGGGAGTTTTCGATTAAAAGAAAAACACCAGAGTAATTATACGAGTCCGTCTTAATTTGCAGGAAAAACTTCCGTTTCCTTTATTTGTTTCTCAATTATTCTCTCCCCTAATTGAAAAGTATTTAAAAACATTAATTTACTCTAATCTTAAACGACTCAGTTGGAATTTTTACTTTCTTGGACACGTACATTTCTTCTTTTTCTTTTTATTCATTTTTTTTTCTTTTAAACTCTTCTTCAAATTTATTTCTGAAGAACTTACTTTGTTTTTTAATGTGCCATTAGTGTAGGCACAACGTTCTTAAGAGATTCATTCGTGATCACTGCACAAAAAGAGTGTATCCTGAAGATGTTGGTTACGACACCAATGATGGTTGCATGATCAACTTCCATTTGTGTTCTATATGCGTTTAATAAACATACAATTTATAATTTGTATCCTTGTTCACATTCGACATTTTTCCATGAACAACAACGTGTGATTTATTTCATCCCCAACAAAAATATCTTATTTCCATACAAATTCTGATAAAACACATTTTTACACTTAAATTTTTGGTGTATGTTACACTTAGTCGAAATTAAAACTTCGACTTCTGTTGCACTAATTTCAAATCGAATCGTTGACTTCGGTTACAACAATTTCAAATTCAATCTTTGACTTGTGTTGCACCTATTTGAAAGTTATTTTTTCAATTACTTACCGTTGAAGTTCATATTTCCGATAGTGCAACTCTGGAAATCATATTTCCTGTATCCGGTTAGGGGAGCGAACCTTGCCGCAATGAAAAAGTATGCAAAACGGCTTATTGCATAACTTTCTGAATCACAAAATTTCAAATTACCTACAGCTCTGGCCGACGAGTTTGCTGCAGCGTTCGTTCCCTATGTACCTCACCCCATACATACGAATATTGAGACACCTCAGAATTGTGTGCTTTGGTTAACGTGTATCCTTTTTTTAAATTTTGATAAATTATCAAGAGCAATGCAGTTCACAAATTATTTTGTGAACAAAAGAAATTAAAAAAAATATGCAAGAAGAAGTATTAGATATAAGGAATATAAGAATGAAATATAAGCAAGTAAGTTAAATTAATGAAATATCCTAATAGAGTGATTGCATTCCATGTCGAGAGCTTGGGTTCGAATCCTACCGAGGGTGTTAGAAATGATTTCCCGTTTCGGTGTTTATTTCCAACCCAAAATAAAATAGCAGGTTTACTCAGCTTTCACAAGAAATGAGTACTAGTACTTACCTTTAGAGCAGGGAAATACCCACATCAATTACTGAAGGTTGACTTAACGCCGCACCGGCCCAATCACCACATGCAAAATACTTCGGGGATAACGCGGAAAGAAGATACACTACATTTGTATATTAGTTGCGTTATGTAAGGCTGATTTATCTGTGCTTAGTGAATTTATTAAGAAGACAATGAATCTATAATCTATAATCTAAGTTGCAAGGATATATTCATTCAAAGCTCTCAGATGTATGCCCACAAACAAACACGTGTAGTTCGCGCTTACAAATGCTGATTTTTACTTACAAATAAAATCCAAACCTAAAATGAATATAAGCCCTGCAACTCTTGCCGACATTCCCTGAAACAGGAAATGCTATTTTTTTTTTTTTAGGGATGAATGCTTTTTTGAAAAGTGTTGCTTTTAGTTAGTGACCTAGTAGGGCAACGTCACATTTTTCTCCCGGTTTTTTGTTCAGTCTCCATTCTACACAGCAATGACGGACGAAAACAAGTCTTTTATAACTTTCATGTGACCTACTGTGTGTTTTATTTACCAAAATAATTCAATCTTGCGCTCGGAATCTCGAATAATCTAGTGAATTAAAAAGCATAACGAACACTGGGGCACCACTAAAGTTGATGCATAATATGGAGCTGCATGCAGTGTGGTGCTTGGTCGAAGCAAATGCATGGAAAACCAAGTAGGCTCCCGAAAGCCCGCCATAATTGAATTTCTTTCATCAAAGTTTTGAGTGCACAACGGTCGTGCATCCCCATAAAGTGTCCCCATTCAGAGTATACTGCGACGTTTATTGGCCTTATTTTCTTGATGAAGGTATTTTGACCTATCTATGTATCTACAATCTAAATTGCTAATCTAATCTAATCTAAGCTGCAAAGATATATATCATTTAAGTTTTATATTAAATGCATTCCCACAAGCAGATATGTATTGCAATGATGTATTTAATTTCAGATTCGTGTTCAGTACATTCCAATAAGCAGACACGTAATAATTCGCGCTTACACATGCCGCATGTGGACATACAACATAAAAACCCAATCTCAAATGAATATAAATGCAACTCTTGCTGACCTTCCCTGAAACAGGGGTGACATTGGAAAAGTGAACCATTTTTACAGTATGGATGGTCAGCCTCATACATGTGATTCATGATTTTTTTTCAGTTTAACAACTAACTCATGGATCCTATAACTTTTATAAGTATAGTTGTGTTTTTAACGCAAGCAGATTTCAAAACTATTTATACCTTCTGCTTTATCTTGATTTAGATCTTTCGACTTTTGATTCTCAAAAAAATCTCATTCATCAGAATCTAAAAAGTTATAGACCCTGAGATGAGGAAACCCAGCTATCTTTCCATTTTTGAAGAAATCTTTCAGATAGACGTCAACCATTGTCAAGTCTTTACATGTTCATGACTCATTATGGGAATATTATGATCTCTCTAAAATTTCCAAAAAGGTACGAGTAGCTTCAAAAAACGACCAAACCATAACATATCTGACAACCTTGCATACTTAAATTTTCCCCAATTCACAGCGTCCACATGCGGGTTATTCTATATTTTATAGCACATTCAGACTGCCGTGGTCTCATTAAAACTTCAGCTGGGGTAGAGAGAGGAGGTGTAAGGGGTGTAGGGGGGGGTGTGAGTTTGGGTTTGCCCCTTTGTTTGTGAGTTCTTCAAGACGTTTTCCGTTAGGATCTCGTGTGACAAGCGCTAACCTGCAAACGGCCTGGAACAAGAGACAGGCGATGATTTGGGTCAGAGGTGACAAGTTAGAACGTGACTCTGAAATTATTGTCAGATTTTTAACATTCTTGCGGCTCAAAGGACGAAAAAGTCAATATTTTTGTAGCGAGATTTTTTTTTTTTTTTTTTTTTAAATAGATTTGTGGAAAGGAATGTAATCCACCAACCTATTTTACATGGGCCAGTTGTCTTCATGCGAAAGCAGAAGCTTGTGTGCATGCAACGGCATCTGTTGAACCAGGGTCGAAGTTATCGTCGCGGGATTCGAACCAGCGTTATCCGGTTCCAAATAACCTGTATTGATCCCCGCGGCTATAACACCAACTGAGAGTTGCAGGGTGTATGTCCATTTGAGATTTGATTTTTATGTTGTAAGTATATATATCCTGAACAAAAATTACTTGTAAATCATGGAATGTTTCTTTTCTACTTTTTTTTATACATAGGTTTTTTCATTATGAAGAGGAATGCACTATCCCAGTATTTTTTTGCCTGGCCAGAAATATTACCGATGCTTAAAAAAACGCAACTAAGCACTATATAAAGTGTCAATTATTACCACGTTTTCCCAAAAGGGTTGTAAGTGGCGTTTGGCGTTATTTTTTCCCAATTAAAACCTCAATTTCAAAACTTATTTGATCAAAATATTCTGCATAGAAGGAATTTCATTATTTAAATTATTCCTTATCTTTTCAATTAGTTCATTCTTTTAACAAACTGTTTTTTTTTCTATATGGTTCCACCTTTTGGGAAAAGCTTCTTTATTTATTTCTTCTCGTGAAAAATTCACTTTTTAAATTCTTCATTATTGGATATTCTGCTCTATTTCTCTCGTCATTTAGGAATCCGGCATTGCAGAGTTTACTAGAGAAATACATGAGCACATTAGTGCGGAAACGTTCGCTAAGTACCCGTCTTCACACTCAATTATTAATCGTGCTCAACTTTTGAAGGTGTGAACTCAGGAACGCGTGAAAGCCGTAATTTCCTGTGATTTGTTATGCGAACAACATTTAGCAACAACGATTTTCTGCGTTCCCGAACAAATGGATCTTTAATAATAAATAAATACATCTGTATTACTAAGGACTAGACGAGGTCTAAAAGAATCTAAAGGTATAAGATTAAGGACCTAAAGAGGAGGATGCAGACACACTTTTTCGCTCAGGAAAATACTAAGCGCCCTTGGAGTGACATTGAGTTACGAAACGGCGCTGATAAAGAAATCATCATCATCATCATCATTATAATTGATAAATAAATTATTTAATTGATCCTTGACTTATAGGTTGGTATGCGGCTGACCACCCATGATGTGAAAATGGTTCACTTTGCCAATGTCACCCCTGTTTCAGGGAAGGACGGCAAGAGTTGCAGGGTGTATGTCCATTTGAGATTTGATTTTTATGTTGAAAGTTCACATGCGGCATGTGCAAGCGTGAACTTGTGCGTGTCTGCTTGTGAGAATGCATATAATGTGAATCTCCAATGTAACATATCTTTGCAACTTAGCTTTACGCCATCTTGCTTACTGCCGAGAACCCTTCAGAAGAAGATTAGAAATAAACTACTTACTATTTAATAAGTTAATAGATTTCAAGCGAAGCCTTAAGACACACCTATTTGAGAATTTTTATAATATTTGACTATTTTTGACTCTTTTAATTTAATTTGTATAATTTTTTACTTTTTAATTTCATTATTTGACCTAGCGACTTTTTTATTTAATTTCATTGTTCTGTTATTTTAAAGTTGTTATTAGTTCCGTTTTCAATATTATATTGTATTATATTTTATTTTATAATTAGTATTTGTAAAGCGCCCTCGAGGTGATGTCACATGACGGCGCTGTATAAATTACCAAAAAATTTAAAAAATTAAATTAGATATAATTAAAGTTGCAACAATGTAATAGGATCTTCTCTCACAGCCAAAAACACAACCTTGAAAAATTTGTGTTTTCATGAACATTTTTTTTGACAAACTGCTAGTATATGTAAAAAGTTACCAGTATTTGTGTACCACCCCAATGTAATCCTTGACTTTTCAAAACTAACATCTTTCGCCGTTTCTTTTCAGTGTCTCAAAATAACGGCAACACAACACACAACAGAGCTCTACGCAACTAGCATCTCTGCCACAAAGACACAAATCTACTGCACTACAACAAGTGTTATAGACCTTCACATTTTCAGAAGTCTAGAGAGTTTCACGCACAGAAAAAACATGAGCAACTTAGTTCAACTTTTTGCCGCGTTCTCTCCGAAGGGGTGTGAGTGAGGCGAGTGAAATCTATTTATTCTTACAGGTAAGAGGGCCGTGTTACTTAGACTACAGGTCGACTTTACCGTTTAGGTTTCTGAATTAAACTTAATCCTCCGATAAAAAAACATATTTTGAAGTGACCCACAGATAAATATAGAACAGCAGTAAAAATTGATTGAATTGTGTACCTACCACACACATTGTATGGTACATTGTTTACTGAAAAATAAATAAGACTCTCTCGAAATGTCACACGGGCGCTTTATATTCACAGGCCCGTGTGTGTTTTCATTTACTTTTACCTTGTTTTATTTATCGCCTGTTTGAGCAGACCGGGCCCACCATTGTGACGGGTCGCCTTTGACCAGACCGTGACGCTATCGGAATCAAAATAGAAGGGACATTGTGATGTTGGTACCCTTGCTCTCCCCCTGGGTATTTCATAATACAAAAAAAAAATGTAAATGCTCCAGAGAAATATAGGTCTACGATAAATGCTACGGTCTACGGTAAATTCTACGGTCTTCGATAAACGCTACGGTCTTGACTTTGACATTTCTTGACTTATAGGTTGGTATGAGGCTGACCACCCATACTGTAAAAAATGGTTCACTTTGCCAATGTCACCTCTGTTTCAGGGAAGGTTGGCGAGAGTTGCAGGGCTTATGTTAATTTGAGATTGTTTTTTTTATTATATATTGTAGTTCCACATGCGGCATGTGTGACCGCGAAATTATGCGTGCCTGCTTGTGGGAATGCATTTAATATGAATCTCAAATGATACATATCTTTGCAATGTAGATTTAAATTTAGAATTAGTCTACGGTTTTGAAAGAATACTGTTAGATTTCAATTAAGCTACTTTTATAATCAAAGTTTTAAAGATATTGTAAGATTATCAAGTACATAAAATAATCAATAGATAATTAATAGTTGGTGTTATAATGTTTAGTTGTTTAGTGAATAATGATGTAAAGAAAGTAGAAATAATAATGTACTGGAATGATCTTTAACATTCCATCAATCTCTGGGAATACGCCAATTGACCTTTCTGCAAAACAAGTGAGCCAATAAACAGAAAGCATTTTGCGGTGAAAACAGAGCTGGTACAAAGCAGTCAGACAGCTGGAAGGTGATTACAAGTTGTAAAATAAATTGTTGTTGTACAAAAAAATTGCAAAGCTTTAAACCGAAATTGTCAATTATTTCTGTAAATAAACCCGAAAAAATATGTAACACACAATTCCGGTATTCTCCATTGACATCTGAACGCTTAAGTTTTGCTAAGTAAGAATTTCTAGCAAGTATCGAAATAGGCCGGACAAAAAATTGTCGTTGTTTTTTAAAATATGTTTCTTATACTTTATTGCCTTAGTAAAAAGTTGAAATTAATGGAAAAAATCAAGCATGTTAACTAGTTGTTTACCTAAATTTTAAAGTTTTTTATATAACTTAAAAAATGACGCCACAAAAAAATATTGAAAAAAAACTCATTTTTTTCCTATTTTCTTTTTCTAATTTTGTTGTTTCATATTTTGGAAATATTTTGGTTCTTTATAATTATAGAATAATACAATATCTAGAAAGTCTTTGACTAATACTTCAGGTAATGTGAACAGATTTTGAGATAATATGAAAAAACTGAAACTAATTAATTAATTTAATTCTTGAAAACAGTTTTTTCAGAACTGCAACTTTTGCTGAGTGACATCAAGAGGAAAGTAATCCAATTAAATAGCGCACGTTCAAACCATAAACAATAATGATACAAACATTTCAGTTGTCTGTTTTCTATATCAATTGCATCATAGCATTTTGTCAAAAATGGATGAAAACTATAACGTTCACTAGGTGTTGTATAAATTCCCATAATTTTTAAGTAAAGTACCATGAAAGAGTTTAAACGCAAAGTATTATACGAAGGTTACTTGTCACCGGTATACTATTCTTGTTTGCAGATACTTATTCAACACATGGATTAATTCTGTTTCAGCCCATCCCTCGTTGAGCAAACGTTTGCACAGCGTTCGTGACTGAATCGAACTTTAGTTTTTAGTCCCTCACACTGGATTAGCACGTCGTCCAGTATACAACAGAGCGTTAGCGTTTAACTGGAAATGTATGAGATCTATTACGCTCTCTTGAAGTGCTGTTTTCGTTTCAATACATTTTTTAGTGTAGCTCAAATGTAATGCTGTACTGCTTGTTCATGTAACGTTATGTGTGCTGTAACTTTTCTACATAACTCTGTTACAATCAATTAATCCAACTGATTAGAGACCTTTTGTATGTAACAATTTTATTAGGCAATAAATTTGGCATAAATTTGTAAATGAAGCGTTTGCTTAAGCGAAAAAGTTGTAGCACGCGATTGAGAAGACATGAAACCTAGGCTAACAATATTGAAACCTTAAAGCATCTGTCAACATGAAATAGACTATGTGAGCTGCTTAATCATGTGAGAGGCATAGAGGACAATGGAAAGTTATGAAATGCATAATCATTTACACAAACGCTATTAGGCTGACTGTGTCACGAAAAGGCCATATAAAAAATCATCGATAAATATACTGAGTATCAGAGCAATTTTTTCACGTTAGAAAGACTACACCACATATTGTGGTAAAGTATAAAAGAAAGTGAGGTATTCTCATAATCAGTTTCCAAGAACACAGGTTTACAGGTTGGTATGAGTCTGACCACTAAAAAGGCTCACTTCGCAAATACCACTTCTGTTGCTAGGAAGGTCGGCAAGAGTGTCAGAGTATAGTTTCATTAACGATTTGTGCTTTAATTATGTAAATACATATGCAGCATGGGTAGACGTGAACTTGTTATTATATTTAAGAATCTATATTGCATTCATATTTTTGCTAATTAGGTTTGAAATAGATTCCGAATAACCGTTAACGTAAACTGTCCACAACGGTCTTCGATATTGTATGTCTCTTTTTAACACTGATACCTTTTGCCTCTTTTTTGTATTTCTATATATTTGTCACCAAAACCACAGTATTTCTTGATTAAAACTGGACTTTTTCAATTCATAATAAAGCACAGTTTTCAAAGCAGGAAAGCATGATGGCTACAAACACAGAAGAGAGATGTGGCATTTTGTCACAAAATGAAAGCACAACTTTTTAGTTTAAGCAAAAACACAGCTGGGACGTGAAATGCGAGTGACGCGATGCGATGCGCCATCTCTATGCAACTTTTTTGTTTCCACAAGCAGTACCCCAAGTTCCATTGACGCCTAATAAAGGTGGAACCGAAAGACCCATTTTAGGACGTAGCACATTCTGTCAGATTTCTCAATAGATTACCGGACAAACCCTGTGAAAGCTTTTATACATCTCTATCCGCCATTGACTCTGGATTGAAAAAAAAACACATAAAAAACTGAGCATAATGCGTTGTGTTAAGAATCGAGTTACCATCGTAACGCGAATAGATGCTTTATCAGTTTCGATCAACCTAATCCCAATTGTCCATTTGAAAAAGAACGAAAATGCTCCTAGCGTAACTTCATTATAAATAGAGAAGTGCAAAATAATTTAGAAACAAATCCGCAGTGTTGACTTTGTGGTTGAATAATGAATATGCTATATTTCGTCTCAGTGCGGAAATTTTGCGGACATGGTATAACTGTTTTGTCTTGCACGTCACACGTGTATGGGATAACAGTATTAGCAACTAGAGCCCAAGCCGTATGACGTCACAATTTTCTCAATGTCCATTCATGTGCGGAGCCCATTTCAAAAAAAGAAATACATTATTTTAAAACGTCACGGCATGAGCAATTATTGGATATCGAAAAACAAAATGGAGAAAGCAAGAAAAAGGATTTCACTTAAATATTTAGTCTTTTCTTTTGTTTGACAGCTTTATGCTTAGCAAGTATAGCTGACAGTTATTGTGTCTCTTACTACGCTTCGATTCTGGAAACTAGTTTCAGATCCACTTCTGTTTTAAGTCAATACTTATTACAAAACTTAACGTCAAAACTATACCATAGCGTTGCACTAAAATGTATCCAATTCCAAAGAGCGCCCGTATTGGGTGTTTTAGTTTTTGGTCATTTTTTGATATTCTCTCTAGTTGAGTTTAAACGAAATGCTGTATACTTGGGGTGCAGAGCTAGTCGAGAGAGTCTTTTTCAAGCCGAGTTGGCTATTGTCACAATCATAGCGGAGCGACGATGTGAAAGATGGCTGAAAGTTGTGAAGGCGCAGAAGAGAAAGGGAGGGAATCAAGCGACGGGTATTGTGCTAAACTATTGTCAGTGGAGCACTGATTTTGTACCGGGAATATCCTCTTAATTTAAAATATAGAAGAAAATTTATACACCAATTTATTCTGTTTTAGGCATCATATTTTTGTTCCTTAACTTATGGGTTGGTATATTAAAAAAATGGTTTAATTTGTCAATGTCACCCCTGTTTCAGGATGTGGCATCAAGAGTTACAATATTTTTTTCCATTTCAGATTTGTTTTTTTTTATTTGTTTTTACATTTCGCTATCTGAAATCTAAAACTGAATAGGTGCTGATTTACTGAATTACAAAATTGTGGATAAAACATTTTATTGAATGTAACTTCTCATAGAAAGGGAACTCATTATAAAGAAACGTTTTTTGAAACACTTTTCTGATTTTTCTCTCGTATAAAATAGTAACCCGTTCTTGATTGCCCTTTACTGAAACGCTAATTCAAATCTGAGTTCCTGTATCATTTCTGTCCTTCAAGACTCAGTTTCTGTAAGGCTGGGTAGACTTTATGTGTGACCGGTCTTGATAAAAGCACAATAATAATAATAATATCCTTTATTTCTTATTATTTGATATTCCATTCAACATCCTCATTGCACAGTGGATTCCATCATGCAGCATCACATTTGTTTTGGTAGATGGGAGGTAAAAGAGAGGATGGCTGCGCGCTCGGAAGTAGTGGTTGGGAGCATAGAAATTTATTTAAGATTTTTGACTGAATATTTGGAAATTTCATGCCAATATTTTATGCTTTGTCATGATGCTCTCTTAGTACTTGTGCGTCTAATATCCATTAGGGGTTATTTCACATGATCAATGTATGTGTACTGAATTAATGTGTCTTATGAATGCTGGATATTGATTTTACAAAAACCAACAACAACTCTCAAACTACGAGTATCATGTTTTCCGTGCTTCTCTAAGCTCACACTTTGTAGAATGTCATTCTTAAGACACTTTCATTTAAAAGTCATCATTGAATCAAATGGTTGATAAGCCAAACAAGCTCTGGGGGAACGATGAATCGAAGCATCTACCTGTCGAATACCTATGCAAGGCGGCAACCACTAACGATGCTTAAGGTGATCAGATTACTGAAAAATCTGCAGATATAAATTTGTAATAGGAATATCTGTAGGTAGACTTAGCTTCGCCAGGTGTGTTGCCAGGCTAACTAAAAATATCACAACTGTGACCCAATTTTTGCGGTCGTGGTGAAATATTTTTGAGTGAAATAAAGTAAATGAAATCCGATATTAACCGAAGCGTATAAATACGTCATCACAATTTTAAAATAATATTTAATCAAAAACATGTAAAATTATTTTAATGACTTAACAAATTTTATGTGTTGATGTTAATTGCCTTCATCATAATAATAATAATAAATTATTTTTAAATAGATTTGTGAAAAGGAATGCAATTCACACAACCTATTTTGCCTGGCAACAAAAATTTTCAATTAATAATTCACTGTATAATAATTTGAATGAATTGTTCATTCATAATAATAATAATATATGTTGAACCAGGGTCCAAGTTATTGTCGATAGTTCACGGTGTACGACGCCGTAGGTGAGATTCGAACCAGCGTTGGTGCCAATAACGCAAAACGCTCGACCATTCCAGCGACACTTTATTTAATTATATTTGTTTATTGTGTTTATTTAAAATCTCAATTTTTAGAACAATGACCAAGTTAAAACTTAGACCGTCATCAATTATCTTCACACGTCATGTTCTATGCGTATCTATGTATAAAAAAAACTTAAGCCTAAAACGGGCATGAATACTGCAACTCTTACCATCTTATCTGAAACAGAAGAAAATACACCACATTTTCATTATATAACCTGTAAATATTGCTTCGTTTTTACTAGTAGGTATATATATATATATATTGTACACACGAGATACGTTTGAAAATGGAACGTGTTATTTTCCAGGTCTCTGATTGGTCGATCTCCCGCCGGACATTGGCGAGCTCGTAAATTTTACCACCGATTGCTTTAAAAGGTCGAAAACGTAAATTGTCTATACTCATATTGCATATACACGGAGCTCAATACAAAACTATGTATGTTCTTGTCGAGAATTGTAATTGTTCTGAACTGAGAGAGAAAATATGAAAGAAAATTAAGAATAAAATAGATTGATCTCTCTATATGAGAAAATATAAAATTAAAAAAAAACAAAAAACCTCTTGAAAATGACGCAAGCAAATCGAAAACAGTCGAGGTGAAAAGCTAAAATAAAAACCCAATCTTAAATAAATATGGGCCCTGCAACTTTTGTCGATCTTCCCTGAAATAGGGATGACATTGGCGAAGAACCTATGTATATGTCAAGGTTATATTAATTGCAAAGAAAGTTGTTATCAATCGCATTAAACGGATTGTTCTAATAAAAGAAGGCAGAATATTAAGCTTTGCTGTTAGCGTAACCTTAATTTTTAAGTCAGTTTCTTAGAAAGAAACATTTTTTTGATTAAAGGTAAAAATGTTTAGCCTTCAATCATCAAAAGTTTACGGTATCAATCTCCATTTCTCCGCTAATGAAAGCAAAAAAAAAGATGATAATTTAAAAAAAAAATGTAATTTTGATTTCCACCTTCTTTCAATTCCCTCTCTCTTTCACTTACATTCTTTTCATTCTTGCTTAAAAAAAAGCATTCACCGTCTACTCGCAAAAGGACTTTCACCGCCCTGCAAAAAAAAACTGGAAATAATTAAGAGATTAGAGAGGGCAGAAAGAAGTTAATTCACTTAAAAAATATTAATTACATAATTTCACGACGGGGCTGAGAATTTTTCCTCCAATATTAATTACAAGAAATTTTATTCACCCCTCTCGCATTTAATGTGATTACGAAATTATCAATTTTTAATTATCCCCTTTGAACTTTGTTTAAACATTCAAGGACACGAAATAAATTTTGAATACCTTTATTTTCACGATTTAAAATTAGATGAAATAATCTTGCTTTATGTAACTAATCAAGCAAGGTCAAAAGATTTAATTTTTTTTAAAACATTCATTTTGTAAAACCATTCTACAATTCGACGTTTCAGAGTAAATTTATGTGACTGTTAACTGAAGTAAACTATATATGCACAACTAAGAAGCATACATAGTGCAACTCTTAAATACGTTGTCCCATGCCATGTGGAACCTTTTTATATTTAAAATTAAGGAAGCCGGTCTAACGCCAACCCCTTGATTTGAAGCGAGGGCTTATCAGTTCCTGCCGGCGCGGCGCTTGCTTTCCTTTATTGTAAGGGCTCTATAAGCCTTACCGGAATTTTTATTTGAATTTGAAATAAACAGCAAAATGAGAAACCATTTGAGTCGTATAAATTCAAACGCCGTCAACTCCTTACGCGATGATTTTGAGAAAAATAAAGTAGTGTTTTGAGCGCAATTTGGAACCAGTTGGAGATGACGGCGTTTGCACAAAATCATACTTTTTCAATTAAAATTACGAAGGATTAAGTGAGTTTTTCATCACATTGCACACAGCAAATGATTTGTTACACTACACAGAATCAAATTAAATAATTATCTCAAAAATCATAAAATTTGGAGGTGACGGCGTTTGCAGTTATACGACTCATTTCTGACATCCTAGTTAAAGGTTGAGCCCTTTTCCTCGGCATGGAATGCAAGCATTCTACTAACTGAGTCATTGGCCTGACAGCGAAGGGCATTTTTTTTCTGTGCTACCACAACCGTTTCATTACGCGTCCGTAGCTTTAACAACAATACTACGGACCGGTCCTTCACTTTTCATAATGACATGCAAGCATCGCTCTTTTTCAATAAAAAAATAAAACAAAAAAACAAATAAAATAAACAGGACTACAATTTTCTGGCCTTGGATTTTTGAAGTGACAAAAAACTAAGTCTTATACACACATAAATACCAATAAAAAACTTTTGATAGTAACTCTGACAAAACACTGCCATATCTTTTCATACGCCTAGGTGCGAGGAGAGCCCTAAAAGGACTTAAATATTTATCAAAAGTTTAGTACGTAAGTAATGATTACTGACACTCGGAACAAACTTCGGGGGATGTCGGTCGGAGGAAAAAGCTTTCGAGTGTCGTTTCGCTGCCGAAGCAAAGTTCAAATAAGCCATCGGGAGTTTTTTCGGCGTAGCACTCGTAGATACAAATGGGAAGCGCTCAAATCCCAGAGCTGGAATTTGGCCTCTCCAAAATAAAAAATAAATGTATGTCCAAAACAAATAAATAATGATAACCAAATGAAGTTATTACATGAGTTGTAGACATTCTGTAACTAGTAAATGGGAAGTCTTTCTCTAAGAGAAAACGTTATTTTAGTATGGGACAGCTATTACTATTTGTATGCTTTTTTCCTAGCAACTCGGCCGGGTGATGACACAGTTTTGTCTATGTTATTTCACGTAATTGAATATTTTTCATGAATTATGATGATGATAATGAGTTGATGATTTCTTTATGGCGCCATTTCGTGATGTAGTAACTCCAAGGGCGCTTGTGCAAATGATGCCAGAAATTTGCTTGTCTTCAGTGCATTCCGGAACTTTCCATGGTCCTCTAGCTCTCTCACATGATGTGGCAGGTGGTTCCAGGATAGAGGACCAGCAACTGCAATAAAAAGATACGACGGACAGACATTCTAGATATTTATTATTATTTATTTATTTACTGTTTAATTATGAAGAAAAACAGTAAATTAAGTTGAATATTTTATGTATAGAAAAACAATAAACTAAGTTGAATATTAAATACACCAAAGAAGAAAACAACACTTATTTGAGATACAATCTAGTCAAAAAGTTGGAAAGTTATACTTCTGGGTCGCTTGGACGAAAATCAACTAATGATTTATGGTTGTTTCCTAAGTGTCCTACCTATGGGTCATACGCCTATAATATATAAAGTCATACGCCTATAATATATTATAGGCGTATGACTTTAGTCCCGAGAAAATATTAAATTTGGAATATCTCGACCAGTTTCCGAGTTGTGGTCTTTAGATGTAAAATGATAAAAATGAGACCACCAAAAGAGGGTGAAAAAATAAAAAATAAATAAACTAAAATCGTTCCTAAAAATATAAAATTAAATTTAAAACTCATTTAGACTTTTTTAAAAGGAAGCTTTTAGTTTAGTGATGCCGTGATAAAATTTGATCTCTTTAAAGTTTGCCAGCTCTTATTATGAGGCATCTCAGAGAGTTGAATCCCTATCAACTCGGCAGTCTAGTACAGGCGTGCCAAACTCAGATGATATTGCAGGATATGTGATCTAAATTTTACGGATTTGAGCGCCACAAAGGAGTGAGGTTAAAATTTTTCTTCAAAATCGAGGGAAGCAGAGGTTGATAAAAACGCATTCAATCTTAAAAAGGACCAATGGAGTTAGACTCTTTTCAAACAAACCGGTGTCAGCTGCCCATCACCAAGTGTATGGGATCGCGACTACGCCAGTTTGTATGAAAGGTAACATTTGCCCTTATATTTCGCGAATTATCTGTGAAAGCATAATATTATGCCAATCATGCCTTTAAATGGGCTTATAGGGTATTTTTTCAACGATAGCAAAACGATTTTATATTGAATGAAAATGACGCATTTATGTCAATCGTGTGGGTAGTTTTTTTTTTCAGTTTAAATTTAAATAATCTAACGTTGAAAAACCCGATTCTTAACGTATTCTAATTGCCACAATAATAATAATATTTATAAAACGCTAGCTGTTGCCAACCGAAAAAATATATGCATTGTCTTGTCTTGTATTGTATCCTGCCGCCATTCCTCTAGGGGTGGCCGGTACCTCCACACAAGTGCCTCCACTTGACTCTGTCCTTGCATACTTTTTTCATCTCATCTAATTTCATCACTATTTTAATGCATGCTCTTGTCTTGTTTCCACTCTGTAAATTCCATTCATTCGCAATCTCACTTATCTCTCATCATCAATGCTGAAATTCAAAATTTAAAGTCTCAGCGGGCCGAAATATTTTTATTGACGGGCCGCGTTTTTCAAACGCCTGGTAAGGTACAATACATGTACACTGTGTTCTCACATACATTACGTAAGGCTGGATACCTTTTTCAGCTCCCCAAGTGTCAAATTTTACGTTTAAACTCAACTAAAGCGTTTCCCCAATAATATATTGAAGTGAAAGCGCACACTAGAGCCACTGTTTTAATTTCTGTTCATTTTTGTTGAAACGCTATTGCTGAGTTTATGAGTGTAGATTTATTCTTGGGATGTTCTCGTGAAGTGTATGTGTGTGTACTCTAGAAACTGAGAGAAGTTTGTTTAAAACCCGAGCGACGCAAAGTTTCTTGGAGGGTGTAAAAATGTAATGCGGTTGGGGGGTGGGAATAAAAAAAATCAGTACAACTAAGAAAAATAAACCTACTGTCTACAACCGCATACACCAAAGTTTTCCTAAGTAAGGGGTGTCTGTGAATATTTTAAATTTTGTATGTTAGTAGGGTAAAGCATCTTCACGACCAGCAACTAAAATATTGATACGTATTGTTGTGTTTTTAGGGTTCCAAAACCTTTAAATTAACAAAACTGGTCTTCTTTCATGGATATTTATTTTACACTTAAATGTCTTTTAACATTTTATATTTATTTTAACACTTTTAAGTAACAATTCTTAAGCAACTCACATTTTTTCCTCAGATGGTTCACTTACACTGTATTTGATGTTCACAATCAGAGCGACGTATCTCGACTAACTGCCGCAAGCCACTTGCAGCTTTATTATACTCCCGTGTAGAAGTCGCTAGAAGTCAATTTACTGCGCCTTTCTCGAACGCTCCAAAGCTTCGAGTAGGTACATAGTGATTATGATTTCAAGTTACTTCTATAATCTATCTATAATCTAAGTTGCAATGATATATTCATTCAAAGCTCTCAGATGTATGCCCACAAACAAACACGTGTAGTTCGCGCTTACAAATGCTGATTGTGTACTTACAAATAAAATCCAAACTCAAATGAACATAAGCCCTGCAACTCTTCCCGACATTCCCTGAAACAGGGGTGACATTGGCAAAGTGAACCATTTTTAACTTACACTTCAAGTACATTATTTAGATGATTATTTTCTTAACCTAGGTACCTTTAATAATTATTCCTACTAACAATCCTCCTCTCCTTGGGCTCCTTGACTAATAGGTTGGTACGAGGCTGACCACCCGTGCTGTAAAAATCGGTTCACTTTTGCCAATGCCACCCCGGTTCAGGGAACGGCGGCAGGAGTTGCAAGGTTTATGTCCATGTGAGGTTTTCTTTATTTGTATGCACACATGCAGAATGTGTAGGCGCGAACCTACATGTGCCTGTCTGTAGGCATGCATTTCATATGAGCCTTAAATGTTAACATATCCTTGCAGCTTTGATCATAGATTATAGATTATACACTCTCACCAGCTACAAACGATGCACCTACCTACCTATTTATATGAATCTGATATTTACATAACAATATCTCTACTCTTGCCAAGTCTGTATTGGCTCCAGATTCTACTCCACATTGTTTGAAATCTGGACCTCATGACTAACAAAACTCTTCATAAGAAAGCTCAAATGATTATCCCAAAGGTTTCACGTAAAAAGGCTTCAAACTTCAATCGAAGGATAAGGGAGCAGAGCGCCTTGTAAATTTAACACACCTATTTTACTTAAAATGATTTTTTCAATCTTCTCTCCCTTCAAGCATAAAAAAAAATCAAATGATTCCTACAAAAATCTTCTCGGTTTTTCATCCGAAGTGTAACTTCTTGCCGCGTTATCCCCGAAGGGGTCGCATGTGGCGAGTTGAACCTATTTATTTTTACAGGTAAGGGGGCCGGCCTTACGCCAACCACTTCAGTTGAAGTGGGAGTTTCCCGACTCCCGAATGGGCTGGTACTCACTTCTTGTGAAGGCTGAGTAAACCTTGCCGGTATTTTATTTTGGGGTTTGAAATAAACACCGAAACGGGAAATCATTTTTGACACCCTCGGTGGGATTCGAACCCAAGCTTTCGGCATGGAATGCAAGCACTCTACCACCTGAGCTATCGACCGGACTAGGTGTAAAATAAAAAAAATATTATTACATAGAATTTTGATACTTCAATTAACATAATGTCTACATTTTCCACGGAGGTAAAATCATTAATTATGTAAATTTTGATTCCAGAATTGAATGATAAAATAATAAGTTTACATATCAAATGAAAACATTACGTCGATCCTCCTTGCCGCGAGAATGTCGCTTTACAATCCAATCCCATTATTTGCCAGCTGGAATAGTTTTGGTTTGTTAACTTGTAATCTATTCCTATCAAAAGCAAATTCCAAGCTCTCCTACTAAAACTAGTCATTTAAACTCACCAATACCAAAAATGTATGTACGCTGACACACTCAATAGAGATGCTGTTTTTGTTTCCATACGTATTGTAGTAAGCGCTATGGTTGAGTTATGATGTTGTGTTTTATACTTTGGTCATTGAACAATCCAAGGAGAGACAGTAGAATTCAAACCGCATTCAAAATATTAATGAAGATTTCAAATTTCTCCAACAGAGTACCTACAGACAAATTCTAAGCAAGTCGGTGCCTACTTGAATTTTTTGTTGCTAAAAGGATTGCACATACCCAAATAAATGTATATATTTTTTCTGAAATTGTATACAGTTTAACATGTCTTTACTAAAACATTATTAACGAAGACCGAATCGCAAAAAATGGTACAAATATTTAACAACACCTCCAATGATCGTAAATGGAAACGCAATACTTCCATACATTCAATACTCCTCACGACGTGTGACCGTTAAAGTTTTTTTTTATGCTAGGTTATATACTAGTTTTATAATTTCTTGGAGTATATATAGATTCTGAACTTTCACTGGAAACCCAAATATCAAGAACAGTAAGTGCTGGAATGTTCCAGATCAGATTGATCAGGAGCATCAGGAGATGCTTGCCAGTCGAGGAAACCAAGGCTCTTGTTGCTGCATTTGTGCTCTCCCGGCTTGATTACTGTAATGGGATATACAGTGGCTTGCCACTTGTACAGCTGGGCAGACTTCAATCTGTGCTTAATGCTGCGGCACGTTTTATCTGTAATTTAAAAATTACTGAGCACATCACACCCTCACTCAGGGATCAGCTTCATTGGCTGAAAATAAAGGAGAGGGTGGAGTACAAGGTCTGCTTAACAGTATTTAAGTCCTCGCAGAACATTGCGCCACTGTATGTCTCAGAGCTATGTGTAGGGGACACAGTAGAGGGTAGGCGGGGTACTCTGAGATCTGCATGCAGTACTGCTGTGAATAGATTCAGGGTTCCCTGCAGAAGCAACATGGCCAATTATTTAGATCGTGCCTTTTGCATTGCTGGCCCTCTGCTGTGGAATGCCTTACCACACGAGCTGAGATCTGTGGAGAGTACAAATGCATTTATATCAGGATTAGAGACATGCTTGTTCAGGAGGGGCTATGGCTCTGCAGTGCCCTTGCAGTGAATTCACAAAACGGCACTTAAAATATTGTCAATTTATTATTATTATTAGGTGTTATTCCTTGAATTATAAGTTAGTATATGTCGGACACCACATACTCTAAAAAATACTTCACTTTACCAATGTCACCCCTGTTACAGGGAAGGTCAACACAAGTTGCAGGGTTCATGTTCATTAGAGGTTTGGATTTTTATTTTACCTTTTCTCTCATACGTTTCTGCTTGTGAAAATGCATATAATGTGAATCCCCAATGTAACACATCTTCGCAACTTAGATTAGATTAGATTAGATACAAAATGCTCAGTGATCCTTAATAATACAGCACATATTCATTACATTTAATAGTTTAAGTTTGATACTGCGGTAGGCACACAGGCTAACGGCCGACTAGAGATTGGTCAAAGCAACAATGATAACTACATTACCTGTCCCTTACCACTACGCCTCACATTATCATCACAAATATGATAGACCGTAGTCCAGCGGCAACACTTTGGACTCGTTAACGGATGATTGTGGGTTCGAATCCTGGCGGAGCACAGAAAATTCATAATAAATATTAGGATCATTCCTTTGGTGAGCGCTGTTTTTGAATGAATCAGGCCTTAAAAGCTTTCTGCGAGCTAGATCATTGCTATTGAAAGCGCCAGTTGCTGTAAGGCTGGATGGACCTTCAGTAAAAGCATATGTATTTGCCCATCTAGTGAAGAGCATATTAGAAAAAAAATGCTAATTTTCAGATGCTTTGCTAAGAATCGAACTCATGGCTTACCAATAAGGAGTCCGTAGCGTTAATCACTAGAAAAAGGACCGGTCATTTTTAACGTAATGTTGTTGCATATTTTTCTTACTGGAATATTTAAAAAAAATGCTTTCTTTTTTGTACAAAAATAACCACCGTCATCTTGAATCCTTTCTTTTTTGTGACTCAAGCGTGTGACTTTATCCGTTTTTTACTCACACTTCCTCTCTGTTTTTTTTTGTGGAGAAAAACACAAGACTCTTAAAAACGATTACAAGGAGTCGTGAAGGGGGCATAATGGATTTTCAAAAAAGTCAAGACGGACATCAAATTTATGGTTGGGTCCGAGAGAAAAGGAAAAAGAGGAAAGGGTTGGCGTGGTTAGGACGGCGTCATGAATAAAACATACGGGGTCGGTCACTGCTGATTCTTTTGGGGGTGATTTCTTGATATAAAATGTTTGTCGCGTAAAAAAAGCGGTATAGAACATTCTAGATGTAATAGTGACGCCCATCATGGATTGAATGTAGTGCGTATAAATCAGAGAAGGCTCAACTATACACTGAGTCTACATGCTGTGAGAGAACCAGCTTTTCAGTTCATTAATCACTGAAATTCTGAACTTACAAATAAAAAGAAATTTACTGTAAAATTTTAATGCTTCTTTTTGTAGAAGAAACTGACGTTCAAACAACTACAAATATGTAATTTCATTATGTCTTCAAGAGATTTTTGTAAGTAAAGTTTATTTTTGCCCATGTACTGGATCGAGGCACATCTATTGTGTAAATTGCTTTTAAATTCACATTTAATGAACATCATTTAGGTTTGCACTTACACATTATGCATCTGCAAATACTAAAGAAATGAGGCCTCAAACTTAAAATGAACAAAAGTCTGAAAATCTTGCAATATTTTTGAGAGCATCGTAAGCAATCATAATGCTGAAATAAAATAATCAAATTGCAGTAGAAAATTTACTCTGCTCTCTTCTATAATAAATCCACAATCATCAAGTCTAGCATCACAAACATACTTGTCTATGACTATCTTGAATCGCGATGGACTCAACTCACGTCCTTGCCTTACACCCTTACACACATCAAATCATTCACTATATTCACCATCATTATGAACATAATACAATTTACTAAATTTTGAAAAGATTTTTGTGATTCTCTTATTAAAAGGTAGTTTGCATGCACCTCATTTAGGATTAAATCTACTTAGACGAGATTTTGTTAACATATTTGATTATTCAATAGATAGCATAAGGGGTTATCAAAAATGTGAAATACTAGTTTATAAACAGCATAAACAAGTACTTTAATAAATAAAAATTTACGCCTAAAAGTAAACTGCAAACAATTCATTAAAAATAGGTAGCACTTTTTGGCATATTCAAAATTCTTATTCAACTCATTATGGAAGATAAAATGCAGCATCGCAGGCGACGTTTTTCCATCCCTTTTAATATTTTTTAATCATCGCTCTTGGCTCAATACGAAGCCTCCCTTTGTGCTGGGCCCTCAGTGGATAATGCGCCTGTACCAGGGCCAGGGGAAGGAAGAACTGGAGGGTGAGGGAGGATATCTGTCTTCGCGTGAAATTGGTTCAAAACGGGCGAGTGCGGCGCTTAAACATATAAAAGACTTGCCTTCGCTAGGCTGGTGTCAGGCTTTCATTAAATAATAAAAAAAATGTGAGAAAAATTAAAATAAAGTTGACTTGGTTATCATTGGCCACGATATATTTTTCCCTCCCTGCAAGCTCTTCTCATCAATGAGCACGACAGCGAAAAAATCCTGAATTGGATATTTTTCTTTCAGCCTCTACAATAAAGTTTACTTGGCTGGTAACATCCAGCGAAGGGGCCATCCGAGCAACTTGTATGCTCAAACCCTCCTCATAATTGTCCTGTATGTATGTGTCAGAAGGACCCACACCATATGGACGTCCATACAAAGCTATGTTTTCTCAAGTGGGGGAAGGACTTCGCGCGAAGTAAAATCAACAGCACGACAAATCAAGAACTTCTAGGTCAGCGGCGTGCCTATGAATATTAAAGTAAATGGTTTGATGTTACTGAAGCTAATAACATACCTCGGGTGGTACTCCTTGTGGGATTGTTGCTAGATCACGAGTAGTGTGAAGAATGATATACATAATACTAAATAATAACTGTAGATCTAAGGACAGGATTACTGTGAATCCGTTGCGGATGCAGTTTGGCAAAAAGAAGTGCATAATCGCTCGAAGACGGAGAAATTTGATTTGGTAACAAAAAAGTCTGCGTAATCGCCTGGACCAATGGCCGGCCGTACTTTACCTTTGGGAGCCTGGAAAATATGGTTGTGATGATCCATGTGGACCCGAAGGGACGCAGAGCAGTGTGAAGACCCAAAGAAGTGGAGGAAGATCACCGTGTAGTTGGAGTATAAGTCTGGAGAAAGAAAGCATTGGGCAAGTTGTGTTGTACGGATGTGACACCTGGAGACTGACTCAGAATCCAAAAAAATCTTTCGAGGTTTTTGAGGACAAATCTTTCAAATTTTATAGACGGGAAATAATCGTTACTTATAGCCAAGTAAACTCATTAACCTTCTCAATGCGTTAAAATGTACTTTTGCCCAGTCAAAAAATGGTTAATAAGGTTTATGGCATATTAATTGGCCAGCTTGCTGCAGTCAAGTAGTTAATCCTTTTGTTTCGTTATCGGTAAGTTAAGATGCATTTTGGTGGTTTGCAAAAACCTTCTGATTTTCTGTAAAACCGGCCACAAAAGGTCCATCCAACCATACAGCCTTTTGGACTTATCTGTACCCTGAGTACGAGTTTTTTCACTTTACTGGAAGTATTGAGTTTTCGAGAAAAATGCATGTGAACTTGTAAAGCACCTCTGGCAAAACAAGTTTCGAAACCTTTTTGCCAGGGGTGCTTTACAAGTTCACATACATTTTTCTCGAATACACAATTCTTCGAGTAAAGTGAAACAACTCGTACTCAGGGTCCTGAGGACTGGCGTTTTCTATATTGAACAAGTTTGAAGATCACGCAAAAATTGCGCCCACCAAATAAATAATCCTAATATATTTTTATTTATTTAATACTTTCCGAACTAAGATAGAGGTGACGTCTCGACTTGATGGAAGAACCGTGTCACTATAAGGACAGACCACACCCTTTTTGGCACGAAGTGTGTCGCTATAATTTTCTTGACACCTCCGTAATAAAAACCCTCTTCAAATCCGCACAGGTACCAGAGCTCACGGGCTGAAATGCCAAAATAAAAAGTCAGTGTGGGAAAGATGCAAGGGGTCTATTTTTATTAATTTTCAAGTGAAATAAATAGCCTACTCTTTCATCTTTTTTGAAAATTAGAAGCCTATAAATTTTAGTTGACTTGATGAAACTTTCGTGTTAAATATTTCTGATATTTTTACATAATATTTATTTTCCAAATCGATATTTTTGTCACGTCTGTTCACTTGTTTTTTTTTTCAGAGAGCGTTTCCAAATTTAAAATATAATTTAAACAAAAAAAGTGTAGGTACAAAAATAAGTTCAAAAATTAAATACCTACCTTATAAAAATTGATAAATGAAGAATACAATTTGTATTTACTATCTACCGCATTTTTTTTTTTTATACACTAAGTGCGTGTTTGTTTTTTTTCTCAGTGGTTCAACATTACACTCCTATATGATTAGGGTCTTAGGACACAACGCAACTACGCAATTAAGCTACATATACAGTGTAACTTCTTGCCGCGTTATCACCGAAGGGTTTCGCATGTGGCGAGTAGAACCTTTATTTTTACAGGTAAGGGGGCCGGCCTTGCGCCAACCACTTCATTGAAGTGTGGGTTTCCCAGCACGCTAGGGAGATGGTACTCATTTATTGTTAAGGCTGAGTAAACTTTGTCGGTATTTTATTAATAAACACCAAAACGGGAAATCATTTCTGACACCCTCGGTGGGATTCGAACCCGAGCTCACAGCATGGAATGCAAGTACTTTACCAACTGAGCTATCGACCGGACAAATCAATAACCAATAAGATAAAAGTTTTTCACTTTACCTTTGGTAACCTGGCCATGTGATCACACATTTTTTTGTCTACATAATATATGCTGAGTCCATAATACTCCCCTTTTACTCTCCTGCAGAATAGGTATGCGTTTTAAACTCAAAAATAATATACCTGCCAACCTTTTCAACTCGATAAAAAATAGAGTGAAGCCCACAAAATAGGTTTTCTACGTTTTTCCAAATGAATAAATGGCTTAAGCCATTATTACTGGAAGTTGCAACGTGGTGGAGGGAGGAGAGAGGGGGAATTTAAAAAAACCTTTTTAATTTTTATGCAAAAATATTCGTCCCCATTAAAGCGACAGTCGGCGTTGCAAGGTTTCCCTGAATGTCGGGAACTGGAGGCCTCATTAGTCGGGGAATTCATTAGGACGTCTCATTTCACAACACTTTTTTCCTGCATGTATAAAATGTGAATAATACAATTCAAGTTTTAAAGTCATACCTATCTAATTAATATAAAATTAACGCAATGTATTTCCTAAAGATTTTTTATGTTTTTGAATTTAAAATATTGTTCTGAAAAAGTTGATGAAAAATATGTAAAAGATTTAATAAGATGGCTTAAGTTAGAATTACGGTCGTTTGACATTTTGACAATTCTATTAATTTTCGGATATTTAACGAACCGTTCGGTGAGAACTTACATTATTCTCTACGTTTCGTCAGCGACGTAGCCGACGTCTTCAGGAGAACATCCTATCTAATAGGACATCTGATAGGATAAAGATAGGATGTTCTCCTGAAGACGTCGGCTACGTCGCTGACGAAACGTAGAGAATAATGTAAGTTCTCACCGAACGGTTCGTTAAATATCCGAAAATTAATATAATTGTCAGATTTAATAAGGTTCTAAAAAAAGTAAAACCTTAGAAATTTGCCAAAGTATGAAAAAGGGCCCCAAACGAATTTGTATGAAGTAAAGTAATAACAATGTGTATTATGAAATGAAAATATTTTTTCATCTCAATACTTGATGCATACAATTTAAATATTTTACAACCATGTCAAAAGTTCATCTTTTAACATTTCATTTCATTAGTATTCCCTTCTCGATTTTCCTCACTTGAAACTTTCAAGTGTGACCCAAAATTTCCGCTTCAAATTCTCTCAAAATTTGTTAATGAATGCAAAAGTTATACGTCCGTAACGAATACCGTAGGTGTCCACTCATTCGTCGTAGCAAGCCACGCCGGTCGAAGGTCTACAAACGCCCCACTGACATACTCGGCCTCTACGCCATAGAAAGATACCCCTACAGAGTATTCCAGTCAGTACGACCGCGCTCTCGGCTCGGGACGGACCGCGCTACGATTCGGCGTAGCACCTTTCTCGCTACGAAATTTTACGACACTTTTTGCGTACGTTTTACTGCGGCCGTCAAAAGAGATAATCTTGCAGTGTAATGAGCTCCTCAAATTGACCGACTCTAATGATGTGATTCACAAAAGTGAATTAAAAGTTGATTAGGTAATTATTGTTGTATTAAAAGTGTTGCTGTTAATTAACTGGATTAAATTTAATAATAATATTAAGTAACTCGTTAATTAGGATGGTAGTTTTTATTAATCTTCAACAATTTCGGCTTCTGTTTATGTAAGTATTTGAATGAGCATTATGTTACCTTTTTTTAATTATAAATATTTAATGAAAATATATTTTTCCTCCTGAAAATATTTAAATGCTTATTGCTTTATGTCCAACTGTCAAAATTTAATGTATTCATTTGCTTAAAAATATTCATTTATGCTGTACTAATTTTCTCTTCATGGATTATTTAAAAAAGGATTTGGCAGTGATAAATAATTAAGCTATTTTGATAACTGCTTTCTAAAATTGAGAAAATAAACAAGTATACAAATAAGTCGAAAGTGATTTTTTCTACACAATTGTTTTTTGCTGTGTTTTTAAATATATTTAAATTCTTTATCATTATACTTTTTTTTCATTATTTATTTACACGTGCAGCAAGTGAAAACGCGAACTTACACGTGTCTGTTTGTAGGCATGCATTTAATATATATTTTGATTTTGATTTCTAAAGATAGATTTGTGAAGAGGAATGCAATTCACCAACCTATTCTGCCTGGCCAGAAACAGGTATTTATATCATCATTTAAAAATTCATTATTGTTTATTATTAATTAATTATTAAATAATAATTACCCAATAACATCTGTTGAACCAGGGTCAAAGTTAAAGTCAAGTGACCCAAGCGGGGATCGAACCAACGTTGTTCCATTCGAAACACGCTAGAAAGATCAGCCCTCTTGGCCCCCGCGGCTATAACCCCGACTATATGTATCTTATATGATCATATAACCTTGCAGCATGGATTAAAGATAGTTTTAATATTTTTTCAACTAAGCCTTACCTTCATATTTTTCCCTTTATTAGAATCATCTTCAATAACATTCAACAAAAAAAAAATCTTTCAACAAAAGCCTATTTTTACTGCAATAACGATACTGAAGTTTTTTCCTTCACACATTTTCTCCTGATCTTACCCGATGAATAAAAAACCCGTCGACCTTCCAGATCTCTGGCAGCTTTCCCTGCTTCTCCATCCACGTTTCACGGCTCTTCATTGTAATGCAATTTTAATGAGCAGAGACGCGCCACTCTCTGTCCTAAGGGAATGCATCTAACTAAAAATGCAGGTCACGAAAATTCAATTGCCTTTTGTTTCAGCCACCCGAGCGGCGGAACAAAATGACCTATTTCATGGTTTATTTCGTTTTTGGCTCGATTCAATTTACAAAACGAAGATGTATGTACTGACTACCACTTCTATTTCTTTCGAAATGAGCATTGTTGACCTTATTTGAGGATGACATTAAACTTTTAATTTTTTTTCTTGACCAACCAAGCCTGTGTTGCTTTATAACAGGTAGCTTTAAAGAATTTACTGTAGAACTTACTACGTAATTTGACCAGTTTGTACTATCGTGTTTAAACGCTGCGGACTCGTAAATAAAAGGTCCTGGGTTATTATATGGTAACTATTGGCAAAGAACAAAACATATGATTGGATTGGTCACATGCTTTTCATGGGATTCTAAAATTTATCTGTCTTTTAAATTTTTGTGTCACCAAACGTTCACCCAGCGTTAAATGAAATGAGTGGTTAAAATGCTTGATTTTCTGGTTCCGGGTTTTGACCGTGGTCCATGTTTTTGCTTGTCTTCTTCTTTTTTTTCTTTTTTTTCTTTCTTGAAGACTTTCTTGAAGACTTTCAGCTGACGTTTCGTCTCCTCTGTGGGCGACTTCTTCGGAGTTCTGCAAAAACATGGACCACGGTCAAAACCCGGAACCAGAAAATCAAGCATCTAGATCCGGCCGTGAAAGCCTAAAAACAGTGGTTAAAATGTTTAAAAAAAACAAAGTTTTGCTTTCCGAGTTAGTTTATTTTCTCCAGCGCTTTTGGTGTTATCATACTGTTATGAAGATTTTTTTATATTAATACTTTTTAACTAATCTTCACAATGTAAACGCACAAACTCGTAAATGAATGTTTTTTGATAATTTGCCGTTTTTTTACAACGATAGCTAAGCTTGCAGAAGTCTTTTGAGGTGCAATTCACATAGCTTAGTTATTTTACATATGACAATTGGAAATTTAATATCTCTGCACCATACATATAAAAAAGCAGTTATCAAATAAATCATCCTAATATTAGTTGAGCATATGCAATTGCAACAATAATAATAAATGCACATTCAACAATATCTTTAACGGCAATGCTTTGTAAAGTAAAGACTTGAAAACTTAGTTGTCAACTTAGTACATTTTTCTTTCTGCGTTACAAAGGCCAATTCACGCAATCCAATTAGGTTTTTCACGAATGTTGAAATAAAACGAAAGGTAAAGTTGAGGGCCGTGTACAATTTTTACGGCTTTTATTTGGGGATATGTTTCAAACGTACGCAGTTAACGGGCTGTGAAAATCCATCAGGGTTTGTCGCTGCAAAAAACACCTTTGGAGTAACGAAGTGTGTGAAAGAGACGCCGACATCAAAGAAGTCTTTCATATCGCTCTTTCCAGTCTAAACTAGAAGAGAAAGAGTGTGTTTTTTTTTAACAAAGTATGTTTAGATGACAATATAGAAAGAGCCTTATGATACAGGAACATGTGGAAAAATATGTGCGGAAATATAATGAACAGAAAAACTCTTTTTAATTGTATTGTTTTTAATTATAACTACAAAAAAAACATTTTTCTTTATTAGAAACACTGTTTATCTTATCACTATTGAATGAAAGTTTTCAGCCCTGAAGCAATTATCGGGTATACGAAAATATTTTTATTGTTTGAACTGAAAAGAAAAAAATAAAAACGGTCAAAAACATGGCGGATGATCTGCAATGTTTACAAATATAAAGTGAAGATTTTCGCGGGTTCAATTCAATTAGAGTCGCAGTGATTTACATAATTTATTTCAGATACGGTTCACATACAGAGTCACATTACACCTAAGCCACACAACGGTCGATTGGCTGCTCTGGCCACAGAGAGCTTTGGTCCTTATTTGTTAGTAAGATAAAGGATAATACTCGAATCATTGAGAATCGGAACATGCAAGACTTTACTAGAACATCAAACACTCGAAGAATCTCAAATAATCATACAAATATCAAATACAAATTATATAAGTACCTTGCATCTAGAGACTTCACAGCCTGTATCATTTACACTAACACATAAAAACAAAACACACAATTACATTTTCGTAACAATAATATTTAATTTAAAAATCTATGATAAAAGAAAAACAGCTTTGTTTTCGATTACGTGAGTATTTATTTTTATACCACAACCGGTCTCGCAAACATCCGTTTGCATCGTCAGGTGGATCAATTAATATTTTTTGATTAATAAATCTAAATTGATCCACCTGACGATGCAAACGGATGTTTGCGAAACCGGTTGTGGTATAAAAATAAATACTCACGGAATCGAAAACAAAGCTGTTTTTCTTTTATCATTAATGATGAACGATTACAAAGTTAATGCCTCTACAATTAAATTAAAAATCTATTTTCATGCTTTATTTGGATGTACCTAGGTACTGTTTGTTTTTTATGTAAACTATATTTTTTAGTTTTTCTTCTTTACCTATAGATTGGTAAGAGTCTGATCAACCATTCTGTAAAAATTAAGTCACCTTTGCTCATTACGGCAGCAAGAGTTGCAAAGCTTATGTTCATATGAGATTTGGATGATTTTTATTTTAAGCACTCTTGCTAAAGTAGTGTAAGCGCGATTTTCTACGCATTTTATTTCGGACTTGCATTTTTATTATTGTTAATTTTAAATACAAATAAATATTTCAAAACTCAGAGCAACAATTTTACACATGACAATAATAATTATGATAGTAATGATAATGGTTCAACACCCTTTCGAGGCTTTTTTAAAAAGATTTAAAAAAATTCTAAACCTGCCATAACACAAGCAAAAAGTACCTTCACTTCCTTTAAATAATCTCTACCCAAGTATTAAGTTTTAACGCTTAAATTCCAACTTAGCTTCTTACAAAAAAAATGTACGGAAAATAAAACTGTACCTCTAGTAAGTGTTATATACTCTAAAGTCTAAACACTTTTGGTAACGCTACTTTGGAGTTTATTCGTATAGTTTGTTAGTAATATCCTTTCCAATAGGTGTCGAGTTTCATGAAATATAAGTCTAGCCATATTGCAGCGATCGTGCTATTCAATTGGTCGTTTTCTACACACGTCCTTTTGCTTTCAACGTTTTTTTTTGGAAAATATGTAAGCTGACTCATGTATTATCGGAGCTCTTTGCGGCTTTGGAAATATCGAAAATGTGGGCTCTGTGGTAATACTTTGGGTTTTGGTATTTTTAGAACTTTAAGTCAAAGATGATAAAGTGTGGAAGATATTTTGATAGGTTTTTTTTTGACGCGTTTTTTTCTTCTAAAGGAGGAAAAAATATTAAATACATTGTATTGTTACATTTTTTTGTATATGAGTAGATATATTAAATTGTGTTACTTAAATAATGTTAAAAAATAATGAAAAAAATAATTTTAAATAAAGTAATAATAATACACATATTAAAAAAAAAAAAAAAAAAAAATTAAGAGGAAGAGTTCTGAAAGTAAAAAGACAGCTGGGAGATGACCATAAGTGGCAAAATAAGTTCTGTGTAAAAAAAAAATGTACCTAATGCTTGTTAAATAAATCTAAACAGTTTTTTATTGTAAATGAAATATTAATTATTTAAAAATTAAATTTATTATATTTAATAAATATTTTTTTAGCTGCATAAATCTAAATGAAGTCCTTGCAATGATTGAAATGGGCACAGTTGTGACACGTGTTGATAAGGCAAAATCTAACCAATAATTTTATTCTCGGTTTTTTAGGATCCAAAGTCACGTAGACCTGTCACGTTTGCCTTCCGAGAAAATATTCTAATTTCGTATGTTGTGCCTAGTTCTTTGAATAATAAAAAGCTTGTCGATGTGATTGTTGGAATTGAATTTTTTAACCCAATTGTACACTTAAAAAAGAAAAAAAAAACCACATGTATAAAATGTTTTAGACCTTCCTATAATTCAAACGATATGTTGTTTTTAACTTACAATATGTACAATGTACATGTTTACATACTTAATAGATTTTTTTCGAAGGTAGGAAAAAGTTTTCTTTTAATACATTTTGTTTACATTCTTCGTTCCCTAAATATATTTAAGCCCCTCGTTACATCCAGAACAGCCGTACGAGGGGGAAAACACGTTAAAAGTTTATTCACCAATGTCAAGAAACAATCATTAGAAAATTTAAAATTGATTCCTGACATTTTTCCCCGTGTCAATTGATATCAAAATAAATAATTTATGATGAATTTTTTTCACCCCCGAAAAAATTAAATTTTCCCCAAATTTTATGATGGTAATTAATATGGAAAAGATTATGTTTTTAAATGCAGTGAGAAGTATAATGTTGGTAGATTCTTTAATAAAATATAATATAGAATGAAGATAATTATTTACCCATGACCTTATTTCAGCATTTTATAACTGACAGTGGAAGGGAAGCCTTAACAAAGTTAGATAAAACTTATCTACATAACTTTGTACTGAATAAGGTTTCATTAGAGTATTTTTTTATAACAATTGCATTCAATCTCCAACACAATTTTTATAATATAGGTCTGCCGTCCTTTTTTTAAAAGATTTGTGAAAAGGAATGCAATTTACCAACCTATTTATGCCTGGCCCGAAACAGGTAGTAAGTAACATTATCAATTTGTCATTAATTTTTTTAATATTTTTCATTAATTACTAATTAACAATCACCCGATGACATCTGTTGAATCAAATTCAAAGTTATTGTCGATAGGACACGGTGCTGGCGGGATTCGTACTTGCGATTGTTTCAATAACGCAAATTAGAGTGCCGACGCTTTATGCCCCTGACCATATCAGTTACTAAGCCATTTTTGTACAACCAATAACAAAATATTTGTTCACCTTTTCCCTTGCAACCCGGACGGGTGACATCACAGAATTGTCTATGCCAAATCATAAACTGAGAATATTGGGTATTGCTTTACTTCGCTTTCAACTAAGTATCTGTTTTAAATCTGCTTCGAAACTAAAGCCGCGCTCAGGAGAATTCTTTCTACACTAACCCCCGTATTCACGATCAAAACTGATTTAAGTGCCTTACTCAAGCGCTACACTTACTCAAGGGTCGACATTCTGGAGCGTTTTGTTTCACAAAGAACACTCAAGCAGTAATCAGCGTAGTGCCCAACCCCCAGGAGACGTACGGGTTTGTCATTGGCTCTCGAAAAAACCCAGCTCTGTAATTGGTCAGTACCTTCCGACCGATATTCGGCGTACTTCACTCTTATCATTGCCGCCTCTTTCAAATTTCAATGTCATATCAACTTTGCATAAAACTTGACAACAAATAAGTACGTATAACGCAATTACTACTTTAAGTAAACCGTAAGTACGAATTTGTTTGTTTACAATTTCTATTAGTTTTTAAAAATACATTTATGTAATATCCAATGTAAAGTGTTTTGATCGATTTCAGCGCCAAAAATATGTTGTTTTCTCCAGCGGAAAAGGAGCTGCTGGTGGCTCTGATTAAAGAAAAACCTGTAATCCTTTATTATATTACCCTTCGTCGTCGTCATTCGTCGTCGAGTTTCGATTTTCAAAATCAATGCCATCACAGCAGATGAAACACATTCATGCTCTATAGCAAATTAATTTTTGTATATATGCTGCAATGCGGCGAGCTTACGCGTGTGTGTTTACAAATGTATGAAAACTTTTAGGAATTAATCTGTTTGTTCATACTAAAAATGTATGGAACAATATTGACATCTAGCGGCAAAACGTAAAAGTTTTTTTTACATTTTCTTTTATTTCATGCAAATTAAAAATAAAAAAAAAGCCAAATAAAAATGGATTTCAATCTGTAATCTAAGTTGCAAACATATATAACATTTGAGATTCATATTACATGCATTCTTACGAGCAGACATGTATAAGTTCTAATCTAATCTAATCTAAGCTGCAAAGATATATATCATTTAAGATTTATATTAAATGCATTCCCACAAGCAGATATGTATAAGTTCCCGCTTACATATGCTGCATGTGTACTTACAACATAACAGCCCATTCCAAATGAACATAAGCCCTGCAACTCTTGCCAACCTTCCCTGAAACAAAGGTGAATTTGCAAAGTAAACCATTTTTTAAAGTATGGGTGGTCAGCCTCATACCAACCTATAAGTCAAGAAAATTATTTTGTGTATTTCTTTACATAATCTAAGTTGCAAAGATACATACCATTTAAGATTCATATTAAATGCATTCCCACACGCAGACAGGTACAAGTTCACGCTTACAAATGCCCAATGTGGACTTGCAAAATAAAAAAACTAATCTCAAATGAACATAAGCCCTGCAACTTTTGCCGACTTTTCCTCAAACAGAGATAAAATTTGCATGGTAAACCATTGCTTACAGTATGGGTGGTCAGCCACATACTAACCTTTTAGTCAAGGAAATTATTTTGTTTAGTTCTATAATCTAAGTTGCAAAGATACATACCATTTGAGATTCATATTAAATGCATTCCCACAAGCAGACAGGTACAAGTTCACGCTTACAAATGCCCAATGTGGACTTGCAAAATAAAAAAAACTAATCTCAAATGAACATAAGCCCTGCAACTCTTGCCGACTTTTCCTCAAACAGAGATAAAATTTGCATTGTGAACCATTGCTTACAGTATGGGTGGTCAGCCACATACTAACCTTTTAGTCAAGGAAATTAATTTGTTTAGTTCATTAATCTAAGTTGCAAAGATACATACCATTTGAGATTCATATTAAATGCATTCCCACAAGCAGACAGGTACAAGTTCACGCTTACAAATGCCCAATGTGGACTTGCAAAATAAAAAAAACTAATCTCAAATGAACATAAGCCCTGCAACTCTTGCCGACTTTTCCTCAAACAGAGATAAAATTTGCATTGTGAACCATTGCTTACAGTATGGGTGGTCAGCCACATACTAACCTTTTAGTCAAGGAAATTAATTTGTTTAGTTCATTAATCTAAGTTGCAAAGATACATACCATTTGAGATTCATATTAAATGCATTCCCACAAGCAGACAGGTATAAGTTCGCGCTTACAAATGCCCCATGTGGACTTATAAAATAAAAAACTAATCTTAAATGAACATAAGCCCTGCAACTCTTGCCGACTTTTCCTCAAACAGAGATAAAATTTTCATTGTAAAACAATCTTACAGTATGGGTGGTCAGCCACATACTAACCTATAAGTCAAGGAAATTATTTTGTTTAGTTCTATAATCTAAGTTGCAAAGATACATACCATTTGAGATTCATATAAAATGCATTCCCACAAGCAGACAGGTACAAGTTCACGCTTACAAATGCCCAATGTGGACTTGCAAAATAAAAAAAACTAATCTCAAATGAACATAAGCCCTGCAACTCTTGCCGACTTTTCCTCAAACAGAGATAAAATTTGCATTGTGAACCATTGCTTACAGTATGGGTGGTCAGCCACATACTAACCTTTTAGTCAAGGAAATTATTTTGTTTAGTTCATTAATCTAAGTTGCAAGATACATACCATTTGAGATTCATATAAAAATGCATTCCCACTAGCAGACAGGTATAAGTTCGCGCTTACAAATGCCCCATGTGGACTTATAAAATAAAAAACTAATCTCAAATGAGCATAAGCCCTGCAACTCTTGCCGACTTTTCCTCAAACAGAGATAAAATTTTCATGGTAAACCATTCTTACAGTATGGGTGGTCAGCCACATACTAACCTATAAGTCAAGGAAATTATTTTGTTAAGTTCTATAATCTAAGTTGCAAAGATACATACCAATCGAGATTCATATTAAATGCATTCCCACAAGCAGACATTTATAAGTTCACGCTTACACATAATGCATGTTGACTTACAACATAAAAACCCAATCTCAAATTAATATAAGCCCTGCAACTCTTGCCAATCTTCCCTGAAACACAGCTGAAATCTTCAAAGTGAACCATTTTTTAAACTATGGGTGGTCGATTTTCTTTTACAAAGGCTGCATGTTTTTATTTTACATGTTTTCCGAATTTTAACGCGAGGAAACTATGCGCAATATACACATTCACCAAATGTTAAGGGGTTGGGCTGCGTAGCAGCCAGGGGCAACGCCCCTAGTAGAAGATAAAATAACAGATCGAAGAAATCGTTGGCTTTGCTACCCTCAATGAGCAACGGCAAAACTGTATACAGAACGACGCATTTTTTCAATCAAAAACGTCTTCTAAATTTTTCCTCCTCGTAATACTTAAATGGGTCTTTACAGTCTCTGATATATTTTCTTGGGACACTATTTTTGAACAAAACAATGTTATTATTCTCGTTGAAGTCAACTGTATCGAAAGAATTCATTATTTTATGTAAATAATTCACAACCAAACACAAAATGTGCTGATGAAATGCGGCGGAATATTTTGACAGTTCATCTGTCATTGCAGTATGGTCCTAGACCATACCGGAGAACAAACCCAATTCTGATGGTCAAGCAATGTAAATGAACTCGTCAAAACAATGTTAATACACTTGTAAAAATCATGTTTATAGTAAGAATTCATTTTTTCATGTAAATTCACAATCAAACAAAAAATGTGATAACAATGAAATATGACGGAATATTTTGACAGCGCTTAAGCGTTGGTTAATATACGTGTCGACCTTACTTACCTGAGTGCTAGTTTTTGGAGCGCTTAAGCGCTAATTTTACCTTAAGTATTGTTCTTGAAATGAATTTCCCCAATCTAAGCGCTGGTTTGCCCTTAAGGAAGTGCCAGTTTTGATCGTGAATACGGGGGTAATTGTGATTCTTACTAGAACACTGAGCGCGAGAACAATAACACTTTTGAAAGAAACCAAAACTTTATTGCACACTTTTCTTTTATTCGCCATTAGAATGTTTACACAACACAACAATATTTATAACCATAATTTACACAAGCCTGTGGCTCTGAAGCTAAGCAAGAAATTCCCTTTTTTCTCCTTGTCAATAATCTTTTGTTTTTCTATTCCATATTAAAAATTTCCCCATATTCTTTATTTTCCCTACATACATATTCAATCCTTTCGTTACAACTTAAAAATGGGAGATACTGCTTCTCCCGAAGCTGGTTGCGCATAAAATAAAACCATCAGTGAGATTGCGAAAGAATGGAACCTGCAGAGTGAGAATAAGAGAAGAGTATGCATGAAGAAGGTGATGAATATTGAGGAAATGAAAGTGATTTGTAACGACAGAAAAAAGTGGTGGCGCATCTGCGGAGGTCCCGGCCACGCCTTGTGGAGAGGCGGCAGGATACAGTACAGTACAGTGAATGAAAACAAAAAAATGTGATTATATTTCTTTATGATCCACACGACAAGAAGATGCTGTTCGAATTTAATTTGGTGAAATTTCTTGCACGAGATGGTCAAAATTTTTACAGCTTTGTCGTCTTCAGCTGCACCGGAAACTTCACGCATCTGTGGCTGAGGTCCATAAACTTTGTAGATAGTATTATATACGGACTGGGCAAACTGCAAAGTACCCGCACAAACCGCTGGCTAAGGCTGATCGAAGTTTCTAGTCGTTTGTGGGACTATTGAGGATCTTGTACTACACACAGCAAGCCTTTCACCAAAGTATACAACCTCACGTGTAAACTAAACCACAGCGTTTTGAACAAAATGTTTGTAAATTAAAACAACATCTCCCGCGAGCAAGGCCTGAATTTGTAATAGGTAGTTGCAGTGGTAGAGAAAACGGTTGAAAATAATATGGTTCTGTAGAGTACATTTCAAGGATCACAACCATATATTTTTTGTGTAGTAAAAATAAAAATATCATTGATAATTTAAAAAAATAAAATGTGGAGAATTTTAGTCGCGCCAAAACGCAGCGCGTTCGACTTCGCGAATCTTGACGTCAAAATGACGTCAAGATTCGCTATTGGGCGCGCCGATGCTTACACTCCGAAAATGCATCGCCGTCATATCTGCCTAAATAAACAAAATGACCTTTGTTCCGAAAATCGGGAATACGCTAATTTTAAAGAGCTTTAGTTTAAAAACTAATCAAGATATTTATTTTTTAAAAACGCAGATGCATTTTTAAAAATGTATTCTACCATTTTATACAATGAAAAAAATATGTGATACTTCCCTAACAGTTTTGACCACAAGGTTTGGAAAAGTAAAACTGCAGAGTTTACGTTTCCGTGCATATTTTTGAAAAACGATTTGGTAGAGTATAAGTTGTATACTTGGCGTACACATACATACTTAATGAAATTGGTCTCTAATGAAATCGAAACATTCTGATCTTTCCGCTTGCTACGTCACAGGTTGTCTATGGTCAAATTTACTATTTTAACCCGGTCAGCATATTAAGTCAAAAAACCCGTCTTTGTAGTCACGATGGCATGACAAAAAGTGGAGGCTAACAATTACATTTTTTTTCTTCTTATAATATACAAGTAAATTTTTTAACTGTGTAGTTATTTTGATAAAAAAGTAAATATCGACGATTGAAAGGCAGTTAAGCGACGTTTTGGTCAAAATTGAGTTATGAATGCTATCCTGCTTGAAATTACCCGGTTCTTCTAATGTAATCTAACTCCCATAGCTCTACGACGATTTTTGTGTTGATTATGTCCAAGCAAACAACTGCGTTTACGAAGTATCGTTTTGGTGTAACCCACAAGATTTAGGCCTTTTTTGTCCTAAAGGCGCTTGTGAAATACAAAAATCGTAAAACATGGTTAAACCACATTAATAGGAATACCAATAAATGCCTTTATTCTTTTAATTTTAGAGCTGTTTTGATTTTAACGATATGATAAAAAAATAAAAAAGGTATGCCATTTTTCTGCAACGTCAAACATTAAACTGCTCGCTCTCTTGAACAATTTAGTTTATGTCGCTTATGCCTTATTGCCTTTAAACCGTCGATATGTTAACAATATGGCAAATAATATATATTTTTTTAAATACAGCGTTGTGTTAAGAATGCCATTATTTGTGTAAATTTACGGTTCAGGTTCTTTTATACATGATAAGCGTCCGCACAAACCATTGCACTTGCTTAAATTGATCGAAGTTTCTACTCGTTTGTAGGATTATTTAGGATCATGTACTTCATGCAGTTCCACACTACTCCAAGTATAAAACTTTATGTTCAAACTCTACCATTGCATTTATCAATAAATGTATGAAAACAAAAACAGCGTCTCTAGTGAGCGTTTTATTTGATTTTTTTTTTTGGGTAAACACCAGGGTTGAGTTTCAACGTTACGGTTTATACTTGGTACTTTGGGCTTGTATCTTATTGAGATATATGTATGGATACTGAAGGAAATGTGTTGTAATTGAGTTACATAGAATCTAAGTCGGCAATCTAGGACTTCTTCCGAAAATGAGATTGATATACGGAAATACATTTAAAAAAATTATACAATACAAATGTTTTAAAGACTCAGTAATTGTTTGGTGTAAATTAGAATTACGATCATGTTTACAACTATAATAGAATAGATGGATGTCGTGGTAGAGGAAGTCCGAGAATGGTATGGATGGATCAAATTTATGAAATAGCGAATGAATGGGATATCCAGAGTCATAATAAAAGGAGGGCTTGTCTGAAAAAGATAATGACTCTGGATGAAAGAAGTATGTAAGGACAGGAAGAAGTGGCGGCTAATCTGCAATGTTGATTTGTAATGTTGGCTTATTCATATATTTTTATTGGAGAATAACTTTTATTGGATGTGTCAAAGTGTTTCATGATAAGAACTTTGTAATTTAATTAATTTCTTGTTAAAACATTGTCGCCTTTGCTTCTATACGACTCATATAATATCTACATAAACTAAATAAAGTGAAGTAATAGCATGTAAATTCCCGCCAGTTAAATTCAAATTAATTTTGAAGAATAGTGTATACCACTGAATATTTACAATTCAACAAGATGACGCGAGCTTCTACTGATTTGCTTAAGGAGCTGAATGAGCAAGTCCAAGCCTTAAGTGCAGAATTGATAAATTTAAAGAATGTTGTCACCGAGCAAAATAAATTAATTCTGTCTCTGGTCGAAAATAACTCTCCACACAGTCTTCAGCAAAATCCATGGAAAACTATTGGTCCCCCTATAACCAGAGACAAGTCTACTCCGGGACCTGCTCGCCCATCTGTTTTTGTTCATCAGTCGAATTCTTCAAGCGATAGTCCGGCTTCTTCGGGCGATACGATGAAGTCTTTAAAATCAGCCATGAACCCTTCTACTCTAGGCATTAGAGTCACGGGTTTGCGAGAACTGAAGAATGGTGGAGTTCTGGTTCACCCTAGTTCTGCAAAAGAGGCATCGAAATTGGCAAATGCTCCAGCTCTTGCCAAAGCAGGCTTAAAGGCTACTGTTGCTCCTGGCCGTCAACCTCGTATTGCCATCCATGATCTACCTCAAGACATGCCTGCTGAAGAAGTGATTGCTGCCATCCATAATCAGACTTCAGATGAAACAGAACTGACATTGGAAAACTTAAAGTTATCAATAACATTTTCTCACAAGTCTGGTCCCCGATCAGGCAGCTGCACACACATCTTTAATGTTCCACCATCAGTACGTCATGCTCTGATTGCAAGAGCTAGGCTAGCGATAGAATGGCAGCTCCATAGAGTAAGGGATTGGGTTGATAGCCTAAAGTGTGGGCACTGCCAATTATATGGCCATAGGGCGTCGAGATGCAAGGCGGAGGATCCGACATGCTCTCACTGCGCTAAAACTGGTCACAACCGCAATGCATGCCCAAAAAAAGAAAAACCTCCTACTTGCGCTACATGTACTTTTTTCAAGAAAACTGCAACCCATGTAACTGGCGCAAAAGACTGTCCTGCTCGAATTGCGGCTGAAAAACGCGAATTATCTCGCATAAATTTTTTAGACTAAGCAAACCTGATAGGGGCTATTGTGTGACTTTTACCTCAGCGTATTACCAAAATGTCAGGGGTTTGAATACAAAGTTGAATGATTTAAGGTGTAATGTCAGCATTAGTGATTATGATTATATTTTCCTCACTGAAACATGGCTCTCGGACAAAATAAAATCAGCCGAATTAGGACTATTCGACTATAACATTTTTCGATGTGATCGGTCTTCTTCCTCTATAAAAACCCGCGGAGGGGGAGTAATGATATGTGTTAGGAAGAAGTTTCCTTGTTTTGTGCTGAAAACATCAGATTTAATCTCGGAACAACTGTTTCTCTCCGTAGTAGTAGGCACAAAAAAACTAGTACTTGGATGCATATACATTCCCCCCTCCTCTTCTATAGAGGTATATAAATTGCATACTGAAATGGTTGAACAATTGTCCCTAAATGCTGACTCAATGTTTATCTGTGGAGATTTTAATTTGCCGAAAACATTGTGGCTCAATGACAACCATGGCGTTAAAATATATAAAAATATTTCTCCCCAGGCTTCCATTATAGCCAATTTTTATGCATTTATGAACATGCATCAAGTTAACTCAATACCCAATGAACATGGCTATAGCTTGGATTTAATTTTTACCGATATCTCTAGTGTTAAGGTAAATAGATCTTCGAACAATTTGCTACCCCTTGATAAGTTTCATCCTCCTCTTTCTTTTGACATCTCAAGTTTTCTCAGTAGTGAACTATTAAAGCATAAGGTATCCTATCACTATAAATTTAAAAATGGCAATTATGCCGACATGAATTATTTTCTTGCTCAAATTAACTGGTCTTCCTTTTATTCACTTAACAATATAAATGAAGCTGTACTTCTTTTCAATGATTACCTGTCACATTCTATTCTCCAATTTGTTCCTAGAAGTGTCTATTCTCAGCCTAAATTTCCTAATTGGTTCAGTTTGAAGCTGAAACATTTAATATTGGAAAAGAAAAAAATGCATAAGATGTATAAGGATACAGGAAAATTACTTTACTATCAGAAGTTTACTCATCTAAGACAATTATCTAAAATGGAATCAAGGAGTAGCTATAAATCTTTTATTGAAGATACCGAGACTAACTTAAATTTATACCCAAAAAATTTTTGGCATTTTGTTGCACAAAAACGTGCAGATAACGGTCTTCCCTCTAATATGACCTATAATGATACTCAAGCCACAAATGCTACTGCCATTGCAGAATTGTTTGCTAAACACTTTTCTACAGTATATTCAGACACTGCATCTAATGTCCCGCTATTCAACTACACACATACTGTTGACTTAAATGAATGCAATATATCACTAGTGGATGTTTTCAATGCATTGGGGGCTCTGTCTGATAATAGTGGCACTGGTCCCGATGGTTTTCCACAACTTTTGCTCAAGAAGTGCAAGTTTACCTTGTCAAAGCCATTGTGTCATTTATTTAACCTTTCTCTGTCTTCAGGTGTTTTTCCTGACTCTTGGAAAATATCTTACCTAAGACCTATTTTTAAATCTGGAATCAAGTCTGATATAAAGAACTACCGACCTATATCAAATTTATCCCATATACCAAAAATCTTTGAGTCTATCATAACTACAAAAATCTCCCCTCTCTTCAAAAATTTATTGATTGATGAACAACATGGCTTCCGATCTTCTAGATCTACTATTACTAATTTGCTTTCCTACACTGACACTATTGTCAGGGCCCTTGAGAATAATACTCAGGTTGATGTTCTATACACTGACTTCTCTAAGGCCTTCGATAAGGTTAACCATCAACTCCTTGTAGCTAAACTAAGAGCTATTGGTATAAGAGATCCCTTTCTAACCTTTCTCAAGTCTTACTTAACTGGAAGAAAACAAAGAGTGAGAATAAATGATTCTATTTCTGATAAAATTGACGTTACGTCTGGTGTACCTCAAGGAGCACATCTTGCTCCTCTTCTTTTCAATATATTTATTAATGACCTGAATGTTTTTTCTGACACTCAATTTTGGCTTTTTGCGGATGACAACAAAATGCTGAAATCCATTAACTCTTACAATGATTGCTCTCTGTTTCAATCAGATATTGATTCATTCAATGATTGGTGCAAGGCCAACTGCATGGAGCTGAATATCGATAAATGTAAAATTATGTCCTTTTATAAAACAAAAAAACCTGTAAATTTTGTCTACAAACTAAATGGTGTTGACCTGGCAACGGTCACACTTATTAAGGACCTTGGCTTAACATTGGATATCAAACTTTCCTTTCGCGAACACATTGATAATATTGTTAATAAGTCACTTAAGATTCTAGGTTTCATCCTTAGAATCACTTCTGATTTCAATAATGTACAAACTTTAAAAATCCTTTACTGTTCACTGGTTCGCCCACACCTTGAGTATGCCAGTGTTATCTGGTCTCCATTCTATGCTACCCACATTGACCGTCTTGAATCAGTACAGCATCGCTTTCTAAGACGAGTTGCTTGGAAACTGGGTCTAAGTAGAGATGAGTATGACTATAAAGACATAGAGATCACCCTAGGCATTTCATCTTTAGTAACACGCCGACAACATGCTCAACTCATATGTATTTATAAAATCATTAATAGTATTTTCGACTCACCTTATCTTTTACAATGTATCAAATTAAATGTTCCAACGCGAAGATTTAGAATAAATGAATTGCTCTCTCTCAACTTTCACACTTCAAATTTAGGATACTATTCTCCTATTAACAGAATGTGTCGTCTTTTAAATTCTTCCTCTCATCTAGATTTATGCGGCATGAGCCTATCTGAATTCCGTAGAGCTTTGTTTTGCTGAGGAAAGTATAAGTATTTATATTTTGTCTATGCTATTATGAAATATTAATTCTTGTATTATATTATTTTCTTTGTCATTTTCTGTAATTACTTTTTCATATAACTATGTAATTGGACTATTATGTCCGTAAGTAAAATAAAAAAAATAAAAAAAAAATAAAATGTTCCATTTTTTGTACAGGGTATTGCCTTTTTTTTGTACAGATTTCTTTTTAAGTTTTTGTTGTTTTAAAATACATAAATTTTATTTATTATTTGTTTTCCTTGACTCATAGGTTGGTATGAGGCTGACCACCCATATTGTAAAAAATGGTTAACTTTGCCAATGTCACTCCTGTATCAGGGAAGGTTGGCAAAAGTAAAAATATTGTAAGTTCTCTTATAAAGGTTTTTACTGTTTAGTAATTATAATTGTAAGGACTCAGTAAGTCTTGATAAACGGTCTTTGTTACAAGCACGTGATTTTTTCAATCCAGCGAATACTACAGTTAGATTTTGTTTTCTGCTCCGCCAGAAATCGATTTCATGAACTTTCAATTACGAGTCCAGAGTGTTTACCTCAAAACTATGTGTCCCAGATACAAATAAAATTATGGTAAAATCAAAGAAAGGACGAACACAGTAATAATTATTATTTACTAATTTCAAAAATTTAAGATCAATAAAATGTGCGGAGATGTTTCTGAGAAGTAAATGGGTGGTAAGATAATCAGAAAACAAAACAAGAGGTCGGGGAGGAAAATTAAAGCTCTCCATCGCCGCGGGCGAGATAGAAATTTTATTTGTTCTTGGAAGCGCAACTTTTACAACCTCACCCCGTGGCGGGGTGGCCTTCAGATGAAGGGAAACATCACGCCATCTTGGAAACAAACAAACGAAAACACGTATTGCGAGGAAAATTTCGATGGCGTGCAGCATGTCAGAGCGCGATCATACACGTGCCAAGATTTATGTTGAAATATTTTTTTCTAAGGAATCCTTTACGGAAGACCCCCAATTTTTTTTCTCTTGATATCGTCCAGCTACCTCAGTTGGTGTCTCCCCACTCTCCGCTTGGACATCCCGGACAGGCCCTGAATGATCGTTTCCGGCCACCTGTCATAGCTTTTTCACTTTCAACTAGAGAGGATTGTTTGCAATTCTACTGCTGAATCAGATACAAGAACTGCATCATCCGCATACAGCAGAACACTCACTTTGCTCTCTTCTATCATTAATCCACAATCATCAAGTCTAGTATCTCGAACACATTTGTCCATGACTTTGTTAAATAGCTATGGACTCATCTCACATACTTGCTTTACACTCTTAAATAAAATTCAAATCATTCACTATATTTACAATACAAACGCATGCCATACTATTCTCATCGTTTGCATGCACCGCATTTAAGAGAGCGCCATTCACTCCGTATGCTTTTACAACATCCCACAACATATCTCTGTCTACTGAGTCAAACACTTTTTCCAGATCTACAAATGCCGGGAACATAGCGACGTGATCTTCCCAGCGCCACTTTAAGCAGACCACTTGCTGTATAACATCAGTGACACCAGTGCCTCTACGTTTCATAACTTCATTGAAAAAGTATTTTTCAAAAGGCGAAAGTTATCCATCGAAGATATCAATAACAAGAAAATAGTATTCCGAATAACAAAAACAAATTTAAAATAACATATTTTTGAGATGAAAAATACACACGTTCGCACAATATTGTATTAGGAAAACGGAATGAAATGAAAGTTCGTAGTTGAATGTTGTTTCTGAAGTAAGGTATGATGGGATGAAAATATATGTGAGAACGAAAGTAACTTTTTGTTTTTCTTCTTGAGTAAAACAGATTTCATTGGGGGTATTTCAATATGCCGAAAACTTTAAGGTAAGCATATTTTTTGCCTACCTTATTTATGTGTTTTCTTGTTGTGCAGAAATAAATATTTCTCTGTTTTAGTTACCTCATCTATCATTGAACATAATATTATATTTCTTAGTGTAACGTAACATTCTAAGAGCTGGAAAATATTTTCTTTCACATTTCATACAAAACAAAGGAACCACTACATATGAATTATGAAAATGCTGCACCGACAGACACATCTGCCGCCAGATGACGAAATTTTTGATATCTTGAAAGTCCTTTGATGTAAGGACTTTTTGAGTATAAATTAATTACCTTTCATGTTAATTTCGCTTGAATAAAATATTGTTTGGGGTAAAAATATGTTGTACTTGCTTTTCAATTATGCGTCTTAGCGATAAGACGTATTTAATTAGTGCTCAGATTATAATCACACATCTGAATCAAAAAGTATTTACCATCGGAATTCTATAGTAACTACTCATATTTCGGTCCTTTGCTGAGTAAATTCTTCCACTCTGTTTATGAATCACTACAGAAATATATTATACTTTTAAAATGTAACACAAGAGGTCCCGTAGAAAACGATTGTTTTGTTTACGAAGTTAATTCTGTTTTGTACCCCATCCTCTTACTTATAACACAATATAAAATATCAATTGTTTTGAATTTATTATGATGTTGTCGTTAATATTGAATAAGTAATAACCCCAATCAATCTTATTCAACATTTTATTGATTTCTTCCTTGGATATAAAAGGTTGTAATTTTTATTACAAAACAATATTTGGGAAACGATTTACAAAATATTTTTACAAGATAAATTTTAACGTATTAGATATCCGTTCTGCTAGATTTTTTTAAATATGTCACAGTTTTGAAAACACAAACCCTAGCGTAAGAGTCGTTCAAAAACAAAAAAACCTTCAATGGGAATTTTTTTTTAGAAAATAATAAAATGAATGACAAATGTGTTTGCACTTCAAGACTTTGGTTAAATAATATTGTTGCAAACTAGAAACGTAAACTGTCATAGCCTTCTGGTGCCTATTTTATTAACAATGCGCCCTGTTTTTCTCCCAGGAGAAAATGAAACACAAGAAGAGTCTAAAACAAACTCTTCGTTTTATTTCCTCCTCCGAAAGTCATAGAAAATTTAATATTGTGGATTTACCCGCTCGTCCGGTACTTATTAAGAAATTCAGGCTCGGTATGCTGGATATTTCATGGGCTAGTAAAGAATTCCCACAAGATGCGCCTTTCGTAGTCGACCGGGCTCGCCTCAAATATTCATTACAATCATTCTGGCATTTGTATTCAGAGCATGTGAGTCGGAGGCGGCGCCTGGACTTAGGTTTATTCCTTCGTTTTAGTACACTTACGCTCGAAGATATGATTACAATTTTAAAATAATCGGGAAATTTGAACGCCTGAGAGTAATCGTATTTTACGGAAACAAGACGTACAAAATGTAAGGTTATGTTTGTAGATTCGCTTATTTTTCTTAGGTTTATACTTAGCTAAAGATTAAAACTCTTGGCTTAACTCAACTTAACTCTTAGCGTGATCGAGTCACCAATGAAGAAGTCCTTCAACGAATGCGCACTACAAAGGAGCTCCTGCCTACCATTTTAAGCAGAGAAAGCTAATGTACTTCGGTCCCATTATGAGAAATGAGAACTACCGTCTCCTTCATCTTATCATTCAGGGTAAGATTGAGGGGAAAATATCTCAGGGAGGCCGAAGGACATCATGGGTGAAGAACTTGCGACAGTGGTTCGGCAGAAGCACCAAGTCCCTGTTTCGAGCCGCAGCATCAAAAATCAAAATAGCTATGATGATAGCCGATCTTCGTTAGAAGTGGCACAAGAAGAAGAAGAAGAAAGGATTAAACTATTGTGCTTTGAGATAGAGATTCGAATATCCGAGCTGATTTGTGAAGAAGGATGACGCTGAAATCGATTTGTTACGATAATTGAACTGTTTAGTTTTATGTAACGATAAAAAATATATTTTGTACGGGAAACGTATTTTTATCAGAAAGAATTTATTATGAATTGTATAGACCAATTGCGGATATCTATGCTTTTTTAATGAGATATGGAATATAAAAACGTAGGACCTCGTTTCCTCATCATTCCCACATATTCTAAATATGAAACCTTTGGTTCTATAGAATGAAAACCCTATTTGGGTTGTAAACCTTAGATTTATACCCCGAGTACAAAACATTGCGGAAGTCTCACCTGAATTGTGTAAATTGAAAATGTATGGAAAACACTACGGCACTCCTAGAGAGCGATTAAGTTGTCGTAATTTTTTTTGGATGTATGCAATTGAGGTCCATCCGACAATAAGTCCAGTTGAAAGCTCAGTTGGTAGATTAGTGATTCGAATTCTACCGAGGGTGTCAGAAACGATTTCTCGTTTCGGTGTTTATTTCAAACTTAAATAAAATATCATAAAGATTAACTCATATCAACTGCAGTAGTAAGTATAAGCTCAGCCCCCTTGTCTGTGAAAATAAATAGGTGTCATCCCTATAAGGGACTCCTTTGGGGAGAACGCAGCAAGAAGTTTCACTATAATATGTTTGACGTAGTTAAGTTACCTACACATTCAGCATTTGTAAGCGCGAACTACACGTGTTTGTTTGTGGGCATACATCTGAGAGCTTTGAATGAATATATCCTTGCAACTTAGATTATAGATTATAGAAGTTGTGTTCTAGAAATTAATCTTATTTTCAAATCCTAGATTTTCGCATTTGGTTTCATATGACTCAATATACGAGAATGTGAATAAAAGCTCCAAACATAGTTTTTAAGCAGCTCACGACTACACTGGTATAAGATTATTTGATTTCCATAGTAGTATAGTATTTTTTTTTAGTATATGTACTGCCAAAGCAAGTACAAACTTGATTAACATGTCATTATAATATATTTTTCCATACTTGAGATTTCCATTTCCACAAGTAAGTCGCCGATAATAAAGTAAAATTTAATATATCTCCACTCATTTATTTTTATTTCCTCTAAAGCAAGGCCCCGGCTGGCGGGGATCTCTTTTAATATGCCAATATCAATTTCCAGAAATGAATTTGGCTGCGAAAGGAAGGAGCCGAGAGCGATCCAATACCACGCCGCGTAATACTATCCGACATCAATTTTCGTCAATACAAGCAATAAATATTATAATGGGCCGAAAAAATAACAAATTTCACTTCCTGATTGTTCCTGTTCAGCCTTTACTTTATTGTTATGATTTTATTTGGGTTATTTTTATCATACTGAAATTGATTTATAAATATTTAAAAATATAAATGGTAAAACATTGAAATCAAATTATTTTTTATTAAACGTTGTTTTATTTTCACAATAATATTTTAAATCTCGAGTACTTTCGACCTTCAATATTCAAGTCATTATCAAGAGTGATGTATAAAAAATTAAAATTATTAAGAACAAACCATAGATCAAAATTATATAAATTCAAATAAATAGGTAGGTATAGGTACAATAAATATTATTATAAAATATTATTAAAATATTATTGTGAAAATAAAACAACGTTTAATAAAAAATAATTTGATTTTAAAGAAAATGAATTTTCACTGTGTGAATACACAAACCCTACAAAATCAAAAAAATCTGGTAAAACATTGTTTTAATTCACTTTATTCTTTTTTTTTGCTCGAATATTTTCGCCTAATGAGGCATCTTCAAGAGCAGAATGAATGAATCTTGAAGATGCCTCATTAGGCGAAAATATTCGAGCAAAAAAAAAGAATAAAGTGAATTAAAACAATGTTTTACCATTTATATTTTTAAATATTTATAAAAATGGACTTTCACTGTGTTAACAGATCAACACTAAAAAATATTATGAAATTGATTTACCTATTTTTGAAAAGTTTTAGCGGAAACATTGTAGAACTCCATTTTAATTATTAAAAAATGATAACAAACTTTGTTTAGTTCTACTTTATTTATTTTTATTTAGTTACAAACAAAAATAACGAGTTGTGACCGGTTTCGGCCTCTTGGCCATCCTCAGAGAAACTGAAATCTTAAAATAATGGGAGACTATATAAAGCAAAATGAATATTATACACACAGTAGAATTAGGAGAAATATGAAAAATTATAAAGAATAGCTTTGTGAATTTATCAAGTTGTATACTAAGATCAGTATGGACAAAAACAAATAGTTAAGTGAAGAGTAGGAAATTTACTAAGAATATATTTAAGTAAATTTAACCCGTAACAAGGAACAATACAAAATTATGAACAATTATAAAGTAACTTTATTTACCAATACTAGAAAAATGACAAGTGTAAGATAATAAAGCCATCAATGGCGTGGCTCCACCTTATCTGACTGACATGATTTCGCCTGTTGAGATGGGTGTGAGGAGGCAGACACTCAGATCTGCGGGCGATGGTGCGATCAATTTGGTTCAGCCGCACCGTCAGATCCGTACAAATTTTGGAGACCGTGCTTTCTGTGTTGCGGGTCCGGTGGAGTGGAACAGACTGCCACCCGGAGTGAAGAACTCCAAATCTATGGGCATATTTCGCGGAGCTCTTAAGACGCACCTTTTCAAAAAGTCTTATCCGTGATCGGAGAGGGCCCTTGAGGTGTGACACACACAAAAACGGCGCTCTCTTATCATGTGCAATTAAAAATAAATAAGCCTGATATATATATATAATGTTCTGAGAAATGAACCATTAAGAGGATTAAACAAATAAGAAGGAATGTATGTTTTATGTAAATTTCCAAAGAGAGCTAAAGTGAGTGTACCAAATCAAATACAAAGAGAGAAAAAACAACAAAAAATCAATAAATCAATCCAAGTGTATCTGTCAGAAACAAATTAAATACAAATAATCAGAATAATCCATTAGTTTATTTACTCAAATTGAAGACAGGTAAAGTGTTGATCAATGGAGTGAAAGGAGGGATTTGGTTATTTATAATGTTAACACCCAATTTTTTTGCTTTTAGAATTTCGATAGCTTCTAATCTATTTAGGGTATAGCCATTATTTGACAAATGCAGAAAAGCGGTGTCTTCACTGACAAAAGTGTGGTCATGTTCTAAACAATGGTTTGCCATTTCTGAGAAGATGGTTCTGTTTTTGAACGACAGTTTGTGTTCTCCAATTCTTTTCAGGAATGTCCTACCTGTCTTCCCAATATAAGATGCATCACAGTCTTTGCAGTTAATTTTGTAGACACCACTCTTCTGCCAAATGTCAGTTTTGTCTTTACCATTTGAGAGTAGCTGTCCAATTTTGTTATGGGTGTAGTAAGCTGGTTTAATGTTGGCTGGCAAGATGCTTTTGATGAGTGTGGAAATTCCATCCAAATGAAGAAACCTTCTCCACTTGATTTCATCAGACGGTGCTTGCGAGAAGACATGAGTAGTGATAGCATGTTTCCTCTGTTTGCTAGCCAAGAGTCTGTCTATCAACCCTACTTCGTACTTTACACAATGTCGGTTCACAGTGTACTGATCACTTTTTCTCTTTCAACGGATCACTTAATTTGTATTGTTTGTCTTCATATAGCTACATAAATGGTGTAGCAGTGTCTAAGTAATGAAGGGACCATGTAGATCGCATGAACGGAAGTAGGTTAACCCGACTCGTGGCACAGGAAATACCAGACGGCCAATGTTTACCAGGCCAGAGCAGCTGGTCTTCTGCATCACAGGAGAGAGTTCTGCACTAAACAGATATATATATATATATATTTATATTTTTTTGGTGCACAACAGGTTGCCCTAATTACAGTGCACCCTCACAGCCATCAACAAGCTGGGAGGAACTCTTTTACCATACTTTTGAAGGTGTCTACATTATATTGAAATATTTCTATTTTTGACTCGTTAATGAGTTTGACACTCCGAGTTAAAGGATGCTGTGCCAAGACATCGGTGCGGCCCATTGGTACATGAAAAAGATCATGACCTCGCCCCCGATTATAGTAATTTGGTACAAACAACCTGAAACCCTCCAACAGGGTGGGACTGTCTATTAAACCATTGATGACTTTATAAGTGAGAACCATCAGGGTCCCGTTGCGCCTAGTTTCTAAGCTCCTGAAGCCAGTTTCCCGAAGCAGGTCCTCATGGTGCATGAACTGAGGGTAGTTTCCCTGCGTTCTCATGAGGAGGTACCTCAGGAACTTCTTCTGGAGCTGTTCTAACATATTAATGTACTTCCGCTGATGAGGTGTCCACACCTCAACAGCGTACTCTAATTTAGATCGAACGACGCAGCTGAAGACATCCGCCATCGCCCTGGGCTCTGTAAACTATATTGGATCTTATACAAGAAAAAGACGTAGAATAGGAAGATGTAATAAAGAAAGATACATTATTCATTTTCATGTCACCTTTTGACAAAGTAAACTTGAAGAGGAAATGTATAAATAAAAAGGAAAACAAAGATCGAAAAAAATATCTTTCGATCAGATTTGTTAAATTGTAAAGAATGAGATACTTAGTTCTTACTACACTTTCTAAAAGCTATCACATTTGTGTATGTAGTTTCCTACCATACATTTTTTCACATAAAGTCTTACTTTAAAGCAACGTTACCCCATATCGACATTTTCATGGAACAGTTTTCAGCCTTGAACCAGACAAGACAAAGTAAAATATGTATGCACTACATCCAGTTTGGGCAGTATCGTATTTTCTGCCCAGTAAACCAAGTATAAAACTCTCCGTTTATAAATAAGTATTGAGATGAAAACAATCACTAGAGGTGATGCTCTAGTTTTCTAGCATTTTTGTAGGTAAATACTCTATGTTTGAGTGGAAAGTTTTGTACTTGACGGTATGGAGTATTCCATTAGAGGAAATTTCTTGTTCGGTTTGAGACTGCTATAGTCTCAGGCGCCCCGGGAATAGGAAAATACAGAGACGTATGAGCAATAAAATACTTAAAACACAGAGGGAAACTCTGAGAGAGCAAAGTTTACTTTCAAATGTAAAACATGTTTATTTGTAAGATATTGTTGCTCTTACAAAAATTCTACGAGTACACACATATATTTGTTTTAAAAGTAATGGCAGCTGTTGCGAACACCAATTTATTAAATATATTTTTGACACATATAATAAATAGATTGCTTTTTCAAAGTATTTTTTACCTATTTGTAATTCTAGTTTGTTTCTCAATGAAACAAGCAACGATGAATTATTCATTTCAAAATATTTTAACCCACAAATAAACATCAAATTCATTTATTAAGAGAAAGAGCAGAGAAAGCGTGAACTTTTACGTTTCTGATTGTGGGTGCAAACGCAAACGCAACTAAGCTACATATTTTGTGTAACTCCTTGCCGCGTTATCCCCAAAGGGTTTCACATGTGGCCAGTGGAACCTTTTTTTTACAGGTAAGGGGGTCGGCCTTACGCCAACCACTTGAAGCAGGGGTTTCCCAGCTCTCGAGGGGGCTGGTATTCATGTCTTGTGAAGGCAAAGTAAACCTTGCCGGTTTTTTTTATTTTGAGGTTTGAAATAAACACCGAAACGGGAAATCATTCAAAACGCGAGATCACGTCATGGAATGCAAGCACCCTACTAACTGAGCTATCGACTAGGCATGGATTTAATATGAATCCTAAATGTTAGATATCTTTTCAACTTTATTAATTTTTTTCTGACTGCACACTTCTACTGAGTACACTGAATGCAAAACCCGCCATTTATACAAAACTTTGTGGAAGGGTCTAGATTCTAGAGTTCACTTTTTTTTAAATTAGAATTTGTTTTCTGTTAGTTTTTGATGTCCATACATGTTATAATTTATTGATTTTAAAAATGTAATTTGTTGTGTATGCTCCTTGACTTATAGGTTGGTATGCGGCTGACCACCCATGCTGTAGAAAATGGTTCACTTTGCCAATGTCAACCCTGTTTCAGAGAAGGTCGGCAGGAGTTGCAGGGTGTATGTTCATTTGAGATTCGGGTTTTTATATTGTAGGACTACATGCGGCATGTTTAAGCACGAAGTTAAACATGTCTGTTTGGTGAAAATGCATATAATGTGAATCTCTAATGTCACTTATATTTTGCAACTTAGATTAGATTAGATTAGATTAGACTGTAGCGTGTTCTGGATTCTTCCATACACACCCATTGAGAATTATGAGAGTCTACAAGTATAGTATGTAATTTAAAAAAATTGAAACGTAAAACGAAATTAATTTTCGTGTAATTATTTTTTCTCATTTTTCAAATTCATTTATCTTCTATTTTGATATTTCCGTTCAAGACGGATGATTTTCCAGTTATTATTACTACTTGAGTTGTGTAGAATCAAAAGCAGCAATGTAAAATTTTCTAGAAAATTAAATAAATGTATTGAAATACAGAAAATCATTTTCTCACAAATTTCAAATATTTTTAATTACTAAGAAAATGTCCTAGATTGCCGTCTTTGATTATAAATTACTTACTTCTTATTTTCTACGGCCTCTTTGGCCAGTCTTCAGTTTGGATTGATTAAATTAGTATAATCCATCAGGAGCATAATTATTTTAAGGAAAGTTTGCTTTGGGCTTTGTGTGGGCCGGTGGCATAATTCATTTTAAACTCTTACAGACAGTTTGATGAAAGCGAAGAGATTTTTTAAAGAAAAGTGGATAATGGAAAATTACGTTTCAAATTGTAATAGATGGGTAATGTAGACAGAAAGTTTAACGAACGGTACGTGGTGTAGCGATTAATGCAACAAACTCGCTATCGGAATGTCATGAGTTCGATTCCAGGCGGAACACAAACACGTATTATTTTTATATTTTTAAGGGTTTGGTGGTTTACACAGTGAAAGTCCATTGTATATTAATTAAAGAAAACACTGTACATTAATTAAAAAAAACAAAACGATATACAAAATTAAAAGAATATAAAACTGAATTGAAACAGTGATTTATTTAATTAAAATATTATTTTATTTATCAACGACGATACCATGTTGAAAGCACCGGTTCTCATCAGATCACCGAAGTTAAGCAACATTGGGCGCGGATGCTACTTGGATGGGTGACCGCTAGGTACACCGTGTGTTGTTGGCATTTCTAGAACCGGTCCGTTGTCCAGTGGAAGCACTTCGGACTCGTAAATGGAAGTTTGTGGATTCGAATCCCAGCGAAGCACAAAAAATATACCATTTATATTTTCAAATATGCTCTTCGCTGGGTTGAAAAATTCATCAACTTTTACCAAAGACCGGTCACTACAGTTCCATCCAGCCTTACAGCAACTGAGTCTTGCTTCAGTATTGGCATTTTGTAGGGACTGTCAAGCTCGTAAGCACCTCTGCGGCACTTCAACAATTATTATAGACCCGTAGAGGTTTCGAAATCTAGGTAGTCTCCAGCATAGGATCTATAGCGACGGAACCTTCTATGTTGCCTTCAGAAATGCATTTCCTTGAACAGGTTTTTAACACTTAACACACAGATTAATAGTCTAGAAGAAGAAGAAAAATAATAAGGTATTGGCGTAATACACATTCTCATAATACGCCGATGTAGAGGCACGCCTTGATAATATGGGAAATGATGTTTGCAACAGTGGACCTTTGGACCATCCCAAGATCACGAAGCATAAGAATCTTCAACCCGGAAGAAAGGGTCGTTGTGCGTTGGCTATATACCTAAAGTATAAAACTTAACCTCCAAACTTAAGCACAGAGTTAACCAAAAAAATGTGTGAAAAGTAAACCGCTTAATAGGAGCGCTCTTTCAATTTCTTTAAATTTGTCAGTAAACGTTACGATCAAGTTGAAGTGTAAAAATTGTGTACTAGGGTTAGAGGGGAATTTATATGTGAAAGATTTGCTTCGGTCCCTCTGGGAACTGAGATACTCAAGGACGATATGGCGCCATACCAACAATATCTGATACTGTTCTACGAGTCCTTGAACCAAAAACAAAAATCTGATTTCAAATTTGTTGTCGTTAAATTGTAAAGAGGTTTGTTCGTCATTTAGGTTCCAATAAATTCCATTATTTTTTAATATTATTGAATTGATTCTTTGACTAATATGTAGATTGGCATAAAGCTGACCTCTCATTCAGTAAAAATTTGGCTCACTTTGACTACGCCCCGGTTTCAGGAAAAGGCACTATGAGTTGTAAAGTTTATGTTTATGCGAGTTTTGGTTTATTTTGTGTGTACACATGTAGCATGTGTAAACGCGAAATTGCATATGCATGTTTATGGCATCTATGACGGATATAAGAACCGACAAAAATGTATTCGACTGAGCACAAATTTGATTTAAAATTTTGTTTTCGCCGCGCAATTGTCGCACTTCTATGGGATTATGGTCCTAAGCAACCAATAACAATATTTATTTTTTGGCTTATTCCTAGCAACCCGGTCGTGTAACGTCACAGTTATCTTGTCTACGGTTATTGTTCATTTAGTAGAGGTAGAAGTTTAACATTTTTTATAAGTTTTTTTCTCTTTTGTTTTCATATTGGTAGTATTTCTAAGCAAAACGTATTTGAAAACATATTTTTTTCAGCTTCAATTTATTAATTCAATAAGCAAAGAGAGGGATTGATGTCTATATCAGATTTTAAAATAAGCATATTGACCAGTACCCCGAGTAAGAAACCTTTAGTCAGTACTCAAAAATCGCGTTAACGGAAAAATACATGCAAGGCTAAGCAGCACCTCTAATGAGTGTTTAAGATTTGATTTATTTTTTCTGTTAACGTGATTCTTGAGTACGTACGCAAACTTTTATACTTGGAGTACTGGGGATTTTTTTCATATCACTTTGGCCACGCTGCAAAAAACATTCCCTATTTTGGGGTTTTGATTTTTTACCCAACATATTTTTTTCAGTTCGTTTAAAAATTTCATTATTTATATGATGAATAGACAGATTTTTTTTTTCTATTACGTTTTCGCAAATGGGTCAGAATTTTCGGACCATTTCTTTTTATAAATATTAGACCTTTTTACGAAGTACTTATGCAAATCGGTGAAGTGAACAAATTTCAATAAAAACCTACGAATTTCATCAGAAATATTTGATGACCTTTTTATCTAGAACGTTTTTCTTGTCAATAAAACTGCGTTTTACAAAATTACACCAGCATATATATAATATCCGTAGTTTACTCGGTCGGTAGTCTAATGGTTACCGCTACGAGATTATAAAAAAGGGCCGTGAGTTCGATTCCCGATGGAGTACGAAAAAATATCACTTGATTTTCTCTTAGTTTGTTTGAAATATTCATTTTTCTTTATAAACACCACCAGTGCACTGGTTATCAAATGTCCATCCAGCCTTATACGTACAGAATTAGATCTTGCTTGAGAATTATCGATTTTTTAAGCAAAGACGAAGCTTGCTCATGGCTCTTGAAGTGTGAATCCAACAAACCAGCAGTCACCAAATAAATTATTTCCACTTTTTCTTTATATTTTTCTTTATTTGTGTGTGTATTAAAAATGTAAGATAATGTAATGTTTGACTATTTTTATGTAGAACACCGTATTTTAAAGGTTAAGTGCGAAACCTTCAGCTTTGACCTTTTTTAACATAGTACTTGATTTGGAAACCATCTCAAAAATGTTTTCTTTTGGTATATTGTAGAGGAGTTATACTATTTTAATACAAAATTTAGATTTTTTCCAACGAGTTGATTAACAAACTTGTAAACAGGTGACATTGGAAAAGTGAACCATTTTTTACAGTTGGGGTGGTCAGCCTCATTCCAAACTATAAGCTAATAAAATTATGTAATAATCCAAAAATTCAAATAAATGATCAATAAAAATAAAAAAATGTTATACTGTTTTAATTCACTTTTTTATTATTTTATTTTAAATATGTCTAACAGTTTTTGCCTAAAAAGGCATCCTCAGGACAAATTTGTCATTGTCCTGAGGATGCCTTTTTAGGCAAAAACTGTTAGACATATTTAAAATAAAATAATAAAAAAGTGAATTAAAACAGTATATTTATTTGATTAATTATACAATGGACTTTCACTGTGTAAACCACCAAACCCTGAAAAATATTAAAAAATTGTTGTTTAAAATATATGTATTATATGTAATTTGTTCAAATAAAAAAAAAAAAGTTTGTGATAAACTGAAAGGACACAAAAAGATAAAGAAGAATTATTATACCAAGATTAAATGGAATTAAAATTATTGTTTAAATGAATTCTAACTATCCGGTTCGTTTATCCCATTTCTGCAACTAACAAAATGAATATGGTGGAACATTTAATGAGGATAAAATTTCTAATGACAACATTTACAACGGCTACAATGCTGCAATAAAACAACATCGCCGCAAACAAGTGGTATTAATATTGAATAATACATTTGGCTTGCAGTAAGCCACCGCGAAATGCGGGAATGTCGGTCTGTCTGTCTGTCTGTCTGTCTGTCTGCCTGTCTGTCTGTATGCATGGTCGTGTATGCGGGCTGGAAACTGGGACTGAGTGCTTAATGTTACGGTCCGGAACATTTAGTGGGTGCACATTAAGATACGGATGTGCGGGATCGATCCCTGAAAATATGGGAGAAATGATTAAAACAATGGGTTTATAGGCCACCTCCCTCACCTGTAAAAATAAATAGGGTTCACTCGCCACATGCGAAACCCTTCGAGGATAACGCGGCCAGAAGTTACACTATGCTTGTAGCTTAGTTGTGTTTTTTACACCCCATTAAATTAAAAATTAAATTAGGCTGATTTATTTGGTGAGCGCTGTTTTTATGTGTATCACACCTCAAGAGCCCTCTGCGAGCTTGGTCGTCACTGTAGAAAGCGCCAATTCTCAAGCAAGACCCAGTTGTTGTAAGGCTGGATGGACCTTTTGATGACCGGTCTTTGGTAAAGGTTTATGAATTTTTCAACCCAGCGAAGAGCAAATTTGAAAATATAAATGGTATATTTTTTGTGCTCCGCTGGGATTCGAACCCACGACCTTCCAGTTACAAGTCCGAAGTGTTACCATATGGACTACGGACCGGTCAAGGCATATATATCAAAGGCATTTACACAACCTTTTTTGTCGGCAAAAAAAAATACTTAAAATTTCTCTGAAATAATAAAATAAAGACTCGAATGTCCGTGGTAGAGCTTCTGCGAAAATGTGGGGTTCAGAACAGAAATTCCGCAGCCCGGGTTTGACCGCACTCGCCAACCGCGTTTTAAATTCATACAGCAACCCTGCAAGTCTTACGACGCCTTACAACTATGTGCGGTACAGTGATAATGCTGGATTTTAAGGTTGAAATACCGGCTATGTGTGAATACCGGCTCTAGAAGTATATTCCTTGAAGTACCAAAGATACAAAATAGAATGTCTAAATCTAAATCTAAGTTGCAAAGATATGTATGATTTGAGATTCATATTAAATGCATTCCCACAAGCAGATACGCATAATTTCGCGCTCACACATGCCGCATGTGGACCTACAATATAAAAACCCAATTCAAATGAACATAAGCCCTGCAACTCTTGCCGTCCTTCCCCGAAACAGGGGTGACATTGGCAAAGTGAACCATTTTTTACAGTATGGATGGTCAGCCTCATATCAAGGATAATGTAGATGTTCAAATTCAAAAAAAATCCAGTAGATGGTAATATTTTTGATTTTTCAATCAGATTGTCTTGCAGTACCTACTAACGTTTGTCTATATTTTTCGCCGTTCTTTCTTATTTGTGGCAATTATTTTGAGCTCCTCGTATGAGGAACAGCACGTATCTGGCAATACATCTTGAAAGATCTTTTGGCGTTGTCCTAGTCCCCTCAATCATCTCTTTAAAACTCAAAACCGTTGAACCAGTTTTTTACTATTCTTCACTATTAGTGTTGATCTGTCGGGTTTGGGGCACTAAATCATATTTAAACAACCAAATCTGAACTGTGTGTCGGTTTTTAATACGGAGCAACTTTTGATTATATCCTTATGTACTCGTAGTGACTTTTGAGGTTAATGCAGAAAAGGCTTAGTGATTGAAGTACAAATGTTTATTTTTATTTGATTTTACCCACCTCTGTGTGCTTTCAGTTGTTGATAATAATACTCACTGTTTGTAAGAAACTTAAACTGCCATTGCACACTTCTTTCAAATACACGACATTCATTACTTTCTTCATGCACGCTCTTCGCATTTTTAACTCTGCAGATTTCAGTTACTTGCAAATTCGTTTTTTTGCATATTAATCTGTTGTTTCCTCGGTCTTTCTTTTTGACACGTACTTTTAACATTCCCTTTTAATGTACATTATTTTGGTCAATCGTTTATTGTCAAACTATTTTTAATATTTTTTGTACGGTTCTTTTATATCGCACTAATTAAAAAAAATAGTCGTTTCAGACCTATGAGTACAATTTTGAACCACATCATTCCTTCCTTTTGAGGAAACCATTTTTACCGTACACGCTTATGCGATTCATTTTCTTTCACCGTCCATGCCTCACTTCCATACATCAGTTAAGTACTGGTAATGCCGGTTTAAAGTTTCCTAACCTACGTAGACTAACTGTATATGTTAATGTACATCTCAGTTGTACTCTGACCTACATTAAAATAATAAAAGTGGATTCGTTATAAATTTTACAGATTTACAGAATAATAGTGTGCAGTAATTTGGTCACTGTGAAAGTTTATCTTTCCTACAGAAAACGGGTGTCATGGTACAGTTAACAATGCTAGAAATTTAGGTCAGAGAACTTCTAAGTTGGTTCAAGAACATTAGATCAATGTATGAAGCGTCCGGTTAGCATGTGACAGGAAAAATTTAAATAGTTTTTCTTATTTAGATTTTAGTTTATAGCCCATAATCTGAGATGCAAGGATATATTGATGTATGAGGCGTATATTTAATGGACGCCTACAGGCACATACGTGTGAGTTCCCTGAAACATGCGGAATTACCCTACCTCACATGAAACTAAGCATTGCAACCTTTTTGTATGAATTTATTTTTAAAGTTTTGTTGTTTTCACTTAAATTTTGGTTATTTTTTGTATTTCTTGACTCATAGGTAGAAATGAGGGTGACCACCCATACTGTAAGAAATAGTTCACTTTGTCAATGTCATCACTGATTCAGAGAAGATCGGAAAAAGTTGCTGGGCTTTTACTTTGAGATTTGGATTTTAATTTTTAAGAACAGATATTGCGGTTCTTGTAAGCGCGAACTTATAAGTGTCTGCTTGTTTTTATGTTTGCATGCATTTAATGAGAATCTTAAATATTCCAATATTTTTGCAACTTAAATTATAGATTATAGTTATATAGATGTAAAAATAGGTAATATCTTAGATCCAATACATCAATTCTTATCACAGCCTTCAGGCATGCTTCACACACAAAACAGATAAGATTGTTATGCGAGAGACGGATCCCTTACAATGTAACCCAAGTAAACAGCTTCACATTTAAACTCACCCAAATCATTTATCAAAAATTACATATAAACTAAAACAGCTCCTCTAGTGAGTGCACAAACTTCTTTACATTTTTTGTAAAACGCTTCGGTTGAGTTTAAACGTAGACTTGGATACTGATTTCCCTTGTAATATAGCCCAAGTATAGAATTTCGTGTTTAAATTCACCCAAAGCATTTATCAAAAAAACATAAAAACTTAACTAGCGCTTCTAGTGAACGCTTTAACTTTCCATACATTTTTGGTAAAACTCAATGGTTGAGTATAAACGTGGACTTGGGGTACTGATTTCCCTACAAAATTAGACGTTTTCCGTGACGAGGGCCGCGTATTGAATCTTTGTGTTTTGTAAATATTGTAATGAAGTACGGAATAATGAATAAGTAATGTTTTTTATTCCTGAAAATCCCCGACGGAATGTCTTGTTTAGATTTTGTACACATTATTTTGTAACAATTTATTTTGTAAGATTGAAATTGAAAATTAGCCATGTTGATGAGATGAAATTTATTCATTTTTATTAATTTGGGATTTACAAAATTCAAATTGATTACGATGTTTTTGTTTTGTTGTAAATACTCATAATAATGAAATCGGTACAGATTTCCAAATTTCATTTTTTTTCTTGGTGGGATGTCATCACAATTCAAAGGGACTGAGGTCTATATTTCCATTGTATAATCTAAGTTGAAAAAATACTTTTAAGATTCGTATTTAATGCAAGCCCAGACACACACATAGCAGCAAATTTCAACATAAAATTGTCAACTCTTGCTGTTTTCCCCTGAAACGAGGATAACATTTGCTAAATAAATCAGCATCAACACAAAAAATGAAGCTATTAGGAAGCAAGCCGGCGAGCTGACATCACATTTTTTTATGCTAGCTCATTGCTGAATGGAATAAAGAAGTTTCTTCATTGGTATGAGGTTGACACCAATATTGTTATAATTTGTTCCCATTTTTTCAAGAAACTGTAGAGGCAAGAGTTAAAAGAAAATCATTTGTGGCTAAAATTTATTTAAGTAAATTTCAGTAGGTACGTATATACATAAATTTGTAGTTTGCCGAAACGCCAAAAAAATGTGTCGTCTTTATAATATGCAGTTTTAAAATAAATTATTTGCTACTAAGATAATTGACCTAAATCACAAGATAGAGACAGCAAATATATCCAATTTCACTTAATTAAAAAACGTCATTTCTAAGAATATAATAAAATTTAAATTGATTTAAAAAATTCACTACCCTCTCAAAAAATTGACGCATTTCGTGAGGGCTGTAATTTTTTCTTTCCTTTGCATCAATCAACCCTCTCGACTCTTTGACAAACTTGAAAAAATATCCCCCCCCCACAGGTCCCTCCTTACCTCAAGGGGAGAGTCCAAGGAACCTACGTCATAAATTGTGACGTCAAAATTGGATGACGTCATTTCTACAAATTTAAAGGGTCGTCGGAAGTTTTTTTTCATTTGATTTTTTCGTTCTCTCCGTGGATGAATCTGTGCGACGTGAATCTCGACTCGGGAAAACTTTGAAAACAATTATTTGGTAGATTCTGAATGACGTTAAAAATAAAAATATTGGTATAGAAAGAGGCAAGTATTTTATTTTCATTTTTAATATACGTGTTGAAAGGAAAGTGGTCAGTAGTCTAGGGATCAATTTGGAATTGAAAGGTAGTGGAGCATAAACAAATAATCATATTATTTTCAAACACATTATTTCCAAGGAACAATATTTAGCTACCTTCATCAAAAACCAACCATAAAGACTTATCCAGCCTTACAGCAACTGGGTCAAAATCAGCGCTGACTAGCGACAACCAAGCAATTTAATGGCACTAAAGGGATCAAGCTAATCCAGCCTTCTGATTCAGTGAGAATTCTAGGAGTCTTACTGGATCGGAATCTGACACTCGAGAGGCTTTTTTTTTTTTTTCACTACGCCAAATTAAGGCTATTAGAAAGTGTTTACCGTCAGATGCAGTCAAGACCCTAGTGGGCGCGTTTGTGGTGTCTCGGATTGACTATTGTTCGACGCTTTATAGTAGTCAGCCAAAGAAGCAGTTCTATGGCTTTCAATCTGTGTTAAATTCGGCAGCAAGACTCATATTCGGGATACCCAAATTCGCTCACATCACTCCACTGTTAAAAACACTACATTGGCTTCGTTTCCCGGAGAGGGTGGTCTACCGTGTTTGTATGATGGTATATAAAGCCATCAATGGCTTGGCTCCACCTTATTTGACTGACATGATGTTGCCTGTTGAGATGGGTGTAAGGAGGCAGACACTCAGATCCGCGGGCGATGGAGTAGTCAATTTGGTTCAGCCACGCCGTCAGATTCGTACAAATTTCGGAGACCGCGCTTTCCGTGTTGCGGGTCCGGTGGAGTGGAACAGACTGCCACCCGGAGTGAAGAACTCCAAATCTGTGGATGCATTTCGCGGAGCACTCAAGACACACCTTTTTATAAAGTCTTATCCATGATCGGAGAGGGCCCTTGAGGTGTGACACACACAAAAACGGCGCTCTCTTATCATTTGTAATTTAAAATAAATTAGCCTGATATTATTATTATTATCAAATGAAAAACAGCGCTCACTGTACAAGTTATCTTACAAGACTTTCTGGACAGTTTTATTTGTCACGTGGTTCATTAAATTTGCAATTTCTTATTGAGCTTTCCCTGTTTCCAAAATATGTGTTGTGAAGGCTTTCAAAAGTATCAATAAATATTAAATCATAAATTGCCAAGGTAATTTGGCGTTTAGGATTCTTATTGAACGCAAGCCTACAAGCAAAAACATGTAAGTTTTTGCTGACACATGCTGCATGAAAAGGAACCTTTTTTTGAAATAAGGGTGAGATTGACAAAAACGAACTAATTTTTAAAGCATGGATGCTCAGTCTTGTACCTAAATATAAGTCAAGAAACTAGAGATTCTCGCTCAAAACGTGGGGTCCTTATTTTATTTTTTAAATATTTGTTAACGGGTAATTGTTGAACATTTTATTTGATGGAAGGTATTGTAATACTGAAAGCAATCATATTAAAACAAAATTCAAGAGAGATCTTTCTAAGAAACGTATAAATGAAGGAAAAATACAATCTGACGAAAATTGTTGAATTTACTTTTCGGAGATACATCCCAGGGCCAATGATTAACTTTAGCCTCGAGGCAAATGCTGAGCTTTTCGCATAATTTATAAAGATAATCTCGCGTCACTGAAATTAGTCTTAAGTAAACAAAGGGAGTCTTATGAATGATACCTGATCCTTAGCAAACGCGTTGTAAGGCAAAGCTGATATCTTAATAATAAAAAGCAATACTTTATTCAGAGACAATTTCTCATATCATTAATTTTCAACGAAGACAAAAAAATCTCTGACCAAACGTGCAAATAAACTGCACATATAATGCAATATCTTACCCATCGCGACCCTTACGTAGTGCCCGAAGAGGTAAAATGCGGCTTGTAGACATATGCATGTTTACGGATAAGAGGGTCGGCCTTACGCCAACTGACTTGGTTTGCCAGCTCCCGCAAAGACTCTTTTTTCTTTTGAAAGCTGAGTAAGCTTAGTTGGTACCTACTTTATTTTAGATTGAAAATAAACACGGACACAGGAAATCTTTTCTGACACCCTTCGTGGGGATCAAACCCTATCTAATCTAATCTAAGTTGCAAATATATGTAACATTAAAGATTCGCATTACATGAAAGAGGGGTGACATTGGAAAAGTGGAACGTTTTCTACAGCATGGGTGGTCAGCCGCATACCAATCTATAAGTCAAGGAACATACACAACAAAGTATATTTCTTTTAATCAACAAATAATAATATGTATGGACTTCAAAAACTAAACAGAAAAACAAATTCCAATTTAAAAACTAGCCTAGATGGCATTAAGCAAAAGCATTCTATCTGATATTCTACAATTATTATCTCAAGTTTATCTTTTTAAGTAAAAATAAATCATTTTTTAATAAACTTATTATATTATTATAATCATGGAGGAAGTATTAAGTTCTTATATATCGACTATGCTTACAGGTATAATGGTATTGTTATTTTGTTTGCTTTGGGGCATACGTTACTCTCAAGATTTCATAAGATACTACTACCTGTTTATTTCGAAATTTAAAACACATTTAATACGACTTTTTTTAATTTTAATTATTTTCCGTTCTTCTAATTTCAGATATCTTCTCTGCGCGTGACGCTTTGGCGGGGTGCTTAAAATAATAAGAAAATTGCTTTGAATAACACAAAAAATAATTTAAAAAAACTCTCTGTTTCATCAGACAGAAAATTTTCAAAATTACTTCATACCCAAACATTAAAATTAAGTGTACGAACTGTAAACATTTATCAAATAATTGAATAATAACAGTTATATTTAGTATTAAAATTATTTAAACAAAAAATTAGCTAAAACATAAAAGACAACGCAAGTGAGCTACACATATAGTGTGACTTTTTGCCGCGTTTAAATGTAAGCTGGAAAAAAGTAGTTGAATTAAACGTACAAAATGTAACTTGATTAAATTAAAATATGTAAAATAAGAAATTCATGTTGTTGTGAAATAAAGTTAATTATAAAAATTGTGGCTATAAATTGAAAACCAAAAATGGCTTGCCCGTTTCGTAGAGCCTCTACTCAACAGCAACTGACCAATGGTACCCCAGCCGGATCGAGTCGTGGTTCGATTCCCGGAAGGGTCGAAGGTCTGCAATCCAGACAGAGCTCCTTCCATCTTTTGGGCGAGGAAGACCTCAACACCCTCAATCTGAAGCATTTGAGCGCGGCCTTGCAGATTTTGACGGCGCCTAAGGTAAAAATTTGAACCATTTATAAATTAATATCATTAGCAAATCGTCCCTTTAGTTCTTGTTTGTCTTATCTCCATCAGAGAAAATGTCACATGAGTAATGTTTGCATGTGCACTGGACCAATGTGACTTGTGAAAACTGGGAATTGATTTTAAAAATATGTAAAACAACTCTCACATTATCATGCTTTACGTTTTTTTTCTTAGCTCAGATTGTGTAGGATGTGATTCTTAATACAATTTCATTGGAAAGTCATCTTTGAATCAAATGATAGATAGGCCAAACAAGCACTAAAGGGACGATATGTATACCAAAAAATATATAGATAAATTTGCGGCGCTATTGTTGAGCGGACAAAGCGTTGGTAATGTTACGTTTGTGACGTGCTCATTGCTTCAAGAAGATTTTTATTTTTTGTGGAGGCTGAGTAGCAGTATAGAGGCTATGGCCGAGCGAATCAAGACGGTGGCTTTGACTGGCGTGTTTTAAATAAAAACAGTGACGCCTTGAATCTTGTCAGGCCCTCTTGACGATAGCTTTGACCCTTATTGACCACATATTCATCATCATCTTGTAAAGGCAGCACCTTGTTGTGTTTTAGCCATTTCGCTGCCTCAGTTCTTGTTTATCGTATACGCCATTGAGAAAATTTTACATGAGCAATGTTTGCATGGGTACTGGACCAATGTGTTTTATGAAAACAAGAAATTTATTTAAAAAACATTTAAAAGAACTCTCACATTATCGAGTTTTACGGTTTTTCTTAGCTCAGATTGTGTAGAATTTGATTCATAAGACAACTGCATGAAAAAGTCATATTTGACAAGATTGGCGTATACGATAAACAAGAACTGAGGGAGCGATTTGTCCCTGTATGCTGCTATCTCTTGAGATGCGAATAGGAGAAGACATCCATGAACCACTTTACATCCTTGAAGTATGAAGTTCTTGGGTGACCCCTTGTTCGTCTTCCCAAGATTTTACCTTCGAGGATGTTGTTAAGAAAGGTACTTTGTCTAATCCAGTGCCTTATGAGCTTGCAAAACAGACATAATTAGGGAAGTTTTGGGTAACAGATATTAATAGGGAATTAATTAGGAATAATTTGTTACATAAAAAATAATGAATTATAGGTTAATAATATAAATATCAGTGTCGGGATATATGCGGATGTAAATATCGGCTGTTATGATTTGCGTGTCACGCAAACATATTGTTGGATATATCAACGTGAACAAAACCACAGTCCCATGAACAAATTTTGGATCATGATAATGAAGCCACAAAATGGATATTCATTCATCATCTAAAGCCGGCCGTGAACACCATACAACTTTTGTATTAGATTAAATAGGGTTTCAATAATTATTAATAATCATATAGTTTGTTTAGTGATTGTTTGTTTTATAATACTTGTTTTATAATATTGTAATTTATTGATTTAAAAAAAATGTAATTTGTCATGTATGTTCCTTGACTTATAGGTTGTTATGCGGCTGACCACCCATACTGTAAAAAATTGGTTCACTTTGCCGATGTCACCCCTGTTTCAGGGAAGGACGGCAAGAGTTACAAGGCTTATGTTCATTTGAGATTGGGTTTTTATATTGTAGGTCCACATGCGGCATGTGTTAGCGCGAAATTATACATATCTGCTTGTGGGAATGCATTTAATATAAATCTTAAATGATATATATCTTTGCAGCTTAGATTAGATCTGTAATTAATTGTTTGTAATCCTTGACTTATATGTTGGTATGAGGCTGACCACCCATTCTGTAAAAAAATGTTCACTTTAACAATGTCACCCTTGTTTTAGGGAAGGTCGGCAAGAGTTGTAGGGCTTATGCTCATTTAAGATTGGGTTTTATATTGTAGGTTCACATGCGGCATGTTTTAAGCGCAAACTTAAACGTGTCGGCTTGTGGGAATACATTTAATATAAATCTTAAATGTAATATACCTTTACAACTTAGATTATTATAGATAGTATTATTGTATACTTAACCAGTCCATAATCTAGTGTTATACATCAAGACTAGTAACCAGAAGGTTGCTGGTGCAATTCTCAACGAAAAACAATAGTAAAATTTGTAAATACGGTCTACTTTATCTTCTTTTACAAAAGAACGATGTTAATATGACCACTAAGGCTTACAGCAACTGGTTTTTGCTTAAAAAATTACGCTTTTTATATTCAAATTTATGCATTTGAAGTTTGACTCAGACTAAAACTGAGCTCACAAAATAAATCATTCCTATATTCACTTATTTTTTTTTTTTGCAATTAATCAAATTATGATATAAATTTATACAAAAGCTGTATTTAAAAATTAAAGCACAAAGCTGCAAAATATTTTTGCGTCTAATTTAAATACAAAATAAACAGACCAAGCCTTTTTTTATAAAACGCAATTCATACGACATTATTCAAATTAATTTAACACAAGCTTACATTTTTTGCCATTTAAAATTATCGCAGAAACTTTTTCGTTTTTCATTACTTAAACCCCATTTGGACATATTTAATCCGGGAATGCTTTTTGCGACGTCTCGCCAACACGTTCATACTTTATTTCGGCGAAATGTGGAAAATTTTGTGAGACAAAAAATACTGCAGTTTATTTTTGGAAGAGAGATTGGATAAAAAATATCTTATGCTTATTTTGTAGCAGTATTTTTATATTGTTTAGAAGTGGGCTTAGGAATCGACCTAAAAATGTACAAGGATATTGTATTCATTTCAAAAGTGACAGAATTTTTTATCACTTTCAAAATTACGAAAACAATTGAGCATTTAAACTACACTGCAATAAAAAATTCACTTAATAAAACAAAAAGAATTTTACTCGTTTTTTATTGATCAAAAGATGTTACGAACCACGATAGTGTAGAAAGCTGAATTTCTGAACAAGAATGAATTTCTGACAAGTATTCAATGCCATAAAAAATTGGGTTTCTCATACACCAATGAGGTTCTTTCACATCAGATTGTGACTCTTTGGCGTTTTTAACGACCATCCTAAAATGTTTTACATCACACAGCAAATCTGTTGGTGTTATGGCCGAGGGGGTAAAGTGAGCTGATCTTTCTAGCGTATTTGAAATAGAATAACGTTGGTTCGATCCCCGCTAGGGTCACTTGACCATAACTTTGACCCTGGTTCAACAGATGTATTTGGAGAATCATTAATTAAAATGAATTAAAATTAATTATTAATTTGACCGGTGAATTTGAAAGAAGAATAATGAAAGGCAGGTGCGTACTGGGTGCTACCGCTAGCATCGCCAAAAACCAGAATCTTTCAAAAAATGTTCGACTGGCGGTGCACGGTGGTATACTAGTGCCCACTCTGATGTATGGAAGTGAAGCCTGGACGGTGAGTGAAAGTGAGATTGGTAAAGTCCATACGGTAGAAATGGATTACTTAAGAAGTATGATTGGAAAAAGACGGAGTGATAGGGTGAGGAATGATTTTGTTAGAGAGGAATGCGGTGTAAGAGAAAGTGTGAAAGTAAAGATTAAAAGAAGTATACTTAGATGGTTTGGACATTTGGAGAGAATGAATGAGGAAAGAATGACGAAGAAAGTATATGCTGCAAGAATTGATGGATGTCGTGAAAGAGGAAGACCGAGAGAGGTATGGATGGACCAAATTTTCGAAATAGCGAGTGAATTGGATATCCAGAGTCATAATAAAAGGAGAGCTTGTATGAAAAAAGTTATGACTCTGGATGAAATGAAAGAAGTATGTAAGGACAGGAAGAAGTGGCGGCTAATCTGCAATGCTGATTTTTAATGTTGGTTTATTGGCTTGCTACATTTTTTACTTTTTTTGCATAGATTTATTTTTAAGGTTTTGTTGTTTTCTTATACTTAAATGTTATTTATTACTCGTATTCCTTGACTTATAGGTTGGTATGAGGCTGACCACCCATACTGTACAAAATGGTTCACTTTGCCAATGTCACCCCTGTTTCAGGGAATGTCGGCAAGAGTTGCAGGGCTTATGTTCATTTGAGGTTTGGATTTTATTTGTAAGTACACAATCAGCATTTGTAAGCGCGAACTACACGTGTTTGTTTGTGGGCATACATCTGAGAGCTTTGAATGAATATATCCTTGCAACTTAGATTATAGATTATTATAGATTAATTGATGATATTAATACTTGTTTCTGGCCAGGCAGAATAGGTTGGTGACTTGCATTCCTCTTCACTAATCTATTTAAAAAGAAAACATAACAAAAAATATTATATCTCGAAAAGCAAAAGAGCGATATACTCGTTTACGTAGCACGTCACATGTTTCATATTAAAAGACATGACAAATATCACACATCTATAAAATAGAGTGACTACTCAGGACACGGCCACTCTTGTACCTTTTTCTTTTCCATTTTCTCACAAACTACATTCATGTTCATACATTCTGAGCCATTTCCTCCGACTCATAACAGAGTCTCATACATTTTTGTCTCTTCAACGTTGTCACAGAAACGAAAAAGTACGTGCTAAGCATTCGGATCAATTCTCTCCTCTCTTTGCTCGTACATACATTGTATATGTCTCTTTCTTTTTCTCTACACGGGACTATCTTTTTCTTAATGCCACGTACTTTTTTTTGCGACAAAACAGAAAATTAAATGGTGTGCTGGGGCGGGCGTGAGGAAAATGACATTGAATTTAATCAATACCCCATTGTAATGGACTGCTTGAATTGTGTTTGAATGATCATGTCAAAGATAAACATTATTTTCATTAATATTGCAATATATAGACATCTAGGGTCAGATGGACGAAACTTTTTATACCTTTAAATACAAACCAACGTCCGTAGTCCAGGATGTCCTTACTCCAGGATTGACCGGTCCGTAGTCCAGATGGTTACACTTCGGACTCGTAACTGGAAGGTCGTGGGTTCGAATCCCGGCGGAGCACAAAAAATATACGATTTTATATTTTCAAATTTGCTCTTCGCTGGGTTGAAAAATTCATAAACCTTTACCAAAGACCGGTCATCAAAAAGTCCATCCAGCCTTTCAACAACTGAGTCTTGCTTGAGAATTGGCGCTTTCTACAGCGACGACCAAGCTCGCAGCGGGCTCTTGAGGTGTGATACATACAAAAACAGCGCTCACCAAATAAATCAGCTAATTTAATTTTTTTATTTTATTTTAACGTCAAAATTCAGTTAGTTATATTTATTAGTTAGTTGTATACTTACATTTTTTTCAAACTTTATAGAATAAAATAGTATTTTATAGGAAACACTGTTTTTTATTTCACTCGTTAATTTTTTTAGCTGATCAGCCATTTTTCATTTATGGTAGAAATCTGTTTTTTTTTGGAGAAATAAAAACCTTGCTTCTTGTTTTAACCTTTGACGTGGTAACATAATATAAATTTTTATTTTCTCGTTTAAAATGTGTAATACATTAAATAATCCTTTTTTTTTACTTTCCACACATGTTTGTACTTTGAATCTCCTTTCTTAGCCATCACTGTCAGGATCTTTGTTAACAATTCAAAAAGAAAATCTTTTTAGTAACCTGCCTCGCATTATTCATTTATTCCTATTTGATTCTTGTAGTCTATGTCATGGTAAAGTAAACACTAAGTGCCTCGAGATGATAATAATTTACTTTGTTTTGTTGGTACAATGTCACATTTTAAAATTACCCTGGATGTATCGAGTCCCAAATACTAAGGTTCTGTATGAATAACAGAGCCGTACTCCTAGTTTCCATCAAAGACCGAAAATTGATTTATTGGATGATATTAGGACTATAAATATTACTTTGTTTATCTTAATAAACGAGAAGTAATTGAGAGATGATGAACTCTAGATCAAAAAAAACATGGGGATTGAAAAACTGAGTAGGTGGCTTTGCAGAAGCGCAAGATTCTTCCTTTGTGCATCAGGATCGGAGATTACGAGGATGATGGCCTATCTTCTTAAAGACGCACAAGAAGACAAAAATGGGGATTATTTATATTTTTGAAACAAATTCGATAATAAAGAAAAGATACAATATAACTTTAAATTAACAATTCGTGAACCATTTTCCAACTGTAAATGATGGCAAAAAAAATAGTTGTATTTGTCAAAGAAACTCTTTTGTAAACATTTCATTTCTTCAAGTACGTTAAATAAAATAGTGGTTTGATCTTCAATGAAAAAGCATTTTTACTTTCAGAATTTAAACAGTAAAGAACTCAAAGCAAAAACTAAGTATTTTCAGTTAACAGATGGTTGAACAAATAAAAAACATCCTCTCTTAAAAGAGATCAAAAATTCAAAGGAAAATGTAACAAATATCTATAAAATTCTAAAAATTTTCATACATATCTTAACAGTAATAAAACGCATTTATGAAAACATAATATTCCACTCAGTTGTGTATCAATGACAGAACTTTTTCTCAGAACTCTGCACACAAAAAAAAACAGCGCCCAACATTTAAGAGCGTGAATACTCACATGAAAAAAAAATTCGGACGCCTTTTTGCGGCCAAAAAAAAACTCTTCCATTTGAGAATGCGGAGCTTTTTCCCCTTCACATACTGGGAATATTTTTCTTTCATTTGGCCCTGTGAGGCGTTTGTAAATGGATAGGCAAATGCCTTGGAGATATCATTACAAAGACGAGTTCTTATATTTTTTTACGCCGCTAAGTATCTACGTTGTACAGTGAGAACGCCTACGCATTTTTCAGTACGGCTTACTCGCAGAATTGTGAAAAATTCTCGGTATGCTGGCTGAAATGGCGAATGAATGTTCAAACGGTATTTAGTATCTTTTTGTTGATGATGAATTTCATCGTGAATAAAATATTGATGAATTTAAGTTTTTCAGATGACACGATACGTATCGAAAGTTATTTATTGATGGTTTCTCAAATTTCACAAAATATTTATTTCCTTTATTGCATGTTATTACTATTTTAAATTCAGTAACAAATAATAAGTGAACCAAAAATTTCGGGAGCAAGGTTTTGAGATTAAGAAAAATCAGGTATATTTATTTATTGACAATTTGCAATAGATCAAAGATGATACACACAATTGTATAACAACCTAGGTATTACATATTTTTATTGGAAAGTATTAAACAATAATCTTGAAACAATTAAGGTTTTAAATATAATATAAATATTGCCTAAAAAAAGGTGGAAAATATAGAATAAAAAAAACTGTTTTATTTTTAGCTGTGGATTAGAAAATTTTCGTTTTAAAAAAATATATCCAAGCTCCCTATTCTTATCAATATTTTAGCATTTTTCTCTCCACTGCTGGATATAACTCTCTTCAAAACTTTTCCGCATGTGTCTATCTCGAGCCACACTAAACTTTTGTTTTTCCCATTTGTCAATATTGTTTGATAATATTTTGTAGAATAAAATATTTTAGAAAATTATTACCTAACGAAAAAAAAGTTTCGTATTTGAAAGAAAAATCACTTTGACATAAATATTATTAGAAAATCTTAAATTTGGTTTTCACGATATTATCCTAGACACCCTTAATTTCCTTTCTTTCACAACAATACACAATACCATTAAACAACTTCCAACCAATGTCTTAAATATCTTAATTCTTTCATTTCAGTTCAACACAACATTGTTAACGTAACGCCTTGGAGGCTTTACTTCTAACGACCAAGGGCGGGTCAAACGGCCCGTTACAAATTGCTTTCGATTTTTTGCTTACGCTTCTGCCCAGTAACCCAAGCATACTACCATACATTTTAACTTAACCATAACGTTTATACGAAAATGTATGAAAAGAAAAACGATTCCTTGAGGAGCTTCATCAGTTTCCATACATTATTTGGTAAACGCTATAAATGAGTTTGAGCGTGAAGTTTTGTGCTAAGGGTAGAAGGATCAGCTGGCTTGTTCACGATTCCTCGTTTGGATTCTCGTTTATATCCCGATTGCTTGTCTCACATCGTCCGGTATCGACAGATACACAGTCCATTTAGAGTCACTTTGTATTAGGAGCGTTACTATGTCCGAGTGTTACTATGTATTTGTATCGTAAAACTATTTCGTACTTAGGAATAAAGATTTCCATAGCTTTTTAAACACATATTTTGACCTTTGTTATAGTCTTTTCCTTGTGTCCTGTTAGGTCCCAACGACGTTAACTATCGCACGAGAGTAGATTTCTCGGTCCTGTTCTCTTAGTACAAGTTGCAAAACTTGAGTAAAGTAAAGTTTACGGAAAGTTTTGAAGAGTGATTTTCCCCAAAATCTGCCGTTTTTGTTTCTTACGCTTTATGGTTTTAGCAAAAGAGTTACATTGATGAAGAAAATCAAGTTCAAATAAACAAAAACGGCAGATTTTGGAGAAAACCACTCTTTATTTAATCTTTACTTTACTCATGTTTTGCAACTCGTACTCAGGGTACTGGTCAGATCTAGAAAGTTCTCAGTCCCGTCTAGTCTCGCAAGTTTCTCAAACGAGATTTTTTTAACCTTACAACATATCTGCGACCCTTTATTTTTCCTTGTATGGGCAAGTACTACAACGTTAACATAGTAAGACCAAATTTTGTCTTAGGAATAGGTCTCCTATATATTTACTGAAGTATCTAAGCTGTAATAATAATTACAGCTTACTTTTTTTTTTTTTTTTTTAAGAAATCCTGTGCGGGAGACTCCCTAGATTCTAAAGACTCTAGGGGTCTACTTGATATTAGGATGATTTATTTGGTGAGCTCTGTTTCAGTGTGTATCCACATTTTAAGAGTCCTTTGCGAGCTTGGTCGTCGCTGTAGAAAGCGCCAATTCTCAAGCAAGACCCAGTTGCTTTAAGGCTGGATGGACCTTTAGTGACCGGTTTTTGGTAAGGTTTTATGAATTTTTCACCCAGCGAAGAGCATATTTCAAAGTGTAAATGGTATATGTTGTGCTCCGCCGGTATTCGAACCCACAACCTTCCTTTTACGAGTCAGAAGTGTTAACCACTAGACTACGGACCGTTTAAATCTCTCCTATGATGATGATGATGAAGATGATGATGATGAAGATGATGATGATGATGATTTGTAGAGCGCCGTTTCGTGACTACTGTCACTGCAAGGGCGCTTATTACTCCAGAGTTGTTTGCATTTTTGCCCACAACAAAAAAACGTTTTTTTTAACTGCATACATTGATTTGCCAGAGGCTTTTAGAGACACATTACGTCAGTTATTTGTTATGTTCTTTAAAAAAACATCGCGACAAATTAACTCTAAGTGGATGACTAGTATTGCTTATATTTATTTAAATAATTTATTAAAACGTTGAAAGGGAAGACAGTAAAAGGATCTTATGTTTCTACTAAACCAGCTACACGACTTGTAATTTATTAATCTACGGAAGGATTAGGTATTTACGTATGCAGGTACTTTGCTGACTTGTTTAATCAAAGATTTCCAATCAACTACACGAAGCCAAAGAGAAACTGCATCTCATATATTCCTGCACCCCTAATATATATTATAATATGTGCACCGAAGAGTCTGTAACCTGAATGATATGTATATCAAAAAGATGTCATGGGCGCAACAAAATTTGCTATGAGATTATCCAGTCAAATATCGTCCTCTTCAGGTAGTGTTTTGTTAATATAGCTATTATCTTTCCTTGTATTTCCTTATATTCCTTGAATTATAGATTAGTATGAGGCTGACCGCGCATACTGTAAAACATGGTTCACTTGGCCAATGTCAACCCTGATTCAGGAAAGATCGGCAAAAGTTGCAGGGTTTATGTTCATTTGAGTTTTGGATTTTAATTTGGAAGTACACATTCAGCATTTGTAAATGCGTGTCTGTTTGTGGGCATGCATTTGATATGAGTATACAATGTTTTTTACAACAAACGTTACTTTGAAGCAAATAAAGAATATTTTTGTAGAAAATGCAGAAGAATGACAAACTGAAAAAAAACATGTACGCGTATTTAGGGGGAAAAAAGAGTTAAATAAAAAAGAGGTGATCAGTAATCAGTATGTATGTATATAGAATGTGAAATAAAACATTCTCGATTGAAAGCCCAATTCCCAAAATAAGCCTAGATATTCATATCAAAGATGACTAATTTTTTATCATTTTTGAAATGCCTAACCACAAAAAATATTTTTGGAATTTCTGAATATCACAAATATTAAATTTTTCCATCGATATATTTTTAATTAGATGTCAAACGACGCCAATGCCCCTTCTTCCCCCGCTTTACATGGCAGCCCCTTGTTCCGAGAGAAGCATCTGGGACCTAATAATACGACAGTGCCTGAGGCAAGTAACTGTGCCTAGCCTACTCACATTCACAAACGACGCTATGAGAACTCATAGGGAGGAAATTCACAGGTTTTTCTATAATTTCGTTGTTTTTTTTTTTAATGAAAAGTTAATTAATTCCTCCTTTCGTTTGCAGCAAAATCTCATTTATCGCTTTAAATAAATTAATATTAGAGGGAGTTTTAGGTAAACACTGTTTTTGTTTGAAACGCACCTCAAGATCCCTCCGCAAGCTTTATCGAAAGCGCTAATTCTGTCGCACATAATACGTGAACCGCAATTTTTAATAATATGTGAACCACGGGTTATCGAACCCACAACTTTCCATTTTTTGTAGCGTACAACCACTAGACTAAAGTACGGTCTTTGTGATGAATTTTGCACAAAATATGAATAAATTACTAAAGTTATATAGGTACTGTTACGAAATTAGGGTTCAATTGTCTTCAAATTAAAAATACACAGGTCTTCTTCAATAGTTATTTATTTTACACAGTTACAAAATTTATTTTTCACACTACTTTCTCGATTATTCCACTTGGTTTTGGTTCACTGATCAGATGACTTCGATGTGTTTGTAAGTCTCTATGATACTGCCCCGCTCTGCAGGCCATTCGCACCTTTATACTCTGTAGAGCAGTATGATCTAGAACTAAAGTCGCCAGACGGTTCCAGAGTAATTATTACTTCTCGATGTTTCACGTACTACCTAGACACAACCAAAATCCTACCTACCAATGCAATACAGTATTTCTATAATTATAACAAATACCTACTTAGCCTAGAGAATTCTACACTTATACACAATTATCGATCCTACCTACCTATACCTATGAGGACTCTTATAACTATAACTACCCATACTTATTTCAATATTTATATTTACATAACACTATAACTACCCATACTTATTTCAATATTTATATTTACATAACACTACCCCCCACCTAGACTGTTTCGTCCCGGAACAGTCTTGACTCTGTGTAGGTAGGGGCATGCTGATCCACGTCGACACCCTGTGGTCAGGAAGAAGTGGCAGTCCACGGATTTCTCCCCACTGGCTCTCGGCTGCGCTTGCTCGCAGCACACCATGACGCTGATGCCGACTCCCGAGAACACTGCTTCAATCATACTCCGGATTATCCGCCAGTCTCGATTAGCGCGGCCGCCACCCATCTTCGGTATTGCCAGACGCGCCTGCTGATCCTCCAACATGTAGTCACGCAGCTCAACAAGGCCGTCCCACAATGCCTTGTAGTCCTCTTCCAGGTTGCTGGAATCCGGGACAACCAGGCAGTATGCTTGTTGACGCCCCTTCGGTAGTCTCAGAGCTCTTCCTTGCGGGCTGCTCGAGGGTTGCGGTTCTCCGAATTTGTATCGGAAGACCCGTGCAATTCCTCTAGACATATCTAGATCTTCCGGTACACTGCATGCCAGTGTGTGGTCCCTAGTGACCTCAAATAAGTCCTTGTGGACTTCTGTGGTCACTCCATGGCGAAACTTCTGCCCTGCCTTCGCGTTCTCCCAAAACGTCTCAAAGGCTGGTGATCTTTCGGATGCGACGCACTGTCGTACTTTTTGGGCTGGTTGGTCATCATTATCGCCTAGGTATGGTGAGAGGCGATTGTAGTGCACGACCCTTGGTTTTCCGTTTGGTCTCTTTTTTATGCGGTAGACCACATCGTTGATGCGCTCCAAGATCTCGTACGGCCCGTCCCAGGAACGCTGAAGTTTCGGACAGTATCCTTGGCGCCTCTTGGGGTCAAAAAGCCACACCCAGTCACCAGCTTTGTACCCCATGCTGTCAGCTCTGGTGTCATAGCGCTCCTTCATTTGATCGCTGGCTTCCCCGATGTTCATGCGGACCTGATCATGGATGTCATCCAGCCTCCTGCGAAGGTCTGTCACATAGTCTTCTCCGGCTAGGTCTTCACCTGGTTTGCAGCCAAATTTGAGATCACAAGGAAGTCGCATTTCTCGCCCAAACAGTATGCTGCTGGGAGTCTTCTTCGTCGTTTCCTGAACAGCCGACCGGTAAGCCAATAAGAACAAAGGCAGATGTCGGTCCCAGTCCCGCTGATGGCTGGACACTACTTTGGCTAAGTACCTCCCCACGGTACGGTTCATCCTTTCCACCATTCCATCAGACTGTGGATGTAGCGCAGTGGTCCTGGTCTTGTAGATCCCTAGCCGCTCACACATTTGCTGGAAGATAGCAGCTTCAAAGTTCCTTCCCTGATCAGAATGTAATTCCAGGGGTACGCCAAACCTGCTGATAAATTCGGTAACTAGAACTTCAGTCACGGTTACGGCCTCTTGGTTAGGGATTGAGTAAGCTTCCACCCACTTGCTGAAGTAATCCATCACCACCATGATGTACTTGTTACCCTTCTCAGTTGTAGGAAATGGGCCAGCTATGTCGATGGCAATTCTTTCAAAGGGGCTGCCAACGTTGTACTGACGCATTGGTGCTCGCCTTTTCCTTTGCGGTCCATTGGCCGTTGCACAGGTTACACATTTTCGACACCAATCTTTGACGTCTTCGCTGCAGTTGATCCAGTAAAATCGCTCTTTCACTTTCTCCAGCGTCTTCTTAACGCCTAGATGTCCTCCAGAAGTTCCTCCATGCAGCAGTCCAAGGATTTCCGGTACTCGGCTCCTCGGAACGAGGGTTTGCTTTCTTCTAAGTGTGCCGTCTTCCTTCTCGATCTTTCGTTTCAGAAACCCTCCTTCTATCACTATGGATCCCCATTGAGCCCAATAAGCCTTGACAGTTGGTGATAAGGGGGCGAGTTTTTCCCAGGTTGGCCTTTCTCCTTCTCGCGCCCATTCCATCACATACTTCAAGTCCGGATCATTCAGTTGGTCTTGCGCCAATTTTTCATCTTGCCAGTCCTCATCTTCGGTGGTCGTCCTTTGGACAATTGCTACCTTGTCCTCCATCTTGCTGCAATGTTTGCAGTCACTGGCGCATGGTCGTCTGGATAATGCATCCGCATTTCGATGAAGCGTGCCAGGTCTATGTTCGGAGTCATAATCATACTCCTGGAGCCTTTCAATCCATCTAGCCACTTGCCCTTCTGGGTTTTTGAATTTCAGAAGCCAAACCAGTGCAGCATGATCAGTCCGTAGTGTGAATTTTCTCCCGTACAAGTATTTGCGGAAGTGTTCCACTGATTTTATCACGGCAAGAAGCTCTCGTCTGGTCACGCAATAATTTCGTTCTGGCTTGGAAAGCACTTTACTGAAGTAACCCAGAACAGTCTCATGCCCATCCTGTATTTGGGAAAGGACGCCTCCTATCCCCACATTACTAGCGTCGGTATCCAGGATGAACTTTCCATCTTTTCGTGGGTAGCTCAAGATGGGGGCACTTGTTAATCTTCCCTTAAGCTCTTCAAATGCTTGTGCGCAGGAATCACTCCAATGGAAGCGAGTGTTTTCTTCCGTAAGCTTGGTGAGCGGTTTTGCAATGTCCGCAAATCTTGGCACAAACCTCCTGTAATAAGTGCACAGCCCCAGGAAACTCCTAGTTTCATGTTTGTCCTTCAGCACGGGCCAGTCTCTTACTGCCTTGATTTTGGCAGGGTCAACTTCAACTCCACGTTGAGAAACTATGTGTCCCAGGTAATTCACTTGTTTCTTGAACAGGTTACACTTTTTCGGGTTGAGCTTCAGTCCAGCGTCTTGTAGTCGCCCGAAAACTTGCTCCAGATTTCTCAACTGATGGTTGAAGTCCTTTCCCAGGATGATTATGTCATCCAAGTATACCAGGCAGGTTTCCCATGATAGTCCTCGCAGCACATTCTCCATCAGCCTTTCAAACGTGGCGGGGGCATTGCATAAGCCAAATGGCATCACGGTGAACTGCCAAAGTCCAGATCCAGTCGAGAATGCAGTTTTCTCCTTATCTTTGGCATCCAATTCAACTTGCCAGTAGCCACTTTTCAGGTCCAATGTGGAAAAAATGGTGCATCCTGCCAATGTGTCCAAGGTGTCATCAATCCTTGGCAGAGGGTAACTATCCTTTTTCGTAACATCGTTGAGCAGTCTGTAGTCCACACAAAATCTCGTGGTACCATCCTTCTTTTTCACCAGTACCACCGGGGATGTCCAAGGGCTACTTGATGGTTCTATGATGCCATCCTTGCTCATGTCTTTGATGATCTTGTCAGCTTCTTCCCGCTTTGCAAAGGGTAGTCTTCTTGGAGCCTGTTTTATTGGTCTCGCTTCTCCGGTGTCTATGCTATGTCGCACTACCTTGGTTCTTCCCAGACGGCCATTAGAGTCCTCGAAAATGTTCTGGTAGCGGCAGATCAAACTCCTCACTCTCCGTTTGTTTTCCTCGGTTAGACCTTGGGAAGCGTCGTGGACCAGGGCTTCCAATTGTGTTGACAATTTGTTTCCTTCGCATGACATGTTTGTCATCTGTTGCACAATGGAAGTTATCCTCTCACATCTGCCCAAAACAAAACCTTCATTCATTTTAACTGGGTAGCTGTTCACATTCATGATCTTGACAGGAATGGTCTCCTGCGCGCGAATCACTGTTCTTGCCACCATGACTCCTTTGTTAACATTGTCCATGTTCTCCGGTTCTATCATACAGATTTGGTCATTTGTACTACTGGAATCCAGGCGGGCACTCACTATCATCTCGGATCGCCCCTTCACTTCGGTATTCTTGGCTAGGATAACACGTGCAGCCAGTTCTTTCCGTCTTTGCAGGATGACTTCTTCATTTCCAATTTTAATGGACCCTTTCTTTAAATTTAAACTGCACCCAAATCTGTCCAGTATGTCCATTCCCAATATAACGTCTTCTTCAATGTTGGCCACCAACGTCCGATGATCAAAAGTGGTGCTGCCAATTTGGAAGGTGGCAATCGTCTCCCCATACACCTGTGCTGACTCTCCCGTGGCGGTGTGCAGAGACCACTTTGTTGGTGCAATCTGCTTACCTCGTGCCACTATGTCGCGTCTCAGAATTGTCCTGGTTGCTCCCGTGTCCACCAGTAGTTCACGAGTTACTCCATCTATTATGCCATTGATAAAAATGCTGCTGGCTTTTCCTCTCACGGTTGCGACAGTAGCAGCAGATTTCAGGGCCTCTCCAGCGTGGGTCAACGGTAGCCCCTTCCCATTAACCCTTTCTAGTTTTCCGCAGCCTGTTTTCTGGGTTTCTGAGGCTTGGGACACTTGGTGCTAAGGTGGCCCAGCTGTCCGCAGTTCCAGCAGCGTGGGTCTCGTCTTCGAGGTCTCAGACGTTCCAGCACTTTTTCAATTAGCTCCTCGGTTGTAGGTAGCTTGACCTCCTCTGCCTCGACTGCACGAACCCTGGCGTGGCCCCTGATGGACTGTTTGACAGCCTCAAACTCGAGAGCTTGGCTGAGCGCCTCGTTCAAAGCCTTGGGATGGGCCAGTTTTACGGCTTGTTGCGTCTCCCATTCCCGCAATCCATTTAGGAACTTGTCCACTGCCAAGCTCTCACAGATGTCGTCGGAGGCTGTCGGGTAAGCGTCTCGTACCAGGCGGGCGATGTCCATTTCAAACTCCTGGAGGCTCTCGTTGGGCTTCTGCACCCTTGTGTTCAGCTGCGACTTGTACAGCTGCTCCAGGCACTTGTGGCCATAGCGCATATCCAAGCGCTGCTTCAGCTGCCCAAAGTCACCACGGTTGTCCAGGGGTATGGCCTGCAGAACCCTGATAGCGTCTCCTCGGAGCGACAGGCTGAGAACCGAAGCCTTCTTCTGCTGGCTCCAGGCTCCCATCATGGCAGCCGTTTCAAAGAGGGTCAAATACTCCTCCCACGACGTCTTCCCGTCGAAGGTCGGGAGGTTGTGCTTCGCCAGCGAAGGGTCATCATCCCCTCTAGTGACCCTGGTTGGAGTTGAGCATCCCTGGTCGGTCTCGTCGTGAAGGCCTTTGGGGGATATTCTGGTGGACTCCATCTGGCCCTTGTCGGCCAGCTCGGCACGCAGATGTACCTCCAGATTTGACATCCGAGTCTCCATTTCCCCCTTCAGGGCTGTCATCTTCTCCTCCATTTCTCCCTTCAGGGTTGTGAGATTCTCGTTCATCTTCTCTTTCATGTTGGCGAGGTCTTCCTGCAGGGCCTTGGCGTTTTCAGCCATCTCCACTTTCAGGTCGGTCACCACTTCCTTCAGGTTGGTGGTCATCTTCTCCTCCAGCCCGGTCAGGTCCGCCTTCAGGTCTTCCCTCAGGGTCTTGGAATTGTCAGCCATCTCAGTCTTCAGTCCTGTCAGGTTACTGTTGATGCTGATATTTAGCTCGTCCAAGGCGCGGTCCCCCCCAGACGCCATGACAAAATATGCCGGGTCTTCGCCTGTCTGTTCCAAGGCCTCTATGAGGCGTGCCTGTAAGGCCGCCTTCCCTCCTGAGGTCTCCAGGTCCCTCTCCAGAAGCTCATTTTTAACTTGACGTTCACTTTGGTTGCCATTTTTTTTCAAAATTTACGTCAAAACAAAAATATTTTCAAATTTATTTAATACCAGTTTTGAGTTTTATATATATAGCTGTTTTGAATGCGTACTTTAGCAAAAATAATAATTTGTCTGATTACACTGATTGGTAGGTAAGTAGGTACTGTCTTTTAATATTTATTTTTAATTCACCAATATTTTTAACATAATAATGTCTGATAGTACATAATTATTTATTTCGTCTCAAGTCTTTCAAACACACAGGTAGGTATTTAATGTACATTCACACACTTGTAAACAAAGGATAGTTATTCAAAAACTTTTTCTCGATGAATCTGGAACGTTCTTTTGTAATATTTTTCAAGATTTTTATTTATTTATTTTATTTTTTTAATCACACACAATAATAAAAAAACTATGGTCCAATTTGATGACTTTCTCAATGCGGTAAAATAGTCATTATGTTATGTCCAGAATTATGTCCAGAATTATGTTCCATATGATGTTCCAGAATTTATAAACAACTTGCTTTTGCGTCTTTTCTTTTAACAAAAATTTATTTAAACACTTGTTTTCACAAAAGTCAGTTCACACAAAGTTCAATTTGAATAAAGTTCATTTTAACACTATTTAATTTATTTTATTTATTTTTAGACAGAAGATCTTAATTTTTCTTGACAATTCCGCACCTGACGCCAATTGTTACGAAATTAGGGTTCAATTGTCTTCAAATTAAAAATACACAGGTCTTCTTCAATAGTTATTTATTTTACACAGTTACAAAATTTATTTTTCACACTACTTTCTCGATTATTCCACTTGGTTTTGGTTCACTGATCAGATGACTTCGATGTGTTTGTAAGTCTCTATGATACTGCCCCGCTCTGCAGGCCATTCGCACCTTTATACTCTGTAGAGCAGTATGATCTAGAACTAAAGTCGCCAGACGGTTCCAGAGTAATTATTACTTCTCGATGTTTCACGTACTACCTAGACACAACCAAAATCCTACCTACCAATGCAATACAGTATTTCTATAATTATAACAAATACCTACTTAGCCTAGAGAATTCTACACTTATACACAATTATCGATCCTACCTACCTATACCTATGAGGACTCTTATAACTATAACTACCCATACTTATTTCAATATTTATATTTACATAACACTATAACTACCCATACTTATTTCAATATTTATATTTACATAACAGTACTTATAGGTTATGCAGTGCGCTATTTCTTGTGTAAAACATTGCATCAATACTCAATCATCGCCCTAAAAGCCCTGAACCAAAAAATGTGTGAAAAACCGTGACGCTTAGGAAGGAAATGGTGGTTGGTATGAAATACAATCATTTTCTCTTTATTACTTTTATTAGAAGAACTTATGTGGTCGGCCATATCCAGGCGCGATCACCTACTAGAGAATGGAGTACCCCTCTATTGGGGGAAGTTTGATCCAGCCTTCTATCTATGTGAGACTTTTGGGAGTTATTCTGGATCAAAATCTCACAATAGAGGAGCAGGTTGACAAAATGATAGCTGCTTCATATCGTTACGAATGTATACCTGCGCACTTTTGTGATTGTGTGCCTACGCGTGTTTGCTGGCTGTGGATGTGTGTGTACCTATAGACGTGAGTGTTTGGCGCGTTGAACATTTAATACTTCTGGAGATATTTTATTCTAGAGGCGTCAGGAACATGCTAGAATAGGCCTTGGTCCCATATAAATAAGCTGCAGTTCTACGAAACAGCCAGTGATCAAGTGATCCATTAACGCTATAGCAGTGAAACCGACATGGACCTGAAAAGTGAACCATTTATTATGTAACCAACTTGTAAAACAAAAAATATAACCTAAATTTTCTTAAAAAACGTGAACGCGAGATAAAATCGTAGCAGTATTTCTTTTGACATTAAATACCTGGCTACCTGGAGGCTTATGCCGCCGGGTGAGGTTAAAACCTAAGTGAGTTCTTTGTGATGTCCCGAATTGATTATTGTTTAATCGGATATACCTGTATATGTACCATGAAATGCAAGCACCAATAATATTGTTATGATTTTAGTTGGGCTCTTTTAATCAAACTGCAATTTATTTTTCAAGATTTATTTTACACAATGTCGGTTTACAATGTACTGATTTCTAGCTCTTACTTATCGACTTCATGGCTCAATGTTTTAATCGACTCTTGTCTTTCACACAATTGCGGTTCAAATATATAACGAAAACCTCTCGAATATTCCGGACGCTTCTATAGTGAACCACACATTTCTGTATTGTTCCATATTAATCTAGTTACGCATACCAACAACTACGTGCCTGGGCACGTGCATACATTCAAACTCACAGTAGAGGCGGACACATACACATAAGAAAGCCATGCAATCGGGCTCATAAGTTTGTAACAATATGCATGGGAGTCACGCATAGCATTGAGAGCTCTCATAGCACCGATTGGGAATACTGATGTAACTCCTCACATACAACGAGGGAAGATTTACTCGGAGCGACTTATCATTCCTACCATCTACCCTGAGATTTATTACTTGGCAGCTGTTGGTGCGTATCTATTATAAAACGCAAATATATTCTGTGCGATAGGTGGAGAGCATGGATGATATAAGACTGAAGAAGTATGACAAGGAAGAACATGCAAATTGCATAAAATAAATCAATATAGGTTAGTGTGGATGATTAAATCAATTAAATTGTGAATGAATGTTAAATAAGAAGAAAATGAAAAATTGAGTTGAAAAATATGTAGATGTACAATCTATTTAAGTACAATGCATGCTTAAATGCATTACTTAAAAAATAAAAACCCAAATCTCAAATGATGATAAGTCCTGTAATTTTTGACGCATTTCCTAAAACAGGTGACATTGGTAGGTGAAAAACATTGTTCATTTGAAATTACTTCGGTTGAAGATAAGACAAACAAGCACTAATCAGTTGAGAGTCAAAAGTGATCATATCTTAAAAAAACATGTAAAAGGGTTTTTTGTTGCAAATAGACCCCAAAAAATATAAAAATTCCTACACATATATTTCTTGTTATTTTGTATCGCTTTACTATGTACATAATATATTGTTTTGTATAATTAATGTAAGCCTGCAATTTCGTTTCCCAAGTGAAACAGCTCACGTGGCGGTGGAAATCAAATGAGGAAAAGTTAATTTCAATTTAAACCGTTAGTGTACGGAACGGGGCCTGAACGCGCCTGACCGCCAAAACGCCACGGCAAAATGGTGCAAAATTTACGGACTTTTTAATTAAAAAAAATTGTTTATAGATATTTAACTGTGAAAAGGGAATGTTTTTAACATTAATCATAGTGGTATTTGTTATATTTTTACCATTCACATTGGGTTCACTTTAATAAAACCTCGCTTTAATCTATTCATACAATTTATTTTAGAATTTGCTTACATTAAACTTTAGGCTTTTGTGCTGGTAGCTTTACGGCTCAGGTACTAATAGGTTACTGATTGTTACAAAGCACCGCAGTCTGTATTTATAGGATGACTAAAGATTGTTCTTGCCAGACCATACCAGAAACTTCTCGAGCGGATGCTTCAAACAAATACGAGTAGGTATAACTATCAAATACTTACGTCTAAACATACATATACAATTCAGTTGACGTACACAAACACACAATCATAAGTAAGTAAAAACACACAGACACACATTCATAGGTAAACATGGGCAGCCATAAACTCATAGGTACATTCGTAACCATTTTTTTTTCTAAAAATAAAGATCCATTTGTAATACAAAGATAGAAGTCTACTGATTAACGCTATAGATTACTAATTGAAGGTACTCAAATGATACCCCCGGATCGAATCTCTGTCAAAGTTAAAAATAATGGATTCGTAACTACTCCAACCGACAACAAAATTATTGACAAAATTATGTTCAACTTGTGTAAGTTCACTTGCAGATTTGGAATTGGGGGGTTGTGGCTTTGGACCACAAAAAATACGATTCATTTTCAAATATGCTTTTCACTGCGTAGGAAAATTTACTACCCTTTACAAAATACCGGCCAACAAATGTCCATCTACCCCTAACAGTTACTGAATCAGGTTGAAAAATAGCTACGGTCAAGCTTGAAGAAGGTTTTTGAGGTGTGAATACACGAAAAAAATTGTCACCAAATAAAACATCCTAATATTTATTTACTTATTTATTAATTTTCATGACGCATATGTGCGAAGGTACAAGAGAAAAACAAATGTTAAAATATAAGCCCTGAAACTTTTACCACCCTTCGCTCAAACAAGCATTTTTAGGTCATTAAATATGTATTTATTTGAGAACATTTAATTTATGAATCTCTAGGTTAATATTCACTCATATATACTATCAATCTCTTGTTTCTACAAAATTGATTTTCATCCAGAATAAAAGCAAAAAAGTCAAGACTTATGAGACGTTTGTACAAGTATTTACAATAATGATAACTACACAGTGTAAACTTTATTAATCGGATATTAGACAAACCGTTATAAGAAAACTTACATTATTCTCGACGTTTCGTTAGCGACGCAGCTAACACGTCTTCAGGAGACACCCTCTCTGCACGACGAATGAGGATAAACGTTTCTACAAATTGTAATCCTACCTGAAGATGACCATATGGGTCGAAAACGTTTATTAATTATAATTCAAATAAAATCAATATCGTGTGTGAAAATACAACAATGTTTTAATCAAAAAATAGTTTTTTTTTAAAAACATAAATCAATCAACATGAATATTCACAGTGTTAATACACACACCATAAAAAATATAGTTTCTACAAATGTTTCACAATGGCCGAATCAGCCTTTGGTTTTATTATTACTTGGCATTTAGAGACATAAATAAATAGTGAAAGCAGTTTGAGAAAGTGTAACGTATTATGTACATGGCAAAGTGGATTACCTTAATAACGCCTTCGCATCCCGGCAGCTCATCTCGTCAATATGAAAAACCCCCAGGTAGCACGCAAAGTTAATTATTACATAGCAACCCGGCTGATAATGACTTTACAAAGTTCCCTACCCCGCGCGGGGAGCAGCCATAACATGAATATTCTGAATTTGTAAGGAAGCCAGCCGTGTATGTACCAAGGAACGCTTTAGTACTGAGAAACATCATTATCATTTTATACTAAAGTGAAATGAGATAATAATAATAATAAGACAGTATTTTTAGTGCCGTTTTGTGATAAATCACTGCAAGGGCACTGTTCAACTGTAACATCTCCGAAACAAACATGTCTTCAATCCCGACTTAAATGCACTTGCACTCTCTACGGCTCTTAGCTCAAGGGGTAGGGTATTCCACAGCACAGGGCCGGCTATGTAAAAGCTACGATCCAAATATTTTATAGTAGAGATAAAATGTTAATTAAAAATAATGCACAAACTGTAAGTCTAAAACTTATAATCTTAATGCTGAAGACATATTAAAAAAAAAAAAACGCAACTAAGCTACACATATAGTGTAACTTCTTGCCTGCGTTATCCCCGAAGGGGTCGCATGTGGCGCTTCGGGGCCTATTTATTTTTACAGGTAAGGGGGCCGGCCTCACACCAACCACTTTCAGTTAAAGTGGGGGTTTCCCAGCTCCCGGGGGGGCTGGTTCTCATTTTATTGTGAAGGCTGAGTAAACCTTTGAGATCGAACCCTTGCTCTTGGCATGGAATGCAAGCATTCTACCAATTGAGCTATCGACCTTTTTACGAGCTTGATCGTCGTCGCTACAAAGCGCCAATTCTCAAGCAAGACCCAGTTGCTGTAAGGCTGGATGGACCTTTGGTGACCGGTCATTGGTAAAGGTTTTATCTACCCAGCGAAGAGCAAATTTGAAAATATAAATGGTATATTTTTTGTGCTCCGCCGGGAATCGAACCCACAACCTTCCCATTCAGAGTCCGCAGTGTTACCACTGAGCTACGGACCGGTCCAGGTCATACCGGTCATATTAATATTTCATATGAATATTAAATGCGTTTGATTAATTTATTCGGCAATATTGTAAGCGCCATTTAACAAAAATCACCTCAAGGGCGCTTAAAAATAAAATTTTCTGTAATCTAAAACCTAATTTGCAAATATGTATATTAATATTTAAGGCTCACATTTATTGCATCATCACATATTGCATATTGCAAGGTCAACCATAAAATTTTATTAAACAAATTAATAGCAATTGGTATAAGTCCGGTCGATAGCTCAGTCCGGTCGATAGCTCAGTTGGTAGAGTGCTTGCATTCTACCCCGTGAGCTCGGGTTCGAATCCCACCGAGGAGGGTGTCAGAAATGATTTCCAATTTCGGTGTGTATTTCAAACCCCATAATATAAATACCGGCGAGGTTTACTCAGCCTTTACAAGAAATGAGTACCAGCCCCCTCGGGAGCTGGGAAATTCCCACTTCAACTGAAGTGGTTGGCGTAAGGCCGGCCCCCTTACCTGTAAAAATAAATAGGTTCAACTCGCCACATGCGACCCCTTCGGGGATAACGCGGCAAGAAGTTACACTATATGTGTAGCTTAGTTGCGTTTTTTGCGTTATAAGTGGTGATCTTCTTCGATGGCTGAGTTCATACATAGATAACAGGAGGTCTAAAACGGCCACCCACATTGGGCAATTCATTTCCTGAATTCTATAGCAGATCCTAAGCAATTCCTCTATTTTTCGTAAAACGGTCCCACATTTTAGCAATTCCTATTCCATTCATTTCACAATATGATTCATATTTGGTGTCATTATTGCCATGGAGAAAAAAAATTAAGAACCTAAATTGACCCGGATCTTTTTCTATTCATTTTTTAGTATTTGTGCAGGTATTTTACGATAAAATGTATATTTTTCAATAAAATAATACTAATAAATATAAAAACCATTAATATTAGGCACAAGAAGACGAAATTTGACCATCATTAAAAATAATATTAACATCGCGACACTGGCGCCCCTGCTGAACGCGGGAATCCGCCATAGAGAAGAAGAAGAAACAGAAAAATAATGTTTAATTTTTTCGGCTGGCCACCAAATGTCAAATTAGAAAAAACGAAATCAAATAAACGAAGTTTTACCATAATTTCGCGTATTTAATGCGAGTTGGACTCCTTTCAAAGTAAGTGACTGTCTTTAAACTTTTTCACAATTAAAGATTACTTTTATTCACTTAAATAATTTAATCACCTAATATTTTGTAGGTTGGAAAAGCGCATTTCAAGAGTATCGGAGGCTCAATGGCAGTCATCCTCCTCTGGACGAACAGCCATCCACCTCTCAGGTTCATGATGTCGCTCCAGATGTGCAGTGAGTAGAATAAATATTTTCGTACAATAATCATCGTATTGTTCTTGCAAAATATCAATTTGAAAAGAAAACATTCAATATAAACATAGTCTTGTGTCACTTGTGTGTGATTCTCCAGTCATGTAGTTTGAGTTAACGTTTGGCCTGTGAAACTAACTTTTATTTAGTTTTTTCAAAGTTTGTGGGTTAACACTGTGAAAGGCCATATTTATTTCATATTTGAATATCTTAAAAAGTGAAAGAAACAGTGTTGTATTGAATTTTATTTATTAACTGAAATAACTTACTTATTCAGATGAAAGACCTTCACGGCTACACATAAACACCATAAATTTGTTAATGTACTTACTTAAATAGAAATTGTAGGAATGGAAAATTTTGTTGTTTCAGACTAGAGTTGATTTTTGACAAGGACATTACTGAGGCTCCAGCAGCCACCGCCCCACCACCTCTGCAGGTTTTAGACCCTGTCATTGAGCCACCACTTCTGCCTCGACTAACACGACAGTGCAGTAAGTAGTGCAACTAGCTTTACTGATGAAAATTTCATTACAGACAACAACATAACATTGAGATGATGATAAATGTATTATTTCAGCTCGTCCGCTGGCTCCACTAGATGAGGCTAGGAGGGTTTTGTCACAGGTGGAGCTACAGCGAGCTGCATCTGATGCTGCTTATACCCGTGCTCAAGACCGAATCGGGCAGTCTCCAGCGGCTTGCAGATGTAGCCGAAAAATATTTAGCCCACATTATTGGGCCTCATTAAAGGTAAAACCAATAAGGTTTCCTACTATTTTTTGTTGTAAATGAAACTTTAGTCATGCATTAAGGAAAAGATCTTTATTAAAACTATCAATACAAGAATGTAACAGAAAAAAACTACATGGATCAAATAACAAAGTTTCATGGCCGTGTAGCCCAAAGCCTTGCTATCAGAGCATTTCTGGCGCGCTCACCCGCTGCTAATGGATCGTTCCTTCTTAACACAATTTCATTGTGTGGATGTCTTATCTGAAACGAGTGTACATATGTCATACTGTTACTGTTACTGTATCCTGCCGCCGTTCCACTAGGGGTGGCCGGTACCTCCGCAGATGCGCCTCCACTTTTTTCTGTCCTTACAAACCACTTTCATTTCCTCAATATTCATCACCTTTTTCATACATACTCTTCTCTTATTTTCACTCTGCAGGTTCCATTCTTTCGCAATCTCACCTATTTGGTCTAACCATTCTTTCCTCGGCCTTCCCCTTCCGCGCTTTCCTCTGACATTTCCTTTGTACACTTTCTTCGTTAGTCGTTCATCATCCATTCTTTCGAGATGTCCGAACCATCTCATCGTACTTTTTTGTACTTTCATTCTCATATTCTCTTTTATACCACACTCGTTCATCACCCAATCATTACGTACTCTATCATTCAGTGTTTTTCATAATTACCTTATACAAATAACAACAGCAATGTAGACATAACTAGATGCTAGTACTTTATTACAACAATACATTACCTGCATTGCTGCTTCATTTTGCTTTTCGTGTGGTGTTAGAGCCATTACAGGCAGTCTGGCCGCATTGGCAATATTATGTAGAACTACACAAGCATTTGTGATGTATCCAGCAGTCACGGGATCATAATGTAATTTGCGGTCCACAAGCAAACATCGCCAGCGACTTTTAAGCACCCCAATACATCGCTCCACAGTATTCCTTACACGGCAATGCAGATCGGTGTAGTGCCGCTGGGGCGAACCAGCTTCTGTGACCACTATTGGTGTCAACAGAGTAGATCTTAGGGGATAGCCTGAATCACCTGAAACAGACTGTGTTGTTATACTAACAATTAAAATATTATATCTTGTTAATATGAAGATAACTAATAATATAACTAATACTATATATATACTATATATAAATAACTATAACTAATAACCTAATAACCACACTGTTTCATTTTCAGCTTGGTGGAGATGTTCAAGGTGGAACTTGATTGGATGGTGGCTCCAAACAAATGAATCATGATCTGCACCACCATGGCTGGCGTCAATACTTAAAATATTTAAGTCTGAATCACACACCTGAAGTATAATAAAACTTATAAATAGGGTAAAGCGTATTTACTGCGTACATTTTAGTAGAACCCGCCGTTTCGGCGCTGTTGCAAGCGCCGTTGTCAGGGTCGACTGAACTCAGCCGGTGAGACTGAAGAGAAGAGACGGTGGCTGGGCGGCGGGTTCTAACCCGCCGCCCAGCCACCGTCATAATCTTTGCAGTGGGGCAGCGGTATGCCGCCTATCCCCAGAACGGATTGTTGGCTCTTCAGTCTACCCTGGACAACGGTACTTGCAACAGCGCCAAAACGTTAGGTTCTACTAAAATTCATGCGGTAAATTTGTTTTGTCCTATTGATAATGTCAAACAACCGCGTTACTCTTTGATTTTATAATAGAACTGTATGTATGTACTAGGGAATGCAATCTCTGGATGAAATTAAAGAAGTATGTAAGGACCGAAAAAATGGCGGTTAATCTGTAATGTTGATCTGTAGCGTTGGCGGCTTATTCTATTCCATGTAGTTTTTATAAATTTATTTTTAAGATGCTGTTATTTTTACATATTTTAATGTTATTTATTATTGGTATTCCTTGACTTATAGGTTTATATGAGGCTGACCACCCATACTGTAAAAAATGGTTCACTTTGCCAATGTCACCCCTGTTTCAGGGAAGGTCGGCAAAAGTTGCAGGGTTTATTTTCACTTGAGATTCGGATTTTAATTTGTAAGTACACATGCAGCATTTGTAAGCGCGAACAGGAACAATGGTCAGCGTATAAACCTATAAGTCAAGGAATACAGATAATAAATGACATTAAAATATATAACAGCATCTTAAAAATAAATTTATAAAAACTACATGGAATAGAATAAGCCGCCAACGCTATAGATCAACATTACAGATTAACCGCCATTTTTTCGGTCCTAACATACTTCTTTAATTTCATCCAGAGAATGCATTCCCTATTTTTCAAATTTGAAAATTAGCTTGTATGAAAAAGGTTATGATTCTGGGTGAAGTGAAAGAAGTATACAAGCACAGGAAGAAGTGGCGGCTTATCTGAAATATTGATTTGTAATGTTGGTTTATTAATTTGCTACATTTTATGCATAGAATTTTTTTGACTTTTTGTTGTACAGATTTATTTTTAAGGTTTTGTTATTTTTTATACTTAAATGTTATTTATTATTCGTATTCCTTGACTTATAGGTTAAGATGAGATAAGTGATATGAGGCTGACCACCCATACTGTAAAAAAAAGGTTCACTTTGCCAATTTCACCCCTGTGTCAGAGAAGGTCGGCAAAAGTTGTAGGGCTTATGTTCATGTGAGGTTTGGATTTTATTTATAAGTACACATTTAGCATTTGTAAGCGCGAACTACACGTGTTTGTTTGTGGGCATACATCTGAGAGCTTTAAATGAATATATCCTTGCAACTTAGATTATAGATTATGTAGCTGTTGGTCATCCTGTACTGTAACTGTTACTGTAACTCTGTCGCCATTCCGCTAGGGGTGGCCAGAGCCTCTGCAGAGTTGCCTCCATTTTTTCCTATCCTTACATACCTCTTTCAATTCATTCATATCCATCACCTTTTTCATGCATTTTCTTCTTTTACGCTCACTTAGTATATCCCATTCTTTCACAATCTCCTCATAAAACATTCCAATAAAACAAAATAAAAATAAATATTACAAATAATATACAAATATAATAAATATTTACATACACAACATTTGTAGTTTCATTTTAAAATTAAGTATAAAGGAGTACATAGGTAGGGAGTACGCAGGTATTTACCAATTGCACATTTAAAGAGTGATAACCTTTCCGGTTGAAAAACCTCTCTTCATGCTCCGCAGGCTTAACAATAGCAATGTGCGTGCCATCAATGCATCCCACAACACCAGGCAAACCAAACTCCTGGTAAAACCTGTAAATGCAAAGCAAAATGCAGCAATGGAATAATAAGCACAAATATAATTATGTACGTATGTCTGTGGTAGCCCTGTTTACTGCGCTACTACATATGCAACTGAATGCAACCAAGCTACATATATGGTGTAACTTCTTGCCGCGTTGTCCCCGAAGGGGCCGCATGTGGCGATTCAGGACCTATTTATTTTCACAGGTAAGGGGGCCGACCTTACGTCAACCACTTCAGTTGAAGTGTGGTTTTTCCAGCTCCCGAGGGGGCTGGTTCTCATTTCTTGTGAAGGCTGAGTACACCTTGCCGGTATTTTTGGATTTGAAATAAACACCAAAACGAGAAATCATTTCCGACACCCTCGGTGGAGATCGAACCCTTTCTCTCAGCATGGAATGCAAGCATTCTACCAACTGAGCTATCAACCGTACTTTTACGAGCTTGGTCGTCGCTACAAAGCGCCAATTCTCAAGCAAGATCCAATTGTGGTAAGGCTGGATGGACCTTTAGTGACCGGTCTACGAGTCCGAAGCGTTACCACTAGACTACGGACCGGTCTTTTATTTTTATTATAACTTACTGTTTAAACTCATTTTGATATTGGTAGGTATATCGTTTTTTTTGTTGTTGCCTCACACAGATGGTAATGCTTCCATCATTTTGGAGAGTTGTATAAAAAATCTACATTACAACATTATACTAGAGTGAGGTTATAAAACACAGGTTTTTGGTTGTGTATTGTGAAATAATGATAATAAAATTTGAGGAGTAAAATTAAAATAAAAAGGTTTTAATTTACAAATAGGTACTTACTTATGTTTGATAGCATTTCTTTCTTCTCGAGTTTGTGGAAAATGAATATATTTTCTTTTAAAGTGGTCCTTGTTAAGAGCTACTGTCACAGCCCGCATACAGTTGGACACACTCGACACACTCACTTGATGCATCTTGCTGTGAGCACTGGCTCCCACCTGGCTCCTATAAACCTCTGATATGAACCAGATGCATAGAAGCTTAGTGCGCTCAACACCTAGAAAGAAAATAAAATATATTGTGTTGAAGTACCAGCTGTGGCTAGTTGTATACATATCTATGCATTATTTTGAATATTTTACTAACCTTGGAAGTAGTGCTTATTCCTCGTCCATGCTTTGGTAAATAAGGCTCCAGCTCCTGTATGAGGTCACGACACACACATTTGTTTCATCTGTATAGTCCTACAAACTCGCGGTCCGGCATTTCAAAGGCTAAGTCCGTATTTCGCAAAGCTGCACTTCGCCGGCGATATAAAATGCCTTCCATTTCACGGGCGTGCTCCAGAAAATTTTCATATAGGCCTAAATCTGCCATTTCAAATTTATTTTTTAAAAATGAATTGTAAAATGTTCCTCTTGAGTGACTGTTTATGATTCTGCTATTTGACACTTGGGCAATTAATATTTTGTGAGCCATTTTACGGATTTACATAGACAACTGTCAAACAGATGAATTGTAAAATACGAATTGAAAGCGAATCGTTTTATGAATCATCAACAAGTGGCCATTTTACGATTTTCATAAGCAGATCATAATACGATTCATACAAAGTGGCCTTTTTAGACCTCCAGATCTCAAGCTGTAGCAATTGGGGGATACAGATCAGACTGGTTCTCTGTAACTTCAGGCAACCCACAGGGATCTATCCTTGGGCCACTGCTTTTTAACATATTTATAAACGATATTCAAGAATGTTTTATGTACTCTAAATCATTGCTCTTTGCTGACGACAGTAAGATCTACATGCCAATTAAAACACTAGATGATTGCTTACTTCTGCAATCAGATCTTGATCGATTCTCTGAATATTGCCGTAAAAATGCACTCGTCCTAAACATTGATAAATGCACTAGTATATCTTTCACACGTAAGCATCACATTATAAACTATCATTATAATCTGTCAAACGAAATCGTACCCAGAAAACAATTTATTAAAGATCTCGGAATATTATTGGATTCTAAGCTATTGTTTGATAGACTGTAACGAGATGAGTTTGTTTGTTTGGTAGAATGGAACATTGTATTTAAATTTGAATGTAAAAAGGAAAACAAAAGAATGCAGAAAGAGGGAAGAGGCTTGCCTGGCGTGAGAGCCACAAGCATGTGTAATTAAGAATAATTAATATTATTGTGCTGTGGTTTATTGTGTATACATTGTGAAAGGAATAAAAGTAAACATATTAAAGTGGCTGTTACATTATTAATTGTGTCAATCAGCAGGACAGAGGAAAAACCCTCACAGTACTTACAAATAAAATCCAAACCTCAAATGAACATAAGCCCCACGTTGGGCGCCAAAATGTGAGGGTTTTTCCTCTGTCCTGCTGATTGACACAATTAATAATGTAACAGCCACTTTAATATGTTTACTTTTATTCCTTTCACAATGTATACACAATAAACCACAGCACAATAATATTAATTATTCTTAATTACACATGCTTGTGGCTCTCACGCCAGGCAAGCCTCTTCCCTCTTTCTGCATTCTTTTGTTTTCCTTTTTCCATTCAAATTTAAATACAATGTTCCATTCTACCAAACAAACAAACTCATCTCGTTACAATATTTTTTTTTTTTTTTACAATGAGTAAATAATGTATCATAATGCTCAGCCGGCGCCACATATTTTGTTTTATTTTAAGGATAAATTTCAAAAATATGAAAATAAAAAAAAACCTGTTTCTGATACATTATTCAGTCATTAATACCTTTTTTAACAATACCAATTATTTTCATACTAAAATTAATATATTTTTTTTTAACACAAATTTCATATTCAATATTATAAACAAATATTGTTTTTTTTTTTTTTAAATACTTAATTCAACAATTCAAAATAATCAAATAACAATACATAATAAACATTCACCAGTTTATTAATCAATTCATTAAAATAACTTTTTTTTTTTTAAACATGTATCACATCTTTCCCAATATTTAAATTTATTTCAAATTTATTTTTCATTAATAAATTTATCAGTCCATCAATTTTTTTTAAAAACTTTACCTTCATATGTAATACTTTGTTTAATTTATGTTTCATACCTTCATTCATGCAATATTTCATAATTCATTCTTTCACTGATCACTTTTATATCAACTTTCACCGTATCATTCATCACCTCAAATTTTTCATACACATGAAAATATGTTTTTTTTTTTTTTTTTTGTTAATCTAATTTGATTATGTCCTTGATGTGATATTTATTTATAACATTTGTGTCTATATCTTTTAATACATAGACTATCTTGCTAACTTTCTTTTCTATTCTGGCTTTGACAAATTTTGGAGCCAACTTTGTACAGAAGTATTTCCCTGCATTTGATTGTATGAAATTTGTACGCCATACAATATCCCCTTGATCATAGACACGATTTGATCTACCTTTATTATAATAATTTGCATTTTTATTATATGCATCCCATAAATTTTCTGTTACAATTTTGTATAATGTGTTAAAATAAAAAACTTATTTGTTACAATTCACATGAGCTTTTATTATTTTTAAACACTACCGGTTTCGGGAGAAGCAATACCTCCCATCTTCAGGTGTAAATATAAACTAACATACAAATACAATACATTATGACGTGATTATGACGTGGAGATTGCGATCTGAAATATATAGGTCAAACTGCAAGAAACCTTAAAACTAGAATTCAAGAACACCGCCGTTGCCTAACAAGCAACGGTCATTCTGAATTCGCCAACCATATAATAGAGTCTAACCATTCCTTTCATACCCACACACTAAAACTCCTTCACTCCATTCCCTACAAAGGTAAAATCATGAATAATTTTGAAAACCTAGAAATCCAAAAAAATATTAATTCAGTAAATAACCTCTTAAATAGTATTATATTTCCTAACACTTCTCCCCTACTTTCTATGTTTCCTACTACACCCCGCCCACATAACACTCCCCCCCCTCCCCCTCAGTAATTCAAATCCTCACGTCATAATGTATTGTATTTGTATGTTAGTTTATATTTACACCTGAAGATGGGAGGTATTGCTTCTCCCGAAACCGGTAGTGTTTAAAAATAATAAAAGCTCATGTGAATTGTAACAAATAAGTTTTTTATTTTAATCTATTAAAATGAACTTTCACGAAGTAACTGCCAAAAACCTAGATAATATTGTATAATGTGTTTAATTCCTTCATTTTATCTTTATGCATATCTCTATATTTATCTAATTCTTCCTTTGATTCTATTTCATCATTTACTATTTCACCATGAATTTCACCATTTAGTACAATCTCCCTACCTCTTGCTAATACATTAGGTGTGTATTCTGTTGCTAAATTGACTGTATTATTTATTATGCTTTGTACTGAATCTAAAAAAGTATCCCATTTTCTTTGTTCATTTTCAACAAAAATAGCTAATGTGTATCCTATTGTTCTATTATATGTCTCTACATTATTGCACATGGGAGTATATAAAGTTGTATAAAATATTTTCTGTACTCCATATGAGTACATAAAATCTTTAAATGCATTAGACTTTAAATTCTTTCCATTATCTGTTATTATCGTTTGCGGTACTCCTTCTGTTAAAAATATTTTATTTTCTATTAATTTTACTATTTCTTCTGTAGTAGCTCTTCTTAAAGGAAATAACCAACAATATTTGGTAAAAACATCTATTATTGATAATATATGTATATAGCCCGTACTTGATTTTGGTAATGGTCCTATCAAATCAATACTCAGCATTTTTAACGGTCTATCCACTCTTTTTCTATTTTCCATTTTTCCTGCTGGAGGTAAATTATTCGGCTTATACATTTTACATTTTTGACATTTATTTATAAAACTTTTTATATCTGCATACATATTTTTCCAATAGTAACATCTTGATATGTATTTATAAGTTTTAAAAATACCTACATGTCCATTATCATGATGATTCTTTATTATAGTTAATCTATTGTCTATAATAGGTATCTCTTTCCAATTATATTCCTCTGTGAAAGGATTATCATCATTCATTAGTTTAAATAATTTATTATCTACCATTTTGAATTTTTTGTATTTGTGTGGTGTTTTTGTACATCCTTCTGCGATATTATTATACCAAGGATCTGCAATATTTGAATTTATTACTTCCATTTCTTTAGTACCAGGAATCCTAGATAATACATCTGGCACTGTATGTTCTTTCCCTTTTCTATGCTCAATCTCAAATTCATACTGTGAAAGTCTCATGGCCCATCTTGCTAATCTACCTGTTGGATTTGATATTTTATTCAAGAATTTTAATGCCATATGATCAGTTATTACCTTGAATTTCATCCCATCTAGATAAGATCGAAAATGTTCAATTGACTCTACAATGGCAAGAAGCTCACGTTCTGATGTCGAATAGTTTTGTTCTCTAACTGTCAAACTTCTTGAAAAATATGCTATTGGCTTTTCGGACCCATTGATATTTTGGTTTAATACTGAAGCTACTTGATTTTTACTGGCATCAGTGTGTAAAAAAAAATCTTTTGTGAAATCCGGACATATTAATACAGGGGCTGTGCTTAAGGCTAATTTTAAATTATTAAATGCATCCTCAGATTCTTTTGACCAATTAAAATTGTTCTGACCTTTTTTACCTCTCAATAATTTATTTAGTGGATATGATATCTCACTGCAGTTTCGTATAACTTTTCTATAAAATCCTACCAAACCTAAAAACATTCGTAGTTGTTTTACATTTTTCGGTGAAGGATATTCCTCTATAATCTTGACTTTATTTGAATCTGGCCTTAATCCATTTTCATCAATAATGTATCCCAAATATTTTAAACTATCTTTGCAAAATTCACATTTTGAAAATTGTCAATCAGAGACAGAGCAGGACAGAGGAAAAACCCTCACATTTTGGCGCCCAATGTAAAAGAAAAAAATCTGTAAATGAAATTCCTATGAAGAAAATTTTTCACAAACAAAAACAAATGACAGTCGATTTCAACAAATGACATTGAAAACAATACAATATATGAAATAATTAAAATTGGACAGATTTATGGTTGTGAAAGCATCAACACGTTTAAAATGTTTTAAAAAACTCAACTTATACAATTTATAACAAGAAATTGCAAGATTTCAAAGGCGGTTTTGAAAATATTGAAGGTGAGAGAATTCAAATTACCTACACTACGTTCAGAAGAAATGAAGATTTAAAAATCGAACGTCCCAGAAGAAAAAAGATTGGACATGAACCAGTTTGTTTCAAATCAGTTTAGATAAATATATATAGATGGTGTTATATTTAATTTGTATGAAAAAAATTTTTTCAATGAAATGATTTTTTTTAATTGCATAAATTGAAAATATACAGCGTTTATAAGACAAGTTATTTGGACCTAAATTTGATACTAACATATTTTGTTATATCGATGACTTAATTATTATTACCGAAGATTTCAATTCACATTTAAAAAAAAAAAAAAAAATTGGGAATGTTTTTTTTTTTATGAGAGGAAGGAGGTGTATTGTAACGAGATGAGTTTGTTTGTTTGGTAGAATGGAACATTGTATTTAAATTTGAATGGAAAAAGGAAAACAAAAGAATGCAGAAAGAGGGAAGAGGCTTGCCTGGCGTGAGAGCCACAAGCATGTGTAATTAAGAATAATTAATATTATTGTGCTGTGGTTTATTGTGTATACATTGTGAAAGGAATAAAAGTAAACATATTAAAGTGGCTGTTACATTATTAATTGTGTCAATCAGCAGGACAGAGGAAAAACCCTCACAAGACATATCTCAGAAATAGTGAGTAAAGCTTACAAAATGTTGGGATTTTTAATGAGGGTGTCCAAACCTTTTAAAAATATAAAAACATTAATATTGCTTTACAACACTTATGTAAGAAGCCAGCTAGAATATGCTTCTATAATTTGGAACCCTCATTGCAAAGTTTACATAAATAATGTTGAACGGATTCAGTCTAAGTTTTTGTCTTTTATCAATTTCAGATTTGGTCACTTTCAGTACTCAATGCAGTCACTTGAATTCAGGAGGATTATTGCTGACCAATTGTTTTTGTATAAATTGGTCAATAATGTGATTGATTGTCCAGACTTGATATCAGGTCTTTATTACACTATACCAAGTAGAACGAGACTTCAATCTACGTTTCATCTACCCATCCCTTACACCAATTATAGGAAAAATGATTTTTATTATAGAGCCTGTAAATATTACAATACCGTACTCTCTGTCCATGCTGATATATTTAACCTTGATTTTAATGAATTCCAAAAAGCATTGCTGAGTTTGTGGTAATGGAATTACCATCTTGTTTACAGTGTCACTACCATAGTTTTTACAGTTATCCAACTAAATTTGAAATTTGAAAGCGGGGCTTGTATTGTCCTCGTGTGTAAGTGCTACTATGAGGATTTCTTTATTACTATGTATCTAATCTAATCTAATCTAATCTAAGCTGCAAAGATACACATCATTTAAGATTTACACTAAATGCATTCCCACAAGCAGATATGTATAATTTCGCGCTAACACATGCCGCATGTGGACCTACAATATAAAAACCCAATCTCAAATGAACATAAGCCTTGCAACTCTTGCCGTCCTTCCCTGAAACAGGGGTGACATTGGCAAAGTGAACTGATTTTTATATTGTGGGTGGTCAGCCGCATAACAACCTATAAGTCAAGGAACATACATGACAAATTACATTTTTTAAATCAAAGAATGAAAATGACAATATATACATGGACATAAAAAACTAAATCATAAAACCAATTTCACTTTAACAAACCCTAGCCGCCAACATCACAGATCAACCGCCATTTCTTTCTATCCTTGCATACTTCTTTCATTTCCTCCAGAGTCATGTGTGATATTAATATTTAATTGTTTAAACACGTAGTTAATAAAATGTGCTCATGATGTGTGGATGTATGGAGGTGTGTATGTGTGCCTGTATGTTGATATTTTTTTAATTATGAAAGTATCAATTGCTTTTTGATGATTCATTGATTTTGTTATTGTTATTATTATTATTAATTTTATTGTTATTGTTATTAACGGAAAATGTAGAGACAATTTTTTCAATTATTTATTAATCTACTGATTTATTGTAATTATCCGAAGAAATTTGTTGTTTTTTTCCTGAATAAAATAAAATAAAATAAAATAAAATAAAATCACAAGCAGGTACATTTAAGTTCGCGCTGACACATGCTGCATGTGTGCATACAGAATAAACTACACGTCTACACCCCACATGAACATTGGCGCCTCTCCCTGAAAACAGGGTGGCATTGGCAGAAATGAAGCAATTTTGTACTGTTTGTGGGGTTAGCTTCATACCAACCTATTAGTTAATTCATTTGAAACCAATTTGAGAAATTAACGCTTTTTGTAGCAATAAAAAAAATTAGTCCGGTCGATAGCTCAGGTGGTAGAGTGCTTGCATTCCATGCCGAAAGCTCGGGTTCGAATCCCACCGAGGGTGTCAGAAATGATTTCCCGTTTCGGTGTTTATTTCAAACCCCAAAATAAAATACCGGCAAGGCTTACTCAGCCTTCACAAGAAATGAGTACCAGCACTCTCGGGAGCTGGAAAACCTCCACTTCAACTGAAGTGTTTGGCGTAAGGCCGGCCCCCTTACCTGTAAAAATAAATAGGTTCAACTCGCCACATGCGACCCCTTCGGGGATAACGCGGCAAGAAGTTACACTATATGTGTAGCTTAGTTGCTTCTTTTTTTTGCGTTTTTAAAATAAGCTCGCATTCTTGCACTGCAATTCACGCAAAAAAAAAACTATCATGATTTTTTTTTTAACAATTGGAAATAAAAGTTTCAAGGTAAGTTCATTGTCACATACAGGTTTTCAGTTTTAAAAGATTGAGATGTCTTTTTCAAAAAACCATTCACATCAAATTATGAATTCGTTACATCTCCTAGATATAAGCGTGCATTTGCAGTTGCTGGTCATCTGGCCTGAAACCACCTGCCCCATCATATAGAGGATCAAGTTTCCAGATGCACTGAAGACAAACAAATTTCTGACATTATTTGCACAAGCGCCTTTGGAAGGACTAGATCACGAAACGGCACTATAAAACAATCTTCAGCTCTTTATCATCATTATTTATTTCAAAACAACATTAATTTTACATGGAACCCTTTATTCCTTTAAATTTTTTACGTTATAAATTTTCCCGGAAAAATTCTGAATGTCGTAACATGTGGCTTGATTGTAACGAGTACCACGAAGAAACATTTTTTTCTAGGAAAATTGTTACGAAAAAAAATACTTCATCAGTCCATACATCAGTTAGTTTCTGTATTTCAAGAATAGAACATCACGTAAAATCACTTCGTTAGTATAAATCGAAAAAATGTATGAAAACAAAATCACTCACTTGGAATGCCGACGCTTATTCCATACATTTTTTATTTATTCGACTGACGAGAGTTTTTGTTTCTGTTTTATACTCTGCGTACTGATGATGAATGGATAAAGTCCGTAAGCGCTTATTCATTATATGTATACTGCAACTCAAGCTTCGGGAAACTGGCTCAGGAGCTTAAAAACTACATAGATGTAACGGGATCCTTATGTGGTTCACTCATAAGGTCATCAATGGTTTAATAGACAGTCTCACCCTGTTGGAGGGTTTCAGTTTCTTTGTACCCAATTATAACAATCATGTCCGGTCGATAGCTCAGTTGGTAGAGTGCTTGCATTCCATGCCGTGAGCTCGGGTTCGAATCCCACCGAGCGCGAGGGTGTCAGAAATGATTTCCCGTTTCGGTGTTTATTTCAAACCCCAAAATAATAATGCCGGCAAGGTTTACTCAGCCTTCACAAGAAATGAGTACCAGCTCTCTCGGGAGCTGGGAAAACACCACTTCAATTGAAGTGGTTGGCGTAAGGCCGGCCCCCTTACCTGTAAAAATAAATAGGTTCAACTCGCCACATGCGAACCCTTCGGGGATAACGCGGCAAGAAGTTACACTATATGTGTAGCTTAGTTGCGTTGCGTTGCGTATGTCAACTTTGTTTTTTGCTTTTTGTAGACCTATTTACTATTTTTGTATAGATTGTAGATTTTTTGGTCACCTGTTTATACCTGAATGTTATTTATTATTTGTATTCCTTGACTTACAGGTTGGAAAAAGGCTGACCCCCCATACTGTAAAAAATGGTTCACGTTGCCAATGTCACCCTGTTGCAAGGAAGGTCGGCAAGAGTAGCAGGGTTTATGTTCATTCGAGGTTTAGATTTTAATTTGTTAGTACCTACACATTCAGCATTTGTAAGCGTTCGATACGAGCTTTAAATGTTAATATATATTTGCAACTTCGATCATAGATTATTATAGATGATCTATTTCATGTACCAATGAGTTACATCGATATTTTGGCGCAGCATCGTTTAACTTGGTAGAGTCAAATTCATTAACGAGTGAAAAATTGACAAATTTCAATATAATTTAGACAAGTTTAAAAGTATAATGAAAGAGTTTCTCCCAGTTTATTGATGGCTGTTAGGGTGCATTGTAATGAGGGCACCATAAAAAGCTTTATTTCTTAATACAGAAGAGTAGAAGGCAGTAATTTTCTTCGCGTAGAAGATAAAAGGAAATAATAAATAATTCACTCGCCCGTTGTTTATTTAGAATAATGAGTGTCGAGTGCTTTGTCGTGAGCAGAGTCGGCAAGTTTACCCTCTCAGTAAGGAATCCTGGTGAAATTATGTTTAATTAGTCCCTGTGCAAGCGCGGGGGCACCATTTACTCTGTGACACGTTCATTTATAGCAGGTGGGGCAAACACTTGGTGCCTTTGTGCACGGCTCTTTCATTCACAAAGAAAATGCGCTTTTGTTGTTGTTAAAACCTGCTCCTGAGCATTGTTTGTTTAAGACAGCTAAATAAGTGATTCCGGAAAATTGTGTTGTTTTTTAGTGTTACATTAAAATGACTTTCTCTCTTTCTGTAGAAAGTTATTAAAAATGTGTGTATTAAAAAAATGACATTGTTTACGTTTGTTAAGTAGGATAACTTATTTTATTCACTATCAGAACTATACGATGAAGTTACCGGTATCTCTGGTCTTTCCACCAATTTCACTAATTTCATTAATTTCAATCGCCGCTTCTTTTCAGTGTCTCAAAACACAAGCAAAACAACACACAAAACAACACTACGAGGCTAATAACCATCACATCACCAACACCCACACCTCTGTAGTATTCCAAGAAGTTTCATGATCCTGTAGACTCTAAGGAGTCTCCCTTATTGGATTCTTACAAAAAAATACAAAAGATTCACTGGTTGACTTTTTGTTTGTATAAATTCAGCTATTAAGAGCATCATTAATTTCAATTAACCTTTCGCCCACTCTCGATGTACCTACTAAATTAAAAATGTGTTCTTAAAAGATTAATTTCCTTTGGTAATAGAATTTACCAAAGAAACCAGCGTATAACTTTCTTCACAAAATCGTACCAAATAGGCAGTCACCAGCCTAATCCCTCAATAATATTCTTCTTCCTCTTCAGCCTTTTTAAGTCCACTCTTCCAATCTTCTTCATGCCATAATTCGGCATTTTGATGTTCAGTTGAAGGGTGTTAATTATTTAATCACCACGCTTAACAGACGGGTTGGTGATTATCTGTTGGTTCGCAGGAATATTTTTATTTCCTCCCTACCCACCAGGCAAGCTAGAAGACCATTTTCCTCTCCGCTACCCTGGGTACACGCTGTCAATGGGTAACAGGATTCTCTGACAGGATGAAGTACGAATACATCTAGGTATTACCGTAACATTCTAAATGTAAAGTCAAAATGAAATGGATGGCAGATATTTTAATTGAAAAAACGCATTTTTTTTTAATTTAAAACCTATCTGTAAACTAAAAATCCTGAACTTATCATGAAATCAAAGTATATATTACAAAAGAAAGGGAGGATTATTTTACAAAGACATTATTCATGTCTAATTTTTATACAAAAATGTAGAAACTGTACTTCAATTGCTTAAATTTAATAAAATCGTTAAAAAAAATATGGTTTTGTAAAAATAGTTTTTTTACAAAAATGGATATTTTAGTGGAATATAATACAAAAACTAAAATTTTAGTTTTCTCTGGATTATATTAAAAATAGAAACAATAATGTTTTGATGAAAGCGTAATTTTTTATTCATTTCATCATGCGTTTCTTTGCAAACAATCAACTCACGATTCTGCACAAAAAATATATGTAAAATACGGTTTTGTATTTCAGGCATTTTTAGCATTTTCTCTTTTCTTTCATTTGCTCTAAAAAATTCGCGTATTTTACATTTCACCTTCTTACTAATTTCTTTCATTCCAAAAATAGCGCTCGTTGATTTAAAGTAGGCATTTAAAAAAACATTTTTGTAATCATTTCTCACATTTTTTTCCTATCCTGTAAAATGTAAATAAACGAGAATCACAAGCGGTGTCATTCAAAAACACTTGACCCATAGATGAATCACGAATCAACGTTTTTTGTATGTAAAATTTACGCTAGGTGTCGGATGATCCTTGGACGTTTAGTTTCTGAATAACACGAAAAGTGTTTTATTTGCAGAAATTTCTGGAATGTCTTATTATAAAAGACAGATTTTTTTACGTACACATCTCAGCAATTTTCCCTGATTCCATTTTAGCTGTTAACAACCGGAATGATATGAAATATTTAACCCAAGTATATAACTTTACGTTTCAACTCAACCCTAGCGGCTTACTAAAAATGCTTGGAAAATAGAAATATCACTATAAGCGTTGTTTCATTTTACATACATTTTTAGGAAAACGATATGGTTGAGTATACACGTAATATTTTATCCGTGAGATATTTGTCTGTACTATAAAAAAATATACGACTCTGAGTGTGAAACAGCATGCAAAATAAGGAAAACTCTCTGTTTTATTACATGATAAAATAAAATAAATGTTTCTTCAAACATAAAAAACTTGTTCTGTATAAAGAAGATGAAAAAAGGCACAACGAAAAAACGGGTAACACTTTTCCTGCCTTATAAAAAAAATCATCTTCTTATCAAAATACGCTTTAAATAATAAATGTTAATCAAATCGTTACCCTGTTTCAGAGAACGCGGCAAAATTAGGTAATATAAGTGCATTTGCAGCATGTGTAAACGAAAAATTACACGTGTTTGCTTAGGGACTGGGATATAATATTTATCTCAAATGTAATTAAATCTTTGCAACTAAGATTATAGAAACAGATTTTATTTTGTATAGAATGAAAAAAAAACGGGTTAAAACCATTTTATGTTGTAGAGAAAAACGGGTCTCTCATCGTCTCGTCGGTGCCCTATCTGACTTCTTTTTTGAGAAAGATCTCTTCTGATATCTAATGAACGTCTAAATCTTAATCTAAGTTGCAAAGATATGTATCATTTGAGATTCATATTAAATGCATTCCCACAAGCAGACACGCATAATTTCGCGCTCACACATGCCGCATGTCGCCCTAAAATATAAAAACCCAATCTCAAATTAACATAAGCCCTGCAACTCTTGCCGAGATGACATTGGAAAAGTGAACCATTTTTTACAGTATGGGTGGTCAGCCTCATAGCAACCCATAAGTCAAGGAATATATAACGTAATTCTGGTTAACTTTTTTTTTTGTTGAATGTTTAACTTTAACCAAGTTTGTAACTTAATTATAAAATACTCATGAACAAGCTTTTGTCATTAAAGTATAAAACGGCATTGCAGCACACCCACAAAAATATCATCCAAAAATATTTTTTTGCGAAAGTAATACTTTCTTGTGTTACAAAATGTCGGATAGAAAAAAATATGTGCGCTTCTTTTTATTATGTTATCTTTCGCCTGCAGAAAAAAGACACGCTATTGACACTTTACTCGGAGGGAAAATGTCTTGTAGACAGTGACAACGCCAAGTTTGACGTTATCATAAGGGGGTGCTTGGGGGAGGATTTGAGATCGCAAACTGGTTCTCGATTATCGCGATCGGACGAACTGCCCAACAAATCTGTCTAGGCAGCCAACCAATGGAGCAAGGGGGAAGGAATCACGGAATCAAATGGTCTGGACTCACCTTATCTCCAATGGATGCCTCTTTCGCGGAGCACTGGTCGCGTTTTTGTGTGTGGTTTCTCCTTCGTTCGCGCGCGGTGTACACTGCGATGGACACGTCTATCCAAGGCCGCGTATGAAGAAGTACTGGCTGGAGACAGGTGATTGGGCAAATCGGATAGGTCAGATTATAGGCACAAGGACAAGGATTTTATGGCCAGCTACCCACAACAAACCTACCTAACAGTTCGCCCAAACATGCCCCCCAGCTTGAGAGGACGTAGTCCTTTCAAAACAATGATTTATTTATTTATTTGTTTATTATTATAACTTAAATCTACTTAATTTAGCGAGTGGACTGTATATTATTTTGTAATGTTATTGATTTGGCAACGGACAAACCTTGACAACTGGACGCCTATAAGTTCCAGTTTTCGTCCGGACATTAACTACTCTAGCTATACCGTCCACTCCCGGAAAGACATCCTCAATAACTCCTAGTGGCCAATTAAGAGGTGCACTACCTTCAGTTTTTAACAAGACAACAGATCCAATCTTGATTGGCTCTGTTTCCGTGTTCCATTTCTGACGCGTTTGGAGAGTGTGAAGGTACTCCACCTTCCACCGTTTCCAGAAAGACTGAACTAAATGGTCCACATACTGTTTACGAGACAGTAGACTAATGTCTCTAGAGGAGGTATCTGTCGCCGGAAGTGACTTTAGAGGAGTCAATGTGAGAAAATGTGCGGGGGTTAGAGCAATAGGTTCGGATGGATCGGCACTCAAACATGAAAGCGGTCTGGAGTTTAAAATTGCTTCAATTTGCGCAAGTACTGTAGACATTTCCTCGAATGTCAATAATTGTTTACCAATTACTCGATTCAGATGGAGTTTGATACTCCGCACGTTACTCTCCCAAATTCCACCGAAATGCGGGGCGGATGGGGGATTGAACTTCCAATCTATCCGATGGTCTCTTAGTTCCCTGTCGAACTTATTTTGAAAAGCTTCAGACTCCAGGAGACCATAGAGAGCATCGAGGTGAGATTTTGCACCAATGAAATTTGTCCCACAGTCTGAGTACATTATTTTTACCGGCCCGCGTCGAGACAAAAATCGCTTAAGAGCGTTAATAAATGTTTCCGTGCTTAGATCTGATGCGAGTTCGATATGAACCGCTTTCGTGATTAAGCACACAAACACACAAATGTATGCTTTAATTTTGTGCACACCTCTTTTTCTATAAGGAATCACACTTAAGGGGCCCGCGTAGTCTATGCCACAGTGGAAAAATGCCTTACCTTCATTTACCCGACAGGCAGGTAAATCCCCCATGAGGGGGAAGCGTGATTTTGGATTAACCTTATAACAAGTATTACATAATTGGACGCGTTTACGCACAATATTTCTAGCCGACAAAATCCAGAAATTTTGTCGCAAAAGGGACATCAGTAACTGAGGTCCGGAATGCAAGAATTTTCTATGATAGTAATCAATGATTAAATTCAAAATATGACCGCGACCTGGTAAAAGTATTGGATGTTTACTGTCATAAGTTAAGTCAGCGTTTACAAGTCTCCCTCCTACTCGTAACAACCCATCGGCGTCGATAAAGGCATTAAGCTTACGAAATGCAGGAGATAAGACTTTACCGGCTTTCGCGTTTTTAATTTCGTTCGAAAAATGATGATTTTGTAAGTCTTTTATAACTACGATTTCTGCAAACCGTAGGTGAGAGACTTCAAATTTTGATGACAATCTTTTTATAAAACGAAGTATGTAAATAACAACTCTTAACAATTTACTCCAGGAAGAGATTCGTTCAGCGAGTGAACCTAATAAAGTTGGTTGCTTGGGTAAGTTATCCATTACAGTCATAACCTTTATTTTTTGTTCCGGCGGGTTTTCAATAGTATTTGGATCAAATTTACAAAAATTCCATTCTTCAATCGGTGAGCGCGCGAAGGCAGGGCCTTTAAACCAGAGCGGGTGGTCAATTAATTGTGCGGGAGTCAGGCCGCGTGAGAGACAATCCGCGGGATTGTCTTTCCCGGCAATGTGATAAAACTGACTTGGAGGTATATTATCCTGAATTATAGTTACTCTATTCGCGATGAAAGTCTGCCAGCGGGATGGGTGTGAATGAACCCAAGCGAGTGCCACTGTACTATCAGAAAAGGCGTATACATTATTAATTTGGCAGCGAGTTGAATATGTGTCAATGACTACACGCATTAATTTTGACAATATCAATATTCCCGATAATTCAAGTCTTGCTAAAGATATTGTACGACTTGGAGCTACTCGCGACTTTGCACAAGCTAAAGTTATTTCTCCGCGTTTACTTGGAGGATTATATACATGAATATATACCACCGCTCCATATGCTCTCTCACTTGCGTCCGCGAATCCCAATAGGGATATAATCGACTCCTGCGTTACACCTGTATGACGTGGCAGCTGAATACTTTGAAGGAGTGGGAGTTCCGATTCATAATTTTCCCAAGTTGAAATTATACTCTGAGGAGGACAATCGTCCCAATCGATTTTATGTTCCCAGAGAAATTTAATCATTAATTTAGCTGTTACAATCACGGGTGCTACAAACCCCATCAAATCCCAGAAGCGCGCAATTGTCGACAGAATATTTCGTTTTGTACATTTACGAAATTTGTTAGTGACACTAAAGGTAAAAACATCCTTTCCAGGCAACCAATGCAAACCAAGGATGGTACATTGATCTTCTGAACTGAACTCCACAGCTTCAGAAATGCGACAAGCTGAGGGAATGCCTCCCATGACTGATGGTGAATTACTCGAGAACTTCACCAATTCAAAACCGCCCGCAAGAAATAATTCAATCAATTGGTTTGAAAGTGCGATAGCCTCTTCATCATTTAAACAGCTAGAAACCAAATCATCCATGTAAATATCTCTCTCTGCTACAAGTGCCGCTAATGGAAAACGTGTTCGCTCATCATCAATTAAACGACGAACGGTACGCATTGCAAGGTATGGGCTGCACTTTAAGCCAAATGGTACGCGTGTAAATTCAAAAAGCTGAAGTGGATCATTTTTATCAAACCGATATAAAACTCTCTGATAGCATCTATGCTCTTTATTTACCAGAATTTGCATATACATTTTACGTATGTCAGCGCTTAGAGCAACTGGAAACAAGCGAAAGTGTAATATTATTTTAAATAGATCATTTTGAAGATTTCTACCCGTATGTAGAACATCATTCAGCGATAATCCTGATGTAGTTTTCATACTAGCATCTATTACTGCGCGAACCTTAGTTGTGGATTTATTTTCACGTATCACTGCATGATGCGGGGCTATGTATTGCAAGCTCAAGCATTGATCCGAATTTATATTTACAGGATTTAAATACCCTTCTTGTATATAATTTTTGAAAATAAGGTCGTATTCCAATTTTACAGAAGAGTTTGAAAGCAGTTTCCTTTCCAACGCGTAAAATCTTCGCTCTGCCGCTCTCTGAGAATCACCAAGCTGCCCCGGATCAGTCTTGAAAGGCAGCATTACGGAAAATCTACCAGTCTTGTCTCTCGTGGTGGTGTTGGTATATTTCTCTTCACATACCAGCTCCTCGATTTGCGGAGTGGAGACGTCCGGTACGTCCTCCAACTCCAAGAATTTTTTCATTTCAATTTCAATTGCTGAAAAGAAACTATAATCTGTTTTGATTAACGGTAGCACTGGAACTTCCCCTAGTACCACATACCCAAATAGGGTATCCAGTGCAACTGGCTCGCCTAAATTTCGTGAGATAGTGTTGTGTTTTATCACACGGGAGAATACATCTGCACCCAGAATCATGTCAATTTTTCCGGGAATAAAATATTTTTCATCAGCCAAACGTAATGATTTTAAATATTCTAAATTTTCAATATTAATGTTGGCGACGGGTATTTTATCAGTTATTTGATTAACCACCAAAGGCGATAGTTTAAAATTGACCGATTTCTCAACTCTCGAAAGAAGGGTAATTGTTGTCACTCCCTTGATAGGGTTGACAATATCCCCTATTCCTGAAACAACTTTGTCTCGCGTCGTCTTTACATCAAGATGAAGTTCTCGACAACAGGAGGCCGTTATTATGTCTCTCTGTGAAGCACTGTCTAATAAAGCGCGAATAGTGTGTCTTTGACCCCGCTTGTCTAAGATTACACAACAAACAGTTCCTAGTAAAACCGTAGATTCTACCTCACTAGAATTAGGGCCCATAGCACAAAGCGCTAGGGGCTCCGCCTTTTCTTCGGCCGCGGCTTGCAAATTCAAGTTGAAATGCAGGCTAGTATGGTGGGATCGATTACAAACGCTGCATCTTCCCTTTGATTTACAATTCTTGAGTTTATGCATCGTACTTAGACAATTGACACATAATTTCTTTGATTTTATAAAATTGTACCTTTCCCGAGCGTCCAGGATAGTGTATTTCGGACACTGGTACAACTTTGAATGGTTGTTGTCTCCGCACAACAAACATTTGTCAGTATTAACTGTAACAAATGTTCTAACGTTTTTCTGGGAAGCTGAGGGCTTGCGCGGCATCGCGTTAATTTGATTGTTAATTTTACTGCTTCTACTTCCGTTTGCGCGCTGTAGTATTCGCGAGTAATTTCTAATGAATTCCACAAATTTTATTGAATCTACTGAGTCTGAAGAATCTTGTATAGAAACTTCAAAAGCCTTAATCGTATCCATGTCAAGTTTCTTACACGCAATGTGTATGAATATAAAGTCTTCTAGATTCTCCATGTTCAACTGTTTGATTGCAGCAGTTAAACCTGAAAATAGATCAATAAAGTCCTCCAAGTTTGAGGCAGATGGTTCCTTCACTGCAGGAATATTTAACAATTTCTCTAGATAAGTTGTTGCCAGAACGCGCTTATCGTTGTATTTCTTGACCAACGAATTCCATAAAATTGTATAATTTTGAGCAGTTGGCAATAAACCTTGGCAAATGCTTTGAGCTTTTCCTACCAGTTTTCCAACTAAATATTGAATCTTTTCACCTTCCGTTAGACTGTCATTCTCATGGACCATAGATTTAAAATTTTCATAAAACACCGGCCAATTGTTTACATCTCCGTTGAAGGCACACAGCTCTAATCGTGGTAGTTGGATGCTCCTTTTTAAAGGAATATCATTTGCACTTGAGGATTTTGTTGTGTCTTTTAAATTCTCGTAAGTATATTTAATTTCAGCGTATAAATCTTCAAATGTCAGAATAATATTATTATCTGATGCTTCATCTTCCTCACTTTCTGCAATTAAATCATTTTTTTCTTTTACCAGTAATAAAAATTCTTTACGCCAGTTGTCAATGCCTGCCGCGTGCACTTTAAATTTCCGCAAATAAATTTCTCCCAAATGAATTGAATTAATGGTATCGAAAATGCATTGTGCCCGTTCCAAGTACGTCTCTATCTCATTCTGGAGGCGCTCCTTACGTCGTTGAAATGCCCGTTTCTCGCGTTCTGACGTCATGTTTTAATTTGGCTTTAATAAATTAAATTTGATAAATTAATAATAATTTTTACTAATCCCGTACGTACAAGTCCTTATTAATTGAAGTAGCAAAGAAAGAAGAAGGTTATAATAATTTTATCAAAATGTAAACAAATAATGTAAACAAAGAAAGTAAACAATGCTAGTACCTAGGTAGTTACTTATACCGCGGGCTTAATTCGAATGTACCTAAAATGCAAGAGATAGGTATACTTACAAGGCAATTAAAGAATTAACCCGCACTTCGATTCCAAAGCGATAATTATGATAATAATGTATGAACGCGTCACGAATTGCATTTTTGTAGCAATAAAAATGGCGAATAATTTTTTGAATCCGATTTCAAACTATAAGAATCTGAATTAATATTACGTGCATCTAGTTTCTAATTTACGATCCGGTTCTGTTAGGACCAAAATTATGACAACGCCAAGTTTGACGTTATCATAAGGGGGTGCTTGGGGGAGGATTTGAGATCGCAAACTGGTTCTCGATTATCGCGATCGGACGAACTGCCCAACAAATCTGTCTAGGCAGCCAACCAATGGAGCAAGGGGGAAGGAATCACGGAATCAAATGGTCTGGACTCACCTTATCTCCAATGGATGCCTCTTTCGCGGAGCACTGGTCGCGTTTTTGTGTGTGGTTTCTCCTTCGTTCGCGCGCGGTGTACACTGCGATGGACACGTCTATCCAAGGCCGCGTATGAAGAAGTACTGGCTGGAGACAGGTGATTGGGCAAATCGGATAGGTCAGATTATAGGCACAAGGACAAGGATTTTATGGCCAGCTACCCACAACAAACCTACCTAACAGTTCGCCCAAACAGACAGTGTCGTATCCCGTATCAAGACGAAGGAGTTTTTATTTGGGAAATAAAAAAGAAATTGATAAGCGCGATTCTGAAGCGAGCTGGTAAATTGTCATGTCAAACATAATTGATAAAATTTTGTCTTTGTTCCATGATATTTACATATCAAAATTTGAGTTGTATAGAACCAAAAGCAACAATCTAGGATTTGTTGCCAAAGTGAGATTAATATACATGGAAGTAATGAGAATTTCATTTTCTCTGTTTCCATGTATTTATTTATTTTTCAAAAACAAATCTAGATTACCGCTTTTGGTTATGTGAGGCTAATATCATGTCTTTTGGATATTTTGCATCTTTCATAGTACTCATTTTATTTTGTTTCTGAAATACATCAATCATTTGGTTATCATTTTTAAAAGGCATCGGGCTAGCAAAAGCAGGTAAATGGGCTTTTAATTTTATTTAGGAATTAAAATTAAATTTCATTATTATTATTATTGTTTTCAGCCGCTAATTTTTTTTTTATTATGCAAAATTTCTGTTAAATTTAAAATAAATAGATATAAAAATAGTGACCACATTTTAGTTATTTTTTTTTTTTTTGGTTTTTTAATAATAGGTTGGTATGAGGCTGACTCCATTTGCAGTAAAAAATTGGTTCACTTTTACCGATGCCACCCGGTTTCAAGAAAAAGCAGCCGGATTTGCAGGTTTTCTCTTCTTAATCTTGTTCCTCATTACTGAGGGTTGTGACTCATGTGGAAGCAACCACTCTTATAGGAGATATTTTTCTTCCTCTTTCCCTTCAAGCCACCAATCACAACAAGTTGTTCCAGGCTATCCTCATTGCCACGGACAGCGTGTCCAAAGAACTGAAGACTACCACGTGTGCATATATTGGCCAGAGTCAAGCCATCCAAACGTAGCTCAAGACGAATGGATTCGTTGGTACGTCTAGCTGTCCATAGAATTCGGAACATGCGCCTCCAGCACCACATTTCGAAAGCGCCAAATTTTCGTTTAAGGCTTAGGTTAATGCATTGTTAAGAACACATACAACATGTGAAAGCGCATACTTACACATGCCTGCTTCTGGACGTGCATTAAATGAGACTGAAAGGTCAATTAAAATTATAGATTAAAAATTAAAAGGGGTAATTTTAAAGGAGGCTAAAATATCAAAGGAGGCAACTTAAATGGTATGGGCATTAAGAAACAAAATTACATCTTTGTATGAAAATCGACACCTATGCTACGAACATAAAATTTTACATGAAATAGTCTACATAGCCAGTGTAAAAAGGTCTTTCTTTGATGACTCTCAACACAATAAAGGTATCCTATCATAAAGAGCTATCGAACATCTTATCTTGCATACATTCTCGCCGAGGGCGCTTCAAGTTAAACCTATCGAGCCGTGGTGTTGTGTACAAAGCATACTATTTCGCATGTGAGACCTATTTTTATTCGACACTTGAGCCATGAGTGCACTTGTGAAGGCGACTTTTATTACCAGAATAAGGTCTAGCTATATTTCATAAAATCTACGAATTTCCAAACATGGTAAAACAACTTGCTACGGAGTTTTTATTTTTTCAATATTTTAATAGTTTTGTAACTCAAAGTACGTATACTGTTGTAAATGGAAAACGTATAAAAGTGTTTTATACTCATATTAGTTCATACAAAATAAATTCAAAAACGCTTTTGCTGATCTTTATCTTTTTAAAAAATAAAAAAAAACAACACCAAAATAATTCAACTCTTTTCAAAACACCACCTTTGTAGCCGAAAAACCTTTTTTGATAAATCTGCAATGAACTCTCGCCAAGAGCCTTTTATAACGTCAAAGTAAAACTTCCGCAAAGCTCATAAATATCCATCCTGCTATTCAAAATCTACTTAGTCATAACTTCACCTTATGACTGCAAATTTATATACAACAAAAACATGCAATAGTCTACTGATAATTTGCAGTAAGATATCACTATAAATTATACTTTTTTAACTTATGTTAAGAAGATTTAGTTAAAGCTTTAATTGCAGTTTAAGTCTTGAGTTTCATACAAAATTTATAGCTGAGACGAGCAGTTGAGAGAACATTGAATTAGGGTTGATATGACAGGAAAAGAAGGCAAAGGGAGTTCATGGCGTCTGATATCTATCAAATATTTATTTTCCTCCAGTATTCACCGAGATAAAGGAGATTTATATTCGGGCAACATTTTGATGTATTCAAAACCTGAATGTATAAGACTTTTTTCGAGGATTTTCCCTTCTCTCGCAACCTTATTGCCTTCGCCAGTAAATCAAAGCGGGATGTATTTAAGACATTTATTCCACACCTAAGCCGATGATATATCTTTTCATCCATTCATAGACTTTACTGTGGACCGGTCCGTAGCTCAGTGGTAACACTCCGGACTCTGAATGGAAGGTTGTGGGTTCGAATCCCGGCAGAGCACACAAAATGTACCATTTCTATTTTCAAATTTGCTATTCGCTGGGTTGAAAAATTCATACACCTTTACCAATGAGCGGTCACCAAAGGTCCATCCAGCCTTGCAGCAACTGGGTCTTGCTTGAGAATTGGCGCTTTGTAGCGACGACGACTAAGCTCGTAAAAAGGTCGACAGCTCAATTGGTAGAATGCTTGCATTCCATGCCGAGAACAAGGGTTCGATCTCAAGGCTTACTCAGCCTTAACAAGACATGAGAACCAGCCCCCCCGAGAGCTGGGAAACCCCCACTTCAACTGAAGTTGGTTGGTGTGAGGCCGGCCCCCTTACTCGTAAAAATAAATAGGTCCCAAATCGACACATGCGACCCCTTCGGGGATAACGCAAGCAAGAAGTTACACTATATGTGTAGCTTAGTTGTCAAAGTGTCGAAAATTACGTACCTGTATTTAGCAATTCCACTAACGTAAAACTACTTTAAGGCACAGTATTTTCAACGTTAGCATAGTGACTTTATCCTGAATAAAAATAATGCACTTACGTCAATCGTGTGGGTAGTTTTTTTTTATCAGTTTAATGCCACGCATGCTAATGTTGAAAATACAGGGCCTTAGCGCTTAACATAACAAATTGGCGCATGGCAGACCACCTCATTTTTGAAAAAGTTGATTTCGGTAATTTATTTTTTCATCGTTAAGTTATTCGTTTAGTTTTCATCGTTAAGTTATATTATGCTTCAAACGGTCGTATATCATGTGCGTAGTTTTTTTTATAAAACGTGAAGTTATGTTATTTATACGTGTCTGCTTGTAGGCATGCAAGGCGTGTAAGCCTAAATCTCTTATGCATTAATTATTATCTTAATTTCATTTTATCTTGTACGAACAAAACATTTAATTTGTTTATTAAATACTACATGATTATTTTGCTATAATAAAAAAAAAAAAATGTTGTATAACTGGGTACATCAGAAATTGTAAAAAAAAAAAAGGGTGGAGATTTTTAAGGTTGTATAAATAATTCATAAGGTTTGATCATTGGATTGTAATGCCGGGCTCCACGATACGCCAAAGCCTTTCAATTAACAGCATCAAAATTATAAAGAGCCCTTTTATATGAGTACCTACGCAATGAATTCATTTATTTTTAGCACTTTTTTTCAACACCGACAATCATAATTTTTCAAATGAAATAAAAAAAAAAAAATCTTCCTTTGTTATTGATTGATGATTTGCTTGGACTGTTTTAATTTATTGTAATAATACTTAATTTTCATTTTACAATTTTAGTGCAACAATGATATTTTTTTTATCTTCTGTTACAATTTGTTAAACACATATTATATTGGTTGTCATTTAAGTATATTTATTGTTCTTTATTATGTATTTTTTACTGTGAATTATATGAAAGATTTACTGTAAAAGTTGATAATTTAAACCGATAAATAAAAATTCCTAGACTTATAGGCTAGTATGAGGCTGACCACCCATACTGTAAAAAATAGTTTACTTTGCCAATGTCACCCCTGTGTCAGAGAAGGTCGGCAAAAGTTGTAGGGCTTATGTTCATTTAAGGCTTAGATTTTATTTGTATGTACACATTCAACATTTGTAAGCGCGAACTACACGTGTTTGTTTGTAGGCATGCATTTGAGAGCTGTAATTGAATATTATATCCTTGCAACTTAGATTATGGATTATAGAATCATTTTTGCCGATGTCACCCCTGTTTCAGATAAATATTACAGAATTTCGAGTACATAAAACGGGTTTCAAGTAAAGAAAAGTTGTTTGTTTAGAGTTATTTGTAAAAAAAAAACACATCTTTCACTGTGTTCATATATAAACCATTTCAATCATTTTTTTTAATGTAAACCTAGTCCCTTGACCATATAGAATATTCGTGAGTCCTTAGCAAGGAACCTGCCCTTGGTATAAGTACTGTTTCCTGACATTGAATGCCTTGCTGGTTTTTATTTCCCTCTCTGGATTCTGCTTACTTATTGATTTCCATAGCGCTCCCATACAAATGTGGGCGGACAAGATATCTTACCGAGAAAACAGACAGTATTGGCTTATTGCCAATATCCAGCATTAGCAGTTCAATATTTTTAAGGTTAATCCCAGAGCCGATATGAAACTCAATGTAATAAAAAAAACAAGCCAGTGAGTATGGAGCAGCAAACCATTATTTTGTTTGCCTAGATTTGACGTCATAAGAGTACAATAAAGACTTTTCTATGTACTTGTATGTAACAAACCTTACTACTCTAACATTTTTTAAAACTTATTAAATTGAATTTATCCGGATCACGCTCCATCCGGATTTTTCAGGACGGGCTTAATATTTTGTATTTGTTTATTTCTTTTGTAGTGATTGCTACCTACTTTGTTGATAATTTTTCTGTTTGCGTGTTTTACTCGAAAAATGTTTTTCAGCTATCAGTCTCAGCAGCAAGCCACTATTTGAGTCGTATAACTGCAAACGCCGTCATCTCCAAAATTTATGATTTTTGAGATAATGATTAAATTTGATTCTGCGCTGTGTAACAAATCATTTGCTGTGTGCGATATAATGTAAACCTCACTTAATCCTTCGTAATTTTAATTGAAAAAGTATGATTTCGTGCAAACGCCGTCATCTCTATTAGGTGTATAAATTTAATCTATAGAGATATATAAAATACCTATTAGAAATAATCAACAGCATTAAACAAATTATCGTTGTAAATTATTGTAACTGAGTATTCTTACAGTGACACTCCCAAGTAACCTTTTAGGTTTTATAAAGGTTACAAAAAGGTTCAAAAAGGTTCTGGGACCTTTTTGTAACCTTTTTACAACCTTAAAGGTTACTTGGGCTGTTATGTGTAGTAAGTGAATAAATAAATAAGTTTTGCACTGTAAAAGAGATTTTTCCTAACAATATAAACACATAATCCAACAATCTCCAACTGGTGTTGTCGTTTTACAAGTTTACAAGTTTATTTTTCTCAAAATCATCACGTAAGGAGTTGACGGCGTTTGCATTTATACGACTCATTTCAAGATCCCGTAAAGCAGATACTTTTGTATGATCGGTCTATGGAGTCAAAGATCTACTCCTTGCTCTCCTACTTTCCAAGCTTATCACAATCCTCATGAGGGTATTGTGGAATATACAAATGATGTGAATAAGATTCTGAAGGGGCTTCCTTTGACCAGAATAGTAAAAATATCCAAAAAAACAAACGTAATAAAAAAAATTAAAGATGAAAACCAACACTGCCTGATTTTACTAATTCAAATAAAAAATCAAGTTTGTATTACGTATGAATATATAAATATTGTGTTAGTTAAACTGTTTAATTAAAACAAACATCGCACAACTTCATTTTATGTAAGAAATCCTTCGGTTAGTTTTATTAAATTTCTTCAAATTTAATTAAAGCCTTTGCGGGAGGCAAAAACCTTAGGAACGACTTCCACTTCAACTGACAAGCCGAACATTCATTTTCTCAAAGGTGCGCCGTTCCTTTGCAGCGACTTATTTGATTCGAAAACGCAAAGGTGCTCCGGGTACCTTTAAATTTACAATTTCAAATTGTAGTTATTGGGAACGCAGGAAAGTAATTAATGTTAGGTATATTATATTAATCAGAGTCCAAGAATTTTGCATACGACTACTTCTTACGCGAAAACTAATTTTATATAATTCTAAAGCTACATGCTGATATTGCTACCTACTTACAATTAAAATAATCAAAGATCTTTGGCTAATTTTAAAACGGAAGGCCATTTTTTTGTGTATCACACCTCGATTGGAATGGAATGAATGGAATGGAAATGAGTGGAATATCCAGCGTCATAATAAAAAGAGAGTCTGTATGAAGAAGGTTATGACTGGAGGAAATGAAAGAAGTGTGTAAGGACAGAAAGAAATGGAGGTTTATCTGTGATGTTGGCGGCTAGGGTTTTTTAAATTGAAATTTGTTTTTTTGTTAGTTTTTGATGTCCATACATATATTAATTAACCACCGAACCCTGAAAAATATTCCATACATATAATTTGTTGATTTTAAAAATGTAATTTGTTGTGTATGCTCCTTGACTTATAGGTTGGTATGCGGCTGACCACCCATGCTGTAGAAAATGGTTCACTTTGCTAATGTCATCCCTGTTTCAGGGAAGGTCGGCAGACAGGAGTTGCACGGTGTATGTTCATTTGAGACTCGGGTTTTTATATTGTAGGACTACATGCGGCATGTTTAAGCGCGAACTTAAACATGTCTGTTTTGTGAGAATGCGTATAATGTGAATCTCTAATTTCACTTATATTTTGCAACTTAGATTAGATTAGATTGCCTTTTCATATTGCTGATGAAATTCTTTTCTGTTTCAATCCAAGTATTGAAAATCAATCCTAGGATTACAACATTGCCAAGGCTTACCTCGATTGCGTGAAAAGTAAAAAAATGTGTGAAAACTAAATAACTCTAATGGAGTGCTTCCGTAAATTCCATACATTTTTTAATAACGGAAACTAAGGCAGATTTACAAAATGTTTATTCTCGTGGTACCCATCTTTTTTCACCATTTCTAGCTACCCAAGGCAGTCTTTTTGAGGTCGTCGTAGGGAAAACAGCACATCAAGAAAAAAATATTGATTATTAGAACTTTGATCTCTTTCAGCCTTCAAGATATTTTTTTTTTTTCAATTCAGCTAAAATATTTTTTTCTTAGTAATTAAGTAAGGTTGAATAATTAACAGCTATCAAACTTTTTGAATATTTACAATGGCTTGTGTATCAACACAATGAAAAATTATTATTGATTTAGCGAATGGTTTCCAAGTTTCGTTTACACGGTGATGGTCTAAGGGCCAAAAGCATTGGTAATTTGCAATTTTTATTAAAACTTTACTTTCTTTCACTCAGAAAACCTTGAAAGTTCAGGGCCTCCCGCACCAAATTCCTCCAGGACTCTCTGTCTTGTACTGCTTACCTCCAGGGTCCCCTCACTCCCAGAACTTCGGCGTCGGCTTTGACGTCGTCTGCCCACCGCATCCTGGGACGTCCGAGTGGTCTAACCTTGGGGCACCATCCAAGACAGTTCTGATAATCCTGGAGTCCTCTGTATGTGATATGTACATGTCCGGCCCACTGGAGTCTTCTTGATCTCATTACCGACACTATATTTGGGTTTTGAAACACGGACCTCAGCTTCGCGTTGGTCCGGATACACCACCTGTCAGGCTGTCACCTACAAGAAAAGGGAAAATAAAATAGTGTTTAAACAAAAAAAAACGTTATCTTTAAGTCCTTTGTACACATAAATTATTTTGAATGTAGTGTAAATAAAAATTATACTTTTAGCGCTTGTAAATTTCACATTTGCATTTAACGCAAAACAAAGTTGGGTCAAAGTTAGATGCTCACATAATATTCAAAATGCAAAGGCGAACTTGGCAGAGTAATTACCAGACTCGCTTATCCTTTGAATTCTCTTAAATATTCAAGCTCTGCAAAAATGCCATACAAAGTGCGCTCTTCATTTAACTGGGCTTTCAAAAGCGCATCTTTATTTATGGAGAGCTTTATGAAGCCAAAAATAATCTAATAAAAAAAGCATATCCAAATTTAACCAGTTTTTTAGTTTAATATTTTTTTATTGTTTGATTGTGATATTATTGACAAATGAGGTTGAAACCTTTTTGAATTTGAGATCGATGACACAATATTGTCTATGTCAATCCACCTGCGGACCTCATTATTTTTTTTCACCTATTAACTGATGTTGGTAGACTGTAATAATAAAGATTTTAAATGATGATTACGGTCCTTAGACATTTTTTGGAATGAAAATTTGTCCGGTCGATAGCTCAGTTGGTAGAATGCTCGCATTCTACCCCATGAGCTTGGGTTCGAATCCCACCGAGGAGGGTGTCAGAAATGATTTCCTATTTCGGTGTTTATTTCAAACCCCATAATAAAAATACCGGCAAGGTTTACTCAGCCTTCACAAGAAATGAGTACCAGCCCCCTCGGGAGCTGGGAAACTCCCACTTCAACTGAAGTGGTTGGCGTAAGGCCGGCCCCTTACCTATAAAAATAAATAGGTTCAACTCGCCACATGCGACCCCTTCGGGGATAACGCGGCAAGAAGTTACACAATAAGTGTAGCCTAGTTGCGAGTTGCGAAAAAAAAACGGATGTTACTGACCGACTGTAAAGAGAAGAACGCTTTTCTCTACGTTTCGTCGGTGCTTCTTCCTTGTAGAAGACACACGTCTCCTGAGGACGTCGGATATGACTCCGACAAAACGTAGAGAAAATCGTTCTTCTCTTTACACTCGGTCAGTAACATCCGTTTTTTTTTCATTCCAAAAAATGTAATAATAAATATTATTTATCTATCGACACGGCTTAAAGTGAACGTGGTGAAAATATAAACCATCTTGTACAACGTCACTTTTGATACTACAATGTGATGTTAGGTGAATTGCTACAGTTTATATAGTGTTTTATTGAAGAACAACAAAATATTAAGAATCTATTTTTAATTCAGAATCAAGCTCAGATGACAGATTTTTTAAATGCAGATTCTTGCTTCAACTAATATTCATACAAATATTAAGTACTACTGTTTAATAGTACAATTGACTTTACACCAAATTTTAAATTAAAACCTTTTTATGAATACAAAAGATACTGATTGTGTTAAATTTACTTGAGAAATGAATTCTTAAAAAATCCTATTTCAATCCCAGATTCGATTCTTTTCCTTTCGTGAAGCATAAAATGATGATATTGAATTATGCCAAAAAGAGATACAGATTCGTTTTTTTTCCTCCATAATAAATCACCCAGAGGTACCCAACGTAAAGTCGCTTTTGATTTTCCAATGTCATTACATCCCCATTCCATTTGGGGATCCAATAAGCAAGATTTAAAATTCCCGACACGGTGTTTTTTTTTTGATTATCGGCACACCTACCTTTTTTTGAGAATATGGTAGGCTAATTTCTCATGGACAATATTTTTGGAAAGGTCAGAAATTACAAAAAAAAAAATCCCAATTTTCAAATTAAGTATTTTTAGATTCTCGATTTTGGGAATCATCTCTGTCCAGGAAATTAAAAGAACCCTCAACTCATTATTGGCGTTTTATTTTCGCAAAAAAAAAGCTACACAAACAGTGTACATTTTAATTTTTATGGGTAAGGGGGCCGGCCTCACACTAACCACTTTCAGTTGGAGTGGGGGTTTCTCAGCTCCCGGAGGGGCTGGTTCTCATTTCTAGTGAAAGCTGAGTACACCTTGCCGGTATTTATTTTGGGTTTGAAATAGACACCGAAACGGGAAATCATTTCTGACACCCTCGGTGGGGATCGAACCCTTGCTCTCGGTATGGAATGGAATCATTCTACCAACTGAGCTATCGACCGGACTAAGTACGAGTTTGGTGGTCCCTACAAAGCGCCAATTCTCAAGCAAGACCCAGTTGCTATATAGCTGGATGTACCTTTTGATGAACGGTCTTTGGATAAGGTTTATGAATTTTTCTAAGCAGCGAAGAGCATATTTCAAAATATAAATGGTATTTTTTTGTGCTCCGCCGGGATTTGTACTCACAACATTCCATTTACGAGTCCATAGTGTTGCCACTAGACTGAGCTCCGCGCCGGTCAGTTTTCAAAATAAATTGGAAAGTACTGATTTAATAGTACCCCGAATATACAATATAGCGTTTATCTCACTTCGAATACGTAAATCGAAAATGTATGGAATGTACGACGGCACACCTAGAGAGTGATTTAATTTTATACTCGGGATACAAAAACGGGAAAATATTATCTACCTATCCGAAAAACTGTGAAAATAAACTGAACACATCGATGTATAAAAAAAATTGTACATATTTTTTTCAACTTATTACTTTTGTATTTAACAATAAAGTACCTGCAGTTCAAGAACTTCAAAAAATTGGAAAATTAAACTTTATAGTCTTATCCATAATATTTCCATATGCCAGTGATTTTTCATCTTGAAAATATTTTTCACCGTAATGAAACTCAAGCCTTTTTAAAGAGATCTCTATTTTTTGCGCTAAAAGGCCAACAGAAATATTTAACCGCCGCCCGTGACCTAAAAAGCGAGACTCCACAGCTATGAAATTCCGCGAAATCCTTGCATAGCGAAAAAGTTTAAAATTCTGCCGAGAAACCTGCATTAAACAGAGAGTTCTTTCCAGTGCAATGGTGACTTTGTGAGAGATCACTGCAGTCATTATTCTTTGTGGAGTCTCTATATTGGTTCCACGACAAATGGGTCACAGAAAACCCGTCCACACACACATCGGTCACGGGAACTTCGATCACACGACAGTTCGTCCACACGACATTTCAGACAACTCGGTCACGGAATATTTGGTCACACAACATTTCATCCACAGGACTTGTCTTCTTACATATTTCGGTCACATATTTAGGTATATGGTCCATGGTCCACAGACAGCTACAGTAAATCACAGAAAACTACACTAATTACAAATATTTTTTTGGAGAGGAAGTTTTCTGTGGTGGAGTTATCCGTAGGCCTATATTACTGGACTGAAAATTCTTTGACTGGGATGTTGTGTGAATGAACTATCTCGAGAAAAAAATGTCTGTGACCGATCGTCCCCTCAGTGCTTGTTTGGCTAATCTATCATTAAATTCAAAGATGACCTTTCAATGTTTCACTAAGTGGTTGTAAGAATCACATTCTATATAATCAAAGCTAAGAAAAAAAACGTGAAGTACAATAATGTGAGAGTTGTTTTAAATATTTATTAAATCAATTTCCGGTTTCATAACAAACATTGGTCCAGTAGAAATACAAACATTGCTCATGTGAAATTACCTCTGATGGACGTAAGACAAAGAAGCACTAAGGGGATGCGATGTGTCTGGGGACGAGTTATCTATGTCCGAGTTGTCTTTGATCGATATTTCGTGTGGACGAGCTATCGTGTGACCGAATTGTCAATCGATAGACTGTATGTGGACGACTTATTACGACCGATTTCTCGTGACACGCTCTATATTATTGGGCAGCTTGTGCATAAATTTTAAAGGCTTTTTTCAAAGAAGATTCCGTAAACGTTTGAAACTCAGTAGGGACGAAGAAAAGTTGGATTCGTCACGTTAAGTTATACAATTATGAAGCTTTTTTCTTACCAAGTTCTGACCGGAAAGAGTTTCAATATAAAGAGAAAAACTTTGAATGCACAATTAGTTTTTAATGATTTTTTTCTGTTTTCTTAGAGTTACAAGAATCCTTTAACTTAGTCTTAGTCTTAAAAACTATTTTTCTGTTTTGCAAGGATAAGAAAATCATATAATTTTGCATTTTTCTTGTTGTTCTACATATGTTAACAGTGATTTTTTTTAAATCAAAAAGATGGCTTCCATACATTGCTTTGAATTGAAATGAAGGAACTTTTTTAATGTGAATAGCAAACTTTTATTGTATTTTTTAGAAATAATCGATTCCGCATTTATGGATAGTACATATATCTTGCTTTTATTTTAAATACCAATACCTATCTAGATTTTTCTGAAACATAAATATTACTTACATCTGTGTAAATCTGAATAAAATCTTAAGATTCTTTTATGTTATGCATTTTGTAACTTTGGACTGACGGATATAAGACATTTTATATTTAATTAAAAAAATATTTTTTTTAACAAAACAGGTGGAAAACCTTCAATTTTCAACAATTCATCGGAGTCGTATCAAAGTTAGAGTCTATCTCCCAGAGTCGTGTCTCTCTAAGGTAATGATGTGAAAACTCATTTAATCCTGATGACATTTATGTAATACGACTCCTACTCAAGTAACCAATGCGACCTGCTCTGCTAAGCACGGTTGGTAAAATAAGTTTGTTAATTAAATGTAAAATGTTACTGGGTACATTGTATTGTAAAACGTACCAAGATTTTGATGTGGTCTGGTCAATAAAAATTAGCAGACTGCATTGGCTGGGTCACATCCAGCGAATGGACCATCGGAGACAGGAATAATTCTGTAAGATGATGGATCCAAAGAAGCGCGGGAGAGTGAATGAATGAATGGATGGGTAAAGAAATAATGTAATTTGAAAGAGGATGTGAAAGTTAAGGTACAAAATAATGTGTTGAGATGGTTTAGGCATGTTGAAAGAATGAATGATGATAAACTGACAAAGTATTTTTACAGAAGGAGTGGACGACCGAAAAAAGTATGGAGTGATCAGATTGAGGAGATGTGAAATAATGAGATATACAAAGCGAGCGTAAAAGAAGAAAATGCATGAAAAAGGTGATGGATATGAATGAATTGAAAGAAGTATGTAAGGATAGAAAGAAATGAAGGCAGCTCTGCAGAGGCACTGGCTACCCCTAGCGGAATGGCGACAGAGTTACAGTTACAGTGGGAAGACGGTGAGTGTAAATGGTTGGACGGAGTGATGGCAAACAGCCACGTGGTAGAAGTGTGGGACAGTGGCTGCGGTTGATCAAATAAACCAAAACCCACCTCAAGTTGTGGTGCCATTGATGATGCATTGAAATGAAATTTAATATGTGCTTCATTGTTTTGGATTAACTGGATTCTTGAACTCTGTCCTCAATTTATTTTTCTCGCAAAGACGTCGGCACATAAATCTTTTAACAAAATTAAAAGTGCCTCGTGCAATAATTTATCAGATCCCCGTAAACGTCGCGTCGTTCCGCCCCATCTCCTCCACACCTGAACACAAAGTAAAACAAAAACTTCGCTTTCACGTTAACTTAAAAGTGTATTAAAACTGAAAAAGCGCTGTTTCAGTTTCAGGCGAAACAGCACGGTTGAGTTGGAAGGGTGTTTAATACTCGGGTAGTGCCCTCATCTCGACCGAGTGCACTTTATAGGGGCCACTATTGGAAAACTAACAAACCGCCTTGTTAGAACGGCGACCCCAACACATCAATTTACCGGGGGTAGGTAATGTGGAACGAGAGGACTGTTCTATCTCATGTAAGTGTACTATGATGGGATTTACAGGTAAATTCCACGTGCGTGCACTCTGTAGAAGCAAAATTTATCCATTGTGTCGTGTTTCTAATCTAATTTAAATCTAAGTTGCAAAGATATATCTCATTTGAAATTCATATTACATGCATTTCCACAAGCAGACACGCATAATTTCGCGCTAAACACAAGCCGCATGTGCACCTACAATATAAAAACTCAATCTCAAATGAACAACTCTTGCCGAACTTTCCTGAAACAGGGGTGACATTGGAAAAGTGAACCATTTTCTACAGCATAGGTGGTCAGCCGCATACCAACTATAAGCCAAGGAACATACACAATTAATTACATTTTTCAAATCAATAAACAATAATATATTTGGACATCAAAAAACTAAACAGAAAACAAATTCTAATTTTTAAATTTTTAAATTTTGAAAAACCTTAGCCGCCAACATTACAGATCAACCGCCATTTTTTTCTGTCCTAGCACACTTCTCTCATTTCCTCCAGAGTCATAACCAGTCATAACCTTCTTCATACAGGCTCTCCTTTTATTATGACTCTGAATATTCCGTTCATTCGCAATTTCGGAAATTTTGGTCCATCCATACCTTTCTCGTCTTAAAGGTTCCTTAATTCTAATTTTTAATCATTTCTCTGTATTCTATTTTTTCTTTGTCGTACATGCTTCTATGTAGCTACGAGTTTCCCTGAATTCCGACAGCAATGCTTTTTTCGGCCTCAAAAGACTATTGTGTTCTAAAAGACTTTCCCATTCATCGAAAATCAAGACGTTTATTTTCATTGTTTGGCCAGTTGTGTTGACTTTTCTCCAATCAATCCATCAGTTTTCGAAAACAAAATGATTGTCGCATTCTTGTATTTGTACCTTAAGGTGATAGAAATGGAATATTTCAAAAGTTACAGTCCGTGTTTATCAATAAAGCTACATAAGAAGACCGGACATTTAGTACTTGCAGATGTGAAAGTTAAGGTACAAAAGAATATGATGAGATGGTTTGCGCATGTGGAAAGAATGAATGATGATAGACTGACAAAGTATATTTACAAAGAAAGTGTGAAAGGGAAAAGAGGGAAGGGACGACCGAGAGAAGTATGGAGTGATCAGATTGAAGATATTGTGAAAGAATGGGATATACAAAGTGAGCGTAAAAGAAGAAAATACATGAAAAAGGTGATGGATATGAATGAATTGAAATATGTATGTAAGGATAGGAAAAAATGGAGGCAGCTTTGCAGAGGCTCTGGCCACCCCTAGCGGAATGGCGACAGAGTTACAGTTACAGCAGATGACTCGATAATCAGAAATATCATGGATGGAACCCGCTTTTGTGTCATCAAAAAAGAAATAATGAAATCCAAATTAGGATTCATTTTTCATTTTCCAAACTTTTAACCTAGAAAAAAACCGGTTTCATCAGTATTCATCAATAATATAATAATTTGATATACTTTCCCGCGGGTACCGTAATCTAATTTACTTCAAAGATTTTTTTCATTCCCCATGCCCGTAATATAATAAATTATTTCGGTTCGTTTTATCGGCACTGAATGTGACCACAAAAGACAATGGAGAAGAGTGCTACTTCAGGTAATTGATTTTTCCCAATCCAATTGCAAAACCTTATTTTCGGGACCCAAATGATATACGAGTCGTCTAGAACCAAACGCGACAATCTAAGATATATTTCACGAATAAGATGAATGTACAGAAATACGTGAAATAATTTTGTCATCATTTCCACATATTTATCTTATTTTAATAATAATCCTAGATGGCTGTTTTTGGTTCCTGTACGACTGATACATATACATCCACCCACATTTTTTTTGTAGTATTATTTCTCCCGACGTACTTTTTGCCCGTAGAGATTTATGAAAAAATATCATCTAGTAAGAAACCTATCTATTTGATAGAAATTCTTGAAAATAACATCACAAGGTTCTGATTTTTCTTCTGAATTTTCAGGCCAATTTCATACAAAAATATGGTACGTAAAAATAAGGCGTTGTAAATTGTCTACGATTTTTATTAAATTGACTTCAATTGGTAATTATAATATTGTTTCATTGGTCGGGTTTTTTTTTAATTTTTTAAAATTAAGTAATTATCTGCTAATAATAAACCAATATATTCTCTCTTGGAATGATTCGTTAACTTCACCGAATTCACATCTTGAAACATCCCGAAAATCTAGAAATATAATATTTGATTTTATTATTTCAAGCCGGTAAAGTATATGATCAACCTTCCACAAAAAATGTGAACCTGTTCTTTTGGTAGCAAGGAAACTCCCTATAGGCCTACACCAATTATAGTGTTTGATATAAGGGCGGCTATCTTGTGACAAATAAAAGGTGCACCCACCACATGCGATAGCACCCTGCTGCCCCATTGCAATTCCCTTATATAGGTGCAAAAGAGATCTTTCTTGTATATTCCAGATTATTCGATCTCTGTTCTAAATTACACTAGACAGCCGTTCCACTACCATGATGGATTATACCAGACGGCTTTACACACACTATTGCACGTTCACAGGCGTACGTAGGCACTTCAAAGTTCGTGGTTCGTAACACTATCACCATCACACTAGAGCCAGACTGTTATATGTATGCATTTAAAGTCGCACGTAGGCACTCCAAGTGCGTAATAATACCTTTATATATAAATAGAAAAAACATGTTTGTATCAAAATCATACTCGTGTGTATTTTTGATGCAGTATATTTTATTTTATTCAAGAAACGTAAAACTTCTCAGACGGTAAATTGATACATTACTCATTTTTTTGCTCTATAACTAAATAAACAATTCTCCTTTATGAAAATGAGTTCAGCTTATACAAGTCCACAATTTCATTTCGCAATTTTATCCAGGAACAAACCTCTCCACGATTGTTTTAATACTGTCTCTTATTTAATCATCCTCCCCCATACAATATTTAATCAAGCAGCCTCAACGCAAAATGAGAAAATGCCTTATTGAAATTTATTTTCCCGGGTAAATAAATATACGATAAATTAACTCTTACAATCTCATTCTGATTTGCCTGTTCCTGTTATTTTACCCAGCCGCTGTTCCGTTAGGGTTGGCCAGTACCTCCACAGATGCGGCACTAGTTTGTTCTGTCCTTGTGCACTAATTTCACCTTCTCAACATTCATATACGCTCTCTTCTCTTTCATACTCTGTAGATTCCGATCCTTTACATTGTTGTTTGTTGGATCAAAATGTACATTATTTTTTCGAGCTTTACCTTTCACCTTTGGAATTTAGTTAGTAGGTACACTCATTGTCACTTTTCCTCTCATACTCTTGTTTATACCGGACTCATTTCTAAATTAAAATCTAATCTATTATCTAGATTTTCAGCAGTAACTTTGTGAAAGTTCATTTTAATACATTAAAATAAAAATTGTTTTGTTTTAATGTATTAAATCTAATCATTCATTCAAAATTTATAAAGAAATATACAAAGGATACAGTTTTTTAAATTAGTTACAGTAAAAAAAACGTGAGTCTGAAATAGGAAGCTGTGTTTCAGGTATATATCCAATGATATTCATTTTGTAGATAACATTTTTTTTTATATGAATTCCTACAAAAATCATTTTCTTAAATCTATAACATTTTTCATTAAATTGTTGCTACGCTTTACCTCACCAAAAAGAGACTCTTGTAGAGAGCTCTTGTATGTGGAAATGTAATTTTACAAAAAGACTATATAGAAAAAAAATGAAATGAAAATACATTTTAATTTGAACAGTTTTTAATGCAGATTACAAACGCTTTCGGTCGTCGAAACATCATCAGGTATACGAAACTTGGAAAATAAAACAAATTTAAATAAATAAAATCTTCACTATACTTAGATACGGAAATGTCTTAAGACTAGAAGTAAAATTCTACATACAAAAGTATTACGTAGTATACACAAAAATATTATGATAAATTTACGCAATGGCAGTGTTCCACGTGTAGAAATGTAACAGTGTATGAAAGTTAGCACATGCATGTGTAGCTGGCACTGGATGAAAGATATGAAAGTATTATTTTTTATTTACTTTCGCAGAGTGCCACGTGCTATAATATGTAAATTTACAATGTAACCAAATGTATGCATAATATGCTAAATGAGTTCACAAAGATACAAGACATACTTGATAATTTAAAAAATCGGAAACATTTTTTTAAAGCGATCCAAAATTCGAGATATGAGCACATGGGTGTCAAAAAATTTTCACCAGCGTTATTTTAAATTCTACCCGGAAACATAAATGCAGTTGAATTGCACTTGTTTTTTAATTAATTTATTTTACCAATCTCATACCGCCCTGTCGCCTAAGGGGTCGCATGTCGCTTGTAGAACATATTTAATTTTTCCAGGTAAGTGGACTAGTTCTCTAAGAAGCTCATTGTGATACCTTGTGAAAGCTAGGAAAAGCTTGTCGGTATTTTTATTTAAGGATTGAAATAAACACTAAATTTTAATTTCTTACATCCTCGGTAGGGATCGAACCCTAGCCCTCTATCATGATATGAAAGCATTCCAACTAACTAAGCTATCCATTGGACAACAAAAAAAAACGCTTGCTACAGTGTGTTGACGCTCAACGGTCATATCTAGAAAAAATGTTGTTAATTGTTAAGTAATGCCAAAATTAGCAGACTTCATGCTCATTTGAGATTTGGATATTGATTTTATAAGCACACACATACACATGCGGCAAATGTAACCGTGAACTTATACAGTTTCTGCTTGCGGGCACACTTTATTTATATGTATCTTAAACGTTAATATACATTTGCAACTTAGATTATAGATTAGTCTTGATACTTTGTAAGCACACCATGTAGGTATGAGTATGTGCAAACGCGGCGTCAGTTCCCGACTGTCTCGTCAAAAATAAAATGTGCCAACTTATTTGTTCGGCTCTAAAGAGAATTGCGGTGGAACTTTATGCGGCTCGTTTTCGCTCTGTTTTATTTATTTTACACAACTGCAAACACGTGATGAAAGTAAATTAATTTAACCCTAACTTCGATATTTGTTAAATGGAAGCTTGAACTTTTTGCAACATTTAAAAACACAAATAAGAGATGTACAACAATTTTCATTAAACTTTTTGTTGTTGTTGATTAGTGGTTATAAAATCGTAAACAACTCCTCGATAGCCGAGAATTGACTTGATGTTATATACTAGAGCTACGTGACTCGTGAACAAACTACACATATAGTGAAGTTTATTCATGTATAGTAGGTATTGAACTTTTTGCAATATTTAAAAACACAAATACGAGATCTACAACAATTTTCGTTAAACTTTTTGTTGTTGTTGATCAGTGGTTATAAAATCGTAAACAACTCCTCGATAGCCGAGAATTGACTTGATGTTATATACTAGAGCTACGCGTGACTCGTGAATAAGCTACACAGATAGTGAAGCTTATTCATGTATACCTAGTTACGTTATAAAATGAATAGTGTAACCTCTTCTCTGTATAATAAATAAGTTTCTACTGGTGGATTACAATTTCCTTCAATTCCTGGAAATCCTACATTACCCTTGTATTTTATTTGTAAACTCAGTTACTGGAAGAGACTCATACAAGATTGACCGACTTTAGATTATTATTGGCTTGTATCGGAAAATAATACTTTCTTATTACTTAGTTAAACTATTATATTGCTTTCTTCTAGAAGGATTCTTTTCAGACTTTATTGGATTGTATTAATATTTGTTATCGATGGATATTTTTGCACGACATTGTTATTTTTATTATACACGGAAAACTATAAAAATGATTCATCTGTAGAATAAACAAATTTAAAATGTGAGATTGATTTATTTGTTGCACACTGCTTTTGGGTGAATCACAATTCAAGAGTCCTTAATTAAAATTAATGGATTGAAAGGAGTATCCAAGGTTAGAAAAAAAAATAGACAAATATGCAGAGGCTCTGGCCACCTTAAGAGGAATGACGACAGAGTGACAATACTCTTAAGTCTCTTTTAGGTATCAGTATGGGAAAAGTTTTTTCAACAGGGTGTTACTAAGTCGTTGATGAAAGAGCATATATGGCGCCTAGTTTTCAGTCTGCTGAATTCAGTCTTCCGAAGTTTGTTATCTTTTCTGAACAAGTAAGAAGATAATATGTAGTCCATGTAACAAAATATAGCTTAAAGGGTTTGATCTCTTGGCTTTATGTTAAAATATACAACAATTAAGAATTTAACGGCGGCCTAAGATATCCCTTCTAATTGAATGCGTATCACTGAAATCTCTCGTGCAAATATTGTCTTTAAAACAATGTCTCATAAAGGTCGTGCTAAGCCGAATGCCTTATAATCTGACTAGGGTATTCCATATCGTACTCTAGTCAAGACTTTGCACGCATAGGGTGGTCCATCGGATTCCTAAGTTTTAAGTTTTCTTAATTTAATATTCCGTCTCATGGTTTTTAATTTAAAATAGTACCTTGAATGTATTTTATAAATTCTAGAATATTCAACAACGTATTAAAAACATAAGATTTGTGTGGTTCATACTTCATGCCATATCATGACAGACTCAGCAGCAATCATATGTTATTTTTTATAAGGTAGGTACCAGTGGCGAAGGGTGCCATACAAGCCGGGTTCCATCGGCTTCCCTTTTAAAATGATGTAACAAAGTATTTAAAAAATATAGGCACAAAGTAAAAAAAATACATTTAAAACCAAAGAAACAATACGTAATTTTTCCCCCCTGAAACCATGCAGTCTACTTTATTATCATTTTTGCCTCAGTTTAAACGGGAAACCGATAGGAATCGGCTTGTATGGCACCCTTCGCCATTGGTAGGTACATATCATGTCGAATTCATACATACAACAGAATATCCAAATTTCAAATTTCAAATACACCAGCAAATCTAATCTAATCTAATCTAAGTTGCAAGGATATGTTACATTGGAGATTCACATTACATGCATTCTCACAACCAGACACGTACAAGTTCGCGCTTGCACATGCCTCATGTGAACCTACAACATAAAAACCAAATCTCAAATGGACATACACCCTGCAACTCTTGCCGTCCTTCCCTGAGACAGGGGTGACATTGGCAAAGTGAACCATTTTTACAGCATGGGTGGTCAGCCGCATACCAACCTATAAGTCAAGGAACACACACACACGACAAATTACATTTTATACATCATTAAATAATAATATCCAAATACAAAATATCCATTTACAAACAAAAACAAATTCCAATTTAATAAACCCTAGCCGCCAACATTACAGATCAACCGCCATTTCTTTCTGTCCTTACATACTTCTTTCATTTCCTCCAGCAAATCATTCTGCTTTTCCTTGAAAGAAATAAAACGTATCATTTGGTTTCTATGGAACATTTTTAATTTGAATAATAAATTATTTAAAAAATTTAAACGGAAACAAAGTTTTAATTCACTTATTTATTTATTTTTTGCTCAAAAATTAATTTGGATTTTTTTTCTCGGTGGGTCTAACGTCAGTCTTATATGAGACTGCCATCCTGCAAACAATAAAAAAATATTTATTTGCCTTTTACCTAGCAACCCGGCCGGGGGAGACACAATTTTGTCAAACTAAATTTTCGTGCGGACCTCAAGGAATTTAACCGTAAACATAATTTATATATCAAAATAAAAATAGTAAAACCAAAAAATGTTAAAATTATTTGACACAACAATTTTTTTTTTTTTTTTTATTAATGACAAATATATATAAATGACTTTGGCAATTAATATGCTCCATTTTTATGCGTGAATTGTGAACCTCATACCAACTTATCAGTCAAAATTGAACCAATATTTTGAATAATGATGGACCACCCTTTAATGGCATAAGTGTTGGTGAGTTTAAGGACGCTCTAGATAGCACTGGTAGTCAGATTTCGCCCGGGGATCCACGCTCAGTGGATACGAAAGCTTTTTGAAAACCTATTTGCCTAATCCTTTCTGCGTTGTGTGCTTAGTCCTGGATTAGCGAGGGACCAAGCGGAAGCGATGTACGGGAAAGTGTTAACCAACACACGCTGTGCTACACAAGTAGTGTTGCCAGAGTGTTGCTGAATGGGGGATAACAAATAAGTTGGTCTATACTTCGTAGCAAGGTTGTGTAGTGTGTATTTGGAGTCGACACTTTTTTTTTCAATATTTAGAATAATAGACAGGTCGAAAGCTTAGTTGGTAGATGGCTTACATTCCATGCAGAGAGCTCGGGTTCGAATCCCATAGAGGGTGTCGAAAACGATTTCCCGTTTCGATAAGTACTACATAAGTGGCTTATTTAAATCAACCATACCAAGGTTATGACTCTGGATGAAATGAAAGAAGTATGTAAGGACAGGAAAAAGTGGCGGCTAATCTGCAATGTTGATTTGTAATGTTGGCTTATTCATTTATGTTAAATTTTTTGTACAGGAAAGTACTGACGTTTTTTTGTATACCTAGATTTATTTTTAAGGTTTTGTTGTTTTTATATACTTAAATGCATCGATATAGATATTTTATTTAGATCGATGCTTAAATGTTATTTATTATAATTATTTAAAAAATTCAAATGGAAACAAAGTTTTAATTCACTTATTTATTTCTTTTTTGCTCGAATATTTTCGCCTAATGAGGCATCTTCGGGAGCAGAATAGTTACAAATATATTTTTATAAAATAATTTTCAAAACAATTTTTTTTTTCTTTCCAAAACAAAAACAAAATTTATAGATAAAAAAAAATTTTAAACACAAATGTAAGATTCAAAAATGCATTATTGTTAGGTATTTAATGAAATAAAAATTTTAAGACAATAAAAATAAAATTATTATTATTTATATTCCTTGACTTATAGGTTGGTATGAGGCTGACCACCCATGCTGTAAAAATGGTTCACTTTGCCAATGTCCCCCCTGTGTCAGGGAAGGTCGGCAAAAGTTGTAGGGCTTATGTTCATTTGAGGTTTGGGTTTTATTTGTAAGTACACATTCAGCATTTGTAAGCGCGAACTACACGTGTTTGTTTGTGGGCATGCATTTGAGAGCTTTAAATGAATATATCCTTGCAACTTAGATTACAGATTATTATTATAGATACATTTCTAAGCTCGGAGTCGGCTTTCATTGTAAGTGCCAGCCCTGGCTGCAACAATACCATATTGTGATAATTTAATCCTCTGATGTATTATTGTGATAAAACATTGTTCCATGTTTTCATATGAATTTAGCATATGAATCCAGTGGATAGAAACACATTCGGGGGACGAATGGCATAATAATATATACAATTATACTAAATCAATGTAAATAATTCTATTGAATTAATTCAATGACATCGATATGCCAACTGATATTTCTAGATATGAATTATGCTGTATTATCTCGAGATGAATTGATACTGAAAATAAGCTTGATTCACCTTATCCAATCTTCTTTGTTATATTGAATACAAAAATAATTTATATACATATTAATGTTGGAATTATATATCTATGTGCAAACGCAACTAAGCTTCGAATATGGTGCGATTTCTTGCAACAAATATAACATATTTATTCAGTTATTAAAAAATCTTGTTTTATTTTCACTTTTTTTATTATTTATATAAAGGACACAAACGTTTTCGACTACTTCGTAGTCATCATCAGGTGATAAAAAAATTATAATATTTGTCAGAAGGTACACTAAGGTACAATAAGGTACAAAAAAAAAGTCGAAAACGTTTGTGTCCTTTATATAAATAATAAAAAAAGTGAAAATAAAACAAGATTTTTTAATAACTGAATAGAGATGAATTTTCAGTGTTAATGCACCAACCATCCAAAATATAACATATTTATTTTCACAGAGAAATAAGTTTTGTTTTAAAATTCACTTATTAGGGCTCAAATCACACAGTGCTAGCGCCAACGCAACTAAGCTATACATTTCGTGTTACTTCTTGCGCCAACCACTTAAGTTAAAGTGGGGGTCTCCCAGGTCCCGAGAGAGCTGGTACTCAATTCTTGTGAAGGCCGAGTTGCTGGTATTTTATATTGGGTTTTGACAGAAACACCGATAAGATAAATCATTTCTGACACCCTCGGTCGGATTCGAGCCCGAGCTCTCGGAATGGAATGCAAGCACTCTACCAAGTGAGCTACCGTCCGGAATATGAACAATGTCTGTGTAGAATCCTTGTTTTTAATTCAAAAGTATATTATACAACCCTTAAAAATAGACAAAGAATTTTAAGTAGAACGAACCACTGATATGCAACACATAGGTAAGGCAAAATTATTTACAATAATTATAACTAAACAGTTAAAAATAATTGATCGGATATCACACGAACCGTTAAGAGAACTTACATTATTCTCAACGTTTCGTTAGCGACGTAGCTAACGTCTTCAGGAGACACCCTCTCTGCACGACGACTGAGGATGAACTGATTTTTTCTTCTTTACAATTGTCACAAATCACGGCATATTTTCGAGCGAAGGTAGTAATTATGATTAGGTTTGTCATGAATATTTACACTTTTATTTTGTTTCCAGTCCTCATCACTAGATGGCACTATGTTATCCGTACATACGGAGCTGATTATATCATTATCTTTGGCACGAATATTAGGTATTGATTTCAAAAGTGAGGTGAGTGTTGGTTTCCAAATACTTGACAATTTAAAAAGCTGTCATCCCTGTTGAAGTTCGGATACCTATAATGCCTATAATGTAAATAATGTAAGTTCTCTTATAACGGTCGTGTAATATCCGATCAAAATTTTTTTTCCTGTGTAGTTATAATTATTGTAAATATGTCAAACGACCGTGATTCTAACCATAACCTAACAAAGGCAAAATTAATTGTTTGACTCGGTTTGTGAGCATGAAAACTTTTTTTACACGGCAGTAATTCTGGCAAAGAAAAAATGACGAAACGCGCTATAAAACGAGTGAACTAACATCTCACTTTACGAGTTACACAAAGTAACAAGTACCCCTGAGCATAAAACATCACATTTTAACTCTACCACAGAGTTGTGGTAGAGTTAAATGTATGGAAAATACTACGCTCACTAGATGCGCTGTTTCAGTTTGTATACAACGATATGGTTGAAATTAAAGAGATAGTTTTGTACTTGGGGTAAAGTACATTCCACAGATTGCAGTTGGACCATTAACTCTGAGAACTTTGCCCTTTACAACTTTGGTCCGAGAAAGACAAAAGAATAAAATTAGGACAGCGAGAGGATATCAGCCCTGTGTGAATGATCTTGTACAATATGACTGAAATTACTGTTTCTTTGTCGCTATTCCGCTATGGGTAGCCAGAGCCTCACAAGAGTTGCCTCCGTTTTTTCTTATCCTTGTGTTGTCTTGTCTTGTATCCTGCCGCCATTCCTCTAGGGGTGGCCAGTACCTCCACATAAGTGCCTCCACTTGACTCTGTCCCTGCATACTTCTTTCATCTCATCTAATTTCATCACTCTTTTCATGCATGCTCTTCTCTTGTTTCCACTCTGTAAATTCCATTCATTCGCAATCTCACTTATCTGATCAATCCATTCTTTTCTAGGTCTTCCCCTTCCACGCTTACCTATTACATTCCCTTTATACACTTATTTTGTCAGTCGGTCTTCATTCATCCTTTCAATATGTCCAAACCATCGCATCACACTTCTTTGAACTTTCACTTTCACGCTTTCTTTTACTCCGCATTCATTCAGAACCCATTCGTTTCTCACTCTATTTTTCAGTGCTTTTCCTGTCATACTTCTTAAATGAGCCATTTCTACGGTGCATACCTTATTTACTTCTCTTTCATTCACCGTCCATGACTCGCTTCCATACATCAGGGTCGTACATATAATAATATAATCATGGACAGTTGCATAAAAGAAGCTGGAATATCAGAGAGCGGAGTGAAAGTGGGTGAAACAAGAGTTGGAGTACTTCTTTATGCTGATGATGCTATAGTTTTAGCTGACTCGGCGGAGGAACTCCAAGCGATGTTAACCAAACTGAATGATGCATTTTGTAAAAATAGCTTGAAAGTGAATGCGAATAAGACAAAAATATTAGTTTTTGACAGGAATGAAGTATGTGAGGAACTTACAGTTAATTTGAATGGAAAAAAAGTTGAAGTAGTGAATGAGTTTGACTATTTAGGAAGCAAGTTTGAGGCGAATGGTAAGATGACGAAGAAATTAGAGAAGCGTGCCAACAAAGGAAGATGCGTGATAGGAGCGTTTGGTAGAATAGCGAAGAATAAAAGGATACCAAAGAAAATGAAAATGGCGGTACACAATTGTATATTGTTGCCGACCCTGATGTATGGAAGCGAGTCATGGGTCGTACATCCTAGCATACATATTTCAATCTATTAATATCCATCACCTTTTACACACATTTCTTCTTTTACATTCACATTCACATTTTACATTCATGAGTATGATAGGTTGGTATGCGGCTGACCACCCATACTGTAAAAAATGGTCCACTTTGCCAATGTCACCCCTGCTTCAGGGAAGGTCGGCAAGAGTTGCAGGGCTTATGCTCATTTGAGATTGGGGTTTTTATATTGTAGGTCCACATGCAGCATGTATAAGCGCGAAATAATGCATGTCTGCTTGTGGGAATGCATTTAATATGAATCTCAAATGATACATATCTTTGCAGCTTAGATTTAGATTTAGATTTAGATTTAGTATCCCATTTTTACAATATTTCAACAATCTGATCAAGGCATATTTTTCATACTCTTCAAGTATTTCATTTCCAATTTCCAACATGCATGCCCTTCTCATTTTGCTGTCACTTGTGGTGCATGTTTCGTTTCCATACATCAATGTCGGTAACAAAATGACAATGTGTACCAGCATTCCCTTATAAATTGTCAGTCGCTATTATATTTCATTTTTTTGTATCGCACCTATCACTTATATTCCCTTACCTTACTCGACACCCTATTCGACAACTTTCTCATTTTTCCATTGAATTAATATTTAAATTCATTTCCAATTTCAACTTTTGCACCATTAAGCATAAACAAACATTCCATCCCTTCTTTTGCATCGACAATGAATTATTTTTTAGTAGAATAATTTCAAATAGGAAAGATTCCTTTTAACTGAACATGGTTACGAGATCCTCATGAATTTTGCAAGCCATTTTTAGTTAAGTATTCTTAAACTGTAAAACTCTACCATAAGTGCAAAGCAAGAACGGAAAAGCTTAAAATAATATTGTACTTATACTCGTGTCTTATTTCTCATAAAATTAGCAAAGTCATAACTTTGCGCGAGTTCTTCATGAAACGGAACATATTCTCGTATCGTCATTCATTAACTAAGGCTTAAAACTTCAAAGCCATAAACTTAAAAGTTTGCCTAATTCTCCCAACTACCAGGCCATACTGAAAGTATCTTGAACGGGCTTTGTATAATAAAAAAATAGAAGTAGTATATTATAAATGTAGAGCAATATGAGCGTTAATGTAGTACGATATGACTGAAACACTCCTTTTTTCGATTAACACAATATTATAATGAATAAAAAAAAATAGTGTGAATTAGAACAATTGAAGAAGGAAACTGCATTAATAAAAAATTAAAATAAATGTTTTTTCCTAAAGTATTTTTTTTTAACATCATTTATATTTTTTTGTGCTCCTTGAGTGATAGATTGGTATGAAGCTGACCCGCCGTGCTTGGTTCACTTTTGCTAATGCCACCCCGGTTTCAGGGAAAGGCGACAGGAGTTGCAAGGTAATATGATCCTTAAATGTTCATGTGAGGTTTTTTATTTTTTATTTGTATGCACGCATGTAGAATGTGTAGGCGCAAACCTACATGCGCCTGCAGTTTGTGAGCATGCATTTAATATGAGCCTTAAATGTTAACATATCTTTGCAGGTTAGATTATAGATGACGTCAAGTTCATCCAAGATCTTGTTAATAATTATGCAAATTCTTAGAAGTTTACGAAATGTGGTCTAAAATGCGTTCAAAAACCGTTTGAGAGGTTCCTACAACAAAACTGTTAGTAGATGGCTTAAAATAAAGCAAAACAATGCAATAAATAAGGAAAAAACGAGTAATTCAAAGAGGTTACACTCGTGGGTCATCCGACGAATAAAAAAAATTGTAAACGTAAAAAATGGCAATTCCTGATATCCTCAACCGTGTGCAGATCTATGAACTAAATTTTGTGAACACACTTTATTGTATTTTGTATGGTTATTGTATTACCACTGAAAAAATTCATATCAATAGATTTCTACTAAGCTTTATAGAAATTCTAAGGATACACTGTTTTATTTTCACATTATTATTTAAAGAAAAAACACTTGATTGTGACCTAGTTTTTAAAATTTCAAAAACTTTCAGTACGACCTAATATTAATACTAAGGCAAAGCTATCTTTTTCTTTTGATATAAAGCAGACAACTTTCTAGCGAAGGCAAAAAAGGAGATTGAAAGTTAGCCAACTGAAAATTTATATGAAACACCCGACGGGTGGCTACGAGGGTGTTAATAAATGAAATTTAAGATGAAAAGAGATGGTTTTCGAAACACATAAGTGTATAATAGAATGTGAGAATTTTTCGCGTTATAAAAATGGAGATAAAATGGGTTCAAGGCTTCTTGAGAGGTGAATTTTCTTGCTTCTGTATATTACAAGGAAGCCCTGAAAAATATAATACCTACTACGTTTTATAGTATTTCTAAGAAATTTGTTCCTTTTAATGGAATGAAGAAAATAAGGGATATAATACAATTTCATTTTTATAATCTATAATCTAAGTTGCAAGGATATATTCATTCAAAGCTCTCAGATGTATGCCCACAAACAAACACGTGTAGTTCGCGCTTACAAATGCTGATTGTGTACTTACAAATAAAATCCAAACCTCAAATGAACATAAGCCCTGCAACTCTTGCCGACATTCCCTAACCTGACATAATGCTCTCCAAAATATGAAACGAGGAACAGATTTAATTTTTTTTAAAAGAACTTTGATAATTTTCCATAGTTTTTGGGTGCTGTGGTATATCCACAGCAACAGTTGCTTAAAAATAAATACTTGAATATTAACCGTCATACGTTTTAAACCACATATCTTACTTATTTTTCTACTTTTCACTAGTCGTCTTTATTATCACCACTCAGTCAATATTTAATTTCTAAGTACGAAAATTCGTAGAAGTAAGCGATTCGTTTAAAAATCTGTTTAAGAGGTTCCTACTTAAGTCTAGGCCCACATTTTTCGATGTGCCCACATCTTGAATTACTTGTTAGAAGGTACTTGGTTCGAATTCTCAGCAGAGATTGCAAAAACGAGAAGAAAACGCTATTGACACGCAACTAAACAGTTGCAGTAAGAATAGTGCAACATCGTTGCGTTGCCTTGCTACGGAAGAAGTCTTGCGACTAGTACATAGAATGTTTTTTTTTCACAGGTATGGAAACAGTGTTTTCTTTGCTCTCGGAAAAGCAATTTTTGATTACTTTGTAGGCTAAATAAAAATATTAAAGGTTGTGTTTTAAATAATAAACATAATTCCTTGACTTATAGGTTGGTATGAGACTGACCACCCATACTGTAAAAAATTGTTAACTTTGCCAATGTCACCCCTGTGTCAGGGAAGGTTGGCAAAAGTTGTAGGGTCTATGTTCAGTTGAGGTTTGGATTTTATTTGAAAACACACATTCAGCATTTGTAAGCGCGAAATACACGTGTTTCTTTGTGGGCGTGCATTTGAAATGAGCTTTAAATGTTAAAATATCTTTGCAACTTAGATTATAGATAGATAGATAGATTATAGAAGAAAATCATTTAAATGACACCGTTGTTAGGGATCGAACCATAGGCCTTCGACTTTAAATGTAAGGATTCTACCAAGTTAACCATCGACTAGACAAGAATAACTAAAAAAGCTCGCTTCGAAATTACTATTTTTTTATTCTAATGAATATTTGCGTTTAGTTGGAATACAATTTATTTTCAAATAAATGTAAATGTTATACATTTTTTGAAATGCTTTTTGTTATTTTTCTTATTTTCTTTCACATTGTTCATTTTCTGAAAGTTAAACAAAGCTTCCCAAAAAAAAACGTAGTATGTTTTTTTTTCTAAAAAAACACTCAATTCAATTTTTCAAACATTAATAAAACACCATTTTTATGGCAAAATGATCCCTGCAAACTCATATTTTACATGCATTTCATTCACATAATATGATTTTATTAACCAATTTCAGCTTTTATTTCGCAAAGTCATTTAATCCTGAAGCTTCGCCCGCAACGGTCTGAAAATACGTTTAGCATCCTATAAAAATGGTCCTCAATAAAATTGGGATGCAGATTGGGTCGTTTGGACCTTTTTTGTCTTGTTTTTTTTTAAGGACGCCTCGCTTGATTTTATCACACGATTTTATAAGGGGTAAGATTTTTTTATTGAGAGAAATACAGGTTGTTAATATAATATTGAAATATGTTCGCCGTATTTTTAGGGTGAAATATTTTCTATAAGAAAAACTTGACCTGTTGCGTTCTTATTGCAATTTGTTTTTATAAATAAATATTAGGATAGTTTGTTGGGAGAGGAATCACACCTCAAGAACCTTCTTCAAGCTTGATGGTCACTATATTAAGCGACAATTTTCAAACAAGACACAGACACAGGTCTTTGGTAAAAGCAAATTAATTTCTCAACAAAAAGATTTCTGAACAGAGAATCGAATCGACACTCCTTTAATTTCACAAATTGAGCCTTGTCCGCTCGTCCACATATTCAACAAAATACCTGACCTGTAAAAATGAGTAGGCTCCACTCGCCACATGCAAAACCCTTCGAAAATAACACGGCAAGAAGTTATACTATATGTGTAGCTTAGTTGCGTTACCTCCCTTTGCCTGAATTTCTATTTAAATTTATTCTGATATGACGCCGTACATTTTTATGATTTTGTTTATCCACGCTAACCTAACGCAAAGCAACTAAGATGCACATAGAGGGCAACTGCTCACCGCGTATTCTCCACAAAAGTAATTGCCACAATTTGTAACCTCCTAACCGATGCATGGTGCCACAATAAGATGCCGGAGGCAAAGTAAACCAAACCGGAAGGCCGATGAGCCGACTATCCCGACTGAGTTTACAGTTATTCCTCAATCAAAAGGCAAATGCCGGGATGGATCCAATAAAGTCGTGCACGGACGCATTCCATCCCTATCCAAACACTTACAAAGCAAAACCAAATACAGAAAGACTAATTAGGAAAATGATAAACCGTATCAAATTCCTCAGAACATTTAAACCTTGTACGCGATAAGCAAGGTTATCCACTGTGACTCCTTCACCAAAAAAAAACCTAACTGAAAATTATATGTTATAGCCTCACACATAATTTCTCTACAACATGTTTTCAATTTAAACTGAGAATAGTTCATCCATCAAATTTTGCATAATTACGCGGAAATTATTATTGTACCGACCGATTTACATAATTATACTTGTGTACAAATATTTCGGTACATGTTTGTATTAGGCACTACATTGTTCAGCCATTTTTAACCATTGCCATACCAATTATATCTGCACAGACCTTAAAACAATTTGTATAGGCTCTCAAAATTAGGGTTGCTATTTTTTTCTGATATAGATAACATAGATAACATTGTTGAGAATACTATTTAATAAGTTGTTATTATTTAAAGGTTATTAGAAAACATCACTGTCAAAGAACAAACAAAACTGACAGTGTCAGTTTAGTTTATAGGAAATTTAGGCGATCAAAATTTATAACATAATGTTAAATTAGGTTTTTCAACGAAAACATAAGAAGGCTATGTGATTATTTTATCCTTCCGTTATTCGTAGATTGAACATTTTTAGGAATCACATCGGCTCTATGCTACCTACATATTTGATTTGAATCATGTAGAAGTACATTAAATTTGAATTTAAAATGATTTTATCGTCGCCATTTAAATTGTTGATTCTTACGTTTTACAAAAAAAAACATGTTCTGGGATGATGGTGACGATCCAATTTCCCATCAATTCATTGAAGTCATATCCAAAGTCATTAGAAGTCGTGCCTCTTGTATGCCAATGAGGCGCAAACCATACTATAAGTTATAATGTAAATTGAATCTTTTTGATTTTCTTGTACCGTGTAAAGGAAAAAATGCATTGTTACATATTTTATGCTCCTTCAAAGTCGTGATCATCAAAGTATCATTTAATTTCGAAACTCATTTAGGCACGGAAGAGTGGTCTTGCCCTTCTCGCCTAAACCACAATCACAACGTTGAAAAATGACCTTTATAATTGCATACATGCGTATTTGCACGCATGCATTTTTTTTTGTTTCTATTTCCACTACATGTACCTATCTTGATTATAAAAAAACTAGATTGTCAAATAGTTATAACCAAAGTCCACCAAAGCTGGCATTTTAAAATGGCAATTTCTCTAAATTGTTGCGTTTGGACTTAGAAAACAGACAACTCAGATAGGTAAGTGTTTTTAGGCTTTCATACTGTAAAAAATGGTTCACTTTGCCAATGTCACCCCTGTTTCAGGGAAGGTCGGCAAGAGTTGCAGGGCTTATGTTCATTTTAGATTGGGTTTTTATACTGCAGGTTCACATGCGGCATGTGTGAGCACGAAATTATGCGTGTCTGCTTGTGGGAATGTGTTTAATATGAATCTCAAATGATACATATCTTTGCAACTTAGATTTAGATTAAGATTTAAATGGCCGGCTTCAGATGATGATGATGAGGATGCAGCATCCATTCTTCCGGGCTGTAGACCATGGTTCAGTATTTTTTCTCAGTAGGCTGCTTTTTTCTTCTTAGAAGGCTGCTACAAGTCAGTCACAAGCTCACTGACGAAACGTAGCAGCCTTCTAAGAAGAAAAAAACAGCCTTCTGTGAAGTAATACTGGAACATGGTCTACAAGCCCGGAAAAATGGATGCTGCATCCTCATCATAATCATCAGACAGCTCAGATGTTTGTAGAAGGGGCAAAAAAAAAACGCAATTAAGCTGCACATATAGTGTAACTTCTTGCCGCGTTATCCTCGAAGTGGTCGCATGTGGCGAATTGAACCTATTTATTTTTACAGGTAAGGGGGCCGGCCTTACGCCAACCACTTCAGTTGAAGTGGAGGATTCCCAGCACCCGAAAGTGCTGGTACTCATTTCTAGTGAAGGCTGAGTAAACCTTGCCGGTATTTTATTTTGGGGTTTGAAATAAACACCGAAACGGGAAATCATTTCTGACACCCTCGGTGGGATTCGAACCCGAGCTTTCGGCATGGAAAGCAAGCACTCTACCACCTGAGCTAGGTAAATATTAAATACCGAAAAGCGCTGAAAGTCTGTGCAGACTTACGCGAGCACGCAAGGGTTAACAACTACATTGTTTGCAGCGGGTATCGTTCCATTTGAAGCAAGATATATTATAGGGGAAGCCATTTATCATAGCGGGCCGACAGCCTCGGTCTCCATGGCGACGCGCAAGATAAAACGTTCATAATTGAAAACGCATTTGTGTGAGAGGATAGCGGCGACATAATGGACGGAACAGACAAGTATTTTTCAACCCTCTCCCCGCTAAATAAGTGAAAGTTATTAGGGTGGAATGTAATGCACGTCACCATTTAATTTACTTTATGTGGGCGCTTAATTGTTTGTGAAAAAATGTGCGTGCTGGATTATCACGTTAACGTAGCGTGGGTTAGACATTTTTTGTGGAAAATCATTCCATATAAAATTCGTTTCTTTTTTCAACTTGTTTCAGAAGCATGCTTCGATCATCTTGGGATGTATCTAAGGTCCGGTATTTTCAACGCTAGCATAATGCAACTATGCAACTAAGCTACACATATAGTGTAACTTCTTGCCTGCGTTATCCCCGAAGGGGTCGCATGTGGCGATTCGGGACCTATTTATTTTTACAGGCAAGGGGGCCGGCCTCACACCAAGCACTTTTAGTGAGTTGAAGTGGGGGTTTCCCAAATCCCGGGGGGGCTGGTTCTCATTTCTTGTGAAGGCTGAGTACACCTTGAGATCGAACCCTTGCTCTCAGCATGGAATGCAAGCATTCTACCAATTGAGCTATCGACCTATTTACGAGCTTGATCGTCGTCGCTACAAAGCGCCAATTCTCAAGCAAGACCCAGTTGCTGTAAGGCTGGATGGACCTTTGGTGACTTTATACTGATTAAAAAAAACTACCCACACAAACGCAACTCAACTAAGCTACACATATAGTGTAACTTCTTGCCTGCGTTATCCCCGAAGGGGTCGCATGTGGCAATTCGGGACCTATTTATTTTTACGGTTAAGGGGGCCGGCCTCACACCAACCACAAGTGCGTCCTATTGTCTATATATCTATAATCTAAGTTGTAAAGATATGCTTACATTTCAGACTCATATTAAGTGCATGCGTATATACAGACATGTGTAAATTCGCTCTTACAAATGCTCTTTATTTTAATTTAATTCTTCAAAAATCCCCATGATTAAATCTAGTTGATTATTACGTTGTACAATTATTTGCGTGTTATTTTTCATAATATTTCTCTAGCACTTTTTGCGATTAAGAAAAATACCATAATTCTTCCTCTGACTCGACGTTTTAGTTGTTTTCTTAAGGCGGTCGCACAGCAGACGCTACAACCCTCCGGGGAACAGTGAGAGCGGAATCGTATCCAAGAGCGCTCTACTGAATATGCTAACTATCCACAAAGGTGTCATGATCACGCTATTGCGAGTCCAGCTTTAGGTTTTTTATATTTTTTCTTCCGTGTGGTTTTACAGTAGAATCTCTTAATATAAAACAACTCTACAAAATATAGACGTGTTGGAATTAAGTTGTTAAAAAATAATTAATTAAATTAAGTTGGTTTTGTATTTCCGTAATGCATTTATAAGTTTTTATATTGAAAGGATTTATATTTAAATGCTGCTTATGAGAATGCATGTAATGTGAATCCTCAATCTTAGATATCTTTGCAACTTTGTTTAGATTAGATTAGATATAAAGAATTTAAAGATATATAGAAATTAAATATATATGAAGAATTTAATCATAATATTTATTTTTTAAAGAACATTATAAAAAACGGTAATTCGATACTTTAAAGAAAAAAACTTAAACGTGTGTGGTACGGCCTTACTCAAAGAAATTCATGTAAATTTCGATATTACTGGAAGGAAAAATTCAGTGTGTTACGATGCAACTACATAAGCTGCATATACAGTGCAAGTTCTTATAGCTCAGGTCTATAGTTGATAGAATACTTGATGTTCATGTCACAGGGCTATAATTTGATATCCACCTAGGATGACAATAATAATTTCCAGCTGCAGCGCTTATTTAAAAAAAAACATTTCACAAGAAATGAGAATCAACCGAGCTAGGAGACCTCACTTTCCGTAAGGCCGACCTCCTTACCTATAAAAAATAATACTGCACTTATTACTTGCGCATTAAATTATCATATCGTATTTGTTATTAGTTCACACATAATATTATTTGAAACGAATACAATAGAACACAAAAATAACAAATAAAATCGCCTTTCGTGTGTTTCTATTACCTTTTGTTGTGTAATATTTTTTGATGAAATTAGTTGAATTAAAATCCTCATTTTGAAACAGTGAAAAGCATGTTATAATTTTTCAACTGGAAAGACCAAGCCGTGTGTATGTATGTATGTATGTAGGTACGTAGATACGGAGAGTAGAAATCCCTGCCCCAGTTTTTAAATGGATTTAATTTCCTCTCACGTACAAAAAAGGTAATCGTTGTCATACTACGGGGAGAGTAAAAAATCAGAATTCATTACGTGAAAATCCCAACAGCCACGTCTGCTCTAAAGTGCCTCTTTGTCAGATTTCATATTAAAAAAAAAACAGACTGAAAACATTATTGTTCAACTATTTTTATTAATGTGCAAGTGCACACAGTACAAAAATATTTTTAAGGTTTGTTATTTGTTTGCTTGTAACTTGTGTCATTTGATACTTGTAATCCTTGACTTACAGGTTGGTGTGGGACTGACTACTCATACTAGTCATACTGTACAAAATTATTGACTTTGATAATTTTACCTCTGTTAAAACAGTATTTTTTACAATCTGATCTGCTATTCCGAAATCGTAACATCCAATATTGTTGCCTATCCATGAATGAAATGTTTTTTACGTCCCTGCCTTAGCACATTGTTAGACTTTTGACCTTTAAACCCTTAATTTTTGTACAAACTGCAAACTTTACTTTGAATATAATAATTTAGTGTCTACTGACTTATCTCCCTTATTTCAATCAACCAATCAGTCATCTAATCATAAATATAAGTGTACGTCAGAGGTGTTCAGTGGCGAAAAATTCAAAGAGGCAAATAGATTTTTCCGTACTTTTTCGATGTACGCAATTCAGGTGTACTCACGTAAAAGTTTGGGGTAATGAGATGACTTTTACACAGAAATACCTTAAAACTAAAAGATTGTTGTATATTTACATATTATATCCAACAAGTACTTTTTTTTTGATAACTTCATACGTTTTTCTACTGAAGCCGGTAAACTTATAAATTGTTGCTTACCTACACATCAAATGCCGTGCGAATTTCTACTTAAAGAAAAAAATGAAGATTACACGGGAAGAACAAGTATTTTCAAAAAAGGATAATTTAAAAAAACAATAAAATTCTTTTTAAAAACTAAAATAAAAAAACCTTGTTTTTTAGTTTTAAGATTTAGTATTGTAAGTGCAACCGAAGATGGTGGGAGTAACCACCGAAAACGTTTTTGCTATCTAATAAAAAATACTCAAAGTGGTAAAAAACAAGGTTTTTTGATTTTAGTTTTTAAATATAATTTTATTGTTTTTTTAAATTATCCTTTTTTAAAATGGCGTACCACAACGTTTCACTTAACCAATTTGAAAAAGTATTTTCAGTTGAATAACATGTTGAGTAAATAAAAATTATAATTGAAGTATTTCTTATGGTTTTTTTTTTCTCATGACTTGGTTGAGGCTTGAAGTTGGTATAAGGCTGACCACCCATACTGTAAAAAATGGTTCACTTTGCCAATGTCACCCCTGTTTCAGGGAAGTTCGGCAAAAAGTTGTGGGGCTTATGTTCATTTGAGGTTTGGATTTTATTTGTAAGTACGCATTCAGCATTTGTAAGCGCGAACTACACGTGTTGGTTTGTAATTTCAGCTTTAAATGAATATATTCTTGCAACTTAGATTATGGATAGACTTGCCTGTCACAAAGAACCGGAAATATCACCATAAACTGTGATAGTAACTGTTATTGCATCACAAATTTTACAGAGCTTTAGATACACACAGATGCCATTAGATAGCGTAAGTAGATTATTCTCTTAAATTTAGCTGACATGCCTTGTTTTTCTTTGTAGTCTTCAAGTATTATAACCTTGAAACATTTGCAGACGACACCGATACCGCATTATTACACTCCGCGGAATGTTTTAATTGAAAGGCACGATAAAAATATGTTCTGATTAATTATCCCAGCGAGGGGAGGCAGTTTCCAACAAAGGCTCATTGTTGTCTTTGGCTTGCGGCCTTTGATGGCCTTTGTTGGAAAGGAAATGAGGGAAAAATTTCATGCAAAACTTTCAAGGCGGGTTTGGGCATATTTCAAAGCGTTACTCATGACTCCTTTACAAGCAAACTGTGAACTTGACAATAAAAAATAACATTTCTTTTATTATTATTTGATACTAAAAATGTAATTTTTTTAAGGAAAAAATATTATAAATAGAAATGAATCATTACAGGGCTTATTTATATGATTACCATTTGGCGCTATACCTGAGTGGAAAAGGCGGTGGGTGGTAATTCTACTGAAGTTTGTTTAAAATAAAACAGCGTCGGCTCGATTACCGTACGGTCCACTTGATAAAAACTTTCACCCTGGGCTAAAATATGTTAATTTTGATTAAGACTTATATTTATTTAATTGAAAAAATATTAAATAAAAGGGTGATTCAACAACTAAGATATACAATAAATAATGCTACTCCTTACCAATTCGTCTTCAAATGAGTCAACCGTGACGAGTGAAACCCACTTATTTGGGGTTTTTCCTTAAACAAACTTATTCAATTGAAATGGGATTTTCCCGATCCCGAGGCTAAGGAGAGGTTCTCATTACTTGTAAAAACTGCCAAAGTTTACTGTAAAAAATAAACACCAAAAAGAGAAAACCATTGCTGATACTCTTTGTAGAGATTCTACTTTATCACTCTGGCATTAAACGCAAGCAATCTACTAACTGAGCAATCAACCGGGCTGTCAATCCAAAGTATGTATATTGTTACGGATATGTAATTATGCGTGTAGTTTGTGTGTGTGAGTTATGTCTGTGTGAGTCTGTGAAGTCTCTGCATGTAGATACTCATATAATTTGGTACTTGTATTAGTCGAGTGTTCGGATGTTCTAGTAAAGCTTTGCGTGTTCCGATTCTCAGTGAATCGAGAAATATCTTTAGTCTTTCTATAAACAAGAACCAAAGCTCTCTGTGTCCAAGAAGAAACGAACTGACGTTCAATAGTAAAAGTGTAATTTGAAGCGTATGTGAAATAAATTGTGCAAAATAAAAAACCGCATCTTTTATTAAATTTAACCCTTTAAAATCATCACAATATCAAATCTGGTAGATAACACAAGATTCTTGAAAAAAAAATGTTTTTTTTTGTAATACAACCTGGCAATATGTTTTGCTTTTATCGTCGTTCCTTACATTATTTTTGAGTTTTCAGGCTGTTGGAGGCGCGTCGTTGTTTGTTTTTCAGTCGACTGAAATATGCAAGCACGCTCCTTGCTTTCCAAGGAGACGCGCGCCTTTTTATGCTTTCCATAAGTCATCTTAAAAGAAAGTCGCCCTTTGAATAGAAATGACGAGCACTCTGAATGGAATTCCAAATGACTCTTCACGTATTAGATAACACTTTGTTGTTGTCTCTTTTTATTCCTGAAAAAGAAGAATGTCTGTAAATAGTCCCTCTCTTTTGATCTTATTGTTTCTCTCATATTGTAGGATTCAGCGACAAGATGGGTATTGTAACCAAAATGTTAAAGATAACCATAAATATTTATCTCTTTCAAACTAACATTTATAATCTAAATCTAAATCTAAGCTGCAAAGATATGTATCATTTGAGATTCATATTAAATGCATTCCCACAAGCAGATACGCATAATTTCGCGCTTACACATGCCGCATGTGGAGCTACAATATAAAAAAACAATCTCAAATGAACATAAGCCCTGCAACTCTTGCCGACCTTCCCTGAAACAGGGGTGTCATTGGCAAAGTGAACCATTTTTTACAGTATGGGTGGTCAGCCGCATACCAACCTATCAGTCAAGGAATACAAGCAATTAATATATTCAAATATATAAAGAAATAAACTCTAAACAATTAAACAGTTGCGCAAGCCCATCCTCATACGCGTTCCGTTTGTACACTTCCATCCGGGGAAGCGTATCGCAGAACCGTAAAAAAATATACAGATACAAAACATGTATATTTTTTTTTAATTAAAAAGCCTCAGCTTTAACCGCCAGCATTACAGATCAACCGCCATTTCATAATAATATTAATATAAGCCTAACAGCAGCTGGGTCTTGTTTAAGTATTAACACTTTCTATAGCGACGACCAAGCTTGCAGAGGGCTCTCGAGGTGTGATTCACACAAAAACAGCGCGCACCAAAGAAATCATCCTAATTTTATTATTATTCAGCAAGCTAACAGCCACCCCACTTCAAAGGATCAGGACATCAACTGTCACTTCACCAACACCTCTGTGTCACTAAAACAAGTGTTTTAGACCTCTAGAGTGTCTGAAATCTAGAGAGTTTCCCACACAAGATTCCTTAAAAAAACTTTCAGAAGGCTCTTGAGGTGTGATTAATAAACTGATGCCCTCTAAAACATAACGATATTTTGGTCGGAAATGTTGTTTCTTTTCCAAAAAAATTATAAAGATTCTTTTTTACTACGTACATGGCTTGTATCACAAACAATAAATTGTTTATCAAACCAACGCAAACTGGAGAAATTTCAAAATACACACTAAAGTAAGTACAAGTATCAAATATCTCACAGAAACATAACACTTACAAAAAGCTCTCGTTCCTCTTTAGCGACATTAAATTTGAATACAACATTTGTTTACCCTGTCTGGTATTTACGTGATCTCATATTCACAAGAAACATTTGGGGAGAGTTTAATCGCGTGTTGAATATTTTTACAAATGGATATAATGGGAAAATCTCGCCCACACAAAGCGCGGCGGAAGTTTCTGCGTATATTTAAATATTTTAACATTAAATTAAATTTTCAAGGATTTTTTTTTATCGCTTAAGTTATTGTTAAAGTTTAAAATAGACAGTAATCAATTTTGTTTATAGGAAAAAGTAATACAATAACATCTGCAAAAAATATTTTTTGAAAAAAAAAATACTTCACTTGAAATATTTTGTGAAAAAATGAGAACGAGTAAATTTTGAAGAAAAATTAAGAAAAGAAAAATATTTTAACAATGAATTCAATTTTCATGGTTTTTTTTATCGCTTTTAAGTAATTGTTTAAGTGTACACAGACAATAATATTTTTTTTGTTTTTAGGAAAAATGAATACAATTACATCTGTAAAATTACATCTGGGAAAAAAGTTCACTTCAATTGAAATATTTTGTGAAAAAATGTGAACGAACTTTAAAGACAAATTATAGCTGATGAATATCCTATTATTGATAAATCAGTTGTTTTCATCCCAGAAGGCTGGAGTTCAACCACAAACAAGAGTATCATTTTCCGTTTCTGTAATCTATAATAATCTAAGCTGCAAAGATATGGTAACATTTAAGGCTCATATTAAATGCATGCCCACAGACAGGCACATGTACACATTCTGCATGCGTGCAAACAAATAAACAAAACCTCACATGAACACAAACCGTGCAACTCCTGCCGCCTTTCCCTAAAACCTGGGTGGCATTGGCAAAAGTGAACCGATTTTTACAACACGGGGGGTCAGCCTCGTACCAACATCGTACCATCACGCTCTCACAGTTCTTGTTTGCCGTATAGACCAATTTTTTCAAATATGACTTTTTAATGCAGTTGTCAATTTCCAAACAATCTGAGCTAAGAAAAAACGTAAAACTCGATAATGTGAGAGTTGTTCTAAATATTTTTTAAATAAATTTCCTGTTTTCATAAGACAAATTGGTCCAGTACACATGCAAACATTGCTCACGTATAATTAGCTTAATGGTCTATACGGCAAACAAGAACTAAGGCAGCGATCAGTCAAGGAGTTCAGTGGTAATTTCAAACTTAAAATAAAAATACAGGTATTACGTATATAGGCTTCACAAGAAATAAGAGCCAGCCTTCTTGAAAGATGAGAGATCCCCATTTCAAGTAAAGTGGACTAAAAAAGTTTAGTCTTTCTTCTTCTAAAAAAGTTCCAGTCTTCCCTGTGAAATAAAATAGGTTCTGAAAGTACTATGTTAATAAATTTTGAAAAGATTTTTGTGAAACACTGTGGAAATTCATTTTAAAAAATTGATTATTTTTCAATAAAAATTAAAAAATAAAAGAAATTAAAAACTTTGTTTTATTCCACTTTTATTGTTTTTGAGTATGTTACAAACGTTTTCGGAATACCTTCCATCATCGGGTAACAGTTACCCGATGATGGAAGGTATTCCGAAAACGTTTGTAACATACTCAAAAACAATAAAAGTGGAATAAAACAAAGTTTTTAATTTCTTTTATTTTTTAATTTTTATTGAAAAATAATCAATTTTTTACTATGTTAATGTTTCGAAGACAGAGCAGTCAGAAATTGCACTGTTTGCGAAAAATACAAAAAAAATCTTTGCTGGTTTTTGAGTTGTTATAACTATGTTGTTATTCACATATAGTACATGTATAACTGTTTGTTTGTTTAAATAAAAAAAAATTTTTTTTTTTAACTTTTCCTTGAGAAATCCTTGAATTTCTTTACGGGCAACACTCGGATTATAGCATTTCATACATTCACATTCCCAGAGGACGCACATGTAATAAATATGATGACGCATTCAATGGCACATCTCCACTTGACAGACGTCGCCGATACATTTTGTGGTGAGCCCCGTATTTACGCTCACACGCGCGGGTAATGGATTGGAAGATTTACGACTGCCGCCTTTTTATGCGCGGCATTTTATATTCCGGGGATTCTACCCGCGTGTGCGATTACGAAGAAACCGCTTCATCGTGGATTGTGCATTATGCAATCGCTTGCGAAGACATAATCAAAGACATAACACTTTGTTTTTGTCGATGATGCAATGCATATATGCGTTAATTTCTTGGTAGGGAATTTTGAAATGCAGAACGCAACTAAGCTACACATATAGTGTAACTTCAACTTCTTGCCGCGTTATCCCCGAAGGGTCGCATGTGGCGAGTTGAACCTATTTATTTTTACAGGTAAGGGGACCGGCCTTACGCCAACCAAGTGGGGGCTTCCCAGCTCCCGAAAGGGCTGGTACTCATTTATTGTGAAGGCTGAGTAAGCCTTGCCAGTATTTAATTTTGGGGTTTGAAATAAACACCGAGATGGGAAATCATTTCTGACACCCTCGGCGAATGCGAGCTTACGGCATGGAATGCAAGCACTCTGCCAACTGAGCTATCGACGGGCTGTGTGTTGATTCTTCATAAAATAAGTAAAATGTTTTTTATAAAATAAATCTGGGGGAAGTGATTTTTGATATGTATAACCGTTGTCTATCGGAGCTGAAGCTTCCAGACTTGACCAAAACTTCCAGAAGTTTCATTACGAAAGAAAGCCTAAAATGTACCATTTATTATTCAAATATGTTTTTTCTCAGCGATATTTATTAAATGAATAACTGACCTACAAAAAAAGATAACTTTTATCGGTTTGAATGTGACTATGAGATGCAAGTGTAAATACAAAATAAACCAAACCTCACATGAGCATAAACTTTGACACTATTGCCGCCAATTCTCTGAAACCGGGGTGGCATTGACAAAAGTAAATTAAGTTTTTACAGCATGGGAGGTCAGCTTCATACAAACCTTTTAATGAAGGATTCACAATTGCAACAAAATAATTTTCCCCTTTCTTCCGATTCACTATCTTTATTCCATGGATAAAAGCTTCTTCAATAGACAAGTCCAAATATGAAACTAAAACAAGCTTATATTTTCTTTAACACTGTTTTCTGAACTCATAGAAATGTATATAATACCAAGAATATGTTTCATGTACACAATATCGATTCCCAGACTTCTTACGGGCAGATTCAGCCGCAAACAATGTGTTCTTACATATCCCTTTAATTAAAGACAAATATATCACGAGGCAGATATCGGGACATCCCGAAAGCCGAATCAACAAAGGGGATAACACAAAAAGCAAGTGACAAAAAGCAAGTGACGAGGGTCCGTATATGTCGCAAGAGATTCCCAGAGACTTTTTACAATCGTGAGGAGATTGCTTTGTACAAGCCAATGCTTGTGATATATTTAGTTTCAACTCTTCCTCCATTTCTTTCATCTCCTTCTTCTTAAAATTGAAGAGATATTAAATTCACCAATATTTTTGCCTGGCCAGAAATATGTTTTAAAATAATATATTTATTATTTATTATTTTATATTTTGATGAATTTTTAATAAATAATTATCCAATCTTCTGAACCAGGTTCAAAGTTTTCGTTGATAGAACACGACGGGATTCAAACTTGCGCTTGTTTTGATAAATATTTATCCGCTTATCCGCTCGACCATAACAGCGACATGTTCTTCAGCACACCTAGAATAAAAAACCGCGTAAATTTTCTAGTAGAAAAGTGTATGGAAGATACAACAGGACATCTGGCAGATTTTTTTGGTTTGTATGCATTTTTATTTACTTTCGCGATGTGGGGGAATTCCCGACATGTTTTAATACTAAGACAAACAAAATCATTTTGCGAGTTCATTTCCTAGAACGTTCACAAATTTGTTTTAGTGGGCAGCTCAGGTTCCAAACCGAAAGGTAAGATTTTGATTTCTACAGAGGGTCTTGATTTAATATTTCTCAGTTTGTTGTTATAATGAAATCATAACATCAGCAAGATTAGCGAAAAAGCACGAAAACCTACGTATTGACATCAACTGAAGTGGTTGGCATAAGTTCAAATGTTTCCACACGCCACAGTGACTTATTCGGGAAGAAAGTGGTAAAAATATGCACTTTATCTCCTGTTTAGTTGCATTTTGTGTTCGGTAAAAGTTTACCTTGGCTTATTCATGTCTGATGGGGAATCTTGTTATTCACTGTAGAGAGTTCTTTCAGGCTGTCAAAACGTCACATCCCCTGACAGCTTAGCGCCTTCACTGGACTCGTGTCTACATTTCAACTGTTTACAGAGTGGAGTAGATAGAATAAATACGCCTGGTTTAATAAACAAGAATACTAAAAAATACATCGTGATTTCAAATGCACATTTTTAAGATAGAATTCTTCAAGTGGGATTTAAATTCAGTTTTAAAGTACACTGTCATTATATTTTATTCAAGGTTAATTAGGGCCTGTTGCACCAACCTCCAATCAATATTTAATTGACAAATCAAATGTAATTGCTTAATTCTGGTAAGGACCTCGGTTAAATATTTATAAAAAATATGATGGAAGTTGAACAGGAAATATAATGTACATCCAGCTGATTTACGTGTATGCAACCAAATGCTTGATTTGAAAGGTTGAAATCACACTTAATTTTGATTTTTGTCTGATTGGAGTTTGGTGCAAAAGGCCCTAACTGTCGCAGGGTGTGAAAGAAAACAAAGTTACTTTTAAATAAAATTTTAAACATTCACTTTCATGGTTGGTGTTCAATGATATAGTTTTTCTCGGGTTAGAAATTACTGCAAGTAGAACATGGTGTAACCCGAGAAAAACTATATCAAAGTTAATTTTGTTATCAATAACCACAATGACTCATCTATGCTATTTTAGAACAAACTGTCGATTTCCGATCGTCGTATTGAATGCGTTTTTTGTAATTTCTTCTTCATTAATCTACTTTATTCAATAGAATTTTCGAGATCATTCCATAAACATTTTGTAATTATAATATTTTATATTGAAGCACTTTTTCTTGACTTCAAAGATCTGGATATATTTTTCTTGAACATAGATAAGAATCAAGACGTCTTATCTGAAAGCAGAAATGTTTTATATTTGTTATGTACACATTTTAAACACATCATATTTGTATTATTAAAAAAAAAACTCATGCATTTTTATTTTCAAATTTTCAATCCTTTTAAAGCGAGGTGCAAAACAAACAGAGGAGCATATAAAATCCAGCTCGCTGTACAATATTTATACTTAAGTTTACTATTTACATTTGCTAGAGTGCATTTCCAATCTGTATCCGAAGTATTAAACTCTACGTTTTAACTCAAACAAACTTTTATCTAGAGCTCGTTTCAGTTTTTTCACATATTTAGTTAAACAACTGGTAACGTTTAAACGCAAAGTTTGTGTACTTGGAACAGAATCCTCGGCGTTTCAGGCATTTCCTGAAATTCAGCGCACTCTAGTGTGAAATTCACGCCACCTTAGGTAGAGGCAATCCGCTGGACTGACACGCTGAGACAGAATGGTTCTGGCTTGGGATAATATTGCATTAGCTCTGGGTAATTCGAAATATGACCGTCATATGGCTAAGTGAGACAAAAACATGATAAAAACAAAAAATGCTTCTGACTGCTGCTACGAAACTGCTACGAAACTTCTACGAAAAACTGTGAAATTGATGTTGCAATATTTGTGATATCTCAGTATGTTTATTGTTTTGCAACTTTTTACTAGATGGATTAGCATTGGCGAATATTTAATCTATTTTAATTAAATGTTCCATCTGAATTTCAAAGATATATAAACATTTAACATTCATATCAAATGCATTCCCACAAACAGACAGGTATAAGTTCGCGCTTACAAATTCTGCATGTGTTCCTACAAATAAAAATCCAAACCTCAAATGAACATAAGCCCCGTAACTTTTGCCAACCTTCCCTTAAACAGGGTTGACATTTATAGCTAGTATTGGATATTGTCTTTGTTTTTCTCGGTGCTTAAATGTAATAAATAATATTTCTCATTCCCAAAATAAGACTGATGATTTAGTTTTTTATTTTTGTCATTCGCTAATAATTAATTCCATTCTTCCTACTATGAAAATATATTTTTAGAATAATGAGCTTAAGAGATTAACTTTGTGAAGGTTTTTATTTTTAGAACATTGTCAATGTCACCGAGTGCGGTTATAATTATTTTCAAAATCGATACTGATTCACATTTGTTGATACGCTACACTAATGCTTAACTCTAATAAGCTACACATATAGTGTAATCACTTCAGTTGAAAGGGGGGTTTCCAGCTCTCGACCTCTCAGACCTAATTATTTTCAAAATCGATACTGTATCACATTTGGAGATACGCTACACTAATGCTAAACTCTACTAAGCTACACATATAGTGTAATCACTTCAGTTGAAGGGGGGATTTCCAGCTCTCGACCTTTCAGACCTCAACGACCGCTGATATTCATTTATTGTGAAGGCTCAATAAACCTTGCTTGTATATATCTTGGGTGTGAGATAAACGCTGAAACTAGAAGCTACTTTTGACACCCTTGGTGATATTCGAACCCAAGTTCTCTGCAAGAAATGCAAACACTCTACCAACTGAGCTATTGACCAGACATTGTAGATAGATGAAGTATTATAACGCTGTGTGTATGTTGTAATTTGTTCACTTTTGATATCTATGAATTTTTTTTTTTATATTTCATGACAAAAATTAATGTTGTTAAGTATGCATCATATTTCAAAGACCCTCTTCATCACGAATGACTAATGAGATACTTCAATAGGTGCGCCTTCAGTGCTCTCTTATAAGTGCCAACACATTCTGCATTCCACATTAAAGGTGGCAGTGTGTTTTAGTTTATTGATCCCGTAATTCACGAATCTAAGTCCCCAAATTTGGTGTGCATTTGACGGTGAAGTTATATCGTGTCAACTTCTTCACACTCGCCTAAACGGAAAAAACCTGATAGGAAAGTATCAAACAAACACGGTAGACGGTAGAACAAAACACCCTGTCAATTTTTATGTTTTTCGTAGGAATTTGCTGTATCAGCAAAAGTTGCTCAAATAACACGAGAAATATTACTCTCTCGAAAATATAAGTACATCTCATATTCAATTAAGTCGTAGGTGAAAAGTTGGCTTTGTGTGCTTTCAAATCAAAATTAAAACACATACCAATGCTATATCTTTCTAGTGTCTAACAGTGAGAAACCGCATCAAAAAATTAAAATACATCTTTTTTTAACAATAAAGTAAAAAATAAAATTTTCAAAAAAGTCATACCGAGAAATTTCAAAAAACTTCACAATAAATTTGTGTGGAAAGCCTTCGTTAACAAACTACGGTTGTGCCTTTGAACATGCCTTGAGGAATAAAAGTTTTCTGCGAAAAGTCCGACTATTATTTTTCCAAGTGCCTAGTTAAATGTGGAGCCTTAAACTTTTGTATTCTCAGGTACAATGCAGCGGTCTGTGGTTCAAGAAGGGTTTTCATTTTTTTGTAAGCTTTTTTTTTAATATTGGATTAAGGCATTGAATTTTTTTTTACAATTGTTGTAGACCAGTGATCGGCAGACAAGTGTATTCGAAGGATTGTCTCAAAAAAAAAAAAACATCAAATCCGTCAAAGCGACAAAAAGTATCACAAATGTTTTTTTTTTTTTTTATGAAAGCCTATGCGGGAGACTCCCTAGATTCGAGAGACTCTAGGGGTCTATGACACTTGTTATAGTGCCGCATAGGTGTTGGTGATGTGGCAGTTGTCCATGTCCGGTTGCAGGGCCGTTAGCTGCGCAGTGCTGTGGTGTGTGTGGCATTGCTTTGTTTTGAGACACTGAGAGGAAATGGCGATTGATATTAGATTTGAAAAGGGCAAGGTTAAATTGGGATGGAAACACAGATACTGGTAGTATTGTTTTCAATTTATAGGTTGGAGAATCAAATCTATTTTTTTTTTTACTACTCGTATATGATTCGTATTCCTGATTCAGTGAAAGATGCTGGAAGATATATTACCATTTTAAATTCATATCAAATGCAGGCCCACAAGCAGACACGTGTAAGTTAAATGTTATACAAATGGCATATGTACTTACAAAATTAAAACCAAATCGCAGATAAACACATACTCTGCACGTTTTGTCACCATAAACTATCTATAATCTAAGTTGAAAAAATATATTACATTTAATATTTATATTAAATGCATTCTCACAAGCAGACACTAATAAGTTCGCGCTTAAACATGCCACATATGAACCTATGGATAATATAAAACCCAATATTAAATGAACATAAGCCCTGCAACTCTTGCTGACCCTCCCTGTAGCAGGGGTAACATTGGCAAAGTGAATATTTTTTTAACAGAATGGGTGGTCAGTCTCATACCAGCCTATAAGTCACTTTCCCTGAAAAAGGGTAACATTTCCGAAATTAGACGTCAAAAAGTCTTCATGTTTTATAGTCCAGAGAGATTTAATTTCCAAGGAAGTAAAAAAATTAAGCACAAAAAACGTGATAAAAACAGTCGCCTAAAAAATTCCACGTCAAAACATCTCTGCGTGGTATGTCGTGGGGGGCAATTCAAAAACACCAGAATTTATTAGCACTTAAAAATTAAATTCCCAAGGGCGAAAAATACAAGGTGTTAAGGCCATCAGTACCCCAAATAAAATCCTTTACTTTTTCACGTTTACCAGAAAATACACAGAAACAAAAAAGCGCCTCTAATGAGCGTTTTAATTATCCATACATTTTTTCATTTTCAGAGTTTACACGTCGTGTTTTTTTTTACTTGAGGTACAGGTGAGTTGAGCGTTTATCTACTAGCCAATATACCCCAAAATTTTGTTGAAAATTTTCGCCGAAAGATAAAAAAAAACTTTTCGCATCCCCTCCGCGGTTAGGTCGCTAAGGGTTGATTTACTTCAAGGGACCGAGGGTCAACCGAAAGGTCTTTTTTTAAATTGTTGTAGCGCCGTCGTAATATATTTTTGATGGCGAAAAAATATGGGTAGCGGGCTGTGGAAAATATGTAAACGAATTTCGCCTGGCAGGAGCATAAATTTCCCAGAAAAGAAATGGAAGAGTACGTGTCATGGATAAAAAATTATGATACTAATTTCATCATGAAAACTAGCTTATCTGGAAGATATTGTTTCACTATCACTGTTTTAATAATTTTACTGGAATTTATAGCATGCATTTAATATGAATTTTAAATGAAAATGTATCAACGAAACTTAAATTCTAGATTACAGAATGGAGTACGACAATAGGTAACATTTTTCTTTTATTGAGGTTTCAGTTTGACTCATACAATCGAAAATAATACACAAGTAAGCAGTTATCTTTGTACAATAATCAAACAATGTACCTACTTGAAATGAAATGTATGTGATGTTTCTAAATTGATGCAATCCCAGTGAAGTGGTAGATTCATTGATGTAAAGCGGACTCTGCAGGGGAAATGGATTTAATTGAAACCATCAGCTCTTTGATGCGAATCGCGTGCAAATTGTACTGTATTTATTCAAATAACCTGGAATCATTTTGAGAAATAAATGACTCGTTTAGATCCGAAAGCGGCAATCTCGAATTTATTTTTAAAATGAGAGAAATATACCAAGTAAAGCAAAGAGAATGACTTTTTTGTTTCCCTTTATTAATTTTATTTTGAAAGATTCCTAGATTCCCGGCATTGGTTTTATACGGCTCATACGTCATCGATATAAATTAGATGTTTTAATCGATAAATCACTAATTGAATAGGAGTTTTGAGCTTACACGGCCGACGGTCGACACTCGAGAGCTTATTTCTGGAATCTGTTACTGTGGTCTATTGGATCTTGAGCTTTCGAGCGTTTCGCTCATGTATGCGATGGGCGTCTTTAGCGTGATGATGATGCGATGTAGATGAAACTGCGAAAAGTCCATCGAAGATAATTATAGGCGAAACGTCCGGAAGGTCTAGTTTCAGCTCTGTGATGTACCTATAATCATCTAACTTGCAAAGACATGTTTACATTTGAGATTCATATTATCTAAATGCATGTCCACAAACAGACACGTGTAAGTTCGCACTTACAAATACGATTACAAATGCTGCATGTGTACTTACGAATAAAAATTCAAACCTCAAATGGACATACACCCTGCAACTCTTGCCGTCCTTCCCTGTAACAGGGGTGACTGTAATGTATACTAATCTAACTTGCAAAGACATTTACTTTGAGATTTATATTATGCAAATGCATGTCCACAAACAGACACGTGTAAGTTTGCGCTTACAAATGCTGCATGTGTACTTACGAATTCAAAACCAAACCTCAAATATACATGAGTCCTGCATCTTTTGCCGACCTTCCCTGAAACAGGGATGTCATTGACAAAATGAACCATTTTTTACTGTATGCGACTCCTACGGGGATAACGTGAGCAAGAAGTTACAGTATAGGTGTAGCTTAGTTGCGTTGTGTTTTAACGTTTTGTTTTCCATCTCATAGCGATTTTTTTCTTTGACAGTTTTTCTCAAAATTTTGTCGTTTAATTTGGTCAATTAGCGATCTTTAAGACCTACAATGTCGGTATCAAATTTGATCAAAATCAACGTTAAGATCCACCGTCTAAATTCCAAAGATTAATGGCGGGAAATAATTATAATGAATCGTTACGCCGACCCAAAAAGTAAGAGTAATTCCGTAATTTATTTAATAAATTGTTTTATCAAAATATATAACGCAATTTCACCGCCACAAAATTGCTAATTTATCTAAATTGAATTCCGTCGGTATCTTCTGGAATCTGTACGTATACTATGAGAAAGATGTAGTGGGCTTTATGGACCACTTTCGTTTACGGACCAATTAATTCTGCTTTAGCGCTTAAGGAGAGGAAACAATGAAATTTTTCCAACGCCTCATATTGGGCCGTTTTATCTGAATTATGAGATAACGGCGGTCTATCTCAAATGGGCCATTTGATGATATAAGAATGTGGAGTAGTCCAAGGAATTTATTTATGAGTGTGATGCTTAGTACGTGTGCCAAGGCAGAGAGAAATACGAGTATGAAGCACTTCTTTTTGGTTAAAATATGTGTAATGTAGATACATACGTTTTACTTATTCATAAAAGCAGTGCATAGTTGTGTACAAGCCTTGAAAATTTTCATTTGAGTTGAAGTTTCAAAATAAAGCTGCAATGCTGGAATGATGTTTTCCGGGATCTGTTGCCGTGGTCTGTGGGAGCTGGAACTTCCGGACGTTTCGCCCATTTCTACGATGGGCTTCTTCCATATCTACGATGGGAAATGGGCGAAACGTTCGGAAGCTCCAGCTCCCACAGACCACGGCAACAGATCCCGGAAAACATCACTCCAGCATCATCAGCCGGACGTGTAAGCCTAAAACTCTTATTTAAAGCTGCAATTTTCCAAAACACACGCAGAAAAATGTTTTTTTTTTTTTTGAAAAAAAAACTGTTGCTATAACGCTTGCGCTCAATGCTTGAGGACTAGTGTTCGATCATATCCAAAGGTGTCAAAAAATATACCTATCCCTTTTCTTATTTATTTCATACCGAAAAATCATAGAACACGTAAGTTTTACTGAGCCTTTACAACAACAAAAAGGGAACCTGCCCCTAGGGAGCTTGAAAACGCCACTTCAAGTGAAATGGTTGACATAAAGCCGGCCCCCTTTTTTGTCAAAATAAACAGGTTTCACCCGCTGCAGTTGAAAAAAAAACGCAAATAAGAGTCACGTATATTGTAACTTCTTGCCGCGTTATTTCTGAAGGGTTCACATGTGAGGATTCGGGACCTACTTTTGTAGATTAAGTTTTTCGTAAATAAATAAAACATCGAATTTGTTTTTTTTCATAAACATGCAAACACAAAACTAAAAGCATCACTCAAATCAAAACTTCGAACAATATCCCAAAATTATATTTTCCAAAGACTAGCCAAATATTATTTTTACGTTCTAATGGTATACATAAAACTTTACACAAACGCATATTTCATTCATCCTTCGAGGCTTGGTGAAACGTCTCTTGGTGGTTGTTGGAAGTTTTCGAGTACCAGGGTAGCAGATGCCGTGAGGGATATTTGACAAATCACCCCATACTTCTCTCTCCCCGCCACTGTGATGGCGCGCTCTTACAAATACATCCACTTTACCTGAATCTGGGGGAAGGTGCGACTAATAATCCCAGGGGAAATTCAAGCTTGGGCTGTGAAACCTGTAACAGGCGACAGGATCTTCTTTCCCTTGTAATGCCATTCTTTTTGCAAATTCATCCCATTTTTTAAAGACTCGTTTGATCTAAAATCTTAGAATATTTCGGCAAAATCACGCATGTTCCAGTTCCAAATGTTTCAAAAACCATCCTTATGTCATGCTTTAAAAGGGTCAAATCTGTATGTAGCGTAAGACTTGTATCAGAGCCGTCGAGCTGAACAATTAATAAGCCACTTTGATTTCTTACCAAATGTGAACGGAATCTTATCCAAGTTACGAATATATATTACATTTAAAAATATGAAATGCATTCCTATAAGCAGACACGTATAAGTTCGCGGTTACACATACCGCGTGTGGGCTTACAACATAAAAACCTAATCTCAAATGATCATGAGCCCTGCAACTATTGCTGACCTTCCCTTATATAGGGGTGCCTTTAGTTTAGTAGCATTTAGCGTTTTTGCTGTATTTTTTATTAATAGAGACACAAACTAGTACTCGTTCTATAATGGTCTTATTACTTGGCAGTGGCATAATAGTTATTTATGCCACTGCCAAGTAATGATAGTCTTTTTAACACGAGTGCTAGTTTGTGCCATGAGGCGCAGCCGAATGGCACAATAGAAAGCACGAGTGTTACAAAGACTAATTACGTGCAGTGGCATACAATACTTTTTCTACGACCATGAGAGAATTAACAAAATAGTGAATAATAGTCATTATAATGTACTCGTCCATTTGAAGTAATTAAAACCTTACCTTTGTCAAAACGTGTGATTTATCATTCCCTTCGATTATCTAATCTAACCTAAGTTGTAAAAATAAATTATATTTAGGTTTCATATTGAATTCATGCCCACAAGCCGACACATATGTATAAGGTCGCGCTTTTACATCCTGCATATAAGCTTAAGCATTCAAACCCAAAACTCAAATAAACATATGCCCTGCAGTTGTATTGGCAGGTGAACCAAATTTGTACAGCATAGGTGATCAACCTCATACTCACCTATTAACCAAGTAACTTTTTGAGTTTGTTTATTTTTTGCGGTGAAATTTTTTGTATTGTTTTCCTTTCAAGCCTTTTATTTTCCATTGAAAAAAGGAAAGCTTTATTTGGAGCAATCCGATAAATAAATTCGATAAATTTTAGCACTATTAACAATTTTTATTTGACTCTACACATAAAATATACTTATTTATTTTCATCTGAACAGGGCTGAAAGTCTCATCACCACGGTAATTCCTACCTACCGAATATCACTAATATTGTATGAAGCCTAATCAGCTGATCGCTTGCGGCCATCTTGGATTGACAGGTCTTCATACCCCCATACAAGGTTGACATTTGAAATTAAAAAATGGTTCCAATTCTGACAATGCGCATGCGCACATGTTCATTTTAACACGGTTACCGGTTGCATAATGTAACATTATGCAACGGGTGTAGAAATGTATGGCATTGTGATTGCGTTAGCCGTTTTGTAATTAGTAAATTACCAAATGGGAGTAGAAAAATAAATATTTCGATATAATGCAAAAAAAAACATCACGGAGAATAAGTGAATTTTTATGTTTATTTTTACAAACTAAAGTGAGTATTTATAGTAAAAATATAAGAAGAGCGTTTAAACAATCGACTAAATTTTAACGTTGTATATTTAAATTTTCTTAGGTTTGTGCAGAGAAAGTTCATTTTTAATTTTAATTTAAAATAACTTTTTTTATTCAACACAGTTTTATTTTCACATTTTTTGTTTAAAAACTAACTAAGCGCTATTGGACTTTGTCCGTTCATCTTCAAAAACTAACTGAGGTTGTATATTTCATAATATTTTTATGAATACTTGGACATTGCTTAATTTGCAAAAAAATATTATAAAATGTGTAAATGCCAATTTCAGTTTTTGTAGAATGGACTGAAGTTGCAATATGAATTTGACTGTGGATCAACTCGAAAATATTTGACAGCTCAGTAAAATTTCATATAGTCAGCTGTCAATAAAACGCCTCTCGATGTCAATATAATTATTGGAATATTTTGAAGGCTTTCCTTAATAAAATAAACTTTTATTGTCTGTTAGAAATATTGTCCGGTGATCGTCTGACCTTGATTTTAACCAAAAGTTCGTCGCTCGAATCCTGGAAAATATGAAAAAAATACTTAATGAAAATTTTAAGAGTTATAGTACACTTCATACATTTTTTAGATTTTTAAGGTCTGCTTCAAATACTTGATATTGCTCTCCCGAGTCTTCACTCAAGTCCATTGTTTTGTCTTCGTGCTAACGTTTCGTTTTAAAATCTGTGTGTAACTTCTTCGAGATTGTTTTTTCAGTCATTTACTGTGTATTGTCATCTTTACATGTAAAAAAAGATCTTTAAACAAAGGGGATATGTTTTGAATACTCGGTGGAAAAAGTCACTTGTTTCTATCCACAAATGACGGCAACCACAGAAATACGAGAAAAGTTAAAATTCCGTCAATGAGTAATCGATCCCTGAAGAAGTTTAATGTATATTTTGTAAGAGCAAAATCAAGCATCTTAGGGGTCAGCCCAAACATAAAACTGATTTTTAAAAAAGGTTTTCTTCAACTAATGTCCTTTTCTGGTTAATTTAAGATTTGATTCTTATGTGTGGCAACTGTCTCACAGAATGACAAAAAAAGAAATACAAAAGGCGCTTGATGTGTAATTAATATAAAAAACAATGCTTTTCAAAGGAATAAGTCAAGTTGTCTTGCTATTAATTTAATCCCATAATTTCGTCTGCAGATTATTTACAAATAAAAAAAATTCTCCACTCCACCCTTATTTCAGAGAAAGAATGTTTTTTTAAGTATAGTGTCACGAACTTGAAATATACACGTATATAACGTAAGACGGAATCATCTGGAAGTGATAGAGAATTGTAGTGCATCGGAATGGCTTTCTAGTGAAAGAATGATCTAGTGAATGCGAGAAAGACCCCTCTGGTTCCTTATAATAATAATAATAATAGTATTAGGATGATTTTTTTGGTCAGCGCTGTTTTTGTGTGTACCACACCTTAAGAGCCCTCTGCGAGCTTGGTCGTCGCTCTAGAAAGCGCCAATTCTCAAGCAAGACCCAGTTGTTGTAAGGTTAGATGGATCTTTCTGTGACCGGTCTTTGGTAAAGGTTTATGAAATTTGTAACCCGGCGAAGAGCATATATAAGATATCAAAGCGGTACGGACAGAGAATCGCAAAATAGCAATTTGCTGAGTTACACCAATAAACAGTGTTTGTCAAGTTGTGAAATAAATTGTGGAAAATAAATTCTGTAAAAATAAATTATGGCATTTTAATTAAAAAGATAATCCAGCAGAAAACGTAACAATAGTAAGACTTGCAGCATGCGAACGCTTGAACATGTGTGTGTTTGTGAATGCATTATGGATGAGCGTAGGCGATTCCTCGCAATTTTCTTCAACTGGTGTTCCGATATTAAGTTTCGGGACTGCTCAACCCGACAATGATCGAGGAGCCGCGACAAAATGGACGCAATAACTATTTTGAGATTCTGGACTTTACATTGGTCGGAACAACAAAGATAAAGGACCGAAGAATTCTCACTAACCTTGATTCTGCCGCCCATGATCAGGTCTCGGCCAACTGCAGCTAGTTTGTCCCAGGCGTTTGCTCCCCGAGTAGCACTCTTGAAGCCACACGTGATTGTAGCACTTGGAGAACTTGTGTACGCAATTTTTCTGCTACTGGAATTGACCAGTCTCACGAAAAGTTTTTTCGACCGCAGTTTGAGAACAAGCCTCTCACGACTACCTTCCTCGACGAAAGGTTTAGAACAAGTTTTTTACAAACAACCTTCTTCGGCCAACGCTTTAGTAGGACTTTTGGCAAATTATATAGGTAGGTAAAACAGATTTTGTGTAATTGTATAAGTGAAGTTATAAATACAGGAAAGTGATTTAAAGGATGACAAATATATGTCGCTTCGGCACAAACAAATTATTAATTGAAACTTTTATATAATTATTATTACTCTTCTATACAAATTAATCAATAAGGTGCACCTGCAATTCTCTATTGAACAGGTACTTACTATACATGTAATGTGATAATTTTCATCTCGTCGACAGGTTTGCTGTGAAATCGACAGCCATCAAATTTGAATCATGCTGTACCCCAAAATGTTACGTTTAAACTCTGCCATCGCATTCCACCAAAATGTTGCGGAATCTTAAACGCTCACTAGAGGCGCTATTACAATTTTCATAATTTTTTTACACTTCGTGGTCGATTTTAAAGGCGCGGTGACGTTGACATAACGAATGCAAGGGACGGTGGCACTTCCAACGCAGAGGCGTCGACGTGATCGCTTTTACCGATGAGCTAAAGAGGTATCGACGACCCAATACCCCAAGTTTTAAAAAGTACGTTTAAGCTCTATCGTAGCGTTTAACCACAAATGTACTAAAGCTTCAGAGCTCACAAGAGGTGCTGTTTTAGTTTCGTTACATTTTCGGTATGCGCTAACATAGCGTTTTGTACTTTGGGATAGAGGCGATGAGCCGAGAGAGGTTAAAATAAAATTGCTGAAATTGGGTTTGCTCTTCGTAAATTTTAAAATTCCTTTTTTTCAGTAAAATGTTTAACTAAGATGAATTGTTGAAAATATAACATTTTTCAATGTAAAATTTTAATGGTTGGATTGAACAATGCTTGTTGATAAAATGAGTGACTTTTAATAGTTATTTTGATAGAATAAAGGACGAGCACTCCGTAGAGGTAAAAGAAAGCTACGGTTCTCAAAAAATAAAGATGATAGAAAATAAGGCAAACACTAATGAAAAATCCAAAAATATGGGACCGGCCTTACACTTACCACTTCAGTTGAAGTGAGGATTTTGCAGTTCCCGAGGGGGCTGGTACTAATTTCTTGTCAAGGCTCAGTAAAAGTTGTTAGTATTTTATTCTGAGTTTGATATGAACACCAAAATGGGAAATCATTTCTGAAACCCTCGGTGGGATTCGAACCCGAGCTCTCGGCATTGAATGCAATCACTCTATCAACTGAGTTAGCGACCGTCATCCGATAATATATCCACATTTCAAAAGCAGCAATTTTCTTCTTGAGGCATTGAGTGACATAGAGTACAATGTTTCCATGTATAATGACACGAAGGAGCGAATACTTATCTTTTTTTTCGGTAGTAAAAATATAGTCCAAAAAAAATAACAAAAAACAATGAGAAACTGAATTTCTCCTTACTACAATCACCAAAAAAAAATGAAGGTAATATTTTATATATTAGCACATAATAGTTTTGCACTTTACCGCAATAGCGCCTTTTATTGAAGCCTTAATCCGAAAGTAATAAGCAAAGTTCTGTGAGAAACTAGTCAGAGAAACGTACCTACTATTTGATGGTATTGGCTTTTATATATAGCCATACAGAATTTACTTTACATGCGAGTAATTACTATAAGTATATAACAGAGTTACTGCCAATATAGGGGATGCAATGAAACCGAGGAGGTTATGACTGCAATTTATTGTGCTGGATTTTTGCCAAGAATATTTTGCCAATTCCTTGACTTATAGGTTGATATGAGGCTGACCACCCATACTGTAAAAAATGGTTCACTTTGCCAATGTCACCCCTGTTTCAGGGAAGGACGGCAAGAGTTGCAGGGCTTATGTTCATTTGAGATTGGGTTTTTATATTGTAGGTCCACATGCGGCATATGTTTGCGCAAAATTATACATGTCTGCTTGTGGGAATGCATTTAATATTAATCTTAAATGATATTTATCTTTGTAGCTTAGATTAGATTAGATTAGAAGTCGATAAACTAAGAGCTAAAAAAAAGTGATCAGTACATTGTAAGCCGACATTGTGTAAAATAAATCTTCAAAAATAAATAAATTGCAGTTAGATTAAAAAAAACAAATAAAATCATAACAATACATTAATTTATGTAATATAACATGGTCTTAGATGAAACTGATCTTCAAGATTGATAAACAGTTCATGTAATTTAATATATATCACATGTTAATACACAAACCATAAAAAATAGAATATATATCATTACGCAATAATTGTAATTTTGTGGGCCTACATAAATCCTAAGGAATCGACGCTGGTATGCCAATACTAACTCTTGCTTTTGCTGAAATAATATCGTCCCATATTAGTTTCCCGGCAGTCACCTGACACGGGAATCTTGTAATCTAGATTAGTGCCGATGATAGCTCTGCCGGAAAATTTGATATCGGTACTTAGTAATATCGTACATAAGGGCGGGAACAGCTTAACGCCGTCGCTTTCAAATTAAAATTAGGAATATTGATTGTTTTCACGGAATATCGAAGATTTTTCCTTTAAAGTAAAATATTTTTTTCGTATCTTATAGCTTGTTCTAAGTATTCCTTTTGGTTCTGCATGCTAAAGTTTAAAATTTAAAATGTTTCACGTGTTAAAAACTTGTTAATATGAGCTCTAATCTAATCTAAGCTGCAAGGACATACATCATTTAAGATTTATATCAAATGCATTCTCACTTTTGGAAATTTAAAATTTAAAATCAAAGCTTATATTAAAATTTTCGACAAAGATGTGAGCGTAGTGTGAACGTCATAAACACGTTAATGTGTTTATTTTTGTACAAAAATATAGGAGTAACTATTTCTGACTGTCTGACTGAAATACGTTTCCCATTTTTCTCTACTTTATGTTGTTTTTTTAATTAACCATTTATTTTTCTTCAATGCTGAATACCCACAGATGAAATTGCATAATAACAAGGATAACAAATTAGTTGATTTACTTTCACAATATTTCATCATTGTACCATTTACATGGCTCATTTGAGAAGTATGACAGGAAAAACACTGAAAGATAGAATGAGAAACGAATGGGTTCTGAATGAATGCGGAGTAAAAGAAAGCGTGAAAGTGAAAGTTCAAAGAAGTGTGATGCGATGGTTTGGACATATTGAAAGGATGAATGAAGACCGACTGACAAAAAGAGTGTAGAAAGGGAATGTAATAGGTAAGCGTGAAAGGTGAAAACCTAGGAAAGAATGAATTGATCAGATAGATGAGATTGCGAATGAACGGTATCTACAGAGTGGAAACAAGAGAAGAGCATGCATGAAAAGAGTGATGAAATTAGATGAGATGAAAGAAGTATGCAAGGACAGAGTCAAGTGGAGGCACTTGCGTGGAGGTACCGGCCACCCCTAGAGGAATGGCGGCAGGATACAAGACAAGACAAGACAATATTTCATCCAAAAGCAATGTTCAAAGCTTTAGTGCTTTCTTTTCTTTTCTGAGCCATATTATTTGAAGAAATATCATTTGAAAAAAAATACAGCAACTATAGTTCTTCAAAAAAAAATCACGATATCTATTTTCAAAAATTTTAGTTTTGCACACTTTGGCTGAAATCATAATATCATTTATTTATGTAACAACGCACGCCTAACGACTTTGAAACGTTCAATGTTTTCCGATGAAAAACTTTCAAGCACATCCCTTTAGTTTCAAAACTCATATGTTAATAATCACTTGTGATTCTGCCAACTTGTGTACACGCATTATTTATAAGAGATGTGAAATACCTGCGGTAACTTGCGCTGATAATAATAATATATTAGTTCCAGAACTGTGATTTCAGTATTAATTGAAACTTGGGCAAAGTGTGACACTTTTGGGATGTGATTTATGTCACTGGATTCGTTACACACGTCGGATCAATAATGATTCATATGCGAGTATGAGTTTTGGACAACCCTGTTTAGCACACATGTATGTATGCAACTTTGGCAATTAGAAATAATTTCTAGGCTGAAGATAAAACGCGTTACGCAGGGTTAACAATATAAATTCATTAGAGTTACTTTTGCGTTTTTTTCTCTCTCTTCTGGAATTTTTGCTGTAATAAATGTAAGGATTCATAAAAAAAACCCTGTCGATAGCTTAGTTGGTAAAGTGCTTGCATTTAATACCGAGAGACCGGGGCTCAAATCGCACCGAAGCTGTTGGAAGCGATTTTCCGTTTTGGTGTTTATTTCAAAACCTAAAATAAAATACCGGTAAAGCTTACTCAGCCTTTACAAGAAATGAGTACCTAACAGCTCCCTGGAGAGCTGCAAAATACCCACTTCAACTAAAGGGGTTGGCGTAAAGACGACCCCTCGGCGCAAGCGGTCATGTGACCCCTTCGGGGAAAACGCGGAAAGAAGTTACATCATATGTGTAGCTTAGTAGGATTAAAAATATATATGGAGCGTATATAACCGTGCATTGTTTTTTACTAATATTTATGTTTGATTGTTTTTACTCTCATAACATGTGAATGTTATTTATTGAGTTTTCTGTATCCACACAGCTTTTGTTTTTAAACTTATTTATTAAGCGTTTTTGTACCTTTACATATAAACAACACACACAACTTAGCTGTATATATAGTGACACACTGACACCCACACTGGAGATGGTACCGAGCCCTCTGTTATATCACGCAAGTATTCCGCCAACTGAGCTACCGACCAGATTTAAAATACCCCAGTGAAACATAAGTAAATGAAATAAAATATGAGTTGACAAATACCATTTATGTAAAACAGATTTGGGGAGGCGTAAACGAAAATCCATTTTTATAAAATTCGCATCACGTGAAGCGTTTGTATGATAAACGGGACAAACGATAACGCCGGGACGTAACAAAAGATTAAAATTAAATAACGGTCGGCTGAAATTTCCACAATACATAATACCAACAATGGGGATTATCATTTCCATTGCTTTAATCATTGTTACGATAATTGATTAAAATAACAAAGGAGAAATTTGTCATTTACTTTTCATATCAACTTTTTGTAATTTTCTAAATATTATTTAAAACCAATATCTGTAGAATAGTCTAGATTTAAGATTTTAAATTATGATTACGGTCGTTAGAAATTTTATAGAATGAAAAAAACGGATTTTACTGAGCCATATCCGACGTCCTCAGGAGCGTGTCTTTTCTACGAAAGTGATTTAGAAGGTAATGTAGATTTATTATTATAATTATTAGGTTAACCTACCTGAGCGCAATCGGACTTTATCCGTCCATCTTCAGACCCTAACTGAAGACTACAGGGGAAGAACAAGGAATTTCAGTTGTAGATCATTTTGTGCATTTCTCATGGTTATTGCTGTCACAAAGAACTGGAAATATCACCATAAACTGTGATTGCCACTGTTGTTGCATTAAATTTTTTGCAGAGCTTTAGATACACTCAGATGCCACTAGATAGCATTAGAAAATTATTTTCTAATTTTTGCTGACATTCCTTTTTTCATGATCACATCAAGTATAACATTTTAAAAAAAATCTTGGGTGATCCGTGAAAACAATCTGTATTTAAGTTCTTACTAAATTGTGTTCATACTTGCAGAATGAATGGCGTAGATAAATATAAACAAAAAATAAAATACACTTTTTGTTTCAAAAGGAAACCTAGGTTTACCGCCTTTGATTAAATACTAGTGAATACGTTGTTTACAATTTAAGCTCACAAAGTTGTCTCAAAATATGAAGTGAAAACAAAACCATTTTGTTGATTTAAACAAGGTCACCAACTCATTTTACAATTCACTTTTATTAGGGTCAGAGATGCCAAGTCCCGACGACTCTCACCCAAGTATAAAATATTTATAACTTAGACTCTCAAACTGAGCGTTTTACTAAAAATATAAAGAATCTACATATGATCGGGATGCCTTATATAATGATCCCCGATAAATCCCAAGAGAAATATTAATAAATAAAAAATAAATACGAAGAAGCATAAAACGCAGCTAAGCTACACATATAGTGTAACTTCTTGCTTGCGTTTCCCCGAAGGGGTCGCGTGTGACGCTTCGGGACCTATTTATTTTTACAGGTAAGGGGTCCGGCCTCACACCAACCACTTTCAGTTGAAGTGGGGGTTTCCCAGCTCCCGGGGGGGCTGGTTCTCATTTCTTGTGAAGGCTGACTAAGCCTTTGAGATCGAACCCTTGCTCTCGGCATGGAATGCAAGCATTCTACCAATTGAGCTATCGACCTTTTTACGAGCTTGATCGTCGTCGCTACAAAGCGACAATTCTCAAGCAAGACCCAGTTGCTGTAAGGCTGGATGGACATTTGGTGACCGGTCATTGGTAAAGGTTTTATGAATATTTCAACCCTAGCGAAGAGCAATTTTTATTTTTTCCCATTCAGAGTCCGAAGTGTTACCACTGAACTACGGACCGGTCAAGAGCATAAGAAGAAAACAAATAATAAAACAGCGTATTTAGTGTGATAGTCTTAGTTTCTCTTTATTTCGGTTGAAACGTTATGGATCAGTCACAACGTAGAGATGTTAACTTAGCGACCCGGTCATTTTATCCGGAAGTCCCGGACGCTGTGCTGTCACGACACCGTTGGACTCTTGTATTTAGGTTGCCCGGAAGAGTGGACAAGTTTCATGCGCATACATACACGTTGCGCCATTAGAGCTTTCAGTCCGTAGAGCTAATGGGTGAGTGCTTATGATGGCCTAGTATATATAAGGGCTGGTTAATTGTGCTCTAATTGTATTAAGAAACATGAGCAGTTTACTTTGTTACTAATGAATTCGGTAAATAACAAGCTTCTTGTTTTGTTTTTGTGAATAAAAGGGTCAAAGGCAGAAATAAGTTTGAGAAAAAATCCGATTTTACATAGCGCCATTTAGTGGCACTGACCTCAGCAAGGGCTTTTAAATAAACTGGTTGTTTTACATAAGTCGCACAAAATTTGTTTATTTATAATCAAAAATTAGAAAATTTACTGGATGTTTCAACTGTCAATCAAACTGTGTAATTTTGCCTGTGTTTTTCCACAAATAATAATAATAAGCTGTGGAAATATTTATCATTGTACATGTACATACCATTACTGATAGGTTGGTATGAGGTTGACTACCCATACTGTAAAAATACTGTAAAAATGGTTCACTTTGCCAATGTCACCCCTGTTTCAGGGAAGGTCGGCAAGAGTTGCAGAGCTTATGTTCATTTGAGATTGGGTTTTTTATATTGTAGGTCTACATGCGGCATGTGTGAGCGCGAAATTATGCGTGTCTGCTTGTGGGAATGCATTTTATATGAATCCCAAATGATACATATCTTTACAACTTAGATTTAGATTTAGATAAGACGCTCACTTTGCACATCCCATTTTTTCACAATCTGATCACTCCATACTTTGCTCAGTCGTCTCTTACCTCTTTTTCCTTTCACACTTCGTAACATAACGTAATTATCTTTTAAATGCATTTAGTAATGTCTTTATATCTTTAAATTAAATGTGAAAGCTAACACTCTAAAATCTGTGAAATATAAAAACACCAATACATGCAAATGTGCCAGACAAACTGTCGACAGCTTTGAAAATTTCCAAACTGCACAGATTTGTCTCTGCCACAAAAGTAATATAGAAAACTGTCAGTTGAAATCACTTCCACCGCTCGCAGCTCGGCTACAACCCGTTCCATCGTTAAGTGTTTGCATTTTCCGTTTTTTGCGAAATTCGAAAAATAAAATTTGAATTTAAAATTCACCAGAATGGAAGTGTTTATAGAAAAGCGCAACCCGCTGAAATCCGAGTATAAACCTTCGCATTTAAACTCAATCACACCGTTTATTAAAAAATGTATACAGACATAGACAGGTTCTCTATGTAGCGTTGTAGCTTTAATAAATTTTTGTGAAAACTTTAATGTTGAGTTTAAACGTATTTTTTTATGCTTTGACTGGACACTGGGCGTTGGCCAACTTAATCCTCTTATGAGATTTTCTTTAAAAAAAAACAACTTTTGCCGTATTATCCCTTCGTATGCAAAAGACAACAGTAGGTATTGCATTCAGTTCAAACTATGATTGTTGACTTTTTCACTCTGTTTTGAAAACATTGCATTTTTAAGCCGAAAAAATATGAATTGTATTTTTCTCCTTTCAAAAATAAATCCTCTCTCAATAGAGGACCTCAAAAACTGATTTCGTTTGTATTATTCATGAATAAAAGTTATGAAAACTTTATATTTTTTCCTAAAAAAAAATCAGTAGACCAAGTATACAATATAGATATGAAAGTCTACCATATCGTTAATCAATAATGTATGTGAACTAAAACAGTGCCTCCAGTGTGCGTCGATGTTTCCATAAATATTTGGTAATACGCTATGACTGAAGTTATCTAATCGTCAGATTCACAAAGCCCTGAAAATAATTTTCAATATTATTTTAGTTGTTGTTATGTCCTTTTTGGCTTCCATATCAAATGAAAGTATTATTTCGTCTACAAAATTAAATTCTGAAGAAATATCATTTACAAAATTAATGTAAATTACAATTTTACGCAGAATTGAAATAGCAAGTCAAATATTTGAACAAGGGTAAATAAGATATTTTTATTTAGAAACACCCTTTTGACCTTATTCATTAGATTGTCTAAAACTTATATAAGGTTTCAATTTACATTACAATGGGTAAAATCGACTTCTAACGGAATGAAAATTTAGCGTTATTTTTTAGAGTGGGTTGATGTTCACAATAAATTTGTTTTAGATAATAAATATTGTTACAAATGTGTGATAGTATGTCTGCGTCTCTAGATGTTGGTGTTTCAATAGTTATACGTATTTGTTCGATGGTGTGAGCGTTCGCTCGAATGTTCTGGCAAAGTCGTGAATGTTTCAGTTCCCGATGTTTCGAGAGCCATCCTTATTTCATAATATATCAAGGGCTAAAGCTGTCTGCAGCGCAGACTTGTATCAGAGCTGGCGAACAATACTGTAAAAAAGATAACTCTTTTCGACTCAAACTTAAACGGTATCTCAAAATAAATTGTGTGAAATAAATTAACGGAAGTTTTTATTACATTGAACCTGTAAATTGTTACATTATCGATGTTTGATTAAAAACGGCACTTATTAGTTATTACCAAAGTAGTGAAACTGAGTATAAGACAAAAACGTATTTGAGAATGTTAGAAATTTTTGTAGAAGAAAAACATATTTATTTTTTAGATAGCTCACATGATCTCGTCAGACATTTTTTCACACACTGTATTTACCGTATTTGGTATTTAATGCCGCTTTTGAAATTTTCTAAATTCAACCTGCAGTGATTACCTACACTAATTTTAAAAACGTAAATAGATTTTTATAGGAAAGTTCTTTATTCTCTTTTCCCGAAAGAGACTTCATAATTCGTTTACAATTGAATATTTTAGTACTTTGATCATATTTAAAGCAACCATTCTAGAAATATTGCAAAACAATAAATTTGGCGTAATTTTGTTTCACAGCGATTTCTATGGAAATTTTCTCTCTTTGTGGTTTCAGTATGAAGTGAAAAATTGTCCACGGGGTAGAAAATTTAACCCGATTGTTGGATAATTAGGGTCGCACGGGGGAATGCTGAAAATCGCATATGACAACGATTAGGAGGACCGTTTGTGCTCAAAAACACATTCAGTTGGCTTTCTACTAGACACGTAAAGCGTTTTGACTTTTGTTAAAATAAAACTCATATTGTTACGGACAGAATTTGAGAATAGAAAACTAAAATATTAACATCTATTTTATTTTGTAGATTTCTCATTTTGATATCCTAATTTACTTAATTAAAAGTCGACGAACATGCAATCACTTTATTTGTTTTTAACAAAGAAAACAAAGTTTTAATTCACTTATTTATTTCTTTTTAGTGCTCGAACATTTTCGCCTAATGAAATAAAAATGGACTTTCACTGTGTTAATAAATCCACCCTTAAAAGTATACTTTATTATTAAATTGAACTACAACCTTCATGGTCCTTTTAACAGAAAATATTTTATGAAACATGGTTTTCTCAAATGCATTGAAATTTATATTTGGTGTAAAAAAATACACATTGCAGAGAAAATCGTGAAGAGGATTTAAAAATAACCATTAAATGGAAGTAGTTTTTATTTTTATGTATCGAAGCTATCTCTGTAATTATTATTCTTACATATGAAAAAAATACGAAAAGAAAAAATCTTTTATTTACTTCACGTAGAAAATGTATGAGTTATAAAATCAAAAACTGCCATTTAAGATTGTTTTAAAAAATGAGATAAATAAAATAAACACAAAAAATACATAAAAATAAGGAAAAGGTCATTTTCGAAACCCTTCATTACCGTTTTTGATTGTGTACGACTCCTTTCTAGCAGTGGAAGATAAGTAAATAGTGATAAAATTCCAACAAAGTGTACATCACAATATGTTTTTAAAACATTTAGTTAAATACAAAACGACTCAAAAGCATTCTCGCAGCTTGACTTACCCTCAAAATATTTGTGTTGGAATCTCATACTAAGTTATGATAATGGATTTGTTTTACAAAAGACAGGACAAGCGGGTATAATGGAGCCTCAGAGCGACATGAACTGGGCGTGGAAGCTCAATGAAATGAGCCAGAATTGTGAACGTCTGTCTGGTCTCTAGTATACAACTCTAGGCTGTAACTCAACCATAAAGTTTCACCAAAATGTATATAGATACTGAACTACACCTCTATTGAGAATTTTACTTTTCAGCATCTGCGATAAAACGCTATGGATGCGTTTAATTGTAAAATTTTATACTTGTGTGTATGAGAAAATCTGAGGTCAGTTTCAGTGCAAACTGACTTTGGATTTTGTGCTGTAACTCGTGTTGGGTTGTGTGGCTTTTGTGTTATGTAATTTGAAATGCAGAGGTATTTTGTCGTGTTTGAAATTTTGATTGATGTTGAAAACTTAAAGGTTCGAAAATACTGTTGAAGCTTTTAACGTCGTAAATGGATTAATTTGTTCTAGATTCGATAAACCAAGAGATTGTTATTTTTGGCTTTAAATGGTATTATTGACCTGTATAGAACCAAAGGTGGAGATCAAGTATGATTGTATAAAATGTTATCGAGAAAATTTAAAGAAAAAGTTTTCTGGTGTTCCCATATATTTATCTTATTAAAAAAACAACCTTTGGTTCTACACGAATCAATTGCATTTTTGTATATAATCTAAGTTGCAAAGATATATTTACATTTAAAGCTCATATCAAATGCATGCCCACAAACAAACACGTGTAGTTCGCGCTTACAAATGCTGAATGTGTGCATACAAATAAAATCCAAACCTCAAATGAGCATAAACCCTACAACTTTTGCCGACCTTCTCTGACACAGGGCTGACATTGGCAAAATGAACCATTTTTACAGTATGGGTGGTCAGTCTTATACCAACCTATAAGTCAAGGAATTACCAACCTATAAGTCAAGAAATAATAACTTGTATCAAACCGATTTTTTAGATATTTACCAGAATTTTTTGCTTTCATATTTCTTATACAGTATCTTGAGTACAATTTTAAAATTCTTTAAAGTCATGAATTGATTTTTTCTAACACAATTTACGAGTTTATAAAAAAAAATCTAAAAATGATTAAATATTATCTCATTGCAAATTACCATTTAAAAGTTCTCAAAAGTTTTTTGTTCTCGTAAACCTTAAACATCTGTTACGGAACAAAAAAACAAAGAAAGAACAAAAATCAGTTTCCAGCTGACAAATTGAAACATAAAAAATATGAACTTTCCAACTGCGCAACGTGACGCAGAAAGGGTTGAGGGTCAATCGTCAGTTGGGAAAAAATGAAAGAAAAAAAATCAACTCTTTCTCTGGACCCCAAGTTTATAATTTTACTCAACAATGGTGGTTACCAAAAAATGTATGAATATTAAAAAAGCACAAACAGTAAGCGTTTCAGCCTGCCTATATTTTTGGTGAAACGTTAAAATTGAGTTTAAACGTAAACTTTATTCTTGGGGTACTGAATAGAGATACTTTTCTCCAAACAGATGTCACTTTGATGTTACATAAAGTTTCGCTTTATTAACTTCGGCTTCCCCCTTTTTAGAATAACTAAAGATATTGTTATGTGTTTTTGGGTTCGAAAAGTCTCTTAATAAAAACATACAGGTCTTCTTTCAGGATCTTTATTTGCACTTAATTAATTTTACAAATTTACATTTATTTTTAACACTTTTGGTAACACAAACTTATTTTCACAGTTCAGTATCGCTTACAGTTCTTCAAATCAAAGGCAACTATCTCACTGGCTTAGCGCACTCAATGCTACGCCTTATATTCTTTACAGACAGAACTCTCCAGTGACTAATTTTGCCAGCACATTCGCGAATATTCTACCAAGTTCAAGAGTACAAAAGGATCATTTAATTTTTCTTAGGCCTACAATTATTGCTACCTACGGTGTACACCTATATTAATCTACTTTTGACATAACATTACATTTAATAACTATTAATGCCTACGCTGTACACCTATATTAATCTACTATTTACATTACAGTATTGTTGAATATTCCACAATGATGTTATTTATTTTCTTGTTACTTCACGACGAAGATTGGAGATCGACAAGATTCTTCTTTTATAGATAACATGTAAATAAATCGATGAGATAAAATAACCTTTACTTCATCCTTTCATCTTGGTCTTCCAACCCTTCTCTTTCCTTAGGTGGAAGTCTCAACGGCTGTGAATATATCTTACCGTCCCTATGTAAAGATAGGACACAACAAAACATGGCGGTGCTTTAACAGCTGATTGTTGTTCCATATACAATTTGTAAGCTGTTGATACGCCACCATGTTTTCTTCTGTCTTATATGTATTTAAATAAATAAGGTGAGATCTATCGACGGTCGTCGAGACTTCCACCCCTGGGTGCCCACAAGATACGTTTTGGGACCCGTGAGTTGGACATCAATAATTGTACATGTCCAGATCATCTAAATCTCTCTAGCCTTATAGGTGTGGAAATGTTGAGTGTCTGGTATATTATGTAAAACTCATCGTTGTGTCAAATCTCCAAACGTAAAAGGCTTTTACCATAAATAAATATAATAAAATAAATCAATCAAATAAATACCCTATTTTTAATTTAAAAAAACTCCATATCTCACGGGCCCGCAGATTCTACCCAACACCTGTCGTTTCTTTCCACGGTATCCAGCATTTCAATCTTTATCAGCGCCTCACACTCATATGCCAGCATAGTAGACACAAACGCAGTTGAGCTACACATATAGTGTAGCTCCTTGCCGCGTTATCCCCGAAGAGGTCGCATGTGGCGATTAAACCTATTTATTTTTACAGGTAAGGGGGCCGGTCTCACCCCTACCACTTCAGTTGAATTGGGAGCTTCCCAGCTCCCGACCCCTGAGGAGCTGGGAAACTCGTGTTTTATTTTTGGGTTTGAAATAAACACTAAACATGGAAATCATTCCTGACAACTTCGGTGGGATTCGAACATGGGCTCTCGGCATGGAATGCAAGTACTCTACCAACTGAGCTATCGATCTTACTAGTTCAGTAGTTCTTGGTAAAGTCTTGATATGATTACTTTGGTTTCCCTGTGGACGCTACGTTACTATAACTGTGTCAACTAGCGCTGGCATTTTTAAAGATGAATATTAAATGTTAACATAGCTTTGAAATTTAGATTATAGATGAAAGATTAGAAAATACTTGAGAAGTTTGAAAACATTAAAGGGATCCGTTTCATTTTTCGCTAGTTTACCCAATTCTACCCTCAGCTCATTAAGCTGAACGTATTGATGTAATCTAATCCATTTCATACACAAAAAAAATATTTACGAAAATTGAACGCTCAAAATTTTCAAAGCAATTTGAACAATTTATTTCCTTGCAAAAAATAAATATTAACATACTTTATGAACGCTAAAGTTCCTGCGTACAATAATAAATATGCGAAGTAATGAATTCAATGCACGGCTGATTGGCTGGAATTGCGGACTACAAAATTCATTTCGTATTCTATTCATGCTCCAGTATTTTCAAAACGACAAATCAGGCTTTTAGATGCGTAAACTGACATGGTTTTTTTCTGCTATAAATTACGAAAATTGCTGATAGCGTTCAATATTGTTTGTATGGTTTTCACTTTTATGGACCAATTTATTTTCCAATTTTACTCAATAGCAAAAAAGGTTGACGCAATTTTTTGTTTACAAAATAATACGACTACCTTCAAAATAGGTCTGTAAAATAGGCCTTGATGGATCTACCAAAAAACAAAGGCGAGCATCCGATAAAGGCACATGCACCAATCAGGCGCGAGCGGTTCCTACATACGATGGATTCGCCGCATCCCTAATGTATGGGAAATGATATTATATATTTTGCTTAAGAGCATTTTATTTATACAGCGGCGATTACAAACGTCTCGCTATCGAGAGATCGAGAGTAAGCGAGACATATTATGTATGTATCTAACTACATACATATGCCATGCGGCATAATTATATTATGTCTATACCGCGAGTCAAGACGTCTCAAAACAAACGAATCATCATAATATGCGAATACTGGCTGCTCACACGCTTCCAAAATCAAAGCAGAATTTTTGTTCTTGCGCATGCGTAGTACGATCGATGGGATATAGCTACAGGAGAAAAATACGACAGAGGGAACAGAATCCATCATACAAAAATTGACCTTATTGTCTTCAGACATACTGGACAAAATAGGGTATTCCAAATCTGGCGGATTTGACTTTCTTCTCTTACTTTTATATTTTCCCTTTAGTATGACATCAAATAAATAATTTTGACAATAATATGAATAATTATTCTTCCTTCATGTATTAGTTTGCGTTGACTTTTTAAAGCGCGGCCACGGTGTGTTTTATAATATTTTTGTTCTTTGAAAAATTAAAATATGGATCCTTCTTCTTCTCAAGTTGTTGATTCAATTAGTAGATGTGACTGTTTAATTGAATCATTATTACGTAAAAGTTTTTTGTCTAGACAATTTGCGAAAAAAAAACATATAGTGGATACTGGAAAACCAACTCCAATTTTAAAAATTACTAGCAAGAATAAATCGTTTGTAAGACATTTCCAAAACTCAATATATTCTAAAGTCTCGTGGATTTGTGGCTGTGCTCAATTGTGTAAATTATATTGCTGGCCGTGTATTTTATTTTGTAATGACAATAATGTGTGGAATAATCACGGGTTTAGTGATTTAAATAATCTTTCTAAAGCTCGGAAAAGACATTTTTTTTTTTTTTTTTTTTTTAATTTAATATAAGACATTTTAAGTACATACATTACATTTTTTTTTTTAAACTTTTTGCAATTACATAATATTCAATTGTTTTATATGCTATACCTCACCAAAAAGAGTCAAAGCTCTTGTGTGTGGTGAAAAGACATGAATGTTCTCAATTACATATCGACGCTTGTGTGAAATTAAAACGGTTTGGTAAAGAAAATCGCATCGAAAATTTTCTTAGCGCCCAATATAAAACCAGCATTGACAATTATAATAAAAACGTGGCGGCCAACAGATATATCTTATCTAAACTAATTGATGTAGTTTGTTTCTTGGCTAAACAAGAACTTCCTTTACGAGGTCATCGAGAATCTGCAGATTCAAATAATAGAGGAAACTATATCGAGACATTACATTTGTTAAGTTCATCTGATAGCCTTTTGAAAAGTCATCTAGAAAAATCAAAAATATTTACTGGAACTTCGAATCATATTCAAAATGACCTAATTGCTTCGATATCAAATATTGTTTTACAAGAAATTAAACATGAAATAACAGTTTCCAAATATGTTTCCATCATCGTGGATGAGTGCACTGATACTTCACAGAAATGCCAAATGTCGACTACATTTCGCTATGTTGACGAAAGTAAAGGCATCATTCAAGAGAGATTCGTGGGTTTTACTGATGTTAGTCCGGATAGATCAGCTGCTGCTCTTTTTAATCTCATCGAAAGAGATTTAAACATGTTTGATTGTAAAAGCAAACTAATAGCTCAAACATACGATGGTGCTAGTGTAATGGCAGGAGAGCACAATGGTGTTCAATCTAAAGTGAAAAACTTGTGTAAAAATGCTATGTTTGTTCATTGTTATGCTCATAGACTTAATTTAGTGTTATCTCAATCCGTGGGTTATATTCGAGAATGCAAATTTTTTTTTGAGTCTCTTTTAAGTTTCTCTAGTTTCTTTTGTCGATCTTCGAAGCGAATTTCAGCTCTTGATAACAAAATAAAAAAACGCTTTCCGACATCAGCTCCTACTAGGTGGAATTATAATAGTAGAATTTTAAAAATGGTGATAGATTATAAATTAGAACTAGCAGAACTTTTTTCTGATATAATTGAGGACAATGATGAATGGGACTCTGATACGATTATAAGTGCAACGGGACTTCATAGATATTTAAGTGATTTTAGTTTTAATTTTCATTTAATAGTGTTTAACAAAGTTTTCGGCTTTTCCGATATTCTGTTTGAAATCTTGCAAAAAAAAATATTTGACATTTTCTATTGTGTACGGAAAATTATAGATTTTCTCGTTTTTTTGCTAGAAATGAGAGACAATTTTAATACTATTTGGTCGTCAATAAATTCAGAAAGCTTTTCTGATCTTCCCTCAAGGAGACGACAAGAGACAGGTGACAAAAAAACTATTTATAATAGAAAATATATCGAAATAATAGACGTTTTAGTGCAACATACAAAGGATCGATTTGCTGACATGGAAAATTTAATATTTATGACATTATTGGACGTTTCTAAATTTAATGAGTTTGCCAAATTTTTCCCGGAAAATCACTTCAATTGTTTGCTTAAGTATTATGGAGATTTTTTTGACTGTTTAAAATTAAAAAGTGAACTTATTTACATATATTCAACGTCAGAATTTCATTTAGGAACTCTAATGGAATTAAATATGTATTTGATTAACAATGACTTAAAGGATGTGCTTCGCGAAGTGTGTAGTTTAATAAACCTTATTCTCACCATACCCGCAACGAGTGCTTCAGCTGAACGATCGTTTTCTACAATGAAGAGAATCAAAACGTACAGCCGGAGCACGGTGGGCGAGGAACGGTTGTCTTCCTTAGCCATCATTTCCATAGAAAAATCCCTTCTCCTGGCCTTAAAGGAGAAGTCAACCTTTCACGATGCTGTAATCGACGACTTTATGAAGAAAGAGCGTAGAATTGAGCTCAAGTATAAGTAAATGAATATCAGGTGAGTCATTTTTACAATAAAAATATAAATTGTTTATTGAAATCATTAAAATGTAATCAGGGAAATGTTCGCACATATGTTAATTTCAGACTTTCGGAGCAGAGCGTTTATTTGGATATCTTTTTAGTTACAGCTGTCAAATACAATAAGTACGTGCATTTCGTTTGTTGGCTAACAATTATTTTTATATAGGTAGGTATATGAATCTATGTTTTTCTTCAGCTTCCCATGGGGAACAGATCACGGACCGCCACTGGCACCAATATGGTCTACAACATTTGTGGAAAAATGCATTTATTCTTGAAACGTACATTTTAAACTCCATACAGGAAAGTACAAAAGCGCGTATCCTTAAATTATTGAATTTTCTTCTTTTCAACGATAAACTAATTACTCCTGTAATTTCACGAAAGAATTCCTTATAACGGGCTACGGACTTGTAATCGGTAGTGGGTTCAATTCCTAGCAGAGCACAAATTTTTTTTTTTGTCAAAAATCCTTCTCGCTGGGCTAGCACATTTAACAAATCAAAAATATACCCACGCACAGGCTATGCCTATGTGAGTTTCTTTTCAATTTTTTTTTGAAAATTTATATAATTATCTGTATTTTTGAAGAGGAATGTTAATAAAAAAATATAAAAAAAAACTGGATATTAAGTTCATCCTGCCTCACTGGATGTTACTTGTTAAATTACAGCTGACTAGCAACCAACAAGCATGCAAATGGTCCTTGAGGTGGGATTCCCTCAAAACAGCGCTCACCAAATACATAAAATAACCTGAATTGTATGTGTTTATTTTACATGCACTTTTTTAATGAAATGCAATTTAATGAATAAAATCATTTTATTTTGGTTTTTACTGAATTCGTTGAAATGCTCCATTTCAATTTTTTAATTAAAACTGTGACAAAATTTACACCAAAAATTGAACAGCATCGTTTCAAAGGAAAACTGATCAAAACGTGTAATAAAATGTGAAAACACACATATTGTATGTGCACATAACAACGTTGTTCAATGAAACACAGCTGAGCACAACACTGGAAAAACTTTCAGAATAAATTTTGTGCCCCGACCCGGAATTTCAGTGCAATTTTCGCGGTGTATTCTCTGCAAGCGAAATAACAAAAATTCCAGCAGAAATTTTTGTAAGGAAATTTTTGGCTCGCGGAAACTTTTATTATGGCCATATAACCACGGGGATCTTCTTACGAGTAATTTGGGTCAAGTTTTCTTTTATCATTATTGTTTTCCTTTTTCATCGCGAGATTCTCTGCTTCTGTGAAGAGGATGGACGTGGTATTTATTTTTAAGGTCACGAGAAGTGTATATTTCTTTTTTATGGTGCGATAGGGTCGTGTTTTCGGTCACTCTATGTCAATAACCATTTGATTTTTATGGTTTTTGTGGCCTTCAAAGACGTGATGGAGTAAATACGATAAGATGTAAGAAAAACAAACTTGGTGTAGTACATTTTGTATTTCATTGATAGTGCTTACATTAAAGATAACAAAAAGTATTCGATGACTTAAAATTGAGTTTCATGTATTATGAACATAGAAAAAATGGCATAGTAAAAATGCATTTATTAAGGCTTTTTCAACTGCAGGAAGTTCTTTGACTTCTAACGTGATGAGACTGACTATCCATTGTGGATTTTTTTTCACTTTGCCAATGTCACCTCGATTTCAACAAAGTGCCGCAAAGGTTACAGGCCTTACGTTCATTTGAGAATTAGGGATTTATTTCTATAATAATCTTTAATATAAGCTACACAAATTGTTAACATTTAAGGCTCATATTAAATGCATGCCCACCGACAGGCACATGTGGGTTCGCGCCTACACATTCTGCATGCGTGCGTACAAATAAAGAAAACCTCACATGATCATAAACCTTGCAACTCCTGCCGCCTTTCCCTGAAACCGGGGTGGCATTGGCAAAAGTGAACCAATTTTTACAGCACGGGGGGTCAGCCTTATACCAACCTATCAGTCAAGGAGCACAAAAAGTTATAAATGATTTACAAAAAATACTAATAAGAAACACCTTCGAGAACTCCAATAAAAAAAAAATTAAACGTAAAATTATTGCCCTAACCACCAGTGTTGCAAATCAACCGCCATTTCGTTCGGTCCTTACATACTTCTTTCATTTCATTCAGAGTCATAATCTTTTTCAGGCACTCTCTCCTTTTGTAAATATAAAAATACAAGTGAATACAATCTGTCAAACTCTTACCAATCTTCCTTGAATTACCTAGAAGACGATACAAATACATAATATGTTTTAATAGTTTTATTTACCAGTCTGAGAACCAAAAAAGTTCGTAATTTGTAAAGTGTGCGAGTACACCAAAAGTGGAAATAAAATAGTGTTTATAATAAAAATAAAACGCTTTCTTTAAAATCATTTGTTAAAATATTTCTTTGATGCAATTTTATTTCTATGAGAAAAACAAACTTTAAAATTTTATACCGAACAAATTAATGCGTCTTCTTCTTTTATCGTTTTACTGAATACTGTCGATAAAATAATAATCATTATAATTTGCAATACTTGACGGTTCAAAATGGCGACAGTTTAAAATTAAACAGATTACATCAAACAGTTCTATCATTATCCAAACGGTCACATATGAATCGATATTTTCCATTAGCAGAGACGCAGCTTAAAATAACAAATATACGTCATCTGTATTAAATATTTGTGCCTGTATTTTGCATCGCGGAACGCTGAGGTGGTTTATGCAATTACGGCAGTATTCAAGTGAGAACGACAAATCCACACAGTCAGTTTCCAATATTTACAGGAAAATCTAACATATTTCGAAAAATACGGAAAAATAATTTTTCAATCAATCCACTTTATTTAAGAGCATCTGAGATAAAAAAAAAATGTAAATGAGAAGGTTAGAAATGTCTTTCATTTTTTTGTACAAATAATCAAAAAAACATTTTTTGCAGTAAATGACAGTTATTGTACTTTGTGTATGGCAGAGATGAGAACGTCCTGTAAGCTGCATAAAAAAGTTGCCCCGTTGTTTGGTTATACAAAAATCAGATAAATATTTCGAACCTTCTCACATACATACCTATGTACGTTTTCATCTCATTCTCAATTGGACAACATTAATATTTGTTCCTTTTCATCTATTCTTTCATTTGTTATCACTTTCTCTTTGCTCAATTACTTAAACATTTAAATAAACTAATTGAATAGGAGACTCGTGATGTTTAATAAAATAATGTATACATTATTTTATTTACTAATATTGACCGACATTTAATAGTGTTTGGTTTGTATGAATTTGCAAACTAACATTGTACAAAGCACCTTTATTTGAAGCAATAAGTCATGTGTAAATAATCAGTTTTATTTTGTTGATAATTTATTTTTAAGTAGGGTGGATAAATTGTAAACAATATATTCAAATTCACGAAAGTACTACTTAAAAAACTACAATTAAAGTTTTTACAATGATCACAGGTTAGTATATAAGTTGGTGTGAGGCTGACCACCCATACTGTAACAAATGGTTCACTTTGCCAATGTCACCCCTGTTTCAGGAAGGTCGGCAAGAGTTGCAGGGCTTATGTTCATTTGAGATTGTGATTTTTATACAGTAGGTCTACATGCGGCATGTGTTAGCGCGAAATTATGCGTGTCTGCTTGTGGGAATGCATTTAATATGAATCTCAAATGATACATATCTTTGCAGCTTAGATTTAGATTTAGACAGGCAGAAAATTGTGAAATCGCGTCCTTAATGACAATATACCAAAAGCCTGTAAAATAGTAGGCACACATGGTTACATAGATGTGATTTTGAAGATACCCCGTCTCCAGAATAAGTCATGAAAGACTCACATGAGTTACCAATAGGTCAACACCCACCTGGAAAACCTCATGAAAGCTGGAAAGATAACTGGGTAGCCTTATGATGATGATGATGGATAATTTCTTTCCTGTGGCGCCATTTAATGGTCCAGAACCATCTCAAGGGCGCCATGGCTTCTGGAGAAAAGCAGCGTTTTCAGTCCCTTTTGTGAAGGTGGTGGTAGGCTGTTTCGCGCGAACACCGACGGGCAAATTGTTCCAGGCAACCGGCCCTGCCACCGAAAAGCTCCTGTCTGCAAAATTTTATGTGTTCGCTCTTTTGGGCACTATGACCTTGTTGACAGCAGTGAGCGTAGTGGTCGTTTTGAAGACTTATCGACAGAGCATAGCTCAGCGAGACATGGGGGTGCCGTGCCGTTCACGATCCACGAGGCCATATGAAGATTTCCTTATGATCTACGAGTTAAAATATCTAAATTAATGAAAAATAAGGAATGGAAAAACAGTGATACAATCCTTTCCTTCAATTGTTACAGAAATATTTTTTTTGATCAATGATTCAATGATAAAATTGATAAGTCTAGGTATGTTTGTTTGTGCTGACAGTGAAAATAGAAATGCAACTGAAAAATGTTTTCTTTTTTGTTCCAGAACGAGTCCCTTCAAATTGCTCTGCAGTCATTAAAAACAAAGGAATGCCAGGAGAGCTTCTCTTCAAATAAATACAGATGCTTGTAAGTAATTTTTTATAATTGTAATATATATATTTTTGTGAAGTCCGGACGATAGCTCAGTTGGTAGAGTGCTTGCATTCTACCCCTTGAGCTCGGGTTCGAATCCCACCAGGAGGGTTTCAGAAATGATTTCCTATTTCGGTTTTTATTTCAAACCCCACAATAAAAGTACCGGCAAGGTTTACTCAGCCTTCAAAAGAAATGAGTACCAGCCCCCTCGGGAGCTGGGAAACCCCCACTTCAACTGAAGTGGTTGGCGTAAGGCCGGCCCCCTTACCTGTAAAAATAAATAAGTTCAACTCGCCACATGCGACCCCTTCGGGGAAAACGCGGCAAGAAGTTACACTATATGTGTAGCTTAGTTGCGTTGCGTTTTAGTTGCGTGAACAATGAGGTCACATACACTTGACGTAGAGGAAAAAGTTGTACCGTCACCCAATTTTATAGGGCGAAGACTAACATTTGTTGGATTTTGAATTCTTAGGACGTTTGCCTGACTAACAAAATTAAATTTTGATGATCCATGCCGAAAACGATCAGACTCCAACGCATCACTTCTAAAATGAGACTTAAAAATGCTTCCATCTAGTGAAAACTTTGGCAGATAAAGAGCTACAAATGGTCTCACCTGAAGTAAGCCAAAATGAATAAGTTATCAAGTTATCTGAAGCGAGCTTTGAAAGGGAAACCTTATGGGGCCAATTTTAAAGAAACCCAAAGAACTACCAGCATTTTTTTTTTTTGCAAAATTATACATGTATTCACTAGAAAGAATTCAAATGTCCGTAGATCCTCATTCCTCATTTCCAGGTGAAGACTAGTATGTATTGTAACTCTGTCACCATACCACTAGGAATAGCCAGAGCTTCTGTGGATCTACCGCCATTCCTTTCTATACTTCCTATCCTACTAATCAAAGAAGCAAAATGATGATGGTAGAAGAGATACAGATGAACATAGGCAAAATTTGTAAACGAGAAAAAGGCAAGATAAGGCCTTGTAATGTTTTTATTTTGCATTGAATACCGTTACGTCATAATCCTTGTGACGGCTGACACAGTTCTTTAGAAACCCTACAACTACTTTGCAATTACTGGGTAAAAATGTATCGATTGTTGCACGTTGCAAAATGTACGATGTCTCTCGCAAATCTCTTGAAGAAATGCCATGAAAACTGTAAGGACGATGTTGAAAGATATATTAGTAACATATAGATGTAAAAAATGGTTCACTTTTCCCATGTCACCCCTGTTTCAGGGAAGGACGGCAAGAGTTTTATGTTCATTTGAGATTGGGTTTTTATAATGTAGGTCCACATGCGGCATGTGTTAGCGCGAAATTATACATGTCTGCTTGTGGGAATGCATTTAATATAAATCTTAAATGATATATACCCTTGCAGCTTAGATTAGATTAGATTAGATGAAATCAATAGATTAAAATGTTAAAATTTAAGTGCGTCAGCCGCCAACAGTAAAAACCAATATCCATCTCTACAATAATACAACTTCCATACAATAATACAATCATTTCATCCAAAGTCATAATCTAATCTAAGTTACAAAGATATATTACAGTTAAGGTCGGTGCTATGGCTGAGGGGTAGAGGCGCATGTTCAACTAGCGTATTTGGAACCGGATAACGTTGGTTCGAATCTTGCGGCTAGCCTACTTGACCATAACTTCAACCCTGGTTCAACAGATGCCGTTGCATGTACACAAGCTTTTGTCTTCGCATGAAGAAAACTGGTCAGGCAAAATAAGTTGGTGGATCGCATGCCTTTCCACAATTTTTCTTTAAAAAAAAATGCAACCCCGCAAGCAGACACGTGTAAGTTCGCGCTTACAAATGAACATAAGCGCTGCAACTCTTGCCGAATTTCCCTAAAACAGGGGTGACATTGGAAAAGCGAACCATTTTTTTTTAACTCTATGGGTGGTCAGCTGTTCTTTGTAAAAGAAATCGGATGATCAAATTCTTAATATCTTGAATTTTTTTCTTTAACTATAAATTCTTTCAATGTTAAACCTTCAAAATTTATTACTAAAATGCAAAACTGACCGCTTATTTCTTAATCTTTTAACAAATAATAATCTTTTACATAAATCGATATAAGTAAGTATATAATATTGGTTATTTTAATATTAGTAATATTATTTCTACAAAATGGTTAGAAAAATGACACTTTAAGAATCCAATGGGGCCAAATTGTGTGGGCCGTTTCCTACAATCTGCCACTATTCCAGAGATATAACAATAAATGATGAAAAGGGTCGAGACCTTGTGTTACAAATGACGCGTCATTTGCATACCGCTGAACGCTCCTGACCTCTGGATCTTTTTCTAGAAGTTCTATTCCCTTTATTCCCACGCGAATCTAACAAAAAATAACCGTCATCAGTTTGATATAAGGCTTTTCTTTGCATTTTTTTTCCAATGGACTGGGCACAAAATTCTATAAATATTTTTTTCGTTTCAGTGCAATGTGATTGGATTACTAAGCAACCAGTAACAAAATATTAGTTTGCCTTATCGCTAAGAGCCCAGCTGTGTGCCGTGAGATTTTTTTTGTCTATGAAATTTGTGCAAAACTGTTATTAATAAGGTAAAAAAGAGGATTATGGCCATGCATTAAAAACGGTAACATTGAGTAGAGCGTTTGAAATAAAAACAACGCCGGTTTTTGAGTCTCATTGGGCTCCTTGATCATAGTTTTAACTCTTAGGTAACCTATGTGAAACTTTTCAATCAATAATTTGATTAATTATTGATTGATTATATAAGTACCTATTTCTGACCACGCAACATACATACATGGGCTCATATCTCTTCCTGATGCTTAAAATGTTTTTGAGGCTGGCCACCCATACTGAAAAGAAATGTTTATTTTTTTCACACACGGTGGTATACTAGTGCCCACTTTGATGTACGGAAGTGAAGCTTGGACGATGAATGAGAGTGAAATTAGTAAAGTCCATACGGTCGAAATGGACTTTCTAAGAAGTATGATTGGAAAAAAACGGAAAGATAGGGTGAGGAATGAGTCAGTGAGAGAAGAATGTGGTGCAAGGGAAAGTATAAAAGTAAAAATCAAAAGGGGTTTGTTAAAATGGTTTGGACATATGGAAAGAATGAATGACGAAAGACTGACGAAGAGAGTGTACGCTGCAACTATGAATGGAAGCCGTGGTAGGGGAAGACCGAGGAAAGTATGGATGGATCAAATTTCCGAAATAGCGAATGAATGGGATATTCAGAGTCATAACAAAAGGAGAGCGTGCATGAAAAAGATTATGACTCTGAATGAAATGAAAGAAGTATGTAAGGACCGAAAGGAATGGCGGTTGATTTGCAACAATGGCGGCTAGGGCATTAATTCTAAGTGTAATATTAAGTTTAATTTTAATTTAACTTTATTTTAATTTTAATTTGTAATGTGTCTCATTATGAATTTCTGTATATCATTTATAATTTTATGTGCTCCTTGACTGATAGGTTGGTACGAGGCTGACCACCCGTGCTGTAAAAATCGGTTCACTTTTGCCAATGCCACCCCGGTTCAGGGAACGGCGGCAGGAGTTGCAAGGTTTATGTCCATGTGAGGTTTTCTTTATTTGTATGCACGCATGCAGAATGTGTAGGCGCGAACCTACATGTGCCTGTCTGTGGGCATGCATTTCATATGAGCCTTAAATGCTTACATATCCTTGCAGCTTAGATTATAGATTATAGATTATAGACCGGGAAATACCTGGATTTTCTTTTCTCCTCGCAACTACACATGTAAAATGAAAAAATAATCTCGTGATTGCTCATGGGCGTGCATCAAATGTAAGTCACAACTTTTTTTTATATCTGTGTAACTTAGGTTATAGACTTTTGAGGTTCTAAAAAGAATAAAAGTTTGTTTAGGAACATTGTCCAAGGAAGGTCAAAAAGTTTCACTTTGCTAAATTTGAATCTGCGTAAAGCTTACAAATGACCCATGGGATATGACTCACACAAAAACGGCCATTATACTGGTTAAATTTTTTTACCTTTAAGACATTAAACGGAAATTTTTGAGAGATAAGAAAAATGAAATGATTTTCGTGAGACTAAAATCTGAGATACTTTAGTCATAGCATTGTAACGTCAAACGACCGGGTTTCTAGAAAAAAGGAAAATTTATATTCTGTTCATTGTTGCTAAGGACTCTAAGACATGTGGCTTTTTCTGCAAAAAAAAAACAAAAATACTCTAATTTTACTGAAGAAATTAAAACTGCACTCGTAACACAGCAACCGTTTGTTAAAAAAAAAATGAGTATTCTTATTTAAATTTTTTAAATAAATACCTAAAATCTATAATCTAAGTTACAAAGATTGATATTAAGTGCATGCTCACAAAAAGACACGTGAAGTTCGCGCTTAGAAATGCTGCATGTGTACTTACAAATTAAAATCGAAACCTCACATGAATAAGCCTTGATACTTTTACCAACCTTCCCTAAAACAGGGGTGCCATTGGTAGAGTGAACCATTTTTTATAGTATTGATGGTCAGCCTCATAAAAAAACGTAATGAAAAAAAATGATACACTTCTCAATTTAGTGATAAAAAAGAAAGTAGGTATACTTAAAAATAAAAATAAAATTCTTCAAAAACGTAGATTTATTTTCACAATAATATTTTCTACTTCAAGTACTTTCGACCTTCAATATTCAGGTCATTATCAAGAGTCCTGATGACCTGAATATTGAAGGTCGAAAGTACTTGAGGTAGAAAATATTATTGTGAAAATAAAAGTACGGTTTTGAAAAAACAAAAAAAATTGTTAAATAAAATGAATTTTCACTGTGTGACTACACAACGCCTACAAAATCTAAGAAAGTAAACGCATATTAACTGAAGTTACTGTTTTCTCCAAGGGCAGATGTTACTCTTCAAGATTAAAAAAAAAATAAAGCCTCATTATTTCTAAAAAAAAAAAGCGAAAAAATAAGTATGTAAAACCAATCACGTCAATTTTATCATCGTAGCCAAAAATGAAGAATTTCTCGTCGGCCGCTGTTTTGTCTGCGCGGAAGCCCGCGCTCTCTCAGCTAAACAAAGCATATCCGATCAAATTGTATCAAATTTTCGCGAACAAGAGCTTTGCGCGAGTTTTATGAGACGCTTTTGCAAGCTGTACCCTTAGTACGAGTTGCAAAACTTGAGAAAAGTAAAGTTTACAGAAAATATTAAAGAGTGATTTCTCCTGAAATCTCGTTTTTGTTTCTTGCACTTTATGGTCTTAGCAAAAGAGTTACAGTGATGAAGAAAATCAAGTTCAAAGAAACAAAAACGGCAGATTTTGGGGGAAATCACTCTTTAATAATTGCCGTAAACTTTACATTACTCAAGTTTTGCAACTCGTACTAAGGGTACTGAAGGAAGCTCACCATCGCACCAATTTGCTTTTACCCAACACAAAACAAATACATTCCGACGGTCGACTTTTGTTTATAAACAATCTAGACGAAAGCCTCTACGAGTATTGGAGAAAAACTGATTTATCGTCAAAAAATCCTGCTTCATTTTTTCCCATAAATGGACTGAAATTTACGATGTTTTCTCGGCGGGCAAACGTCATTTTACTATGCGACTGTGGTCCTTGGCAACAACTAATTACATGATATTTGTGTACCTTTTATCTAGCTACCGACAGATGGGCATCACATTTTTCTTATTCAGTGGGAATCGGAATGCATTTAATATGAATCTTAAATGTTATTTATCTTTGCAGCTCAGTTTATAAATTAATAAATTATATTGTTATATTTTTCGAGTGTATTGGAAGTATTTAAATCATTAGAACTTTCCTTAGCTATAAGGTTAGCCTCATTCTACAAGCCAATGTCACCATTATTTTCGGTGTTGATTTTGTGATCATGTGAACTTAGGGTTTTTTTGTAATTACAAATGCAGCATGTGAAAGCGTCAACTGAGAAGCGATTGTTTATGTGACTCATTAATTTCAATTTACCTGTGTAAACCTAGAGTAAAGATAGCATTTTTAATATTTTTAAGGGTTTGGTGGTTTACACAGTGAAAGTCCATTGTATATTAATCAAATTAACAAAGTTCCAAATCGCTTTTTACAATGTTATTTCTGTCTAGCACTTTCGCCTACAAGGCATCATCAGGACAATGACAATTCAAAAAAACAAGCAGAATTTTTTAATTGAAGAATTTTTTAATTGTCATTGTCTTAATGATGCCTTGTAGGCGAAAGTGCTAGACAGAAATAAAATTGTAAAAAGTGAATTGGAACTTTGTTAATTTGATTAATAAGACTAAATATTTTATATGAAATCATTATGCGGTCCAAAAATGCTACATTATTAACGGTTAAATTTTATTGTTTAATGTCTTCTTTATTTTTTTTGTCTGCAGAGATAGACTTCCACCAGACGTCAGTACATGCAGTAACTACGCGTATTTAGAAGACATTTGTGAAGCAATAGCTACAGATGAATGTAAGTATCTTGGTTGCTTCTATTTTGAAAAACATACAAACGAAGTCACTGGGAGATGAAACAATATAAAATTTACATTTCATTTGAAACGGGTTACTACATGATGTAAATTTTAATTTGAATTTGTCACCTTATTTACTCCTTATTTTCTTTGTATGTGATCTTTTCGTTTTTATATGGCTGGTCACGTATTGCACCCTTTGTGTGACTACGCTGGAAAAAAAAACATTTTTATCATAACATTATTACGAACTCCAATCTATTAAGGCAACAGAAGCAGTTTTTGCCATTTTTATGTGAAAACTTTTATTTAATTTTTAGTGTATTATGTAATTTTAAATGAATATAAAAAAAATTCAATTCACAAACCTAACTTTAAAACTTTCAACTCAATTTATTTATACTGAAATTAGTGATGTGCCGAAAATTTTACCTTGGAAATGGGTCGGCTGAAAAATTTCCTACATAAAATAAATGCTCGCATAGGGATGGGGCGGTATTTTTTCCACAAGGGAAATGCTCAAAAATAAGCTTATTGGGATTACCTTCCGATGGCGTTCCGTGCATTTTTCACATATTTTTGTTTCCAGGACTAACACATAGTGTGTATGTGAAACCATATATCACATTGAAATATACAAAGAGGAAATCACCCTTAAGCATGATTTGTTAAAAAAAGTGTTACGTAAATTATAATCCTTTTTTTGTAATAAATCTGTTCAGATCCACTTTTATAATCTATTGTCGTGCAGAAAGAGTGCCTCCTGAAGACGTTGGATAGGTCACCAATGAAACTTCAAGAATAATGTAGGTTCTCCAATAACGGTTCGTCTAAAAAAATATCTATCATAATATGAAAATAAATGTTGTCTGTTTTTAATTTTTAGTAATATTGCGTTCACACTTAACATGTTTATTTCAAAGCGTCTTTTACAGTATTATATTATTTTCCCAAGAAAAATACGATTATCACATTTCAGTTATCCTATTATTGCAATTTTTCCAATTTGTTTTGCAAAATGGTGAGCTGCGAGCCGACAATTTTTATTGTGGTATTTTTTATTTCGAAAACAAGTGCTTTTAGAAGTATAAATATTGAAAAATATAAATGGTTAAACATTGTTTTAATTCATTTTATTTTATTTGTTTATGCTCGAATATTTTCGCTAATGAGGCATCTTCAAGAGCAGAATGGTTACAAATATATTTTTATAAAATAATTTTCTAAACAATTTTCAAAACAACTTTTTTTCAAAACAAAAGCAAAATTCATAGACAAATTTTTTTTTTAAACACAAATGTAAGATTCAAAAATGCATTATTGTTAGGTATAATGAAATTAAAAATTTTAATACAATAAAAATAAAATATGTTAGTTAAATAAAAAAAAAAATAATAATAACAAATAAAAAACAAAGAAAAATAAAAGATTTTAGAAGTGAATAACATTGTCCCGATTATTGTTTAACTTAAAAAAAAAACCAGAAAAAATGCTGACTTAAATAATAAAACCTTTAAGATTGGTCTTATACGAGTAAAAACGTTGAATTATAAAATGAGAAGAGTTTGCTTGAAGAGAATTATGAATACTGAGAAGATAAAAAAAATACTTTATAGTTCCTTCGGACTGCTGTAAAGTAAAAAAGTGTGCTAGGATAAGCAAAATCGAGACACATCTATGGAGGTACTGGCTACCTCTATCAGAATGGCTGTTAGATACCAAAACAATGTCTTTGAGATGTTTTTAAGATTTGATAATCTATCTTAAAATACAAATTTATCCGAGTTTATTGAAAAACGTTAAGCCCAATTTTCCGCCATCAATTTTAAAAAATTCCGAATGTTTTCAGTAAAAAATGGCTTACTTAAAATGCATACGTTTAAAATCGAATCGTTGGCGCACGGATAATCCAATCAGTCTCCCGGGTTTTATCCGTTCACCATATAAATTGGAAACATTTTACCCGTGGCGGGCAATTTCGCCCCTCTTATCCGGTTATACGGCGATTGTCTCATTCGGGGAACACAAAAAAATTGGCGGAAACCTTGGAAAACAAGAAAAAGGCCTTTTTCCTTGTTGGGGTGAGGCTTTTTGAAAACTTGAAAAAGAGCATCCAATTTAAAAACAAAACATTTCGTTTCGTTAAGACCTTTCTTTATTTGTTTCGTGTGTATTGAAAATGTAAAAAAAGTATAAACTTTTAATTTTGACCGTCATTAAATGTGTAATATTTAAAGTTGAATTTTTTCGGGGCTACAAATGTATCTGCTTATGAAAAAAAATCTAGAAATATTCTAGATGTGTGAGGCTGTTTTTATCAGGATGTCACAGGTTCACAAAAATGTTCAAAATCAAAGATCGATAACGTACCCTCGTTTTTTTTATATTTAAAAAGACTAGAGTCACACCACCGCCTTTAAGGGGACTGAGGTATTTTTCGACGGAGGAAGATTTTCAGAGAAATCACAAAACCTACCATTTTGAGGTGTAGCACTAAGTACCTTTGAGGTGATTGCGATCACGAAAAGGTGAATAAATATGCGTTTGATTCTACTAGGATTGTTGACTTATATGTTTTCACTCTTTTTCGACAGCTTTTTATGTATATTGACTAATGTTTTTTCTATTTTCCGCCAGCTTTGGACGTGGAGCAAGTGTTGGAGAGATTAGGAGGAGAACTCGTGGCCAGATGCTGTCCCGGCAGACTGGAGAGGGCGCTCAGGTGTCTGGGAGGAGACCTGCACGACTTTTTAGCAACCTTAGACAGTGTACACGACGTCTTACACGACCAGGTATCATATTTATTTTTAAATTATAAAACTATGATCAATTAATAAAAAGTATAGGTACACCCTGAATTTAAAACATATTGGTGTACGCTTAGGTACATATTGTGAGGAGTTAGTAATTTATTAAATCTCTCGTTGCTATTTACGCTCAATACAAGCGCTTTTATATCTTCCGTACAAAGACTCATCATTCCTTTTCTTCGTAGGATGGAGCGAATGAAAACGCCGGTCTGGCGCCGCACGAGGCCGCTTTCGTCTGCACACCAACAGTCCAGGGAAACATTGAGCTCCATTTCACCACCGAGAGAGAGCCGGTGGCCTTTCTCTTGGTGGGCAGCCTCAAGGCGATAGCGCAGATCTACTACAACACCACGGCAGTGATAGAGTTCAGCCGGTACCCCAACGACCCTAGACATTTCAGGTGAGAGTTTTGTTAATCAATCTGTTTATGCCGATTGATTACTTTTAGGTTTTTTTTTTTAAATAGATTTGTGGAAAGGAATGCAATCCATCAACCTATTTTGCCAGGCCAGTAATCTTCATGCGAAAGCAGAAGCTTGTGTGCATGCAACGGCATCTGTTGAACCAGGGTCGAAGTTCTGGTCAAGTGAGCTAGACGCAAGATTTGAACCAACGTTATAACCAACGTTAACCAACGGCGGTACGCAGTGGCATACTTTTACCCACCTTGATGTATGGAAGCGAGGCCTGGACGGTGAATGAAAGTGAAATTAGTAAAGTCCATACTGTTGAAATGGACTTTCTAAGAAGTATGATTGGGAAAAAACGGAGTGACAGGGTGAGGAATGATTTTGTAAGAGAAGAATGTGGTGCAAGAGAAAGTGTGAAAGTGAAGATTAAAAGAAGTTTGTTAAGATGGTTTGGGCATATGGAGAGAATGAATGAGGAAAGACTGACGAAGAAAGTATATGTTGGTAGAATAGATGGATGTCGTGGTAGAGGAAGACCGAGAAAGGTATGGATGGACCAAATATCCGAAATTGCGAATGAATGGAATATCCAGAGTCATAATAAAAGAAGAGCTTGTGGTCCAAATTTAATATGACCAAATTAATTAAAATAATATACCTACCAAGAATAGTAATCTTTTTGTCTTTGGTACATTCTGTTGGGTTGGTATTGCATTTCTGACAGATGTCACAGGCGCATTAAAACCCAACTTCCTTCTCTCTCTTCTGTCTCAATCGTCGCCCTGGTAACTTGTCCCAACTGTTCATCTAATTTTATTCACGTAATCCTTTGTAAAAACCCCTTGTAATCTTTATGGAATAAAGGACCATTAAATTGTTTAACTAACTACGTCTTTCAAGTCATCTCCACACCCCGCATCACCTCAAAATTAAAGTCAGCACCGAACATACAGTCCACGAGCAAAAACCCGACCATTTTTGGTCCATCGAGCCGCATCGTGACCATTTTTGGTCCATCGAGCCGCATCGTGACCATTTTTGGTCACTTCGAGCAGGATGAGCGACCTTGTTGCTCCATACCAGCGGATTATTCAGTGAACTAGCATCTGGAGTCATCTGCGTCCACCGAGGACCCTTTTGTGCTCACAAAAAGCGGACTTTTACGCAGCGCGACGGAGAGGAGAGCACGTGGCCCCATACAGCGGGCGCACATTCATCAGCGGGCCGGGCAGAGGGAACCACTCCTTCTGACGAATGCGGAGCGCTGCTTTGTACAAGCAAGCGTCCCCACATCAGTTTGTGAAGCAAACTGAGCCCCACATCGACTGCGCAAGGGCCGCATGGCCTAGTGCGAGAGTCATCCTTCATCATCGGGCCGGGCAGAGGGAGCTTCTCCTTCTGACGAATGCGGAGCGCTGCTTTGTGCAAGCAGCCGCCCCCCCATCAGCTGATTGCCATCAGTTGAGCCCATCATCGACTGCGCAAGGGCCGCATGGCCTAGTGCGAGAGTCATCCTTCATCAGCGGGCCGGGCAGAGGGAACCACTCCTTCTGACGAATGCGGAGCGCTGCTTTGTACAAGCAAGCGTCCCCACATCAGTTTGTGAAGCAAACTGAGCCCCACATCGACTGCGCAAGGGCCGCATGGCCTAGTGCGAGAGTCATCCTTCATCATCGGGCCGGGCAGAGGGAGCTTCTCCTTCTGACGAATGCGGAGCGCTGCTTTGTGCAAGCAGCCGCCCCCACATCAGCTGATTGCCATCAGTTGAGCCCATCATCGACTGCGCAAGGGCCGCATGGCCTAGTGCGAGAGTCATCCTTCATCAGCGGGCCGGGCAGAGGGAACCACTCCTTCTGACGAATGCGGAGCGCTGCTTTGTACAAGCAGGCGTCCCCACATCAGTTTGTGAAGCAAACTGAGCCCCACATCGACTGCGCACAGGCCCAGGCCTAGTGCGAGAGTCATCCATCATCATCCACGAGCAGGAGGAGCTTCTCTTTCTGACGAACCAGGAGCGCTGCTTGGTGCAGGCAGGCGCCCCATATCAGCTGACCAAAGCTGAGATCGACACCACGCACGGGCCGCACGAGCTGCCAGACCCAGTACGAGTCACGGGATCACCGAGGATTCCTCCACACAGGCAGGCCAGTGTTATTTATTTATTTATTTGTGATTAGTGTATATTGTGTTTCAAAATGACGACTAGACTGTCAAATTGGACGAGGACATTGTCAGCTAGATTAGCTACCTATGAACAATATATTTTAAAGGAAAATTTAGAAATCTCACTAGTAAAATCAAAACTATGTCAAATCAGAGAAATAATAACAAAATTTAATGAATTGTATAACCATAATGTAGATGCTTTGGCCAATGATGAGGACCTACATAGAACAATGCTACACCAGGAAGAGGTCCTGGTGAATTTAATAGCAAAGTATGAAGGGTTCTTAGAGCAATCTGAGGCCAATAGCCTAAAAATTAATCATATAGTTAATAATGAATTCTGTAACCCCATGAACTTACCTAAATTGTCAATTCCGATCTTTGATGGAAAATATGACAACTGGGTAACATTTAGAGATTTATTTTTGGCCTTAATAGACAATAATGCAAACATTTCAAATATAGAGAAATTCATGTATCTGAAAAATTCGTTATCTCCTCAAGTACAGTCAATCTTAGCGCAATTAGAAGTATCAGGGAAAAACTACCCCCTGGCATATAGTATTTTGGAAGCCAGATACAACAACAAGGAGATCTTAATAAAAACGCATCTAGATAACATACACAGTATTAAATTTAATGTGAGAAGATTCAATGAGATTCACAATTTCACCAACACTATTAGTAGTAATTTAAATGCACTGAACAGCTTGGGGGTTGACACTTCGAACTGGGATGAATTACTCATCTACCAGTTTCTGAAGCAATTAGACCCACCAAGCATTAGCGATTGGAAGTCCCACAAGGACTACAAATCGGTTAATGATTTTTTGGCATTTCTAAAAAAAAAGGCATCTCATTTAGAAATGTATAATCAATACACTCTCGAGCCAACGAATAGCAAACCTGCAACCAAGAAAGCGTTGCTTACAATAGAAGGTGTCAAGTGTCCGATCTGTAAAGGACCACATTACATTCACACATGCAGTCAATTCATACAGTTAAATGTTTCTCAAAGGCGGGATTCCGCAAAAAGTAATAGATTATGCTTCAATTGTCTTCGCATTGGGCACCAAGCATACAAATGCCGTAGCTCAAGCAAATGCAAAAAATGTCAAAGCAATCACCATACATTGTTACATACTATAGACCATAAGATTGCCTTGGCAGCATTTAGTAATTCCAATAATGTTCAAGCTATGTTAACAACTGTAAGCGTACACTTGTATGACTCAGACGGGTCGTCAAGAGCTGTACGAGCCGTTTTAGATAATGGGTCGCAGGCAAACTTCCTAACAAGGGAACTAGCTGACTCATTGAAGCTTCCTAAATCTACGTTAAAAATGCCTATTGAAGGTATTCAACAACAAACAAGTTATTCATCTGAAGCCGTTACGGCTACAATAGCTTCTCGATTATCTGGTTTTAAAACTGAATGTTCATTCCTTGTTGTAGAAACCATAACTACAAATCTTCCCCAAACCAGTTTCAGGTGTGAGGCGCCCGTACCACTGCGCGACCTGGCAGACCCACAGTTTGCCAAGGCTGGCGCAGTCTCCATGCTGCTCGGCGCAGACGTCTTTTGGAGAATCCTGCGCTGCAGCCGGACGTCGCTGTCAAGGGGAGGGCTCCGGTTCTATCCCTCACACTTGGGATGGTTGGCGACCGGTTTGGCACCAATGCAAACTACCTTCGTATCATCGATGCTGTCTGCGGCGTCTGGAGGATCCCGAAGGACGTCTGGGCCCAGCAGAGGAGCGTCAACCGGTCTTCACGGACTGGTAGAAGCTTTTTGGAAGTGTGAAACCATCGAGAATACTAAACATCAATCTTTAGAAGAAAAGGCTATGGAAGATCTATTCGTCCAAACCACAACCCGATCACCGCAGGGGAGATTCCAGACACGCATAGGTCTGAAGTCGGACCCTGGGGTATTAGGCGATTCATTAGCGCGAGCATCAAAATGTCTGATCTCGCTAGAATCCAAACTCAACCGCAATCCTCAGCTCAAGGCGCGGTATGATGACTTTTTATCCGAATATTTAGCTTTAGGACACATGAGTCTTGTGCCCCCACATAACACTCAAATTGCTTATTATTTTCCGCATCACGCGGTAATAAAAGAACATTCCACGACTACAAAACTGAGAGTAGTATTCAATGGGAGCGCCAGAACTACCTCTGGGCTTTCGTTGAATGACATTTTAATGATAGGACCTACTGTGCAACAAGATCTATTTGACATTTTGTTACGTTTCAGAACGCCCAGGTGGGTGATGACAGCTGACGTGGAGAAAATGTATCGACAAATAGATATTCAGCCACAAGACAGACCTCTTCAAAGAATCCTATGGAGAGACAGTGTGACTCACTTGCCTTGCCAGTATCAGTTAAACACGGTTACATACGGAACCGCTTCAGCCCCCTTCCTAGCTACGAGATGCATCATGCAACTCGCTCAAACAAATAGGGACAAGTACCCTGAAGCTTGTCAAGTTATCGAGTCAGACATGTACATGGACGACTTGATAACTGGACACGACGATATTAATCAGCTCAATTTGATTAAAACCCAAATTACTGAAATATTTAATAGTGCATGTATGTCATTAAGAAAGTGGACAACCAATAGTCCCCTACAATTGCAAGAAAGTGTTTCATCTGTAAATTTTGCAAACCATGACACTTATAAAACTTTAGGATTAACGTGGCAACCTAGTACTGACACGTTGATATTCAATTTACACATTGAATGTAACGAAGCAAATTTAACCAAGCGATCAATTTTATCTGCGATAGCCAGAACGTTTGATCCTTTAGGGTTGCTCTCCCCCATTACTATAATTTCCAAGCTCTTTATGCAACGGCTGTGGCAAGAAAGCAGTAAATGGGATGATGAGTTATCTACTCCAACAAAAACTGAATGGTGTAATTTTGTACATCAGTTCAACCTAGCAGCCTCCATACATGTAGCACGGCATGTATGTGGAACAGATCATAAATCCTCCGTAGAACTACACGGCTTTGCGGATGCCTCTATACGAGCATTCGGAGCATGTATCTATTTAGTTACTCGCAACGAGTTGACTTCCGAAGTTAACTCTCAACTTTTTTGTGCCAAGTCAAAGGTAGCACCTTTGCAACAAATCTCCTTACCCCGGTTAGAATTAAACGCAGCCTTATTATTATCTAAATTATTTAAACGCGTTAGTGAGACCAGTAACCTGGTTATAACAAGTTCCACATTGTGGACAGATTCTAGCATAACACTTGCCTGGATTGCCAGTCAAACTTTTAGATGGACCCCATCACGGTGGTCTATGGGAAACTACTGTAAAAAGCGCAAAGCATTTATTTAAAAAGTTAGTGGCCAATCATACCCTCACTTTTGAAGAATGTTCTACTTTATTAATCCAAGTCGAAGCTTGTCTGAATTCAAGGCCGTTGACACCCTTATCAGACGATCCTAATGACTTGTTACCATTGACTCCGGGTCATTTCCTTATCGGAGGACCACTGGTCGCTCTTCCCGAACCAGATCTGAATCATATTCCAATCCATGCAGTTAATCGGTATCAACTGTTAAGTCGACTATTCCAGACCTTCTGGAAGCGTTGGACTAATGAATATCTCAATTCTTTGCAACCTCGCAAGAAATGGACTCAGTTAACGACATCTACACTACAAATTAATGATTTAGTTGTGCTTAGGGAGGATAATCAACCGCCCTTGAGATGGAGATTGGGAAGAGTAACAGAATTACATCCTGGTACGGATGGTATTCTGAGAGTAGTATCCATAAAAACTGACTCTGGTATTAAAAAGAGACCAATTCAAAAATTAAGTAAATTACCTATTTGGTAATTCCTAGCAGGATAAATGATTATGTACTTACCGATAATTATTTGTCTTATGTTATCTGTAACTTCACTTTATGTTTTATGTTACTATGCAAGAACTGATCACATTAAATTATGTATTTAATTAATTAAAAGGCTGAGTAATTATAAGTACACTTTATTGAATCCATGTAAATTTGTATGTAAATGCTTACCTACAAGGGTAACTCACCATATCAACTTAATTGAAGTATCATTTGTTGCTAACACAATTGACTACCATACATACAACAAGTAAGATTAATACTTAACTTTCAACTGCTTCAAGGTGTATAAGTCAAATAAATTATTTTCAAAGTCAGAATTCTATTTAAGTTTGTATGCACCTACCATTGTTTTGTATAATCAATGATTCTTAGATCTAAGTGTTGATTTCTACAGACAAGTACCAGTTATTGAAAAGCAAAAAAGAATTATAAATTAGAGTCAATCACTGTTAACCAGTATATTATGACAACCTCAAAAATACAGTCCACGATGTAACATTATGTAAACGAGCTATCATACATCATTGTGGAGATGACCTCTCTAGTAATATTGCCAAATATTCACCGTTATAACACGGTATTTGCCAATCTGAGGCCCGCCAGTATGGTCCAAATTTAATATGACCAAATTAATTAAAATAATATACCTACCAAGAATAGTAATCTTTTTGTCTTTGGTACATTCTGTTGGGTTGGTATTGCATTTCTGACAGATGTCACAGGCGCATTAAAACCCAACTTCCTTCTCTCTCTTCTGTCTCAATCGTCGCCCTGGTAACTTGTCCCAACTGTTCATATAATTTTATTCACGTAATCCTTTGTAAAAACCCCTTGTAATCTTTATGGAATAAAGGACCATTAAATTGTTTAACTAACTACATCTTTCAAGTCATCTCCACACCCCGCATCACCTCAAAATTAAAGTCAGCACCGAACATACAGTCCACGAGCAAAAACCCGACCATTTTTGGTCCATCGAGCCGCATCGTGACCAGCTTGTATGAAGAAGGTTATGACTCTGGAGGAAATGAAAGAAGTATGTAAGGATAGAAAGAAATGGCGGTTGATCTGTGATGTTGGCGGCTGGGGTTTGTTAAAGTAAAATTGGTTTTGTGATTTAGTTTTTTATGTCAATGTATATATTGTTATTTTATTGATTTTAAAAATGTAATTTGTCATGTATGTTCCTTGACTTATAGGTTGTTATGCGGCTGACCACCCATACTGTAAAAAAATTGGTTCACTTTGCCAATGTCACCCCTGTTTCAGGGAAGGACGGCAAGAGTTGCAAGGCTTATGTTCATTTGAGATTGGGTTTTTATATTGTAGGTCCACATGCGGCATGTGTTAGCGCGAAATTATACATATCTGCTTGTTGGAATGCATTTAATATAAATCTTAAATGATATATATCTTTGCAGCTTAGATTAGATTAGATTAGATTATCCGGTTCCAAATACCACACCCCTCGGCCATAACACCGACTTTTGAGGGATTGATTGTGTTTTCAGGTTTGATAATAAATATCATCAAGATATCATCAAATAACGGATTGTTTTGGTTCAACCGCTACTCCAAAAATGGAGATACGTCGTCTAAATAGACTCCAGCTACTTGTATATTTGTTATTTAGACAATTTGGCAGGTGTGCCCAATCAAACTCGCATTGGGGTTTGTAATAGGGATCTAAGGGATGTGAATTCTGAAGAAAAAGTTATACAGTCCACTTCACTTGGCCCGACCACAATCTGTAAAGACTAAAGTTTAGAATAGGATAGGAATGTACCTACAGAGAATGTACATGTGCCTATAAGCTTGACTGACGACTGCACACCCGGATGGAAAAAAAGACTAAACTGAGGTGAGAGAATGGAAGGAGTGGATAAAAAGTTGAAAGTGAGCTGCTGAAGTCGGTTGGAACTGAAGGCGATTGTTAAATGAGGTCAAAGCTATATATAAGCCGTATCGGAATCGCTTAACAAAATTAATCTTGCACTAATTGTCTCGTGTCTTTTCACAGATATGAGATCACCGCCATCCCGCACGCAGCCCCCGCCCCCTCCAAGGGCCGCCCTCCTCCGCCACCCCCCTGCCTCGACAAAGATCCAGACTCTGATGACTCCGACTCCAGAGACGTGATCGCTAAAGGGGACGCGCTGTACGATGAAGGGCAGCTGTCTGCGCAGGCGCAAGACCTTAGGATGGGAGTTGGAAGCTTCTGCAAGGCGTTCCCGTGGCATTTTGTAGTGGACCGCAAGATGGAAATTGTGCAATTAGGTAACATTTTGATTTAATTTTTTTTCATGTCAAGTTGAATAATTAGGTATGATAAAATGACACGCTTTTCACAATTCCCTTTTTGTCTATATCTAGATTGTGTGTTCCTTGACTTATAGGTTGGTATGAGGCTGACCACCCATACTGTAAAAAGATGGTTCAGTTTGCCACTGTTACCCCTGTTTCAGGGAAGTTCGGCAAGAGTTGCAGGGCTTATTTTCCTTTGAGATTAGGTTCTTATACTGTAGGTCTACATGCGGCATGTGTTAGCGCGAACTTATACGTGTCTGCTTATGGGAATGCATTTTATATGAATCTCAAATGATAAATGTCTTTGCACTTTAGATTTAGATTGTCATATCTAAAAAAATAAGTGTTTGAAAAAAAGTTTCAATGTAGGAAAACACAATACCGAAAATATGTACTACAAAGTGAGACCGAAAACTTTCATTAAACCAGAGGTAGCGCTTCGAAATCTTCATTAACTGTTTTTTTACAAAAGCTATTAGTACAATAGCGACCCAAAAAAATAAACCAGCCAGAATGAGCTTTTCGAGTTTAATAATGCCCGACACACACAATCGTAAAAGAGTCCAAAATTCCGAAAGGAGTCGAAAATCCCTAAAGGAGATTCCGTAATTAACGAAATGTAAATGGCAACATTCGTCCAAAATAAAGTCGACACTTCTGTAATAAAAAAAGGTACTTTCATCCACTAACCGTCTCTCTCTATCTTAGGCTGTCGGATGGGAGAGTAAAAGAGTCGTGAGTAGTTTCTCTCTGACCCTCTTTGGGGTGAGTAAAAAACCCACACAACTCAAACAGAGCGAATAAAAAAGAACCTTTTCGACTCTTCAACCCTTTAACGACCACCCCTAAAGTGCGGACTTTCACACAAAGTTAATGTGTAACTATCACCTTTGTTTTACTTTCTTTCACCTTTCCCATATCCTCTTTTGGGGGAAGTTCTCAATATAAAGGTGTTTGTAAATTAGTTTATTTTTATAAGGATCATTTTGACCCACAACACATGTCGTACCACAGGATCTAAGGCCCGTTATTTTCAACGTTAGCACAGCGACTTTATGCTGAATGAAAAGGACGCACTTATGGTAGTCGTGTGGCCCGTGTGGGTAGTTTTCTTTTTCAGTTTACAATCACATAAGTTGACATTTAAAATACCACGCCAAGGTGCTGCAAGTCCATTGAGAAAAAGGATATTCAAGGTTTTTTTGCACACATATAATTCAAACAAAATACAGTAGCATGGCACTCATTTCCTTTTTAAAACCTCTTTCAGCAGTTTATCAACAGCGGATCAAGTAGCGCATAGGAATATTATTGAGTCTATTTTCTAAGATGCAATGGTACTCGTATATAAACAATTACAATTCAAAAAAAATGTGTTAATAAATCCACCCTAAAAAATATAATTACAATTCATATTGAATGCAAACCTACAAGCAGACATGTGTAAGTTTGAGCTTACAAATACTGCATGTGTACTAACAAATAAAAATCCAAACCGCAAATGAACATAAGCCCCCTAACTTTTGCTGAAAAAGGGGTGACATTAGCAAAGTGAACCATTATTTACAGCGTTGGCGGTCAGCCTCATACCAACTTAATTAAAAGTCAAGGAATGACAAATTTAACTCAAAACACCATATTTTTTATCTGTGTGTATACTTTTCATATTCGAAATTCACTAGCTTATGATTTTATTGCGATTAGATTTTTCTGGTGGATCTTTTAACTCTGGATTCGTTTAATTTGTATGAGATTTTCTACTCAGGCAAAACGCAACTAAGCTACACTTTTTTACACATTGTGTTCAAAGAGTTTGCATGTGTCGAAAGGAAAGCCTGGTCCTTTGTCTTTGTACGACAGCGTTCTGTCAACCAAGCTTTCAACCAGACTAATATGAAGGAATATAAGTCTGTTTTGAGTTTTAGGTTGAAATGGCTGGGTGATGATGCTGGCGAGTTGCTTTCCGGGATTTGTTGCCGTGGTCTGTGAGAGTTGGAGCTTCCAGACGGTTTCATCAATATCATCTTGATCATTTCACTTTCACGCTGAAAAAGCCCATCATAGAAATGAGCGAAACGTCCGCAAGCTCCAGCTCTCACAAACCACGGCAACAGATCCCAGAAAGCAACTGTCCAGACTTATATTTATTTTTCTTTTTTTTTAAATCTAGCTTATTCTGAAGATATAAAATATTATTTAAGTGTAAGTTTGTGTGGTGCAATAAAAGAGATAATAAAGTTGGCGTATACTGTGACGGTGTTTGGAGTGTTGAGAGCCCAGAAGCAATATAAAATGAGGAAATGACTAATGCGGCGAAAAACTTTAGTGAGAGCGACAAAAAAGTGGCGGGAATATCGTATAAATGAAGAGATTACTGTGCTAGCACCCAGAGTATACGAAGTTTCAACTTAACCATAGCGTTCAACAACAAAATGAACCAGAAGTAAAACGCTCAATAGAAATGCTGTACAAGTTTCTCTACACTTTTTGATTAACGATTTTATTCGGTTAACACGTACAGTGGTGAAACTTATTGCTAGTAAAATCTAAAGAGAAAGGAAACAAACAAAACTTAACCGTAGTATATAACAAAAATGAACTAGAAGTAAAACGCTCAATAGACATGCTGTAAAAGTTTCAATATATTTTTTGATTAACGCTTTTGTTGGGTTTACACGTACAGTGGTTAAACTGATTGCTAGTAAAATGTATAGAGAAAAGAAACGAACAAGTCCGAGGTTATGTTAGAAGTTTTGATTAAAACAACCCTGGGCTAAAGATGAACTTCTCAAGATGGGAAAAAAAATGGTTAAGAAAAATACAAAGGTCAATGGATGCTGCAAGAATTTTGCTAACCAATTTTCAGAAAGTTGTGTCTATTATCTAAAGTAAGCTATTTATAATCTAAGTTGCAAATACATTAATAATCATATTTAATTCTCGCCTACGTTTCCGGTCGATAGTTCAGTTGGTAGAGTGCTTGCATTCCATGCCGTGAGCCCGGATTCGAATCCCACCAAGAGTGTGAGAAATGATTTCCCGTTTCAGTGTTTATTTCAAACCCCAAAATAAAGGCCAGCCTCCTTACCTGTAAAAATAAATAGGTTCCACTCGACACATGCAAAACCCTTCGGGAATAACGCGGCAAGAAGTTACAGGACATGTGTAGCTTGGTTGCGTGGTGTACAAGCAGGCAAGGGAAAGTTCACGCTTACTTACATGCTGTATGTGAACCAACAAAGTAAAGCCCCAAACCTGAAGTAAACATAAGCCCTTAAACAGGGGATGCATTGACAAAACTGATCCATTGTTTTACAGTATGGATGGTCAAATTAATATCAACCAAAACGATCAATAAAGCATGATTTTGTTTTCGTTTAAAGTGAGCTGTTATTTTGGAAAGCAAAAAATGAAACATAGAGCTCAAATGAAGAAATATAGGAGAAAGACAAGGAATGCCAGCAAAAATAGACAATAGGTTAGTAAGAAAAAAAAATCTAGTGGCATATGTGTGTATCTAAAACTTTGCAAAATTTGTAATGCAGCAACAGTCACTATTACAGTTTATGGCGGGATTCCCGGTTCTTTGTGACAAACAATAACCATGATTTCTAATTTATAATTTGATTTACTCATAATGTTGTTCAACTGACATTCTTTGTTATTCCCTGTTGTCTTCAAATGACTTTAACAAATATATTGTTACAGTTTTTTGCCCATCATAACTTACTCTGAACTTTAGACAATCTCGCGAACAACATTTTAATCTTTAAAAGACGCATTTCATTCTTTATCTGATGCCATGAAAATGATAAAAACTTTCTTATTGCCAGAATAATATGACAAATAAAAGAAACCGAACACTTCGAGTTGTCCTCTTGTAATAAGAAAAGTTTAAGATTATCTGGCAAATTGTTTTCCTGCGACATTGTCACTTCTATGTAGGTACTTCAGGACATTTTAATTTCAAAAACAAAACTGACAAAAATATTCTTTTTTTTGTATTTGCACTGGACATAAAAAAAAACAATCGACAGCTTTAAATGAACTCGGCACTGGAGGAAATGAAAGAATTATGTAAAGACAGAAAATGGCGGTTAATCTGTCATGTTGGTGGCTAAGGTTTATTAAATTGAATTGTCCATAGATATTATTATTTATTGATTTAAAAAATGTAATTTGTCGTGTATGTTCCTTGACTTATAGGTTGGTATGCGGCTGACCACCCATGCTGTAAATATAGTTCACTTTGCCAATATCACCCCTGTCTCAGAGAAGGATGGCAAGAGTTGCAGGGTGTATGCCCATTTGAGATGTGGTGTTTATGTTGTAGGTTCACATGCAGCATGTGCAAGCGCGAACTTGTACGTGTCTGGTTGTGAAAATGCATGCAATGTGAATCTCCAATGTAACATATCTTTACAACTTAGATTAGATTAGATTAGGCACAAAATTCGAAATTAAGTTTTTGCTCTTACTTACCAACCAATAACGGCACGATAGTAGCCAATAATACTATCCGTTGCAAACCGGCCGTGTGACGTCACATTTTTTTATCAACGAAATTTGTGCCGAATCCATTTAAAATGGCGTCGGAACGTTTTCGGAACTGATGTTGCAAATTGTTGTTTTTCGGTAGGCAAACGTCACATATAGTAAGATAAAAAGCAAGAAAAAAATATGCGTAAGCCTTCACTCTAGCAATCCAGCCTTGTAACGCCACAATTTTTTTGTGTCCATGTGAAATGTGTAGGCTTTATTATGAACTTTCAAATGTCATTTTATTCATTCTAAACTTACATTTTATTTGTATAAATTTGAGCTCCATTACAATGTAGAAAATTGGCTAATTTAATTTTGATTAAGGGTGGAAAAATTCCAATCAACCCGAGTCAGAACGAGAAGTTTGAAAACATTTTCTTCGAAATTGAAATTTGATTTTTCATGTCTAGACAGTTTGCATCAAAAAGAAATAATTAAATAAAGGGGGTGGATGCTTTAACGACAATTTAAAATGCCTTGAATTATTTTTTTGCATTTTTTTTTTAAAAACTAGTGATATTTTTCTCCCGAGAAGTTAAAAATAACTTCTAATAAACTGAAATGAATATAACATAAAATAATATTTCTGTTAAAAAAAGTATTACTAAATTTAAATTGGGCATTTATGTAGAGAGTAATGAATGTCAATGAGATCAAATGTGTGTTCAAGGACATACAAAATAAGCGACGCATCTGTTGAGGTACTGGCCACCCCTCATGTTTTAATTGTACGCGTATTTATTCGAATAAAAATAGTGTGAACTGCATTCATAAATATGTACACAATAAAGAAAAGATTTATCACCTGGTGTACGTCTTTTGTTTTATTGTCAAAAATATAAAAAAAATCACTTCTTTGGAGTCATTTTTAAAACCATTAAGTATATAAGCTAATTTATTTCTAGATTTTGTAGAGTTTGTGTATTCACACAGTGAAAATTCATTTTATTTAAAATAAGATTATTTTTACTCTTGATAATGACCTGAGTATTGACGGTCGAAAGTGCTCGAGATTTAAAATATTATTGTGAAAATTAAACTACGTTTAAGAAAAAATAATTTTATTTTAAATAATTTATTTCTATCTACTTATTTAAAAAGTTAATTTTCCATTCAAAGAACCTTTTTTGTGGAAAGTTAAACATAAATTTGACTTATGGGGACAAAACAAAAAGTCGTTCATTTTTTCACGTCATGAAAATTCATTTATCTTTAAATTCAGTTCAACGTCTCTCTATACAAAGGTCATTTTGTTTCAAATTTTTCATTAATATGCATCTCTGGTAGAGAAACAAGACATTTGAGTTGTAAGACAGAGTCTAATGTAATTTGAATGTCTGCACTTTGCAGATTCTCATGCAAATTTTAAACATTCACTTTTTCAACTCGATTAAGCAAAACTTCTTTGAAAGCTATTTAATCAACTCTTGTTTCGTAGAAAAATAAAATTACTTTTAAACGTGATTCAAATTCTGTAGTTGTTTATTTAATGAAAATAATGATGGTGACTATATTTAAGATATATTTTAAAACAGATTTGTATAAAAAATAAAATTGCGGCAAGGTTTCCGCAGCCATCACAAGAAATGAGAACCAGCCCCGTCGGAAGTTGGGAAACTCTCACTTCAACTGAAGTGGTAGGCGTAAAGCCGAGCCCCTTACCTGTACAAATAAATAGTTTCTACTCTCCTTTTAGGACGTACGCGGCAAGAAATTACACTGCAAGTGTAAATGAGTTTCGTTATACAACACAATATTCAAAGAATTATGAAATAATATGTTTTTCTTCTTGGTCGATTCACACTCAATGCAAAAACTGCCTTATTTATTTATTTATTTATTTACGGCGTTAGCCTTTTACGAAATAAGTACATATCAAGGGAGTTTATACAAAACAACAATAACAATAAATATTACAAGAATAAAAAGTATAAAACATTACGGTAAAACATAAAAGAAAAGAAAATAAAAAATAAACCCATATATAAACACTAAACAGTAGGTTAGAAGCAAAAAAAAAAAAAAAAAAGCATATCAAAATAAAAACTTCAGAAACCATTCAAATATCACTAATAAAGAAATTCACCAGGCAGACATCGTTCATATAATAACAATCTAAAACAATATAATTTATTATATATTATGGATGTCCCAAAAACATTTTTTTCAGACCTTGGTTATAGGTATGATAATTATTATTATGCAGAACCAAGTCAAGTGAGGCATACTCATTACCAACACGCTGTAAACGATGCATACAACTATTGCTTTGTGCGTTAGTGCTAGTAAATACAGGGCGGTAAGAAACTAATTGTCTAGTCCCTGAACGTGGAGTAAAAAAATTCAACTCACTAAGTAGTGCAGGACAATCAATTAGAGCATGTTTTATTTTGAAGAGGGTGATTAAGTCAATAAATTTACGTCTGTCTGACAAAAAGTTTAGATTTAGAATCGAATTTAAATAGAGCGGGTCGAAGTGTGACAGGGGAATATTGAGTTTAAAATTAACTATCTTCAAAAATTTTAAGTGAACCTTTTCTATATTGTCTACGTGCACCATGTAGAGGGGGGACCAAACAGGCGAGCAATATTCCAAAACACTGCGAACCAATGTGGTATAAAGAATTTTGATTGCGGCAGTGTCCTGAAAGTCCTTGGTGATGCGGTTTATGAAACCAAGCATTCTCATGGCCTTGGCACAAATTGAAGCAATGTGTACATTAAAAGATAATCCACAGTCAAACACAACCCCCAAGTCGGTGACCTCCGTTACCACCCGAAGACTGTTTGAAAAAAGTGTATAGTCATATATAATGGGATTTTTTATTCTGAAGAAATTCATTACTAAACACTTCGAGACATTTAGAGGCAATTCATTTTTATTACACCAGGTTGCTAGATTATTCAAAGATAATTGGAGACTATTACAGTCAGCCACATTATCTATGACTTTAAAAATTTTTATATCGTCAGCAAACAGGAGAACATTTGTGTCAGGAAATTGCTTTGTAATATCATCAATAAATAGGAGAAAAAGTAGCGGGCCCAGATGGGAACCCTGGGGGACACCACTAGTTGGTGAGAAGGAGTGTGAGCTTTTATTATCTATTCTGACAATCAAAGATCTATCAATAAGGTAGTTTCGGAGCCAAGACAGAAAACTACCAGACACCCCCATACCGCGTAGCTTACTAAGAAGGATAGTGTGTGATACCCGATCAAACGCTTTTGAAAAATCAGTGTAAATTATGTCAACTTGTTTTCGGCTAGACAAAGCATTAGAAAGGAAATTTTCAAACACCATTAAATTAGAAGTAGTTGATCGGTTTGGTAAAAAACCATGTTGATGGACTGAAATTGATCTGGTTGCAACGTACCGGATTTTAGTAAGTACAAGCTTTTCAAGTAGCTTCGGAATGGCGGACAATTTACTTATTGGTCGATAGTTTTTGACGTTACTCCTATCACCAGACTTGTATATTGGAGAAAGATACGATTGCTTCCAAAGGGCGGGAAAACATCCAGACGCGATGGACAAATTAAATACCGCACACAGAGGTTGAGACAAGCTATGTACACAGTTTTTCAACATTACCGCTGGGACATTATCAGGGCCAGGATTAGTAAGTGGTTTCATTGATTCAATTTCTGTGATGACATCAACTACACTAAATGACAAATTAGACAGTTGTAAATCAATATGTGAAGAGAATTCAAACGTATTACAGTCAGGATGAATATCATAAACGCTTTTAAAGAAAGATGCAAAAAGGTTAGGAATTTCTTGAACATCATCAGATGACACATCATCATAAAAAACATTATGTGGTATACCGAGATCGCCCTTTCTCAGAGAGTTAGCATATGACCAGAATTTTTTCACATTATGGACAATAGAGCGCTCAGTGTTGGAAATGTAATTTAAATAACAATTTTTGGACAGAATTTTGCAATCATTACGTAATTTCTTAAAATCTAGATAATCCGAAGAAGAATTAGAGATTTTATATTTCAGATGAGCCACTTTCTTATCCTTTATGAGATCAATTAAATCATGACTAAACCATTTGGGATATTTCCAAGAATAAGGACTAAGCTTAAAAGTAGGTACAAATTTAGTGATCGCTTCGGATAGAATAGAGTACAGATTATTTACTACAACTTCAATATCATCATTATTTACAAAAGAAAAGTCAACACTCTGAAAAAATATATTCATATGAACAAAATCAGCTTTAGAAAAGTCTACAATATAAGTGGTATTATGGTTTTTATGTTGGACATTAGATGGAAGAGAGATGGAAAGAGGTGGATGGTATGTATCGATGGGAACAAGGATATCAGATGATTCTATAGATTTAGCAGCATTATCACTGCAAAAAACTAGATCCAAAATACGATTACGAGCATTTAATGTGAAATTAATTTGAAAAAAGTTTAAAAAGTTACAAAGATTTAATATGGTAGTTTCCGCCAGTGAGAAGTTCGAAGTATGGCATTTAGGTAACAAGGGATCAGCTTCATTCCATGATATATTAGGCAAGTTAAAATCACCTACAATCAAGAATTTTGAATGAGGGAACTTATTCCTCATAGCTTCAACCTCAGCTGCAAAGCCACTGTAGAGCTCAACACAAGAGCTAGGGGGCAAGTATACACATGCAATTATATATGAAGGATCAGTAAGCAGCAGTACAAATATGAGTTCAGTGGTCTTGTTGATACAGGGGATCACTTTTGATTGAATGGATTTAGAAACAGCAAGTAGCACACCCCCTCCACGCGACTTGGTACTTGTGCTAGTAGATCGATCAAGCCGATATGTATTGTAATTATTAAAGCCAAGCTCTGAAGAATTAACGTCAGGCGTCAACCAAGTCTCGGTTAGTGCAAAAATATCAAACTTCAATAATGCTGAACTAGATCGGACCATATTCAGCTTGGAATTTAAGCCCCTTACATTTTGGTAGTACATTTTTAAAATTAGTTTTTTGATGTTGAAGCTGTAGCGGTCTTGGATATAAAAGGTACCCCATCCCTGAATTTCATAATTAAACTGGTCTCCCCCGCTGACCTCCTCTCCTCCAGCTCCTTCCACTTAGATGCCAGGAACCTCTGTTGGAATGGAGTTAGGTCTGGCTTAATTTTTATTGATCTCCTCCGGTGAGATCCGGTGAGATCCGGTGAGATATGTAAATTCAATACATACTCATTCTAGTACTTTCGCGTATATGCTCGAAGATTCCAGACACACACATCGCACACACTAATTATTCTGAAGGTTTAAGTTAAAAAAAAAATATAACAATGCAAAAATATATTTGATTTTCATTTTTTTTCTTCTTCTTTCTCAGGTGCCGGTTTCATGCGGTTATTCGGGGCAGCGCTGCCAAAGCGCGGTACCGCACTGGCCACATACTTTATTCTTCAGAGACCCAGAGGCGTAACTCTCGCCTTCACAGATATCCTACTGAGAGCGAATACGCCCTTTGTTTTGATGCTCAGGATACCCAACGAGAGGGGTCAGTGTCCCGCAAATGTAAGTAACATTAAATAAATCTTAGAGCTTCATAAAAAAAAAACTTTTCTCGACTTGATACTTAAAGATTAATATTATAATGGGAAGAGTAAAAGACATTAAATAAAGTTTTAAACTTTCATATTCACTTTCATGGTTGGCCATAATTTTGTCTGCCAAGTGCCAACGTTTCGTTCCCTCGAGCGAGGAATATTTTCAAGGCTCGAAGCGACGGGGCACCTTTATACTCCACTTGCTTTCGGAAACTGGCGAAATGTTGATGCTACTCTTATCTCTTCCCATCATTTACTTTTTAATCATCTATCGAACATGTCCGGTCGATGACCCTATCTACAATCTATAATCTAAGTAACCAAGGTATATCAAATTTAATTTTCATATTATTTGCATTCCCATTAGCAGACACGTGTAAGTGCATGTGGACTCACAACATATAAACCCCAATCTTAAATTTACACTAAACCGGTCCGTAGCTCAGTGGTACCACTGCGGACTCTGAATGGGAAGGTTTTGGGTTCGAATCCCGGCGGAGCACAAAAAATATACCATTTATATTTTCAAATTTGCTCTTCGCTTGGTTGAAAAATTCATACACCTTTTCCAATGACCGGTCACCGAAGGTACATCCAGCCTTACAGCAACTGGGTCTTGCTTGAGTATTGGCGCTTTGTAGCGACGACCAAGCTCGTAAACCTCTACGGCACTACAACAAGTGGCATAGACCCCTAGAGTCTCTAGAATCTAGGGGGTCTCCCGCACAAAATTTCTTAAAAAAAAAAACTAAAAAAAAAACTCTTGCCGACCGGAACCACTCAAAGTACTCAGTTGGAAGAACCCTCAATTCCAAAGGCTAAGGTTGCCCCCTTACCATGGGTGTCAGAAATAATTTCACAACCCTTAAAAACTGTCATTGGTTTTATTATATTATATAATGTGCTAGTTACTGATGGAAGCAGCAAGTACATATAAGCTGATGAAGAAGCCATTGCTTTGTATTTTATATGCATTTAATGACTTCCCATAAAGTATATTGTATCGATTATAAATTAATAACGACCATGGCGATGGATATTTAACACTTTTTTATTGCCATTAAACAGATACATTTTCACTACAGATGTGGATGTGTAAAAGTGTTCATGGGGAAAAAATTCTGTCCACAAATTCTCATTTTGTGGAAAATTCCAATAATCCGTATCATTTGAGTTTTTTTTATGAGTTACTAATCTAATCTAATCTAATCTAATCAAATTTAAGCTGCAAAGATACATATAATTTAACATTCACATTAAATGCATTCCCACAACTTGTTCAACATTAATAATCACGATGAAAAAAATAAATTAATAAAAGAAGAGCTTGTATGAAGAAGGTTATGACTCTGGAGGAAATGAAAGAAGTATGTAAGGACAGAAAGAAATGGCGGTTGATCTGTAATGTTGGCGAATAGGGTTTATTAAATTGGAATTTGTTTTTGTTTGTAAATGGATATTTTGTATTTGAATATTATTATTTAATGATGTATAAAATGTAATTTGTCGTGTGTGTGTGTTCCTTGACTTATAGGTTGGTATGCGGCTGACCACCCATGCTGTAAAAATGGTTCACTTTGCCAATGTCACCCCTGTCTCAGGGAAGGACGGCAAGAGTTGCAGGGTGTATGTCCATTTGAGATTTGATTTTTATGTTGTAGGTTCACATGAGGCATGTGCAAGCGCGAACTTGTATGTGTCTAGTTGTGAGAATGCATGTAATGTGAATCTTCAATGTAACATATCCTTGCAACTTAGATTAGATTAGATTAGATGTTAAATCACGATTTTTATTTCTCTCAGGGCTTGGAGCTCAAAGGACAGATGGTCTTCTGTCCAGAATCAGACTCCCTCCTCTTCGTGGGTTCACCGTTTCTGGACGGCTTGGAAGGACTGACTGGCAAAGGTCTCTTCATATCCGACATCCCTCTTCACGACGCCACGAGAGATGTTATTCTTGTGGGAGAACAAGCCAGAGCTCAGGTAAGCAAATATTCTTCCCTCCAGTACCTCGTTTCAACAAAAATTTATGAGCACTTAAACGCTCACTAGAGACTCTATTTAATCTACATACATTTTTTAATAAACGATTTTGTTGAGATTGATTGTTCCTTGACTTATAGGTTGGTATGCGGCTGACCACCCATACTGTGAAAAAATGGTTTACTTTGCCAATGTCACCCCTGTCTCAGGGAAGGACGGCAAGAGTTGCAGGGCTTATGTTCATTTGAGAGGAGTTCTTATAATGTAGGTCCACATGCGGGATGTGCTAGCGCGAAATTATACATGTCTGCTTGTGGGAATGCATTTAATATAAATCTTAAATGGTATATACCCTTGCAGCTTAGATTAGATTAGATTAGATTAGATTAGAAGGTAATGGTAGACACTATTATCACTATCACGACCCAGTCTTATTTTTTTGTTCGCACAAAATTGTTCTAAAACGATGAAGTAGGTATGCATGTTTTTATTTTTACGGATACTTGTTTTCGTGGCAAACCATCTTTGGTGTTTTATAATACAACGATGATTGGTCATGTTGTTTTTTAGTCTCTATTGCTAAATACAATGGTATATGAATCAACATGACGCTACGTATTACCTACTGGCTAATGTTGCTTACTACTTAATATATGTAAATAAAGAAGGTAAGATGGGCCGGACATGTGCAAAGAATTCCGTCTTCACCAAAAAGGATTCTTGAAAGACGTCCGGGTGGGAAAAGAAGAGTTGGCAGACCTAGGCTGAGATGGGAGAATGAGGTGAGGAAGAATGCAAACCAACTTCTGTAGGTGACGGACTGGAAAGCCGCAGCGGTAGACAGGAGGAGTTGGAGGCGAAGGCTAATGGAGGCCAAGGCTCGATATGAGCTATAGGGCCATCGAAGAAGAAGACTAAATATCTGTACCAGTAAATGCTGGCACATACCAGGGCGTTCGCCATAATGGATTCTAGAAAGATCTAAGCGCCTGTTTTAAAATATGGCGAAATTTTCGAGGAAGCAGTTTCAAACAGACATTGACGGTGATAATTTAATGTGAGCTTACTTATAAAAAAGAAATTAAGGTATTTTTCTAGTTTTATAAAATAAAAAAAATAAAAACTTACAAAATCAGTAGTGATTTTCATTCAACAAGACGAAAACGAAAATAACCAAAAACACGTACTTGATATAGTAATGTATAAACCATAAATATACGTTGAAAAGCCTTTCTTTCAGCGCTTTTACGCTGGCCATATCACAGCGATACAAACTTTAAATAATCTCATCACAAGATAAGATGTTTCAATCACAAAAGCCTCCACATGACTGTTCCCCCACGCGATAAGGCTTTGCAGGAGTTGTGTCAACAGTAATTAAATTGGCCGACTGTAATAATAATATGTTTGAAAAGTGTCAAAGCGCGTGACAAGGCTTCAGCGAGAGCTCTTTCAAAAAGCTCTAAAGACGCATCCACCATCAACTACTATCGTTTATTTTATGAGTATTAATAATATAAGAATCTGCGGGAATACGTACTGTGAGGGTTTTTCTTACTTTAGTATTCAATTAGGATGTTTGTAATATGTGAGGATATTCACTGCTAACTTTTCGTTCGTTCAAAATCCGCTTCAAGACTCAAGCCGTGCTCAGGAGAACTCTCTCACACCATTTGTGGCTCTGCTACAAATCACTTAATAATATCACTTATAAAACAGATAAGGAATCAAACATTTGAACACACTTTATTATTCCACAATCACAATATTTATATAATTATTTATTTTATCCACAATCACAATGTATATATAATAAACCACAGCAATATTAATTATGACCAAATTCACATGCTTGTGGCTCTCCCGCCAGGGAAGCTTCTTCTCTGTCTTTCTGCATTCTTTTGTTTTGCTTTTTCCATTCATATTCAAATCTAATGTTCCATTCCACCAAACAAACAAATTCATCTCGTTACAGTACGCAATTCGCAACACAACTAGCTACACATATAGTGTAATTTCTTGCCTGCGTTACCCCCACAGCAGTCCCATGAGGCGATTCAGTACCTATTTATTTTTACGGGTATGGGGGACGGCCTCACACCAATCAGTTGAAGTGAGGGTCTCTTAGCTGCTACCGAAGGGACTGGTTTTCGTTTCTAGTAAAGGCTGAAGAAACCTGCCGGTATTTATTTTGGGTTTAAAATAAACACCGCAACGGGCAATCATTTCTGACACCCTCGGTGGGAATCGAACCCTTGCTCCTCGGCATGGAATGCAAGCATTCTACCAGTCGCTACAAAGCGCCAATTCTCAAGCAAAATTCCGTTGGTGTAAGGCTGGATGGACTTTTGATGACCGGTCTTTGATAAATCTTTATAAAATTTTCAACCCAGCGAAGAGCATATTTAAAAGTATAAATGATATATTTGTTGTGCTCCGCCTGGATCCGAACCCACAACCTTTCATTCGAGCCCGAAGTGTTACCATTGGACTACGGACCGGTACAAATATATAAATCACGTGTTGGACCTTTTATGATATATGGTGAAAAAACTAGAGAGAACAAAAGAACAATCGATAATTAATCTACTCTAAGCATTCGAAATGAAAGTTCTTAGAATGATCACTGACAGCAAATTGCGAGATTGCATTCGCAATGACCACATACGAAAATCCTAAAAAATACAGGGCATAGTGAGATGGGGCATGAATTAGTCATGAAAGATTTTCATGCAACGTTGCTAATGAGATACCAAGTGGGCAATGTAATAAAACAAACAAACACGTGTAGCTGTAATCTGATCTAATCTAAGTTGCAAAGATATGCTACATTGGATATCCACACTATATGCATTCTCACAAGCAGACACGTACAACTTGGCGCTTGCACATGCCGCGTGTGAACCTACAACATAAAAACCAAATCTCAAATAGACATACACCCTGCAACTCTTGCCGTCCTTTCCTGACACAGGGGTGACATTGGCCAAGTGAACCATTTTTTACAGTATGGGTGGTCAGCCTCATACCAAGCTATAAGTCAAGCTCTTAAAATGCGTGATTATAATTATGTAGCTTGATGGCCTCATCTCAGGACAATATGAAACGACTTTTTGAATTACGAATTTGATCTAAATAAATAAAAAGAAAAAGAAAAAATATTATCATAACGCGCAACCATTTGCGCATACATTTCAGAATTATTCAAAAACATGGACGCAACATAAGGTTTATGAAGAGGCGCAGTAAAGATTTTGCGAGCAATTTTACGGAAGGCTGTTGATTGACAAAGGCTTTGCTCGGATGAAAAGTGCGCCTTCCCCCTCCCCACCTCCAACCTCCCACATAATAATACATTTCTCACCTCGATCTCCCTTGATCTCTCATACACTTCCACTGCCAGCCATTTTTTTTTCGCCTCTATTGTCACATTTCTCCGCCATTGTGATTGAATGTGAATTTATTTTATTCATTTTTACTTTTTTGAGCGAACGCGATGAATCGAGTGAAATATAAAAATGACAATCAAAAATTGGATCGAGGCAGGTTTATTTTTATTGCGGTTGATTTTTTTTTTGCCACGTGTAGTTGGTTTTATAATATGGAAACTCTCATAGCTGACTGTTATTTTTAAAGTGCGTTATTGGATATCGGTTAAAAATAACAAAATAGTGCACGTTCCTGAAAATTCAAAAGAAATGTCATACTAAGTTTAGCTGCCTTTTCACTTGATTTGAGTTTATATTTTTTCAAGGTTTATTAGAAAGTTTGTCTTTGAATTCCTTTAAAAGCTCCATGAAAGTAGAGAGTAAAGTATGAATATTAAAATAAAAATCTTTCAGCCCAAAAAACATACCTACATTTACTGCATGTATCTTTCAACCCCCTCATCCCGACGTCTTCAATATATATTTACTGCTGGTGTGGATTGCTCACTAAGGTAGACATTTTGTATCGAAAAAATTATAGCTATACAATTGAATATCATAACCGACAACGAGAGACACCGTTTCTTAAGAAGACTAGAAAAATACTGAATTTAAAAAAATAAAATACTTAAATTAAAATTTACTTCTTATATACCGCATTGTTTTATTTTCACATTTTTTGAGGACTTTATCCGCCCATCTTCAGAGGCTAACTGAGGTTACAAAAAACTATGTTTTAAATAACAAAGTATTTTTTATAATTTCACTCCGTAAATGCACAAACTTTAGAAAATTTCTAAAAAAATATAATATTAAAAAATGTGTTTTTTTTGTACACCAACTAAGATCGTTTTTCTCCGATAAAAAAACAACAAAAAACAGTTCCCCGTTTGTAATATATGTACAACGCTACCTACATTAAATGCCATACTAATTTTACATTGTTTGTTTCATTCTTCTTTGCAGGACGGCCTAAGAAGGAGGATGGACAAACTGAAGAGCTCAATAGAAGAGGCCAACAGAGCCGTGGACAAGGAGAGAGAGAAGAACGTGTCTCTGCTGCAGCTCATCTTTCCACCGGACATTGCGAAGAGACTGTGGCTTGGTGAGATTAAATGCTTTTGTTATATCAAACATACTGTTCGTTTTAATGCATACATGATTCTAATCATGCTGGTAGAATAGCACTCTGGTATGGAATCATCCACTATGTTCGAGAAATCAAGAACAGTCGAGAAACGTCCGGATGAATGTACATAAATGTAAGCCACAATTGTGTTCAGGCCAGGTCGATTGAAGCATTGGGCCGTGAAGTCGATAAGCCAAAAGCTAGTAATCAGTTCATTGTAAGCTGACATTGTGTAAAATAAATCTTGAAAAATAAGTAAATTGCAGTTTGATTTTAAAAATCCGTATTAAATCAGAACAATCATAAACAGCTTCATTAATTTATATGTTGGTATGAGGCTGACCTTCAAAAAATTCACTTAAGCGGATGAATCCGTGGCTCCAGGGAAAGGAGACAGGAGGTAACGGCTTAATGTTCATTTGAGTTTTGCTTTTATTTTTTTTATTTTGTTTCACATGCGACATGTGTAAGCGCACACTTACACGTGTCGCTTGTGGGCACGCATTAAATATAAATGTGAACATATATTTACTACTTAGATTATAATTACACATACTCTTAAGTTACAACATTTTTTTTTTAAAGTAAGAACAGGTTTTTTTTATATTAATCAAAAATAACTTGCTTATGATTTTTTTTTAATCACTTTTTAGATCCTTAATGCCAAAAAAAATATTTTATTCAAATTCATTCATCTTTATCCAACAGATCAAATTTTCACATGATTTTTTAGGACAGTCGCCAGATAAAAAATACATGCTCCACTAGCTTCACACAAGGTTCTCTCACAGTACAATAATATTCTTTTTCCTGAACAATGCTCGGAGGGAAAAGTCACGAAAATCCTTCCGAGGGTCCCACACTTAACAAGGAGGAATTCCAACAATACAGAAAGGTCACATTTTATATCAGGGGACTCATCCCCTCACTGTTTTTTTACGCTTCATATTTTTGTAATAAAAAAAATAACAGAGAATCGGTATCTGACACGAGGATCATAGGAAATCTCGGCCAGTCTATTCTGATTATTGGATCGTGTTTTATCTAAGTTACTGTAGTTTGCTATTGTAACGAACGTTTGAGCCCGATTGCGTGGCTTGCTTATGTGTGTGTCTGCCTCTAGTATAGTCTGCTTTAAGTTTGAATGTGTGCATGTGCCCAGGCACGTAGTTGTTGGTATGCGTAACTAGAATAGTATAGAACAATACAGAGGTGCACTATAGAAGGGTCTTGAATATGCGAGAGAATATCCGTTTAGACGCTATATATTTGGACCGCAATTGTGAGAGACCAGTCCGATTGAAACATTGAGCCGTGAAATCGATAAGCCAAGAGCTAGAAAACCGACAGTACATTGTAAACCGACGTTGTGTAAAATAAACCTTGAAAAATAAATAAATTGCAGTTTGATTTTAAAAGAACCCAACTAAAATCATAACACAATTTATTTTTGTAAAAATAATTTTGTTCGATTTTACTGTAATTTATTAAAATTTTTGCTAATGTCACCCACTCTTCTAACAGAACCAAAGACGGCAATCAAGTGTTTTTTTTTTCCTTAAAAAAATACAGAAAGCATTTATGAGAAAGTATAAAAAATTTAAAACAGTGTTTTATTTTCACAAGTTGAGCATTTTTTTCATCTCAAGTACTTTCGACTTGCTTACGTCATTTTCAAAAGCAAAACGAAGTCCGACGACACAAGGACTAAAATAAAACTGTGTTTTTATTTATTTTTTTATACTTTCTCGTAAAAAATCATTTTCACTGTGAAAATACACAAACTCTTACAAGTTTTCATAATCTATTATTTCAATATATATACGTCTCTATAATCTAATATCTAAGCTGCAAAGATATGTTAACATTTAAGACTCATGTTAAATGCATGCCCACAGACAGGCACATGTAGGTTCGCGCCTACACATTCTGTATGTGTGCATACAAATAAGCAAAACCTCACATGAACATAAAACTTGCAACTCCTGCCGCCGTTCCCTGAACCGGGATGGCATTGGCAAAATTGAACCGATTTTTACAGCACGGGTGGTCAGCCGCATACCAACCTATAAGTCAAGGAGCATACACAACAAATTATATTTTTAAAATCAACAAATTATAACATGTGTGACCATCCAAAACTAACAGAAAACAAATTTTAATTTAAAAAACCTTAGCCGCCAACATCACAGATTAACCGCCATTTCTTTCTGTCCTTACGCACTTCTTTCATTTCCTCCAGAGTCATAACCTTCTTTATCAGTCAAGGAGCACAAAAAAATAAATAATAATTTACAAAAATTCTGAATTAAACACATAACGTCGTATTCGATAAAGATCATAAATTGATACTCTTCGACATGGAAGTAAAGTTAAATGTTTATTTTTTTTCAAAATCACATTTTCTTAGTACGGCGTGCTTTACGTTACAAGACCGAGTTTTTTTTACGTGTTTTTTATTTCTTTAATGCGTCAACAAAAAAAAGAAATATATTGTTTAGGGTCTATTCTTGAGCAAACAATGAAAACATGAAAGGTTTCTTTTTTCGTGTCTATTGAAGAGTATCTTTTTTTTTTTTGTAGGGAAAAGAGAAACACGATGAATGTGTTTATTTTTAAATGGATTATTTTACGTCCATTACCGTTTTGTGGGGGAAAACTCCTTTCACAAATGTATTTGCAATGTTTGTTGTATAAAAAAACTCAACGGAAAAAGGAAGCAATCCTTTTATTCATTTTCTTTTAATCTATTATTGTTTTTCACAACACAAAATGTTTCAATTTTATGCCTAAATATCCCAAAAACATATTGTTTTCGTTTCCTCTTTTTTTTCATATGCATCTTTTCAAACAATATTATGTAGGTAATGCAACTAAGCTACACTATATGTGTAGCTTCTTGCCTGCGGTATCCCCGAAGGAGTCGCATGTGGCGATTCGGGACCTATTTATTTTTACAGGTAAGGGGGCCGGCCTCACACCAATCACTTTCAGTTGAAGTAGGGGAAGTTGAAACAAAGGGGTTTTCACTTAATTTGATATATAATATTTTTATAAAGTCCGGTTAATTGCTTACTTCGTAGAATGTTTGAATTCCATACCAGAGGTTAAGCTCATGTTTACACTATAAATAAATTAAAACAACCCTTATCTCAAATGGATATAAACTCCGTAACTATTGTCGACCTTTCCTGAAACAGGGGTGACATTGGCAAAGTGAACTATTTTTTACAGTATAGGTGGTCAGCCTCATACCTACTTATAAGTCAAGAAACTAACTATATTGTTTCATATAAATATCTAACGTCATTCTTTTATTCTCTCTTCTCAGACTATTCTAATGTTGAAAGGCACTCGAAATAAATTCTCTGGTTGTAAAAATAAAATACGTCATGTTTCAAATTGCCAATATGGCAGTTTCCTTTTATTCTTCAATAACAACTCTGCGGAAGACTCTGAGGGCACTCGGGCGTATCAGAAACACGTATCTCTATTTTTAATAATAATGTCGCATTCGGTGCAGAGTGCCGTATCTGCAACATATTGAGAAATGTAACTGTACGCCAAGTATTATACTATAAACTAAAGCATTGCGTTTACAATAAAGTATGGAAACTAAATGACCACAGAAGGCTCTGTTTTTAAATGGCCGTACACTTCTGTGTTTCGTAGTCTAGTGATAACGCTTCGGTCTCGTAAATGGAAGGTCGAGGGTTCGAATCCCAGCGAAGCTTAAAAAACATACCATTTTTATTTCCAAATATTCTCTTCGCTGAATTGAAAAATGTATATTCTTTTACCATAGACTGTCAACAAAGGTCCATCCAGCTTTGCAGCAATTGGGTCTTGCTTTAGAATTGACGCTTTCTATAGTGATGACCACCCTCATAGGGGGCTCTTGAGGTGTGATTCACACAAAAGCAGCGCTCACCCAATAAATCATCATAATATTGTTTTATTGTATTCTTCAATCCCAGTACTAGTCCGATCTGTTCAGGAATAGTGATCCCGCCTCTTATGTAGGTATATTCCATTCCTGATGAATAGAATAAATTTAATGTAATAATTATTCTAACATGCCCTTAGATTCTTTTTGACCTCCTTTCTTTTGACCTCCTCATAACCAAACAGTAGCAGAATAAAATAAGCAAATATTCAGATGATTTATTTGGTGAACGCTGTTTTTCTGTAAATCACACATTAAGAGCTGTGTGCTCTATTGTCGTCACGTTTCTGTCAGACTCGATGAGCTGTTAGTGACTGGTCTTTGCTACAGATTTATGAATTTATCAACCCAGCAGAGTGCACCAGTGTTTTTTTTTGTACTTTTCAAGGAAGAAGGACCACGACCTTAGATTACAACTATTACAAGTCCATAGCGTTAACTACAAACTGGTCCCAATAAATAAAATTAAAATTCTGGAAGCAAAATATCGTGACTGAAGGATTATTTGACTTATAGGTTTGTATGAGGCTGACAAAAAAAAATTCACTCTGCCAATATCACCCCTGTTTTGGGGAAGGTTGGCAAGAGTTTATATTTATTTGAGATTGGGTTTTTATATTTTAAGTCCACATGCGGCATGTTTAAACGCGAATTTATACGTGTCTTCTTGTGGGAATGCATTTAACATGAATCTCAAATGCAATATATCTTCGCAACATTGAGTATAAATTAGACTAAAAAAGGTGGACGAACCAATCCACCGAATGGTTCCACAACGCAACGCAACGCAACAAAGCTACACATATAGTGTAACTTCTTGCCGCGTTATTCCCGAAGGGGTCGCATGTGGCGAGTTGAACCTATTTATTTTTACAGGTAAGGGGGCCGGCCTTACGCCAACCACTTCAGTTGGAGTGGGGGTTTTCCCAGCTCCCGAGGGGGCTGGTACTCATTTCTTGTGAAGGCTGAGTAAACCTTGCCGGTAATTTTATTATGGGGTTTGAAATAAACACCGAAATAGGAAATCATTTTTGACACCCTCCTCGGTGGGATTCGAACCCGAGCTCACGGGGTAGAATGCGAGCACTCTACAAACTGAGCTATCGACCGGACTTTGGATCACAAGATTGGACCACAAGATGAAAGGATTTTAATTTAAAAAAGTATAACGTTGAATAATAGTCATTATGATCCCCAATCTTAGATAAAAAGGGAACTAGAAGAATAATAAAAAGAACTTGTTTTAATATCCATACATTATTTGACAAAACGCTGTTATTGAGTTTATACACAAATGTTTATACTCGGAGTTGTGCAACATACTGTGAGATGTAACTACAGAAGCGGAAACTCTCCAATATCTTACGTTTAATCCCGAACGACAATATGCGACGCTATCCCGAGACGTTAGAGCACTTCCCTACCCAGCTCAATAACGTGAAACTGTATTGTAAATTAACTGGAACGCTCTTCAAGTGCAGATAAAAATATGTGAAATGGATAAGATTATTTGAAGTTCATATAATATTGTTGTGTTTTTAGGGTTCAAAAGTCTTTAAATTAACAAAACTGTTCTTCTTTCATGGATATTTATTTTACACTTAGATTGATTTAACAATTTATATTTATTTTTAACAATTCACATTTATGGTTTAGCACTGCACATTTACTTCACGGTTGGTCTTCCCTTACAATGTCTTTCTTGTTCGAAAACAGAGCGACGTATTTAAACTGCCTCACCTGCAGGCGACTTGCGCCTTGTATACTCCTAAAGACAGTAGTTCTCTTCAGTGTCTGTGTGAGCGTCCATCCCTCCATACCAAGAATAAAAATACTGCAGTTCATCCCAATTAGCAACGGCAATAATAATTTAAAGTGTGTATTTTTTTCACCACGTTAACAATTATCATTTTATAAATATTTAAAAATAGTAATGGTAAAACATTGTTTTTCTACTCCCATTTGGTAATTTACTAATTACAAAACGGCTAACGCAATCACAATGCCATACATTTCTACACCCGTTGCATAATGTTACATTATGCAACCGGTAACCGTGTTAAAATGAACATGTGCGCATGCGCATTGTCAGAATTGGAACCATTTTTTAATTTCAAATGTCAACCTTGTATGGGGGTATGAAGACCTGTCAATCCAAGATGGCCGCAAGCGATCAGCTGATTAGGCTTCATACAATATTAGTGATATTCGGTAGGTAGGAATTACCGTGGTGATGAGACTTTCAGCCCTGTTCAGATGAAAATAAATAAGTATATTTTATGTGTAGAGTCAAATAAAAATTGTTAATAGTACTAAAATTTATCGAATTTATTTATCGGATCGCTCCAAATAAAGCTTTCCTTTTTTCAATGGAAAATAAAAGGCTTGAAAGGAAAACAATACAAAAAATTTCACCGCAAAAAATAAACAAACTCAAAAAGTTACTTGGTTAATAGGTGAGTATGAGGTTGATCACCTATGCTGTACAAATTTGGTTCACCTGCCAATACAACTGCAGGGCATATGTTTATTTGAGTTTTGGGTTTGAATGTTTAAGCTTATATGCAGGATGTAAAAGCGCGACCTTATACATATGTGTCGGCTTGTGGGCATGAATTCAATATGAAACCTAAATATAATTTATTTTTACAACTTAGGTTAGATTAGATAATCGAAGGGAATGATAAATCACACGTTTTGACAAAGGTAAGGTTTTAATTACTTCAAATGGACGAGTACATTATAATGACTATTATTCACTATTTTGTTAATTCTCTCATGGTCGTAGAAAAAGTATTGTATGCCACTGCACGTAATTAGTCTTTGTAACACTCGTGCTTTCTATTGTGCCATTCGGCTGCGCCTCATGGCACAAACTAGCACTCGTGTTAAAAAGACTATCATTACTTGGCAGTGGCATAAATAACTATTTAATTCACTTTATTCTTTTTTTTTTGCTCGAATATTTTCGCCTAATGAGGCATCTTCAAGAGCAGAATGGTTACAAATATATTTTTATAAAATAATTTTCAAAACAATTTTTTTTCCAAAACAAAAGCAAAATTCATAGATATTTTTTTTTTTAAACACAAATGTAAGATTCAAAAATGCATTCAACAGATCAACACTAAAAAAAAATTATCATTTTTATTACTTGAATAGTTGTAGCACATTCTACCTGAACGAAACACCACCGTGTGATTCGACACATATGTACATTTTTTTTAACTGATTACTTTACTTCACTTCATCTACTTTTCGAGAAGCTTCATATCATTCATACTCACTCACTTTGTTTTATATACATATACACCAGTGGCGAAGGGTGCCATTCAAGCCGGTTTCCATCGGCTTCCCTTTTAAAACGATGTAACAAAGTAGTTAAAAAATATAGGCACAAAGTAAAAAAAATACATTTAAAACCAAAGAAACTATACGTATTTTTCCCCCATTGAAACCATGCAGTCTACTTTATTATCATTTTTGCTTCATTTTAAACGGGAAACCGATGGGAATCGGCTTGTATGGCACCCTTCGCCACTGCTAGCTACATGCGCCACTGCTAGCTAAACGCAGCCAAAATTGACTACATCTGTAGCTTTTTGACAAGTGTAGCGATTATTTCACTACATCTACTTTTCAAGTAGCTTCATATCATTCATACTCACTCACTTTGTTTTATATACATAGACACATATTATTCCCTTCCTCCATGCATTTACTACAGAAGACTACACAGTGACGTCCCTCTCCACGACACGCTCTAAGAAGAAATAGTCGCTATCGTCAGGTGGTGCGGCTTATATTGCAGCTGGCGTATCGCGTCTCGCAGACTTTATTGCAGCTTTCGCGGATGGCTTATTGCGGGAACACGTCTAACCGCAACTAAGAGGCATACAGGGCTCACAGCACACAAGAGTAAATAGATAAATGAAAATGCTGTGATAAACCTTACCAGTGCTACATCGGTCGTACACAAGTCAACATAACTCCTGCCAACCTTCCCTGAAACAGGGGTGACATTGGCAAAGTGAACCATTTTCTACAGCATGGGTGGTCAGTGGCATACCAATCTATAAGTCAAGAAATATACAGAAAAAAATACAATTTTTAAAATCAACAATTAATAATATGTATATACATCAAACACTAAACAGAAAACAAATTCTAATTTAAAACCCTAGCCTCCAACATTACAGACCAACCGCCATTTCTTTCTGTCCTTACACACTTCTTTCATTTTCTCTCATATAACATTTAAAATTCATATGAAATGAATTCCAATAAGCAGACAGGTATAAGTTTGCGATTACACATGCCGCAGGTGGACTTACAACATAAAAACCCAATTTCGAATAAACATAAACCCTGCAACTCTTGCCTACCTTCACTGAAAGTTTCCTATAAATTTAAGTAAAAAACTTCAATCGCATTAAAATTAAATCAAACGATAATTTCATTTTACTTTATAAATATTTAAAAATATAAAATGGTAATAACAACAACAAAAATATTCGAGCATAAACAAATAAAATAAAGTGAATTAAAACAATGTTTTACCATTTATATTTTTAAATATTTATAAAAATGGACTTTCACTGTGTTAACAGATCAACACTAAAAAATATCATTTTACTTTCTTTCAAATATCAAAAAAGAAAGAAACTCTAGCGAGGCTGGCATTATATTATCACCATAAGACATTAAAGTAATCTGTTGAAAGCATCGCCCGGCGACTTTTACACTCTCCATCATTAAAAACCTATTAAAACTTCTCTTCACTCAGAAAATGATTAAATTTCGTAGACTTTAGTGCATGTTGCAGCCGCTACGACCCGGCCGCACTCTGCAGAGAAGGTTCTACGGCTCTAAGATAACGAGCGTAGCTTCATCTAAAACAGTGAATGTTAACCAGTGGTCTACGATAATTTCAAAAGTGGTCGACTAATTGGCATAATTAAAAGAGTTAGCAAGGCATGACAATGTTGGATTAATGTATACTTATGTAAATACCCTTATGTATGCAATCTTCCAATTGGATTTATTTCAAATGTTTTCATGTTTTTTTCTTGTTAGTGTCATTGAATTCAAGTTGTGTAAATGAAACCAAATGTATTTACCATCTGGGCTATCAGATATAATCTAGTAATCTTAGTTGCAAAGATATAAATTGGCATTTAAGGCTCATATTTGATACATGCCAACAAGCAGGCACATGTAAGTTTGTGCTTACACATGCTGCATGTGAACAAATAAAATAAACTAATCCTCACATAAACATAAACTTTGAAACTCTTTGCGCTGTTCCCTGAAACTGAGGTGGCGATGTTATTATTAGGTAAATATTTAATACATGGTCAAATCTGCAAGGATGTGCTGTGTAGATACAAATATTTTTTGAAATTCTATGCCAAAAGATACATGAACATAATTTTGAAAAATTTACTGGCTAATAAGTCAGCTTTTAGTAAAATGCTTGTGTTCCATGCCACAAGGCTAGAGTTATATTCCCCCTGTTGTCAAAAATTTTCCCTGATGATATAAATTATAAAAAAATACAAAAAATCTAACAATAACACAAAAAAATTAGAACCAGCCCTCTCGGAACTGTAAAGTCAGTATAATATAAGTCTTGGATAAATGAACTTGTCAAGGCGATGCGAGCTGAAAATCACAATGACGAAAATTCAGTATTACAATTTTCTATTCAATATATAACGAATTTGTTTTTTTGTTGTCGATGTTCAAGTCTAAATCTAAATAAATATTTTTAAACCTTTTGGTTCTTCGTATGTTACAACAAACAATCGGAATGGTCCCTGGTCTAAAAAAATGTTTTGCTTAGTCGAAAAAAGGTTCAGAGCCACTTATCTACAAGTTCTACGAAGAGCTGTGTTAAACCAGCTGAGAATTCATAAAATATTTTATAGGTTAAAAAATTAAGAATAATGCTTGATTTTCTGGTTCCGGGTTTTGACGGTGGTCCATGTTTTTGCTTGTCTTCTTCTTTTTTCTTTTTATTCTTTCTTGAAGACTTTCTTGAAGACTTTCAGCTTACGTTTCGTCGCCCACAGAGGAGACGGAACGTAAGCTGAAAGTCTTCAAGAAAAAATAAAAAGAAAAAAGAAGAAGACAAGCAAAAACATGGACCACGGTCAAAACCCGGAACCAGAAAATCAAGCATCTAGATCCGGCCGTGAAAGCCTAAAAACATTTATAATTAAGAATAATTTTTCACGAACTGAACTGCATAATATAAAATTACTGGTTTGTTACTTAGTCGGATTTTGAATCTCCGATTCCTTTCTTCGCACGAAAACAACGCTCCGCAAATAAATCATCCAAATATTATCAATTTGCGCTTATTTTCCCACAATAAACATTTTTTTAAACTTTATTTTAAAAAAAAAACAGTTTCAATTCACTATTATTTATTATTTATGCTTTTTACTTTTTTTAAAGTTCACAAACTTTGTTGTACTTATAAATGTCTTGCAAATATTAACGAGTAAATTTTTGAAGGATTATGCCATTATTCATTTGCTGAAAATGTCATTCTACCTAGATTTTTATATTTTTCCACATTCTTTCATGTTGTTCATGAAATAACTTAAATAAAAGGTCATACTCATAATTTTCGTAATAGCGAATGAACGGGATAGCCAGAGTCATAATAAAAGGAGAGCTTGTATGAAAAAGTTTATGGCTCTGGATGAAATGAAAGAAGTATGCAAGGATCGAAAGAAATGGAGGTTGATCTGTAATGCTGGTGGTTAAAGCTGAGGCTTTTAAATATATATTTTTTTAAATATGTTTTGTAGTTTTTTAATTTTTTACTGTTTAATTTTTTAGAGTTTATTTCTTTATATTTTAATGTATTAATTGCTTGTATTCCTTGACTGATAGGTTGGTATGCGGCTGACCACCCATACTGTAAAAAATGGTTCACTTTGCCAATGTCACCCCTGCTTCAGGGAAGGTCGGCAAGAGTTGCAGGGCTTATGTTCATTTGAGATTGGATTTTTATATTGTAGGTCCACATGCGGCATGTGTAAGCGCGAAATGCTTGTGTGAATGCATTTAATGTGAATCTCAAATGATACATATCTTTGCAGCTTAGATTTAGATTTAGATTACCGTATAAAATTCGTAAATAAAAATCAAAACATGTTTTCATACGTATTACATTTGTCACGCTTGCTTTAAAGAAAGTCGTGTAAGATGAAAGACACAAACTTTTACAGTTGCCAAAACTCTGTGCAGATCTTCCTGAACATCCAAGTGTTAAGGGGTAGAGACAGGAATAAGTCCACAGATCGTTACATTTTAGTCAACTTTTGCAATGTCACTGCCTCATTTTATTTTCCGCTTTCGACTTTTAAAGGCGTTCCAGATTTCCTGATGCAGAATTTTTCAAGATACAAAACTCATGTTGGAGAGCAAAGTTCAGATTGCTTTTAAAAAGTTTTTAAGTTTTTGAAGTTAAATGACATTTTCGTGTTGTTTTTATGCTTATAATGCCAAGCTTTTGGTAAACTATTTTCATAAAATGTTTGACACTTTCCACATTTTATGACAGTTTACCTATATTGTTATCATTATTCCTTGACTGATAGGTTGGTATGCGGCTGACCACCCATACTGTACAAAATGGTTCACTTTGCCAATGTCACCCCTGCTTCAGGCAAGGTCGGCAAGAGTTGCAGGGCTTATGTTCATTTGAGATTGGGTTTTTTATATTGTAGGTCCACATGCGGCATGTGTAAGCGCGAAATTATGCATGTCTGCTTGTCGGAATGCATTTAATATGAATCTCAAATGATACATATCTTTGCAGCTTAGATTTAGATTTAGATTTAGATACTTTTATGATTTGAAGCAAAAAACGTATCAATAAATTGGCTTCATAATGTTTTACATCATACAAAAAAACTAAAATCGAGTAAATTTTCATGGAAACAAAGAACAACCACGCCAATCAACCCAATTATTTATAATCCCACTGGCCTAATGACCATTATTTTACACGAGGCAATCACCAAGAGAAAGAAGTTCCCTAGATAATACTATGGCCTTGCTTAGTTTGGCAAGAAAAACTTTGCTTCGACCTCATAAATTAGTTCGCAGATTTAACATGAGCCTTTTCCAAGATAAATCAGGATCAGACTTTCCAAAATTCGCACATAGAAGGAAGCCAGGATAATGTGCAAACTCGTATTATATAAGTATTATCATCATTATATTGAAGTCACATACAAAATATGCTATGAGATAATATAAAACAAAATAACGGTGTGATAATACTTCAGCTTTGTAAATTTACATTATTCACAGCGAAGAATTGTTTCATTTAATTTGAAATAAATACTATGTTTAAATTAATGTACAAGTTTCGTATCAGAAATGTATGTATATCCAAGATTAAATTTATACTGCTGGAATTATGGTTGTTTTATATGTTAACGAAAAAGATTAAAATTGGATATTTGACAAAATTTAAAGGGAAAATTAAATCATTGTCCACCATGCAACGAAAAAGCATCGTCAGGACCTCGATTATGATATCAACGAAACGTCGATAATAATGAAGTTGTTCTTGATGCTAGTACATGATGGTCTACTCAAATCGGTTTTACTAGTGATGATGATGATGAGTTGATGTTTTTTTAAAGCGCCTTTTCGTGATGTAGCCATTTCAAGGACGCAAAGAAACCTATATCAATAAAAATCTAACTACAAATGAAAATAAACTCGAAAACTTTTACTTTTTTTAAAACAGAAGTGTTTTAAATTGTGCCATGTTTTCCTGTAAGGTTTATCAATACCAAGCATTGTATAAACTTATTTTCTTTCCACCCATTTTTACATTGCCATGTACGAAAAACTATCTAACAAACTTCTTCCTGTATTTTTCAAATTCATCTAAGATGGACAAAAAAATATCACGAAGTCAAATAAATAGAAGAGTCGACTCTGGACAAACATGATCTAATCTGAACGAAAGAGAATAATTTATTTACAATAATTCTGATATCCTTTGTTCTCAGGTGAAACCATTGAAGCCAAGACTCACGATCGGGTCACCATGCTGTTCAGCGACATTGTGGGCTTCACTTCCATCTGCTCAACAGCCACACCCATGATGGTCATCAACATGCTGGAAGACCTCTACAGCGTCTTTGATGTGTTTTGTGGACAACTTGACGTTTACAAGGTGAGATTTTTTACAAATACGAGTATCTTAAGATCCTTTACACAATCTGAACTAAAATGTAGGACACGATATTTACTAGGAATTTAAGCAGCTATCTAATGTTCTTATATTTCTCATGAAAAAAGTTATGTATTCTAACGATTGGTTCCTAAAATGGATATGTTGAAATAACTTCATTATTAAGTTATTAGTCATTGTAAAAAAATACTGGAGAAGATCTAGTCTACTAGTAGCTTAAGATTTGGGAAGAGCACAGCTGAAATGTTTTGATAACACGTATATAAAGGGGCTGCTTGAGAAACGATTGAAGAAAAAATACTTCAATAGAATATTGATGCGCTTTTCCTACTGGATACTCACATGCCAGGAGATTGGTGAGGAAATCTGAATATTGATGGTTCAATATGATTGTTTCTGTCGTAGATGGAGACTATAGTTGACGCGTATTGCGTATCCAGTAGTCTACAGGGTAGAACGACTACGCTCGCCCTGTAGACAGCGCGCGTGAATAGCGCTACGCAGTTTGGGTTCTACACTCTCGTTTGCAAATATTGGAGGTTAAATATGATGGGTTATTTCGTAGGTGGAGACTATAGGTGACGCGTACTGCGTAGCCAGCGGTCTACAAGGTGGCACCTCTACGCACGCCCAGCAGATTGCGTGGATGGCGCTACGCATTATAAGGTCTACATGTATTCCCGGCTGTAAATAATTTTGATGGTTTATTTCGTAGGTGGAGACTATAGGTGACGCGTACTGCGTAGCCAGTGGTCTACAAGGTGGCACCTCTACGCACGCCCAGCAGATTGCGTGGATGGCGCTACGCATTATTAGGTCTACATGTATTCCCGGCTGTAAATAATTTTGATGGTTTATTATGGCTTATTTCGTAGGTGGAGACTATAGGTGACGCGTACTGCGTAGCCAGTGGTCTACAAGGTGGCACCTCTACGCACGCCCAGCAGATAGCGTGGATGGCGCTACGCATGGTAGAGGCGTGTGCAGATCATCTCACACATATGGGAGACCCTATCAAGGTATATTCAAATGTTTAATCTTAGTTGCAAGTCACTCATACATTTATTATCAAGGCGTTATTATATTTGAAGTAGATTGTAACAATAACGATTTGAACAATTTTTTTGAAGATTAGCATCATGAACATCCTGAAGTGTACAAAAAAAAAAAGATTAATGTAGGTAGGTTGAAATTTTGTTCATATCAAATTTAAAAATATATATATGTGAGTTTAGGAACAAAAACTTATATTTTACCAACCGTATGGAAGAGAGCGTCAAGCTGTGATTTGATAATAAAGTTATTCCTCCGAAAGTTTACAAACCAAGAAACATATTCTCATCAATTCCATATTTCTGTTCGTCTTATTTGATATTTTATTAATACTTTTCTTTTACTTGACATTATGAAGAAGGTGGGTTTTCCACTGAGCACACAAACTACCTCCAAGTTAAGTTGAGAGCGTCTTTAATACACGGCAAATTACACCCAACGACCGCGCGGCAAAAATCACGGATTCGTTTTATTATCTTTCAACAACTGAGATAAAATGAAATTACTTCCCCCGTCAGTAGTTACGGTGGCTTTACCCTACAATGTTCAGACATTTTCGTAAACCAAAAACAAATCAGTTCAACAAAGCTGAATGGGTTTTAGAGACGGGGCATTTATTTAAATGCAAAGAGGGACAGTTTGGCTAAAACTGGCTGCCTCTTGAGTTGAGAACGAAGACAGGTGGAGAAAGATTCAAGAAAAATTTGAAGACGCATTTGTTCGTCAGCACGGATTTAAAGCATGGATGTCTTAGGAACCAATGAAAAGTAAAAAAAAATAAAAATAAACTCGATTATAATGAACCTTTTAGTTAAGTTTTTACATTCGTACATTTTATATGGCCTTATGACACCTGCCAAAAAAGGATACATTTGTGAGAGCTGTAAAAACATGCATTTTATATTTTCATCGAAGGTAAATTATGTTAACAAAGATGTTTCAAAGAAGCATGTTAACAAAATGATGCCTTGTAATTATGAGACCTAAATATTACATGGGAATATTTCAAAATTCCTAAAGACCATTTTATGACAGTTTACCCTATAAAATTCGTAAATAAAAATCAAAACAAGTTTTCATACAAACGTATTAATTTGTCACGCTTGCTTTGAAGAAAGTCGTGGAAGATGAACGACACAAACTTTTACAGTTGCCAAAACTCTGTGCAGATCTACCTGAACATCTAAGTGTTAAGGGGTAGAGACAAGAATAAGTCCACAGATCGTTACATTCTAGTCAACTTTTGCAATGTCACTGCTTCATTTTATTTTCCGCTTTCGACTTTTAAAGGCGTTCCAGATTTCCTGATGCAGAATTTTTCAAGATACAAAACTAATGTTGGAGAGTAAAGTTCAGATTGCTTTTAAAAAGTTTGTAAGTTTTTGAAGTTAAATGACATTTTCGTGTTGTTTTTATGCTTATAATACCAAGCTTTTGGTAAACTATTTTCATAAGATGTTGGACACTTTCCACATTCTTTAAAATCTGCAATGTCTCCTGCTCTTAAAGGGGTTTCACTACACGATAGGTAAATATTATGAGCTCAATTTTATAACTATAAACAACTCAGTATGGGTTATTTTGAGATAGTGACACTTCAGCTCAAAAATCAGGTCATTTCTTTCGGAAAGATAGTAAATCACAAAGTACTGTTTAACCCGCCTGTTTCAGGGGGAAAAAAACGCAACTAAGCTACACATATAGTGTAACTTCTTGCCTGCGTTATCCCCGAAGGGGTTGCATGTGGCGCTTCGGGACCTATTTATTTTTACAGGTAAGGGGGCCGGCCTCACACCAACCACTTTCAGTTGAAGTGGGGGTTTCCCAGCTCCCGGGGGGGCTGGTTCTCATTTCTTGTGAAGGCTGAGTAAACCTTTTGAGATCAAACCCTTGCTCTCGGCATGGAATGCAAGCATTCTACCTATTGAGCTATCGGCCTTTTTACGAGCTTGATCGTCGTCGCTACAAAGCGCCAAATCACAAGCAAGACCCAGTTGCTGTAAGGCTGGATGGACCTTTGGTGACCGGTCATTGGTAAAGGTTTTATGAATTTTTCAACCCGGCGAAGAGCAAATTTGAAAATATAAATGGTATATTTTTTGTGCTCCGCCGGGAATCGAACCCACAACCTAAAGGGAAAGGTAGAAGAATTTGGAAAAGTTATGTTAATGTGGAGTTTGGTTTATTTTTAAGCACACACGCAGCATCTGTAAGCGCGAATTCGCATGTGCCTGCCTGTGAGCGTGCATTAAATATGAGCATTAAATGTTAATATATCTTTGAAAGTATAGATAAAGATTAGAACCATTGTTTGTTGTTTCTTGAGCCGTAAAATTGAAAGTTGTACAATTCCCTGATTTCCGTAGCTCTTAGGAATGCACATGATTAAACCTTTCAATCCACATGTATGTTCTGATAAGGCTCTCTTCAAAAATCTGCATTGGCTCCAAATCCTTGAGAGGTCCACTACGAGATGTGTTTCTTGACCCGTGAGATTGAATATGGGTCAGTCTTGCGTTATGTATAGCCCTCATGTGAGCATACCTTCGGATCGATAGGTTCTAACAGGACCCATCTTATCTAGACCTTACCTTAGCATATGCTTTGAGCTCTTCAGGGATTTGACCCTAAAGCCTTCGGACCATATACGAAAAGTCCACAGCGGAGGTCACAAGATTACGAACGATCGTAGTTTGATGGAATTTTTTCGTGGCAGTTGGCAGAAACAATTTCGAGTAGAAAACTGAAAACTCGCCTTGGAACACAAAATAAAGACAAATGTGTAAATGTTGCCGCTTTTTACTAATAAATAAAATGGGTTTTATTCTAGTAGAGATTTTAAAGTTTGTGTATTCACACAGTGAAAATTCATTTTTATAAATAATTATAAAAAATTATAAAAAAAACACAGAGTTTTATTTTCACAAATTGAGTATTTAATACCACCTCAAGTACTTTCGACTTATTCACGTCATTATCAAGAGGATACTAAATTACAAAAATTGACAAGACAAACACCATAGAGAAATAAAATAAAAATAATGATTTAGGTACGACAAATAGGTACAATAAGGAAATGACACATATTATAATTACAATATTATATAATGATATTGATATTGATGGGTTTTATTCGTGCAATTATGAACAAGCACAATTTTTTGCGATAAAATAATATACTTTTATGATTTTAGAGTTTTAAATTGTCTCCAAATCAAACAATGGTCTTCTTTTATGTTATTTTTTTTTCAATTTTTTTTTTTTTACACTTTTATATTTATTTACCAATTTACATTTTTTATTTCAAAGATGGTTTTCGACCTTATATCTGTGTAGTCTACAACAGCATAAGGTCGCAAGAGAAATCCCTTCTTGCAAGCTATTTTGCCTTATATACCCCAGCGATAGAAGCTTCTAGAGGTGAATTTGCCAGAAGCTTCTCAAATAAATAAAAGCTACAAAATAGTTCCCACATGGCACATCCAACACAGTTTAGTGAATCATTTGAGGCTATTGACATATTGGTTTCTAGATTGTTTATTTTGTCCCCAGATGCGGATTGGTCTCCACACCGGCACCGTGCTGGCTGGTGTGGTCGGCAAGACGATGCTGAAGTACTGCTTGTTCGGGCACAACTGCACCCTGGCCAACAAGTTTGAGTCTGGCTCAGAACCGCTCAAGATCAACGTCAGTCCAACCACATACGAGTAAGTTATGCAAATTTGTGTGGAAAAATATTTTTACGAACATATGAGTTTCGTTTGGACGACTTGAGCACGTTTGAGCAAATAAATTGCTCTAGTAACATCTACTAGGAAGTATCTATATTAATTGTTCTCAAACATGCAAAAATTGTCTCTACCGAACATATAAATACGAAGAATAATTTTGTGGGGCGGAGAGAGTCTCTTTGAAGATTGTGACGCAAAGACTTGTAAGCAGAGAGTGAAGAGTGAACAGTAGATTGTAAACAAAAATGGTAAAAATAAATCTAGGAAAATAAATATTTTACTTGTGTACATTTGCTCATTTTGAAATTAACTTACAGAATTGAAGCCCCTTTAAAGACTTCTTAACATTATGCATAATGTATAAGCACGAAATAACACGTGTCTGTTTGAGGAAATATCACATCTAAATATACATACCTTCTCAATTTAAAATACAGGTGTATAGAGATATCATTTGATAAAACAGTTTTTTTAAGTCACAAAAAGGTAAAAAAATCGACTTTGACCCGATGAAAGATGGAATCTAAAATTATTGTACTTTCCCCAGATGGCTGATCCAATCGCCAGGCTTTGAGATGGAGCCGAGAGAGCGCTGCTGCCTGCCCAGCTCCTTCCCTGCCGACATCCCAGGAACCTGCCACTTCTTGAAGAGGTACCTGCATCCAGGAGTAGACGTCCACGCACCTCAGGAGGTTCACATCGCCCAAGCTCTGAAGGACTACGGCATAGGAGGAGTAGGGCCTGCAGACAAGAAGGAGTAGCAGCGGCGAGGCCCCGGGCAGGACAATAGCGGTCTACTGGAAACAGACCTGTAATCGTTACAAAAAAAATACAAATACAATCTTTAATTTTTTTATGATTTTGCTGGTTTTCTTATAATTAAATTGCAATTTAAATTTATTTTACAAGAGTTATTTTTCACAAAATTGTTTACATTATACTGTTCACTCTTCACTCTCTGCTTACAGGTATTCGCGTTACAATAATCAAAGCGACCTGTCTGTCTCTCAGAATCTTTGCTCGTATTTATATGTGCGGCAGAGATGATTATTGTATGTTCGAGAACACGGGAGATACTTCCTAGTAGATGGTACTAGAGCATTGTTCTGCACTATACCAGAGAAGTCACACACAACAACCAGCGCGCGTGCCTAGACTCACGTACGCACTCAAGCGTTCGTAACAATACATAACCTCCTTATTCACCAATCATACTTCCTTTAGGCCTTATTAGTGCTTATGCTAGCAACTGACGCTACGGTCCACCGGAGAGGTCTACCTACGCAAATAGACCGGAGCGTGTGTGGTTATAGACCTGTGTAGTTTTTTTTTGTACAAGCAACCGGAGTAAAATCAAAAATCCCTTCTGACCTCGCTGGTACACCAAAATGTCTCATACACTATTCCACTGACATTAAAAAATCAGGTGAGTTTATAACTTATTTAATTTATTTTTAATTAAACTATTTTCTTATTTAATTACTTTTTTGCTATTTCAGTGCTTACTTATATATAATAAGGTTATTACGAAAAAATAGATAATAATACTATTAACACATTTTTACATTAAACTTTCATTAACAATTTTATTTTTAGTTACTTATTAAGACTTGTAGAATTTTTTTAAAGTATTTTTTTATTTAAAAATCATTCCTATTGTATTCTAAGTATAAAGTGAATGCTAATAATTAAATTATAGTTAAACTTATAGTAAAAACTTCAAGAATTAATTCGTAGAGTAATTTATTTTTCCAAACGGTGATTATGTGACTTCATTGATTACTTGTTAACATATATAGTGTGCATGATGATTTATTATTTTATGTATGTTTTTCAATAAACTGCTTATGTACATGTGTACATAGTTTATACATAAGTAAATGAAATTCTGAAACTTTTAGGGCAAACTAACTTTTTTTGCCTCGTAATTTGGTTAGGAAAAGTTTTTAGGCTTTTCGCCATGTGTCGCATTTACAATTCTCAAACAAAATCACTCTTTATTAACTTCTCCTCTTTTCTACGAGCCTGATAGTTTTTCACAAGTTTATTTTTGTATAAATATTAGTAAACAAAATAAGAAAATATATTTATTTTTTTCAAAATTCACCTATCTGCATATTGGTAAAACTCGTTAGGATGTAATGACTGGCAAATGTGTTTTTTAATTTATTAATCTAAAGGGATTTGGAATACTGCCAGCAAATGAAAGGCTCACGAAAAATAAGAGACCATCGGATTTTTTTTACCGACACTGGTGTACGGAAGTGAGACGTGGATAATGAATGAAAGCAAACTGAAATGACTTACTTTAGAAGGATGACTAGTAAAACTCTGAATTAAAGGGAATGTTATGATTGAGTTATGAAAGAGTGCTGTATACACTGGAATGTAATTGTGAGAATACAAAAGAAAACAATGAGATGGTCCGAGCATCTAAAAAGAATGGATGATAAACGACTATCAAAAAAAGTTTATAAGGCAAGTGGAAAAACGTCCCCCTAGTGCGTTTTTTTGGCTTATCCACCATTTGATTCAAATACATTTCAATGAGATTGTAATTAGAATCACATTCTACACAATTTGAGCTAAGAAAAAAACATAAAACACGATTAGGTTAAAGTTATTTAAATATTGTTTAAAGTTCCAGTACACATAGAAATATTGCTCATGTGAAATTACCTCTAATGGACATAAGACAAACAAGCACTAAGGGGAACAAAAGTAAGTGTTTAAGGATAAGATTCAAAAAAATATAGGTTGATCATAATATGAGAGATTGAAAATGTCTAGAATCTGCACAGAGAGATAAGAAAAAAGAATGCATGTACAATTGATCAACTTCTAGATGAAAGCTTTGTGTAAAGTAAAGATAAATCACAGCAGAGACACATCTGCAAAGGTACTGTCTATCCCCAGCGACATGGCAGCCGGATACAGTTACGGTTCGGCTACAATGGACTCTTTTTCTGTTTAAAGTAAAATGAATATTTTTTTTACATTTCAAATCTTTCAAAGGATTTTTCATTTGATGTTATTCATTATCTCTGAAACCTTTTGCTTTTCACATTAAAAAATAAAAAATATATTTCATGTAAAAATCTGAAATGAATAACTGTTTAACGTAGAAAAGATTCTAAACTCTTGATAATGTATTGAATTGTTTTAGAATAAGAGGCATCCTAAACGTGAAGTATTCATCTACGATTATGTAAAAAGCATGTAATGTTTAAAAGTCTACGTATACTTAGAATAAATATTGTAATGTTTTTGGGTTCGGAAAGTCTCTAAATTAAAACATACAGGTCTTCTTTCAGGTTCATTATTTTTAATAAATTTATTTTTACAATTTATATTTATTTTTCACACTTGGATTTATTTAATTACACTGGTTTTAGTTCACTGGTCGAATTTGATTATTGTATTGGTGGAGATCGAAGATAAGACTGGTCAGTGCAAACAACTTGCACCCTTTTATACTGAGAGAGTGGAACACTCCGGAACACATAATTGCTCGAAGTTTCTCGAAGTACTTAGTCTAGAGACTTCTCTATTTACAAACAATTATCAAAACTACCCACCAATTCAATAAAGAATTCCTATAACTAATACTTATACATATTTTAATATTTACATTGCCTATTTACAAAACAATATCTATTCCTAAAGAATTTCAGTTTTATATAAAATAAAAAACATAAAATTTAAAAAAAACTTTTTCAAATTGTACATAAAACTGTTGATTTTACCTAGAGTAGGTAGATTTTTTTTCACTTATACAATGAGGTCAGCGCGTGAATTGACACAGACAAAATTGCGGCGTCACCCAGCCGGGTTGTACTTATTTATTAAAATGTTCCGACCTCATTGTAACATATTGATTTGAAAATAAGTGCATTGTTAAGTTAATAATTACCCCGTCATAGTCTAGTGATTAGCACTTCAGACTTGAATCATGAAGAATGTGGGTTCGATTTCTACACAACTAAAATTTTATTTTTATTTTAAGATGCATAAATTTAAAACACTAACGCGATAAAATATTATATTTAATATTTAAGAGTCAAAGACGAAATTACTTTACGCCAAACAAGGCTTTAAATAACATTATAACCCTAATTTTATTAAATTTTATAAATGTAATGTAAATTTTCATCTTAATCTAACTTGCGAAATTTCCTCCCCCTTCCTCTTAAAATAAACTCATAAATTCTACCTATTTTGTTGTAGCTACAAAAAAGTATTAACATTATCATGAAATAATAAACTTTAATAATATTTAGTGAATACATACAAAAGACATGATTCAAATCAGGTTCAATTTGTCACTGTTTTTAATTTAAACCTACGCGATTCAAATATTACAAGACTGATAGTCCCCTCGGCCATATCAGTCTTGTAAATTATATATTTGTTTTAATATTTTCAATTTATAGTGAGAAAAAAATCTCACTTTAGTAAAGTTTTTTTTACCACAATTATGTATTTTAAAAAACGTGCCAAAAGCCGATCTCTGCTTGCACATTTTCTTTTTTTTTGTCAATTTTTTCGATAAGTTTTAGCGTTTCCTTAAATTTTACAAAGTTATAATTTTGTAGATTTTATTTATATTTAATTTTGTCTTTCAAATGAAATTGAAGAAATTATTTTAATTATATTTTGTATTATTTGTGTATTACCACTGTGAAAATTCATATTCAACAATTTGTTTATTTTTTAGGATTTAAATTAAAAACACTGTTTTATATTTTAACCTATCCAATTATTTATTTATATTTTACAAACGTTTTCGATCCTTAATCATCGTCATTTGATTCGTCAACATCAACGTCGATTATCATTTGTATGTAAATTTAAATCAAAAAAATATTAATAAATAATACAAAAAACTTATTTTTAAGATAAGAGACTGCACACTCAACTATACGTAGATTTATCTTTATCATAAAAATCAAATAAAATAACTTCATTGAAATGGCTTATAAAAAATAAGAATAGAGTCAGCTATTTTAAATATAAATTTATTGAAATCTAGAAATTTACATAACCATAAATTTATTTAAATAAATATTTTGGAATTTGGGGCTTTTTTAAATCTACTTATTTTATTTTTTTCTTCGAAGCTTAAATTAATGACAACAGCTCATATTTGTAGATTTTTTGCTTTGTAGAACATACGAAAAAAAGTAGAAAATAAACATATTGTAGACGTTAAAAATGTAGATTTTCTTGTATGCTTTTTGGATGTCGAATGTTAAATACAAGTATAATAATCTCTATAAGTATGTGCGTAGGCTGATTGTTTTCAAGTACGCCGAATCCACTTCTGCATATTTTATATAAGACTCAATTTCATACAAATACTAAAGATTATTTTTATTACATTCATTATTACACCTACATAGATTTTTACAATGCATTTAAGTGTATTAAAGATGATTATGGTCAATCTTATAGGTTATTGCTAATCTTCGATAGAAGTCCCACCAATTATAGCAGAAGAAAAAAAATATAAATCAGCATATTAGACTCTTGATTTTGCAGATTTTGTTTAAAAAAAATTACCTTCATTATGATGGTATTTGTTGAGTTCAGTTCAATAAGTTATTATTTTATATAAAACGATTTATATAAATAAATAAAAATTAATGCACTTAAAGATTGAAGTATTCAACTTTAAAATATACTGATCTCATCTGATTTTTTTGTGTAAAATAAAAAATATTTAAACTTAATCTAATCAACATGTATTTTATCGTACTATAAGTTCTACCAAAATAAGTATTTTATTTTCCATTAATAAACATAAATACTATTATACGGATGTACTTTGTTTAGCTTGTAAATAAATAAAAAATAAACAAATCGTCTCTTAACTGTACTGTCTTTTAGATGTACTTATTAAATGTGATTCTTGAAAAATATTGTAAGAGATTATATTACTATTAGAGATGAACAATTTATCTACTCGTATAAAAGCATTGTACAAAAAACTCTATTGAAAAAGATATTTCTATGTTACTATGTACTATGTAGAGTCTTACTGTCGCTTAAAAAAATATTATTATGTATATAAAATGATGTATTTAAACTTACTTTAAAACGCTGTGTTAAACCAACTGTGCATAAAATGTTCTGAATAAAAGCAATTCTTTATTAATTAAAGTTTTTTTTTTCATTAAAATTAAAAACCTGTTATTTTCTTGTCTGATAATAAAGAAAAAGAAAATATAACTTCTGTTAAGAAGTTATCAAATTAAGTCGTGTGTGATGTACCAAGACGTTTAAAAAAAAATTAGGCTGCTTTATTTGGTGAGCGCTGTTTTAGTGTGTATAACACCTCAAGAGCCCTCTGCAAGCTTGGTCGTCACTGCAGAAAGCGCCAATTCTCAAGCAATACCCAGTTTCTGTAAGGCTGGATGGACCTTTTGATGACCGGTCTTTCGTAAAGGTTTATGAATTTTTCAACCCAGCGAAGAGCAAATTTTAAAATGTAAATGGTATTTTTTTTTTGCTCCGCCGGAATTCGAACAACAACCCACAACCTTCCATTTACGAGTCCAAAGTGCTACCACTGGACTACGGACCAGTCAAATATAAAATATCAAATATTATATTAATGTATAACCGTTTACAGTGCGGGATATTCTCGGTGTGTTTTTTTAATGGTGGTTTTTTGACTGCATGTTTTTATTTTACATGTTTTCTAATACTACGAATTTTAACGCGAGGAAACTATGCGCAATATACACATTCCCCAAATGTTAAGGGGTTGGACTGCGTAGCAGCCAGGGGCAACGGCCCTTGTGTTTGTTATAGTATGTTCGACTCGATGTAAGTCAGCGGACTGAACTTGTTGGTAAACATTTAGAAAATGGGTCATCACAGATGTAGAGAGCATAATGATTATTAAGATGAAAACAGAAAGACGCAGGCATTTGGGACAAGAGTACTTAAAAAACCTCTTTTGATGTTGACTCTATGGTCAATTCCATCTAGCAATCTGCAGATTGCTAAAGCAAGGTGTAAGGGCTTATGGAGGAAATGATGAACTAAAAAGAAAGGGATGAAAGGTTTATCATACACTTGAGAAGACAAACTTGTTTCTTTGGTTGGATTGTAAGGTGAGTTCCGAAATGCAAACGTAAATAAATAGTTTAAGCCGTAGAAAGTCTGGAACTTCTGTACGTCAAATGAGGGATAACAACTCAAAAAAGGGCAATGGGAAGATTTAGAACACAGGAATTGTCGCACGGGAGAGTCTTAAAGAAAGAAATTGGACTCTAAAATAAACGCTCACCCTAGGTCACGCAAAAATTAATAATTATCGTACATAGTTTTCAATTTTACGGTACAGAAACTTGAACTCTCAAAAAATTCAAACGCTATAGGTTATTCCATTTACATTGTAATGAGTCGCATAAGACAACAAAACAAATAAAAAGAGCAATGCTGGAGTGATGTTTTCCGGGATCTGTTGCCGTGGTCTGTGGGAGCTGGAGCTTCCGGACGTTTCGCCCATTTCTACGATGGGCTTCTTCAGCGTGAAGTATGATGATGAAGATGGCAACAGATCCTGGAAAAGATCACTCCAGCATCATCAGCCGGCCGTGTAAGCCTAAAACTCTTAAAAAGAGCAATATTTAAAATAAAACCCCATGTTTTATTTTTTCACCTTGCACAATTTTGACAAATATTTTTTTTTTTAAATCTTAAAACAAGATATAGTAACAAAACATGTCACCATACCAAAAATTCAACCCTTAAAATTTAATTAGCTAAAATTACAATGAAAATACTGTAACAATAATTTGTATTGTAATAAAATTATTTCATCAAAATGGCACGCAGTTCTGCCTACCCTCAGACAATCTGGGCCTTTCAGCATCACGGGCGTGTAAGTAATCTCTTTTACAAAAATTCATTCTCTCGTTATTCTCACAATTTATTCAAATAACTGAAAGATTTTGTGTTCACTGAATACACAGTAGATTAAAAGAACCCTTTTTCGCAGGAAATTCTTGAAACCAACCGGCTGAAAGAAAACCATAACAATGTACATTTTCAACAATTACTAGTACCTTGGTATTTATAAGAAAATGTGTACAGAATCTTAAAGAGAGAGCCTTGGAATAATTCAATGTGCACCTATCTGTTTAAAACGAGTTTTGTTAATTCAAGAAGGAAGGGATGAAATAAATCATAATTGGCAGGAAATAATTACTTTTTTTATGTATTTCTGTCGTATAGAACCAAAGGTGGTAATGTACATATTTTCAGGAGATTATATAGATTTAAATTTAAGGTTTTGTTGTTTTCTTATACTTAAATGTTATTTATTACTCGTATTCCTTGACTTATAGGTTGGTATGAGGTTGACCACCCATACTGTAAAAAAATGGTTCACTTTGCCAATGTCACTCCTGTTTCAGGGAATGTCGGCAAGAGTTGCAGGGCTTATGTTCATTTGAGGTTTGGATTTTATTTGTAAGTACACAATCAGCATTTGTAAGCGCGAACTACACGTGTTTGTTTGTGGGCATACATCTGAGAGTTTTGAATGAATATATCCTTGCAACTTAGATTATAGATATAAATACATGAATACACCGAAAATATTTAGCTCATCATTTTAGTATATTCATCGTATTTCCTACAAAAGTCCTAGATTACCGTCTTTGATTCTACATGACTTATTTTTGGTCATTAATGTCAGCAAAGGGCATTTCCCTAATTAAAAAGCCAAAAGGGTTTACAAATATTGTTTCTATGCAAAGAATTATGTTCAAATAAAAAACAAAAAATGGTCAAACAGTTCATCTTCAGTCGCCGGGCAGAGAGGGTGTCTCCCGAAGACGTTAGCTACGTCACTAACAAAACGTCGAGAATAATGAAAGTTCTCTTAGAATGGTTCGTCTAATATCTAAACACAATAGCTGATAGACAAACATGGAGATAATTGGAGCAGGCCTACATCCAGCAGTGGACTGAGAAAATCTGAGGAAGTCAAAGAGAAAGAGATGGCAAACAAAACCAGATACCTTCTTATCTACAAACCAAAGCGTTAACCACTTGACTATGAAATCTCTATTATTGTCGCTTTCAACATATTCACTTTGAGCCATGACATTTCAGTATAATACTCCTTTCAGAGCTTCTCACTCTATTTACGTCCTTAACGTGAAAGTGAGTGTGAGAGAGCCTCACAGGGAATATACTGTAGAGCGGGATTTAAATATGAATGGGTGCTTCTCACAATGAATGCACTTCACTTGTATTGTGACAACAACATCCAGACCGATCGACATTTTCATGAGATTTTCATGAAACCTCATGAAAGACAACCTTACCACACTTGAATTTCAAATTCTTTCACGAAAGTGATTGTATCTTGCGATATATACATTTCACGTATTGATAATTCATCAGGCAAGATTCCTTGACTTATAGGTTGGTATGAGGCTGACCACCCATACTGTAAAAAATGGTTCACTTTGCCAATGTCACCCCTGTTTCAGGGAATGTCGGCGAGAGTTGCAGGGCTTATGTTCATTTGAGGTTTGGATTTTATTTGTAAGTACACAATCAGCATTTGTAAGCGCGAACTACACGTGTTTGTTTGTGGGCATACATCTGAGAGCTTTGAATGAATATATCCTTGCAACTTAGATTAAAGATTAAAGATTATAGAAGACATGTTTGTTCTTTCAATGACCTTTAATTTGTCAATGTCACACCTGTTTCAGTATGGGTGACCAAATTTGCAGGTTTTATGCTCATTTGAAGTTTGGGTTAAGTGCATATGTTTAAGCGCGAACTTAACCAAGTCTGCTTGTGGGAGTACGTTTTATATAAATCTTAAATGCAATATATATTTGCAGCTAAGAAGATTATAGATGGACACATGTTGCATGAGTAAAAACAAAATAAAACCTCAAATCTCACATAAACAAAACCTTTGAAACATTCTCTGCCCTCAGAAACACAGATGACATTTGCAAAACGAAAATAATTTACAGTATGAAATATCTTGTACACCATCATTCTTGGAATGATGAAGGAAACGATCGCGTCAAGAGGACTTACTCGATATATTGGCAGATATGTAATGTTACTCTTACGAGGAGTTCAAAATTATTTCCATAGGTAGGGATTCTAGGGATGAATGGTAAAATAAATGTTTTACAATAAAACACTGTTTCTTTTCACAAATATCAATTTATTTTAATTTATAATAATGAACGTTTTCGATCTTATCGATCATCTTTAGGTAAGAATAAAAGCAAAATCGTAATTATTATTTTATTGATTGTAGAGGCATTAACTTTGTAATCGTTCATCATTAAGGATAAAAGTGTGACACAATGACGCCCTCTAAGATGTTTCCGTACTAAGCCATTTAGTATTAATTGATCCACCTGACGATGCAAACGGATGTTTGCGAAACCGGTTGTGGTATAAAAATAAATACTCACGTAATCGAAAACAAAGCTGTTTTTCTTTCATCCTCGTAATTAATAATTAAAATAAATTGATATTTGTGAAAAGAAGCAGTGTTTCATTAGAATTTTGTGTAAAAAAAATTATAAAAACCAATCAATATGGATGATTACAGTGTGAATATACACACCATAAAAAATATAAATTTTATACGATTTATTATATTTATTTTATATAATGGGCATTGCTGCAAAACAAACTCAGGATTGAGTTCTAAGATAAGAAAAGTGATACATGTAGACGGTTCTCTAATGTTAAATTCTCTATGGCCGTTTCTAAAACACTTATCCAGATTTTCTAAAGAAGATTATATAAAGCCGTCTTATAAAATACGTGACATTCCTTGACTTATAGGTTGGTATGAGGCTGACCACCCATACTGTAAAAAATGGTTCACTTTGCCAATGTTACCCCTGTTTCAGGGAAGGTCGGCAAAAGTTGTGGGGCTTATGTTCATTTGAGGTTTGGATTTTATTTGTAAGTACACATTCAGCATTTGTAAGCGCGAACTACACTTGTTGGTTTGTGGGCTTACATCTGAGAGCTTTAAATGAATATATCCTTGCAACTTAGATTATAGATTATAGATTATAGATAAAATACGTGATTAAATACAAACTGAAAGTAACAGCTAAAAACAATGACGAAACGAGAGAATAAATCTCAATTCATCTTGAACAGTCTCCCGAAGTAATGATTTTTAATTGCTCGCCAACTGTCTTTACACAAAGCGAGTGAGAAGGCTGTCGCTTCTTGAGACGCTCATCGGAGGGGAATAAGGACATCGCGACGTCTGCTTAAGAACAACTAATCCTTTACAACAAAACAGGCTCATTCACACAAAGCAAGAACATCAACTCTTTTGTTTTTATTTTTATTTTTTAACTGAACAAAAGCTTCCTTTACTTTTTGGTGTCTACAGATAATTTTTCGGATGCACCAGTAGTAAAAGATTTTACAAGATGTAGTATGTAGTCGATGTAGTTATTTTTACTTTTTTTGTATAGATTTATTTTTAAGGTTTTGTTGTTTTCTTACACTTAAATGTTATTTATTACTCGTATTCCTTGACTTATAGGTTGGTATGAGGCTGACCACCCATACTGTAAAAAATGGTTCACTTTGCCAATGTCACCCCTGTTTCAGGGAATGTCGGCAAGAGTTGCAGGGCTTATGTTCATTTGAGGTTTGGATTTTATTTGTAAGTACACAATCAGCATTTGTAAGCGCGAACTACACGTGTTTGTTTGTGGGCATACATCTGAGAGCTTTGAATGAATATATCCTTGCAACTTAGATTATAGATTATAGTCTATTTTTGGTAATTTAATTTTCTTTACAAAAAAGGTTTGTTCTTTTTCTTTTTATTTTACAATTGTTAATCTGTTTATTCGGGACTTCTTTGTGATGCCAGAGACCAGCATCTCTTCCATCTTGTAAGTGGTCAGCCAAGTAGACGCGTTATCCGTCTTTTTATTTATTTTAGTTTTAATATTACACAAATTTAAAATAAGTAGGAGAAGAAGAGAACCTAAGAGAACTTCATTAAAATGGACACAATTTATATATAGCGTAACCATCTCAATACATGCTTCCATCCTTAAGCAAATGTCGCCTTATATACATGATACTAGGAACATCCCAGAAATAACTACATCATACAATCTTTGGTCACAAACACATTAAGTTTCGCATCGTTCATAGGTACAACTTATATAAAAGAGTTTGTTTTTAGCATGCTCGTGTGCCAGCACAGAAGAAACACTCATCTAAAAAAGTAATCGCATTAGGAGTATAGATTTATGAAATTATTGACCTATAATCTAAGCAGCAAAGATATGTCAACATTTAAGGCTCATATTAAATGCATGGCCACAGAAAGGCACATGTAAGTTTGCGCCTACACATTCTGCATGTGAAAAAATAAACAAAACCTCCCATGAACAGAAACCTTGCAACTCCTGCCACCTTTCCCTAAAACCGGGGTGGCATTGGCAAAGGCCACAGACAGGCACATGTAGTAAGTTTGCGCCTACACATTTCGCATGTGTACAAATAAACTAAATCTCCCATGAATATAAACCGTGCTACTCCTGCCACCTTTCCCTGAAACCGGGGTGGCATTGGAGAACCAATTTTTACAGCATGGAAGGCCAACCAACCTATCAGTCAAGGAGAATATGAGAAAAATCTTTAATTCGTTAACAGACGCGAAAAATACAAATGCCCTATACACCATGACCTGCTTACATATGACAATCTGACCTATTCTTTGAGAAAAACTCACAATTTGTAAAAACAATCTAAACTCTTCCATTAAATTTTTTTATAGAAATTGCGAACTGTTATCACAAAGGAAGGTCTACTGGAGGCCTAAGGACTTGTCTTCGGCGTGTCAATACTCCTCTGGGTTTTGGCAGTTGCAAATTTCATCATTAATTCAGAGCATCGCTGAAAACTGAAGCGCCGGCCTAATTAATCCTGTGAACGCCTAACAAGTGGAGGGCGGCCATCTTCGCTCGTAATGTTTTAATTCAACATTTCTGTGTGCCAGAAAGATAAATTGGGTTTTTTTTTTCTTTTTCTGGCCGAACTAACAAGTCTCTTAGCAATATTTTTGGTCAAAGTATCAACGTAAAAGTTGTACCTAGAAGTATAGGTATAAAAAGTGCTTAGACCTTGCCGTTTTTTCTAAAAATTCATAACTTAAATTGTATGTATGTTACATTCCATATTATGATATAAGAGCGTCTACATGTTTACTGATTTATTGCTTATCTAAATTTTGAAATTGAAATTATTTGTTTTATGTAAATAAATCAAAATTGTCCCACAAAAAACAAAATAGAAAACGTGCTTATTCATAGTTTTTTCTTGCGATATTTTATTTATTTATAATTAATAAGCTGACTCTTTAGACGTTATTCGGTCTGGATTGCAATCAAGTTTACAGTAGCCGATTTGTGAATTCGTTTACTTTCCTAGATTACAAACATTATTTTGAGTTAAAAAACAGCCAAATCACCAAAACCGTTCTAGAGTAATATTGCTCCCAACAAAAGTCCAGTCGATAACTCAGTTGGTAGAGTGCTTGCATTCCGTGCCGTGAGCTCGTGTTCGAATCCCTTCGAGGGTGTCAGAAATTATTTCTCGTTTCGGTGTTTATTTCAAACCCCAAAATAAAATACCGGCAAGGTTTACTCAACCTTCACATAATATGTTACCAGCCCTCTCGGGAGCTGGAAAACCCCCACTTCTACTGAAGAGGTTAACGTAAAGCCGGCCCCCTCAACTGCGTTGCGTCATTTCATTTTTATTGTATAGATAGGAACTGATCTTTAAAAGATTTTAAATTTTGATTACGGTCGTTAGACATTTTTTGGAATGAAAAAAAACGGATATTACTGACCGTGTGTAAAGAGAAGATCGATTTTCTCTACGTTTCGTCGGAGTCATATTCGGCGTCTTCAGGAGACGTGTGTCTTCTACAAGGCAGAAACACGAAAACACGAAGCATCACCGAAGGTCAATTAATGTACCTACAACCTTCGACCTCGATCAAACAACAATAATTCAACACTTCATGTTTCTTCCTTGTAGAAGACACACGTCTCCTGAAGACGTTGGATACGACTCCGACGAATCTTCTCTTTACACACGGTCAGTAACATCCGTTTTTTTTTTATTCTAAAAAAAGATCTTTAAAATTTAGAATAATTCTATAAAAATATATAAAAAACTTAAAATGATAGATTGATTATTCCAGATTTTCTCGAGAACTTTTCACATAATTTTAGAGAAAAACAGTTTACTGTTGTCACTTTTGTTTGTGGTGATCATCGTCAAGGACATGGCGGGTACCTACACGTACGCCCAACAATCCCTCACGCACACTCGCTGCCATTATATCTGGGGGGACCTTGGCACATTTGTACGAGCTCGCGTAAGGGGAACGGGTGAAAGGGAATGCAAATGGACTCTTGTGTACATTGTTCCAGCGGGTATTAAATTCCAAAAAGCGACATCTATCATGTCACATATTTTTCCTTTTTTTTTCTGCACCAAAAATATTGCGGTAAATGAAAAACTACGTTGTACGTTGCTTGTAAGTTTCCTTGAAAAGTAATGTACTTGTATTGGGTTACTATTGTATATGGACTATTTTGCTGTTTTTTAGGATATTAAATATTTTAAATTTTTTGGATATTTTGTTTTTGGTCCTGGTCCATGAAATGGCGCCACAGGAAATATAATCATCCACCATCAATCAACCAACGTGGATTTAAAAAAATGAATGCTTTGTGGTTGTCTGTAGAAGACTACAACATACATTGCATGTGAAAATTTCTACAGCAAGCAATATTGATGTATATACGGGACACTTTTTACTTTACCGAAGGACTGTTATAAAGTATTGTATTCGTCCGAAAAAAAAAAAATGAGGTTTCAACGGAAATGTGTTGTCCTGCACCAGGACATGCAAAAAAACCTAATTTGTCGAACCTGTCCGTCCGTCCGTCCGTCCGTCCGTCCGTCCGTCCGTCCGTCCGTCCGTCCGTCCGTCCGTCCGTCCGTATGAGTGTATGTCCCAGCCGAAACTACTGATCACAGAGACACCAATTTTTGGATTTAGAGAATTGACAACCACAGATTTTGATGAGCCGACTGGCATGGCACCACCCTGAAAATTCAAGATGGCTGCCATACAAAAAAACATAAAATTGCACTTTTCTCAAAAACGGCTCTAACGATTTTCTTTAAAATTTCAGTGTGGTCGTTGCTTAAATTGTCGCGAAGAAAATTTGTTATGGCAACACTCTTCCCAACCTGCGTCTATGAGTTGCCATATGAAAGAAAAAAACGATTGTGATTATCTCGGAAATGGCTGGGTTGACAAAAAAAAATGTTCTACAATATTACGCGCAATATTAATTTCTACAAAAATTTAAAGAATCCTATAATTTTTTTTTTACTTAAAGTACCGTTTACACGATCTCAAAATTTTCATCTAAAATATTAAAAAGACCCACAAAAACGCACTTTTTTAAAACTTTTTTTAGGTTCACAAGAAAGAAAAAATTATAAACTTCTTTGTGCTATAATTTGTTTTTCACTATTTTGAGAACTCAAGATGGCTTCCAAAGAGGAGAAAACTTCAAATGCGATTTTCTCAAAAACGGCTCTAACGATTTTTTTTAAATTTTCAGTAAAGTAGTTGCTTGATACATTCTTATCAAATTTGGTTATGGCAACATTTTTACTGATCTGCGTCTATGAGTTGCCATATGAAAAAAATAAACAATTGTGATTTTCTCAGAAGTGACAGCGTTGACAAAAAAAATATGTTCTACAATATTATACGTAACATCAAATTCTATATCAAAATTAAATAAAAAATTTGAAAATAAAAACATAAAGGGCCGTTTACATGATATCAAAAATTGAAATTAAAAGGCTACAAAAACCCATCAGAACGCAAAAAACTTTTATGTTTCTTAACTTTATCAGAAAGAACTTTGTAATCACTATAACTCATAGTGAAACATTTTTCAAATTTTAGAAAATTCAAGATGGCTTCCGAACAGCTGAAAATTTCAAATGAGATTTTCTCAAAAACGGCTCCTACGATTTTCTTTATTTTTTCTGCATAATCCTCATTATAATACTGCTATGTAACAACAATAACCATTGCCTCATAATTTTCTTTGTTTTGGGGGTTGCCATACAAGAGAGAAAAAAAAAGTTAAATTTCTCGGCAGAGAAAGGGTTAACTAAAAAATAGTGTTCTACAATTGAAAAGCGTTTATATATACCTACATATATGAATCATTACTTTTTTCAAAAAAAGATTATAAAGTATAGCCACCATACTAAGTGACAAATTTTCATACAAAAAATTATTGTAATATTTTTGGTAGCAAAACGTCTAATACCCATAAATAAAGCTACAGAACAATTCTCTCAATCAATTGCTATAAAACAACTATAAGCATTGCCTCTTAATACTCTTTGTTTTGGGGGTTGCCATACAAGAGAAAACAATATTTTAAATTTTCCCGGCAGAGAACGGGTTAACTAAAAAATAATATTCTACAATTGGAAAGCTCTTAAATATACCTACATACATTCATCATTATTTTTTCTCAAATAAATATTATAAGGTGTAGCCACCATACAAAGTGACAAATTTTAATACAAAAATAATTGTAATATTCTTGGTACTAAAACGCCTAATATAAAATACTAGGCTACGAGTCTTAAAATCTAGTAAGTTGTACCCATATTCATAATCAATCATAACTTTCCAAAATATCAATGAAAAGTATAGGTACTGTGAGGGTTTTTCCTCTGTCCTGCTGATTGACACAATTAATAATGTAACAGCCACTTTAATATGTTTACTTTTATTCCTTTCACAATGTATACACAATAAACCACAGCACAATAATATTAATTATTCTTAATTACACATGCTTGTGGCTCTCACGCCAGGCAAGCTTCTCCTCCCTTTCTGCATTCTTTTGTTTTCCTTTTTCCATTCAAATTTAAATACAATGTTCCATTCTACCAAACAAACAAACTCATCTCGTTACAATACACCTCCTTCCTCTCATAAAAAAAAACATTCCCAATTTTTTTTTTTTTCTTTTACAATGAGTAAATAATGTATCATAATGCTCAGCCGGCGCCACATATTTTGTTTTATTTTAAGGATAAATTTCAAAAATATGAAAATAAAAAAAAAACCTGTTTCTGATACATTATTCAGTCATTAATACCTTTTTTAACAATACCAATTATTTTCATACTAAAATTAATATATTTTTTTTTTAACACAAATTTCATATTCAATATTATAAACAAATATTTGTTTTTTTTTTTTTTTAAATACTTAATTCAACAATTCAAAATAATCAAATAACAATACATAATAAACATTCACCAGTTTATTAATCAATTCATTAAAATAACTTTTTTTTTTTTGAACATGTATCACATCTTTCCCAATATTTAAATTTATTTCAAATTTATTTTTCATTAATAAATTTATCAGTCCATCAATTTTTTTTAAAAAACTTTACCTTCATATGTAATACTTTGTTTAATTTATGTTTCATACCTTCATTCATGCAATGTTTCATAATTCATTCTTTCACTGATCACTTTTATATCAACTTTCACCGTATCATGCATCACCTCAAATTTTTCATACACATGAAAATATGTTTTTTTTTTTTTTTTTTAATCTAATTTGATTATGTCCTTGATGTGATATTTATTTATAACATTTGTGTCTATATCTTTTAATACATAGACTATCTTGCTAACTTTCTTTTCTATTCTGGCTTTGACAAATTTTGGAGCCAACTTTGTACAGAAGTATTTCCCTGCATTTGATTGTATGAAATTTTTACGCCATACAATATCCCCTTGATCATAGACACGATTTCATCTACCTTTATTATAATAATTTGCATTTTTATTATATGCATCCCATAAATTTTCTGTTACAATTTTGTATAATGTGTTTAATTCCTTCATTTTATCTTTATGCATATCTCTATATTTATCTAATTCTTCCTTTGATTCTATTTCATCATTTACTATTTCACCATGAATTTCACCATTTAGTACAATCTCCCTACCTCTTGCTAATACATTAGGTGTGTATCCTGTTGCTAAATTGACTGTATTATTTATTATGCTTTGTACTGAATCTAAAAAAGTATCCCATTTTCTTTGTTCATTTTCAACAAAAATAGCTAATGTGTATCCTATTGTTCTATTATATGTCTCTACATTATTGCACATGGGAGTATATAAAGTTGTATAAAATATTTTCTGTACTCCATATGAGTACATAAAATCTTTAAATGCATTAGACTTTAAATTCTTTCCATTATCTGTTATTATCGTTTGCGGTACTCCTTCTGTTAAAAATATTTTATTTTCTATTAATTTTACTATTTCTTCTGTAGTAGCTCTTCTTAAAGGAAATAACCAACAATATTTGGTAAAAACATCTATTATTGATAATATATGTATATAACCTGTACTTGATTTTGGTAATGGTCCTATCAAATCAATACTCAGCATTTTTAACGGTCTATCCACTCTTTTTCTATTTTCCATTTTTCCTGCTGGAGGTAAATTATTCGGCTTATACATTTTACATTTTTGACATTTATTTATAAAACTTTTTATATCTGCATACATATTTTTCCAATAGTAACATCTTGATATGTATTTATAAGTTTTAAAAATACCTACATGTCCATTCTTTTTTCTTCTGGGACGTTCGATTTTTAAATCTTCATTTCTTCTGAACGTAGTGTAGGTAATTTGAATTCTCTCACCTTCAATATTTTCAAAACCGCCTTTGAAATCTTGCAATTTCTTCTTATAAATTGTATAAGTTGAGTTTTTTAAAACATTTTAAACGTGTTGATGCTTTCACAACCATAAATCTGTCCAATTTTAATTATTTCATATATTGTATTGTTTTCAATGTCATTTGTTGAAATCGACTGTCATTTGTTTTTGTTTGTGAAAAATTTTCTTCATAGGAATTTCATTTACAGATTTTTTCTTTTACGTTGGGCGCCAAAATGTGAGGGTTTTTCCTCTGTCCTGCTGATTGACACAATTAATAATGTAACAGCCACTTTAGTATGTTTACTTTTATTCCTTTCACAATGTATACACAATAAACCACAGCACAATAATATTAATTATTCTTAATTACACAGGCTTGTGGCTCTCACGCCAGGCAAGCTTCTCCTCCCTTTCTGCATTCTTTTGTTTTCCTTTTTCCATTCAAATTTAAATACAATGTTCCATTCTACCAAACAAACAAACTCATCTCGTTACAGTACCCACCAAACAAAGTTTTAGTTTTGATACAAACGGGATCAATGATAATACTGCAAAAAGACGATTGCTTAAAAAGATTAGCTTCATTACTTACACACAACTAAATGTTTTGTTATGAAAATTGGCTATGACCTAAACATGACCGTATTTTGTGCTATAAAGTCCTGTGCAGTCCACTGTACAATTTATTTAAATAGATTTGTGAAGAGGAGTGCAATTCACAATCCTATTTTGCCTGCCCAGTTGTCTTCATGCGAAAGCAGAAGCTTGTGTACATGCAATGAATCTGTTGAACCAGAGTCTTAGTTATTGTCGATAGAATAAGGCGGGCTAGAACCGGCGCTAGTGTCAATAACAAAAATTCGAGTGCCAACGCCTTATCCCAGCGACTATTCAATTTCGAGTTTATAGAAAGCGAGATTCGCTTGAAAAACGATATTATCAGTTGTACTTTTACAGGCACAAGACGTGGTATCTACTTAAAAGAACCAAGTTTATCTAAATCTAATCTAAGCTAAATCTAAGCTGAAAAGAAAGAGATTAAAAGCATTCCCACGAGTAGACATGTATAATTTTTTTTTTATGGTTTGTGTATTAACCCTGAAAATTCATGTTTTATTTTTTTATTTTTTTTATTGTTATTTAATTAAACAACACTCTTTCATTTTAAAACACTGTTTTATTTCCACAAATATATAATATATTTAAAAATTATTAACTTTTAAATATTTTAAATAGTACAAACGTTTTTGACCAATATTGACTACCTGAAAATGACTATATTGGTCGAAAACGTTTGTACTATTTAAAATATTTAAAAGTAAATAATTTCTAAATATATAATATATATTTGTGGAAATAAAACAGTGTTTTCAAAATAAAGAGTGTTGTTTAATTAAATAACAATAAAAAAAAAGACATACCTTTATAAGTTCGCGCTAACACATACCGCTTGTAAACCTACAATATAAAAACCCAATCTCAAATGAACATAAGCCCTGCAACTCTTGCCGACATTCTCTGAAACTGGGTACACATTAGCAAAGTAAACCATTTTTTACAGTTTAGGTAGTCAGCCTCATACCAACCTATAAGTCAAGGAAATCTTATTGAAATAAACTTGCAAACTTATTTTTTATAAACTGGAGAATATTGTGTAAGCTTTCATTTTCTTAACACTGCTTTTTCCCATTTTAAAGGGTGCAAATAAACAGAACATGTGTAAGTTCCATTAGACGTGTACATTTAAATGATTGTGTGCCATAAACAGTCAATATAAAGGCAATAGAGAGCCACCTTTGCTCTAAGTTAGAAGGAAAAGGGCAGCTTCTGTGTTCTGGCCCATTACCCGATTACAAAATTACCTTGTTACCAACTTTCAGACCAGGCGGATTTCTTTTAGGAGGTAGGGCTGTCACACAACCAATTCTTCGACCAATTTGTACAAGAATTTTTAAATTGGTCAAGTATTCTGTAGACCTTGAATATATATTTTTAATCACAACAACAAAAACTTTTTTTTCACAAGAGACCCAAATTGTCTGTAATGAAATGAAAACAAAAACTGAAGATTACTCGTAGAACAAACAATTATTAGTGAATATCTGTAAAAGCAATAAATAATGCGCTCGTTACAAGAAGATAATAAATTATTTGGTGAAAAAATCTAGAAAGAGTAGAATGTTTTGAAATGTTCAGAACGTTCTCAACAAATATATGTATGTATTTGTTAGTAACAGTTTCTTATAAAGAGCATATATTTTATTTGTCACCAAATAATAGTTTCGTCCTTAGTAAATTTTATAGAAATTAAGCGTAAGTTAATGAATCTTTATTTTATTAAAAACACTTTTAATTTCACTTATCAATAAACTAACGATCATCATCAGGTACAATAAAATTTATAAAATACACCAAAATGTCGTTTATTCTGGGTACAAAATGTCAGGCAACGTTAGTTTATTAATACATTAAGTGAAAATAAAACAGTACTGTAATAGAATAAGGATTAATCTATGCTTTTTGTAAAAAAAATACTAAGGGTCAAATTAAATAATATAAAAAAAAAAAATTAAGACAGATCGAAAATAAGACCTTCCCAAAAACGTTTAAATCTTTGAAATAGGCTATTAGCTTTCAGCAACCCTGCTTCTACCCTTCCAGGAAGCCGAGGCCTTGGTAAGAATAGCAGCCTAGATTGGTTCGTCCGGACGGAGGGTGTTTTTTCTAATTAGGCTTTCGCATATTCTTATGGGCCATTCGCCCGCTACAATGTAAAAGCATTATGGAAAATAATAAAAGAGGTTTTCTTTCAATTTGGTTTTATGATATTTTTGATGGATTAAAAAATATATTTATGGTAACACAATACCGTTGTCAATGACGATACCATGATGAAAGCCTCGGTTCTCATCAGATCACCGAAGTTAAGCAATATTGGGCGCGGATGATACCTGGATGGGTGACCGCTAAGGTACACCGCGTGTTGTTGGCATTTCTTGGACCGGTCCGTAGACCAGTGGCTACACTTCAGACTCGTAAATGGAAGGTTGTGGATTGTAATCCCGGCGGAGCACAAAAATATACCATTTATATTTCCAAATGTGTTCTTCGCTTGGTTGAAAAAATTCAAAAACCTTTACCAAAGACCGGTCACTGAAAGATCCATCCAAACTTAAAAAAACTGGGTCTTGCTTGAGAATTGGCGCTTTCTACAGCGACGATCAAGCTCGCAGAGGGCTCTTTAGGTGTGATATACACAAAAACAGCGCTCACTAAATAAATCATCCTAATATTATTATTATTATTTTAACACGTTTTGGTCCTTTACGGTGTTATTCGAGTACATCGAGAGCTGTGTTTTCTAGATTTTAAAAATATTTTCTCTAATCCTAAAAGAACACGTTTTCACAAGGCACTAATTTTAGAAGATGATGATTTATAATCTTAATTGCAAAGAGATGAATAAACACAAAATATTCATTTTAAATGCATTTTCATAAGCAGACACGTATATGTTAGCACTTACAAATGCTGCATGTGTTCTAACAAATTAACATCCAAACCTCATATACACATCAGCCCTGCTACTCTTGCCGACTTCCCTGAAACAGGGCTGACATTGACACAGTGGATCATTGTTTACAGTATGGGTAGTCAGGCTCATACCAACCTAGTCAAGGAATACAAATAATCAGTAATATTTAATTATATGAAAACTGCAGAACCTTAAAACGAAATCTGTAAAAAAATCAGTAGGTATGATGACTTATAAAAATAGATTGCTGGTTTGAAATCAATTTCTCTGAGAATTATTGAAAACTGTACAAATACACAAATTGGGCAAAAAGTTTTATAAAATGAACAAATAATAAAAATAAATTTACCCTATCATTTCGACTATACATTGTATCAAAACCAATACAAAATATTGTCAAAAACATCAAATACAGACTTGCAACAATACAATCTCAACATTTCATCAAAAATATTCAATTATAGGTACAAGTACGTCAGGGGTGAACATTGGTTTTGTAAAATAGTAAGGCAACTTTTTTTCAACTTTCTAAAGCAAGTTTAAGTCACAGAACTGAAGGCTGAAACGTCTGAGAACAGCAAAAGGGGCATAAAAGACAAAATTTCGCTCTTAAACATTCCCAAATACATCGAATTTCATTTATCTATTATTATTACATCAACAGATTATGGTTCGGAAATAGCTTTTCATCTTTATAAGATATCTAATCTAATCTTATCTAATCTAAGTTGCAAATATATGTTAAATTGGAGATTTACATTACATGCATTTTCACAAGCAGACACGTACAAGTTCATGCTTGCACATGCCGCATGTGAACCTACAACATAAAAACCAAATCTCAAATGGACATACACCTTGCAAATCTTGCCGACCTTTCCTGAAACAGGGGTGACATTGGCAAAGTGAACCATTTTCTACAGCATGGGTGGTCAGCCGCATACCAACCTGTAAGTCAAGGAATATATACAACAAATAACATTTTAAACATAATCAAATGGATAAACATTAAATCAAATACAAAATTCTAATTTAAAATGTACAGAAAAAATTGGAAACATGAAAACATCATTTTTTTTTATTTATTTTTACCTATTTATCAACAGATTGTAGTTTGGCAAGAGCTTTTGATCTTTATGAGATGGACGGCCCTGAAATACGTACACAAGCCATGGCACAAAATCTAGCTAGCCAATATTTCTGCAGGCCTTGGATGGCAATAAGAAGAAAACCATTTTAGTAGAAAGGTTTCCCCTTTCAATCCGGACCCCTAGCGCCGATACAATTTACACCTTTGGCAGCGGGCCCGCCCCTATTCGTGGGATTTTATTTCGGCAAGGAATATTTACTCCCGCCGTTTTCTTTGACGGCGCTGTTTTATTTCATTTTGATATAACACCCCCGAGGGTTCCAGTTCGCGAAAAGCATTAACTTCATTGTTTTGTATTTGCTTACTTACTATTTTGTGAAAATGAAAATTGCAGATTAATTTTGTGTTTTTGCGTCGGCTTGGATCTGGTTTTAGTTTAATAGAATCTTGCATATTTTTTGATACAAACTGTGAGACAAAACTAATAATACTGCTGGAGTGATGTTTTCTGGGATCTGTTGCCGTGGTCTGTGGGAGCTGGAGCTTGACGTTTCGCCCATATCTACAATAGGCTTCTTTAGCGTAAAGTATGATGATGAAAACATCACTCCAGCATCATCAGCCGGCAGTGTAAGCCTAAAACTTCAATATTTTCTTGATTCCTTGCCTTAAAGGTTCCTCTGCGAGCTTGCTCGTCACTTTAGAAAGCGCCAATGCTCAAGCAAGACCCAGTTGATGTAAGGTTGGATGGAACTTTTGGTGGCCAGTCTCTGGTAAAGGTAAATTATATTTTCAACCCAGAGAAGACCAAAATATAAAACATAAATGACATATTTTTTGTGCTCCACTAGGATTCTAAACCACAACCTTTTATTTACGAGTCCGAAGCGCTAGCTGTTTATTATGAAAGTACTGAAAAAAGATGAATGACTAAAACTCAACTCGTAAAGAGTAACTTTGTGTTTTATTTTTCAAATTTTAATAAAATAAATCAAGTTTACTCAGTAGACTTTATATGAAAATGTCCTTGCAACACGTTTGTTCATTTTCTTTACGATTTTCAATGATTTCTTTCAAGAAGTCACAACAAAAATTCAGCACAAGCCTAGTTTACTAGACAGATACGTAAACCTCGTTGATTCTGTAAAATTCCATCGAAAAACAATTTTCCTGATGCAAAATAAAATTGAAAAATCCAACCTTTTACCTGGACTCGCTGATTTTTCTGTGAACTAATGCTCGTGTAATTATTTTAATGCATGAAACCAGAGTAGGAAGGAAAAGGCTTTCTAGGCAAATGGATGCTCAGCGAATAAAATAGGATTGGTCCGTCGAAAGTAAAATCGTAATGTACGCGAACTAAAAGCAAAAAATAAATCTGTGCCTCCTGTGAAAAGTGATACAACTCAAAAATCATCATTTTACAGGAGAGCAAAAACAAGATTTAAAAAATTCTAATTCATGAACTAAGTGGGCTAGGTTACACATAAGTACCTTATTTTGTAGATAAAAACATTCACTTTCACTGTGCATTCTAATTTTTATGGTTACTATTATAGCTTACAAATAATTTATTAAACTCTGTCAGTTGTACCTTTTTTTTGCCTGTACTTGTATCATTTATTACGTGATAAATGATACAAGTCGAGTTATATTGTATTGCACCTATCAGTTGTCTTTGAGTAAAGTGATACACAAAAAGCTTAATATTTTTTAAATTTAATAACTCATAAGATAATGGTCCAGGCAGAATGTTGCTCAAACTAATTATAAAAATACTACCCCAAAGACACAATTGTTGTACTTAAAATAGTAGTATTTTCATAATTTACCTGAATCGTATAACTTGGCTAAAATTCCAGTCAAAAATTGGTGTAAAGTGATATAAGTCGAGATGTATCAATATTCACGATAGATTTGTAAAAAACAATGTGTGGATCAATTACTAAAAGGGATACAACTTGACTTATATCACTTTTCACGTTTTTTTGCCTAAATCCTGCCAGTTATATTTCCTAAACTATAGCAGATAGAAGAATGTGAGTAAGACCAAAAAATCACTAATTTTTTTCTGATTATTTCTATGTAAAAATCTCAAAAAGGGTATAACTCGAGTTGTATCACTTTTCACAGGAGGCACAGAAATATAAGTTACGATAATATGTTGACTCCTTGACTGATAGGTTGGTATGAGGTTGACCACCCATTCTGTAAAAAATGGTTTACTTTGCCAATGTCACCCTTGTTTCAGGGAAGGTCGGCAAGAGTTGCAGGGCTTATGTTCATTTGAGATTGGTTTTTTTAAATTGTAAATCCACATGCGGCATGTGTGAGCGCGAAATTATGCGTGTCTGCTTGTGGGAATGCATTTAATATGAATCTCAAATGATACTTATCTTTGCAGCTTAGATTTAGATTTAGATATGTTAGGATATCAGTAACGTTTCTGTTTCAATGTTTATTTCAAAGTGTCGACAATATTAAATATTAAATAAATACTTGAATGATATCATAAGTAGTGCACTCCAAATCTTTGCTTGCTAATAAATAATTATAAATATCTGTAATAACTGAATTGCGTGAAGTGTATTGGTGTTTACAGTGTAAAGCTAACTCAATTTTTTATCACAAATTGTTCGCGGTTCTCTCTGACTGCTGCTTGTGTGTTTTTTTTTCAAATTAAAAATAAATGTTTCATCGCTTGTAATATCAATAAGGACTATTTTTGCAAATCTGTCCAATAAATTGCAGCCAATAAACATAATTGCTTATATTATTGCTGAAGACTTTGTAGCAGGGCTGTCACTGCAATTGGGATAAATAAAAATAAACACAATAATCAAATAAATTGTACCTGTGACATAAAACAATAATATTATACTTAAATAATATAAAACTTAAATAACCCGTGAGAAAAAAAATATATATTATAATTACAAGTAACTTCTTTTTTTTCCTCTTGTCCAACGATTTTTAACAATGGAATCAAACGTTGTTCAACTAATAACGGAGGCATCAAACCTTTTGAATACCATGCAACTGGCGCTAATAAATGGCAATAATTCTGCAGTGAAGGCAGTTAAGGAGTTGACTTCTAAATTGCTACCCACGACGGCGGGACTGGCAAGAACGATGTCCCTGATTGGAGTTTTAACCGGCAAAATGGAAGGGGAATTGCAGACATTCAAGAGTAAGCCCATTTCAATGGGCGAGTCGGAGGACTCAAAGCATAATTCTATCTTCGATGCGATTAGCGAACTCGAGGAACGACGTGAAAAATCTAAGAATGTAATGTTGATGAATATTCCAGAAAGCGCGGCCTCTACCCAGGTGCAGCGACTGAATGACGACCGCAACACTGTCATGAATATCGTCAGTAAGTTCGATGAAGTCAAAACGGATTGTATCAAGGTATCCAGAGTTGGAAGAGTGGCGGCTGACAAAGTAAGGCCTGTTAAAGTTTCCTTTGCTGATTCTTCGGAGGCCAGATATGTGCTGCGTAATAATAGGCTTCTTGGCGATGGTGTGCGAGCTAAAGCTGATCTGACTGTCTCACAGAGGGAACATCTACGGGGTCTATGGAATGAAGTCGAGGAGAGGCGAATGGCTGGTGAGGAGGAGCTGACGGTGAAATTTTTCGATTCAATTCCAAAGATTGTAAAGCTCCGAAAAAACTTACCAGGAGAATCGGCGCAACTGCCTACTATCAGAACGTCCGTGGAGTAAACACAAAACTATCTGAATTATCTATTAGTGCATCTTTAACTTCATATGATATATTGTTTTTTACAGAAACCTGGTTGAATGAAGGTGTGCGTGACGGAGAGCTTGGTTTTGACCGTTACTGTGTGTATAGGAGAGATCGTGATCGTAAAGATAGTGGCAAGTCCAGGGGAGGAGGTGTTATGATCTGCGTTGCCAAAAAGTTCAGGTCCTGTATAATAAAATGTCTGAACACTTCATTGGAGCAAATATTTGTTAAAATCATTCTCCCGATTGGAATTTTAATTGTGGCTTGCGTATATATTCCGCCAGGTTCAGACTCTGAATCCTACTCCAATCATTGTAAAGATATGGAAAGAATCCGTTTTAAATATCCAGACGCTAAAATCTTGGTTGCTGGGGACTACAATTTGCCGGGTGCCGAATGGTGTGAGTGTGAGGCCAATGCGGTGATAGATGATGAGTGTACCGCCGAAATTAAAAACATGTCCTCGTTCCTTGGTTTGGTTCAGTGTAATCTGGTACGTAACAGTTTAAACCGATTACTGGACTTAATATTTACAGATATTGATGGTCTTAATGTTTCCACAGCCGCGGAGATCATCCTGCCGGCTGATGCCCATCACCCCCCATTAGAGATAGATTTTATTGTGAATTATGAAAGGGAGTCCTTGCCGGAAAGAATTACAAAAAACTTCAAAACTTGTGACTACGACGTCATAAATAACCATCTTAATGAGTTTGATTGGTCTTTCCTTGATACAAATACCGACGTAAATGAAATTGTGTCACAATTTTACAACGTTATAAATAGTTCCGTTCACGATTTTGTGCCTATCAAACGGCCACCATGGGGGAACTACCCCAAATGGTTCACACGCGAACTTGTTGATAAGATTAGTTTGAAAAAAAGATTGCATGCCCAGTATAAGGCAACTGGGGACCTCAGTGACTACAAAGCATTCAGTAGGGTAAGAAAGGAGTGCCAGGTGCTTTCAGCAGCGCTAAAACGTGAATTTTATAGAAACATAGAGAGTCAGTTACCAGGAACCTCCGTGAATTTGTATAAACTTGCCAAATCTTTAAAAGACGATCATAGCGATTACCCGAAAATAATGTATTTCAATGACAGGTCTGCCAATAGCGTGAGTGATGTAGTGGACTTATTTAGAAAATATTTCCTGTCAATCTACGAGGACGTTCTCATGGGTGTCAACACTCCGGCGCTCCCGCTGACTGATCGAGTTCATATCGCGCGTGTGATATTTTCCGTGTCGGACGTGCAGCGTGGTATTGATTCGCTGGATACTAATAAATCTGCAGGTCCTGATCAACTGCCGCCTGTTTTTATTAAGAATTGTTCAAATGTTATGTGTTGGATTTTACAAAAAATATTTAATAAATCTATTGAATCGGGAATTTTTCCAACAGCTTGGAAATCTAGCAACATTATTCCAATTTTCAAAAAGGGAGATAAATCTGATGTCACTAGCTATCGCCCAATATGTATACAATCCTGCATACCGAAGTTGTTCGAATGTATTCTTCTCAGTAAGATTAAGAGTGACTTAGCACTCGTTATATCGGACCAACAGCATGGTTTTATGCAAAACCGATCGACCTTGACAAACCTTTTGGAATTTCATTGTGATATCATGGATGCTTTTGTTACCAGGAGTCAGACGGACTGTGTATATACAGACTACTCCAAGGCGTTTGACCGCGTCTCCCATACAATATTGTTGGCAAAGCTTCTTTCTCTTGGTATTGATGGTGCACTCCTTGCGTGGTTTTCGAGCTATCTTGCTGAAAGGGAACTTAGGGTTTGTGTGTCGGGCGTTGTTTCATCTCCTTTTTTGGCGAAGAGCGGTGTGCCGCAGGGCTCACATCTCGGACCCATTTTGTTTAATATATTTGTCAATGATCTCCTGAGCGGGTTTGACGGGGTGAGATTTGTCATGTTTGCTGATGACTTGAAAATTTACAGAGTGGTTAACTGTATTGGTGACTGCGAGATATTACAAAGAAATATTGACGTGCTTTATGACTGGTGTGTGAAGAATGATTTAACTTTAAACATAGAAAAATGTCAAGTAATGCGTTTCCACAAAATTAAGAATCCCACGGTGTACCCTTACTCGATTGATGGTACACAGCTTATGTCGGTTGCGCAAATCAAAGATTTGGGAGTATTGTTGGACGCGGGATTAACATTTGTACCACACATAAAGGCAACTGTGGATAGGGCACTCAGAACATTAGGATTTTCCTTACGACTGTGTGAAAATTTTTATAACGTGCACACCTTTATTTATATTTTTACAAGTTTGGTGAGGCCATTGCTGGAGTATAACTCCGTGTTGTGGTCTCCTCACTACCAGGTACATATACGTAGTATAGAAAAGGTACAAAACAAACTACTTCGCTTTATCAACTTCAAACTCGGAATACCCATCTCGGATATCAATTATAACCAACTCCGAGAATCGTATAAACTTGCACCGCTCTCGGCTCGGAGAAGTGCTGCTGACATGGTTTTTCTATACAAACTCATTAATGGCTTGACCGACGCGCCCCAACTCCTATCAAAAATTAATTTCCGTGTCCCAATAAGGAACACGCGTAACGTGGATACTTTTGATGTGGCAGACTGTGCCGTGAACTACCAGTATTACTCGCCTTTTCAGCGACTGCCCAGGGAGGCAAACAAGCTGGAGGTTGATATTTTCTCCACGGGATTCTATACATTTAAAAAAAAAAAAATAGTATGTAGGTATCCGCATTTTGTCGGTCTCTCATCATCCATTCTTTCCGCAGGCCCAAGCCATCTCAACACATTTTTTTTTTGTACCTTTAATTTCACATCTTCTTTCTTTCTTTGCACAACACATTGTAAATTGTATGTTGTATTGCATTGTATGAATTTTTTTTATAAAAAAATCCTTGAAATTTTAAATGATCTTTTGTTTATTCTATTAATTTTAGCAAATTTTACACCTGATTTAGTATATTATGTTTGTGACAACCCTGATCAAATAATGAAGATTTGTTGTTTATTACAACAATTTTTGTATACAACAATTGCTTACACTGGTTTATGGTTTTTGCATTATTATTTTTAAAGTTTATTGTTATTATTTTTAAATTGTTAGTTCTATTGCTTTATAACCATCGTATATTTACATCTTTGTATATTATTTATGTGTCATTTATTTGTGTTATATTTTAAGATATTAGTTTTATACCTATAGATACAGTACCTACTTATGTACCTACATATTTATATTTATCGCAATGTTGTAAAAGGCTATATAGCCGTTTATTCTTCTTAAATAAATAAATTAAATATTGGTACCTTCTGTTTAAATAACAAACATAAATTGACTTAAATATAGTGATTTTTTTAATATAATACCCCACTACAGGCAATTGGGCTGTCATTTTTAATAAATCGAGATTAATTAAGTGTTGAATCGAATATTCTCGTGAAGTCTAGCAAGGTGGTATGGCACTCTCCCACCACCTCCCACCACCTCCCACCACCTCCCACCACCTCCCACCACCTCCCACCACCTCCCACCCAGTTCATACAACTCATGCGGAGTTGCTTCACTCGGTGAACAACATTACAATTTTGTTCAAGTGGCTGAAGGCCTTTCCGATGAAGTTAATCAGCTAGTGTAACTCTATTCGTGTCAAAGAAAAGAAAGTCCTCCAGATCAGAGGCTATTGCATGACTCTAAGGAACCCCCCCTCCCCCGAATTTCGATGTTACTGAAGCTAATGTGCCTGACGGGAAAGCCTCCCTGACGGGTATTTCGCGAGGAGTGTCATATAGAGATCCTTCATGTTTCAAGAACGCTATATATTTATTTTTTAGTACAAATTAAAAACCGAAATTCAATGCAGCGTCAGAAATCAATCAACCGTCCAACTATACTGTGCAAATAAATGAAGATGCCTCATTAGGCGAAAATGTTCGAGCACAAAAAAGAAATAAATAAGTGAAATAAAACTATGTTTTACCCATTTGAATTTTTAACTAAGGATAAAATATTTTTTGTTAAATAAAAAATTTGAATAAATCATGCTTAAAAACATAAAAATATTTTATTATTTTAAGGGATAGAGGGGAATTTACGCAATGTTAAGCAAAAGAAGAATGGCGAAGTATGTGAAACAAAATAGTGAGCATACAAATTACTAGGGCTCTTGAGGTGTGATACACACAAAAACAGCGCTCACCAAATAAATCAGCCTAATTTAATTTTAATTTTAATTTTAACTAGATTTTATGGCATTCATATAAAGCAATCGACTAAAACTAGTCCTGATCTCTGCATACTGCTTCACAAGCCATCAAGCACACTATTCGCTAATGGAGTATTTTAGTAAACTCATTATAACGTTGCGTTGGGGCAGATTACTCAGATTATAAATTAAAAGCCCGGACCCCTAAACAATACACTGGCTCCGCACAAAAGGATCAAAACAAACGGCCGACTTTATCAAACAGATGGCGTAACTTCTCCATCACTGGAGGAGTATAAAACTGGATGTGTAGACGCAAACATCAAGGTCATTCAGACGGGTTGAGAAAGAGAGCATTAGTAGGTGTGTGTGTACGCAAATACTTGTCTACATAGGCGAAACGGTACCATGATAGAACAACACATGACAGAACAATATATGACATAACACCACATGACAGAACGACACATGGCAGAACGCACTTCACAGAACATCATAATGTCAGTACATCACATGACAAAACATCACATGATGTTTTGTTTTTAATTTGCCGTTTATGCTTATGTTCTATTTTAGGTATGTGATCACATCACATGACAAAACATCACAGGAAAGTACATCACGAGGAGAAAACATCACAAGACAAAACATTACTCTGACAAAACATCACAAACCTAAAATAGAACATACCATAAACGGCACATGAAAAGGCATCATGTGATGTTTTGTCATTTGATGTACTGTCATTGTGATGTTCTGTTATGTGTTGTTTTGTCATGTATCGTTCTATCATGTGTCGTTCTATCATGTGTAATTTTGTCACTGTGACGTTCTATTCTGTCACTAGATGAAACGAATATAAAAGCAAAACGTGAGAGGAAAGCCAGAATCCTAAATGCGGTCAGATAAATCGCTCCCCCAGTTCTTGTTTGCCGAATACACGAATTTAGTCAAATCTGACTTTTTAATGCAGTTGTCTAAAGAATCTAATTCTACACATTAATTAAAATACTTTTTTTAACTTTGTAACAATTCACTTGAGTTTTATTTTTTAAAAAACACAACCAGTTTCGGGAGAAGCAGTACCTCCCATCTTCAGGTGTAAATATCAACTAACATAAAATACAAAATTACCAAATGTATTTTTGGTAATTTTGTATTTTGTAATTGTATTTTATGTTAGTTGATATTTACACCTGAAGATGGGAGGTACTGCTTCTCCCGAAACTGGTTGTGTTTTTTAAAAAATAAAACTCAAGTGAATTGTAACAAAGTTAAAAAAGTATTTTAATTAATTAAAATGTGCTTTCACAAAGTTACTGCCCAAAATCTAAATAATCTAATTCTACACAATCTGAGCTAAGAAAAAACGTAAAACTCAATAATGTGAGAGTTGTTTTAAATATTTTTTTAATCAATTTCCTGTTTTCATAAGACACATTGGTCCAGTACACATATAAACATTGCTCATGTAAAATTAACTTAATGGTATTTACGGCAAACAAGAATTAAGGCAGCGAAATGTAAATATATCTTTGTAACTAAGATTAAACATTATAGATACTACCTAAACGCTGCAGTGGGCTCTAACAGTTTTATTTTGATTTGTAAACAATATTATACATCATGAATTCAAGTACAAGGGTTTGTATGCATTTATTTTTTTAAATAGATTTGCAATACATTAGATTTTGTTGTGTAAGTTCCTTGACTTATAGGTTGGTATGCGGCTGACCACCCATGCTGTAGAAAATGGTTCACTTTGCCAATGTCACCCCTGTTTCAAGGAAGGTCAGCTAGAGTTGCAGGGGGTATGTTCATTTAAGATTCGATTTTTATATTGTAAGTCCGCATGCGGCATGTTTAAGCGCGAACTTTTATACGTGTCTGCCTGTGAAAGTGCATATAATGTGAATCCTTAATGTTACATATCTTTGCAACTTAGATTAGATAAGATCGTTGGTACTACCTATTATTTTTGTATGAAATATAACATATTAACTAGTTTTTCTACTCCCATTTGGTAATTTACTAATTACAAAACGGCTAACGCAATCACAATGCCATACATTTCTACACCCGTTGCATAATGTTACATTATGCAACCGGTAACCGTGTTAAAATGAACATGTGCGCATGCGCATTGTCAGAATTGGAACCATTTTTTAATTTCAAATGTCAACCTTGTATGGGGGTATGAAGACCTGTCAATCCAAGATGGCCACAAGCGATCAGCTGATTAGGCTTCATACAATATTAGTGATATTCGGTAGGTAGGAATTACCGTGGTGATGAGACTTTCAGCCCTGTTCAGATGAAAATAAATAAGTATATTTTATGTGTAGAGTCAAATAAAAATTGTTAATAGTGCTAAAATTTATCGAATTTATTTATCGGATTGCTCCAAATAAAGCTTTCCTTTTTTCAATGGAAAATAAAAGGCTTGAAAGGAAAAAAATACAAAAAATTTCACCGCAAAAAATAAACAAACTCAAAAAGTTACTTGGTTAATAGGTGAGTATGAGGTTGATCACCTATGCTGTACAAATTTGGTTCACCTGCCAATACAACTGCAGGGCATATGTTTATTTGAGTTTTGGGTTTGAATGTTTAAGCTTATATGCAGGATGTAAAAGCGCGACCTTATACATATGTGTCGGCTTGTGGGTATGAATTCAATATGAAACCTAAATATAATTTATTTTTACAACTTAGGTTAGATTAGATAATCGAAGGGAATGATAAATCACACGTTTTGACAAAGGTAAGGTTTTAATTACTTCAAATGGACGAGTACATTATAATGACTATTATTCACTATTTTGTTAATTCTCTCATGGTCGTAGAAAAAGTATTGTATGCCACTGCACGTAATTAGTCTTTGTAACACTCGTGCTTTCTATTGTGCCATTCGGCTGCGCCTCATGGCACAAACTAGCACTCGTGTTAAAAAGACTATCATTACTTGGCAGTGGCATAAATAACTATTGTATTGCTTTTACTTTATTTATGCTACTTGCTTATTGTTTATTATTTTGCATTTTTAGACCACTAATCACTTGCCACTGGGTATTGGTGTGAACCGTCTGAACAAGGCTTTTATCAAAAAATGTATCGTAACAAAAACAGCGCCTCTAATCAGCGTTAAGCTTTTCATACATTTTTGATTCACACTATGATTAAGTTTAAATGTAAAATTACTTGGAGTAGAGGTCTGGGAATTGGGTGAGAAATGAGTCGTACAAATCAAAAACGGCAATCTATTATTGTTATGTACATTAAACAAATGTATGTGAATGATGAGAAAATGATTTTCTATGTTTCCATATATTTATCTCATTTTTGATAAAAATCCTAGATTGTCGACTTTGTTTCTCTACGACTCAATTTCCCTCAAAAGACAAAAATTTACACAGGGCTTATTAATAATGTATGTTGTGGAAGGGTCTCGTAGCAATTAAAATGAGTTGACAATATAATTGGATGTTATCTTTAATTTACGATTTATTCATGGAAATGTGACATTAGTATTGTAATAATTTAACATGTTGTTATAATTAATTTAATATGTTGTAATAATGAGGCTGACCACCCATACCTTAAAAAAATGGTTCACTGAACAAATGTTTCCCTGTTTCTGAAAAGGTCGGCAAAAGTTGCTGGGCTTGTGTTCATTTGAGGTTTGGATTTTACTTGCGAGTACACATTCAGCATTTGTAAGCGCGAACTACACGTGTTTGTTTGTGGGCATGCATTTGAGAGCTTTAAATGAATATATCCTTGCAACTTAGATTATAGATTATAGGTTCAAATGTAATCAATTTGTAACTCACGTTGATCTACAATTTCTTTTTCCTCACAATTTATTTTCAAATGTTTAAATAACTTGCAAACTTTTTAATTAAACTCTTTGTAATCACGAAACTAACAAGGAAAGCTCCAAATTAAACCGAAACAAAAACAAAAACAAAACACCAAAAACAGAGCACGTTTTTTTGCAGTAACTTCTGTATTTCCCATTAACTTAGTTGTTTCTTTTGGCGGTCATCCGTTACGAGGGAAAGAAAGGGAAGCATGTCGGTTTGCGAACACTGACAGACACCGACCTTAAAAGCTCTGCCTGGTAAAAAAAAGCTCCCGCGACGTTGATGGATCACCTGTGCCAGTATCGCGAAAAGCTCCCGAGGAAAGCTCTCGCGAAAGTGCACTTTTTCACCGGCAGGGAATCGCTTAAATTTACATATTTCAATATGATTCCAGCAGACAGTCTGCATTTTTCTCGATTCGAAAATTCATTTATCACTTTTGTACAATATTTTTCATTATTATTATGTAAAACGAGGGTTTTTTTCCGTTCTAAAACTTTTTTTTTAGCATTAATTGATGAGGCATTCACTTTGTAACCTTTCTTTTTTAAAATACTAAAAATTAAAAAATCAAAAACAATTTGTATATGCTTACAGGGCGAGTAAAATTTACTAATGTACGACCGGTTTCAAAAACGATGTTTTCATTATCGGTTACAAGATATTACGTAATATTATATACATAAGCATGTACAAATTGTTTTGGGTTTTTTTTATATTAAAACTTTTACAGTCACTGAATATCAGTAATTTTTCACATAAAAATTACTTGATAACTCTTTTGGTAGTACCTATAGAAATAAAGAATAATTAAGCGTACAAGACAAGTTATAATTTATATTGCATTTACCGTTTTTTATTTGACTCTTATGATGATATAATAATAATAATTATAATAATAATAATCTAAGTTGCAAGGATATATTCATTCAAAGCTCTCAGATGTATGCTCACAAACAAACACATGTAGTTCGCGCTTACAAATGCTGATTGTGTGTAATGTAATGATGGTGATGAACAAATGTAGCGCCATTTCGTAAAAAATGACACTTCAAGAGCGTTTGCTGTGCTAGCGCAGAGAAGTACATAATAATAATATTAGATAAAGTGCAGAATTGGTGTCATGATGCAGGTCTTTTAATTAATTAAAAAAAAACTAAAATTATGCATATTAGATCCCCTCATGCTAGAATTAGTACTGTGCCAACCATAAAAGCCCATAATTATGAATGCCTTCATGTCACCAATAATTGTAGAACTTGTTTATGTGAAAATATTGACATTGTAAGCGATTATACTTATCTAGGAGTAACAATTGACTGTTTCTTCAAGTGGGACACACATACTTCAAAAACGTGCAAACGACTGAGATCTGTTGTTGGACAATTATATAAGTTAAAGTTTATATTGCCGCTCCCTACATTAAGATTGGTATATTTATCGCTTGCCGAGTCCATTATAAGATACGGCCTCACTGCATGGGGACATTCTTGCGCCACCAATATTAAAAATGTACAAAATGTTCAAAATGCTCTCTTAAAATTAATTGCTCCCATAAATGTGTATAACCAAAGGCAGAATATACCATTTTTATTCCAAACATTAAATGTCTTGCCTATTAAGGGTATACTATGGAACATAATTATATGTCAACAATTGTTTAATGATAAATATAAAAATAAACTAGAGCATGTGTACCAAACAAGATTTACATCTAATGAAGGACTAGTTGTGCCAAGAATTAATAACAAATATGGACAAATAACGTTGGATTACCTTGTTCCAAAAATATTTAATTTGTTGCCAAAGGACTTTAAAAAGGAATCTACAAACATTAATAAAATTATAATATCTTTGAAGATTTGGCTGGGAGAAAGAACTTTTTTATATTAATTACCTTAACTATATTTGTGTTTTTACTCTACTCTTGTCTCCTAATTTTAACTTTAATTTACTTTTTATTTCATACTAGCACTAAATACTAAGACTTATATTTTTTAATTTGATTGTTGCACCCGATGACAAACTGAAATTTTTTGGTTTATCGGGACAAAAATGTTTAATTTTTAAGATTTATATTTCTTGTAAAAATTGTTTATGAAATAAAAAAAAAATAAAAAAAAAAAAAAAAAGGATGATTTATTTTGTGAGCGCTGTTTTCGTGTGAATCACACCTCAAGAGCCCTTTACGAGCTTGTTCGTCGTGGCAGAAAGCGCCAATTTTCAAGCAAGATCCAGTTTCTGTAAGGCTGGATGGGCCTTTAGTGACCGGTCTTTGGTAAAGGCTCATGATTGTGTCACCCAGCGAAGAGCAAATTTGAAAATATAAATGGTATATTTTTTGTGCTCCGCCAGGATTCGAACCCACAACCTTCCATTTACGAGGCAGAAGTGTTAATTACTAGACTACAGACCAGTCAACATCAAATAAGTAACTGCAGTGTGTCTTGAGCAATTTTTTGAGGGATCCAATTTGTTATACAACGGACTACCATTTCTGTAAAAAATGTTCTTTGTTTACAATGTCAACCTTCTTTCAGTAAAAACGACAAGAGTTGTTGTATTTGTGTAAACTTGATTTGTGGGTTTTTTAAAACAACACATGTAGCATGAGTAAGCATGTGCGCGTTCATTTGGTATGAATCTTAAATGTTAATTATCATAGCAAAATTTATAATACTCGTAGATAACAGTACAAAGTGTATAAGTTTTACATAATCCTTAAACTTTCCTGTCGTTCTTGGAATCGGTAACATTAGTCCGTGGAGCCTGTTATTTTTCCTTACTTACCTGAAAAAATCAGTTCTTTAATTTCGTATTGAGCAAGCATTCTGAATGCCACAGTATTGAGTATATAGTTCAAAGGAAGCTTAAACAAAAAATCTTTGAGATAACCATTTCGACTCAAACTCAAGACGCACTCTCAGAAAACGAATGCTATCGAACTATCGATTGCACTAAAAACTTTTATTTCTATCATTCTACTTCAGTTTTTTATTTTAAAAGACTCATGTCTTCCCTCTCTTGGGAATACCCGTATTCCTTTGAAAGAACAATTTGTAACTTGTTCAAATTTCCTCACAAAATGCACGGAAATCTTCGGTGCACTAAGCTTCACGTTTAAACTCAATCTGAGCGTTTACCAAAAAATGTATTCAATACTAAACAGCGCATCTAAAGAGCGATTTAGTTTCCGTATATTTTTGGTCACTCGCTATTGGGTTGGGTTGAAACGAAAATTCTTATACTTGGGGTACTGTAATGCTCTAAGCGCACACCTCGTATGAGAAACTTTTGAATTGATGACGTCATAGAGGCTTCCCTTTTGAATTTATGCTTTTCCCGTGAACAGCCTCAATGAAAAAGGCTTCATACTTCCAATCATTCAATATTATACGTTCATCGACTCTTCTGCGGTGTTGAAAAAATATACATTTCAAGCTACAGAGCTGCGATAAAATAGTTGATAGTTGTAAAAGAATTATATAAATCAAACTAAAAGGGTGCCCGATTAGGTAAAGGAACTTTCTTAGCAGAAGAATAAATCATGGGAAGACGAAAAGGAGGTAAATTCGTAAAAAAAATGAAATTAGCACCTTTTTTTTACCAGAGACATTCGACCGGTCCGTAGCTCAGTGGTAACACTGCCGACTCTGAATGGAAAGGTTGTGGGTTCGAATCCCGTCGGAGCACAAAAAATATACCATTTACATTTTCAAATTTGCTCTTCGCTGGGTTGAACAATTCATAAATCTTTACCAATGACCGGTCACCAAAGGTCCATCAAGCCTTACAGCAACTGGGTCTTGCTTGAGTATTGGCGCTTTGTAGTGACGACCAAGCTCGTACACCTCTGTGGTACAACAACAAGTGTCATAGACCCCTAGAGTCTCTAGAATCTAGGGAGTCTCCCGCACAGGATTTCTTAAAAAAAACATGTGCTTATAATATCAATTAATAGTTTATCATTATGCTTGAACACTTCATTCCGCAAGTAAGAACAATCTCACTTGATTAACAATGGGATCCTGTTTGACTTGCCTAAAGCTATAAATCGGTAAAATTATGCTTTTTGCAGTAGATGTTTGTGTGTTGTAATGAATTCATAATTTGATTTCCAGTATAACGTAGTAGTAAATTAATGTATAATTTGTAATGCCACTACAGTATGTAAATCATAAGCCACACAAGAAAATAGGGTGTCTTAAGACCTCATTCACACGAAATGACTTAAATCTCCGATGAATTTATAGAATAAGTATTTCGAAACAAAGTCTTTCATTTGATAAACGTCATGTAGAGATAGATTTGAGACGCCAAACTCTCAGATCTGCGGAGTGTGGGGTGGTTGACTTAGTCCAGCCGTCACTTCAGACACGCACTAATTTTGGGGACCGTGCTTTCCGGTTTGCGGGCCCAATGGAGTGGAACAGACTACCACCTAATGTGAGGAAGGCAGAAACTGTTGGTGTCTTTAAAGGAGCACTAAAGACGCATCTTTACAAAAAATCTTATCCGTGATTTGAGAGGGCCCTTGAGGTGTGACACACACAAAAACGGCGCTCTTTTATTATGTGTACCTTATAAATAAATTATCCTTGTATATTTATATGTATTTTTTTCACAACTAAGGGAACAGATCTTACGCCACACCCTTTTTTTAAAATGGGGACTCCCTGGTCCTGAGGTAGTCAGTTCTAATCTATTGTATAGGCTGCGTATAGCTTGCCAGTGCTTTAAGTACATTTTCTATTTGTATCCAGTCGCTATTTCGCTTGATGTGACCAGTACCTCCACATACCTATGTGTCTTCATTTTGTTTTGTCCTTGCACACTTTCTTCATCTCCGCGACATTCATCACTGGAAGGTTTTGGGGTTAGAGGACTGTATATTTGCTTTCCTTGCTTCCAAAGGGGGTTCAACCACTAGGATCCTTTATATTTTTCAAGGGACGGGTTTCTGGTTACGCCAATCACACTCTTTGAACACGCTTTGTTCTTATTCTTATTATGCAGATTCCATTCATTTGCAATCTCGGTGATTTAAGTAATCCATTCTGTCCTCAGTCTTTTTTTTTCTCACTGTCCTTTTGAACACAGTTTTTGTCAATCGTTCAGTATCCATTCTTTTTAGATTCCCGTACCACAAAACATACAGCATCGTAGAAGTTGTTGTTATTTTTAACTACAAGTTGCGTTGCTTCTCAGTCTACTCACGTGATCTGGGTCACTCACAGCCTCATAAAACTTAATCAGCCCACTAGTAGTAAACTTAATCAGCGAGTTGCTGCGGCTGCACACAAGGAGCGACGGGATAATTACAATCATCAGCCAGCAGTATCATGTGGCAAACACAGCTCCCTCCACAACTACATAATCGTCAAATGTGGAACAAGTTGCAGAGTTGTGTGAAGGCGCTCTAGTAATTACGAGGATAAAGATTATTCCATAAAGGACCACTTATTAAGGAGTACATTTAAATTCTAACTTAAGTTTCTAAAATGCTCTCCCGCCCCTGTAGCCCCCACTTCAACTGAAATGGTTAGTGTCAGGCCGGTCCCCTTACCTATAAAAATAAATAGGTTCACTCGCCACATACCACTCCTTCAGGAAGAACGCAGCAAGACTGTACAGTGTACACTATTTGTGTAGCTGGTCTGAATAGGGAAGTTGCAGTGGTAGGGAAAACGGTTGAAAATAATATGGTTGTGTAGAGTACATTTCAAGGATCACAACCATATATTTTTTAAGTAGTAAAAATAAAGATATCATCATGGATTTATAAGGACTGGATGGGCTGAGAAAGCAATCCTTTATGAATTAGAAATGCGCTACCCCACTCATCATACAAAAATCCAAATTCAGTCTATCGGTAACCTTCCAACTGTCAACAGGTGTGTTTCCTAACTGGAAAGAAAAATCGTAAAAATGCCAAGCCACACATTTTCCAAATGCACAAACAATACGAGAAATTGTAATAAAAAATCTGGAGTAACTTTTCACTCGTAATTACCAGTGAATATTAATATTTAAGTAAATTCAATTGATATTTTATCTGCCCGATACCTTTAGCCACAAAACAATAGCCCCGCTGTCAAACCGTCGGCCATTTTTAGTGATAGAGATGTGATGATGATAAAATATAGTATCTGATACCGTCACGTGAGAACATTTTTTTTTGTGAAATGTATGTATTTGAAGTGGTCTGTATTTCAAAAAAAAAAAAAAAAATCTACCCTACACTTTTTGTTTCATTTATCCTTTTATATTTCAAGGAAATTGGATTCAAAAGAATATTTTTTTACTTTGTCTTCTATAGATATTACTCCTAACATCATTGAAAAAACTTAAAATTAAAAAAATGTGATTGAAATAATTTTCACAAGTAATTATGTAACATTAAGTAAAATATTTACGTTTATGGAACAGAAGCATTAAAAAGTATCAGATATTTTCAAAACCTTTGACAACACTAAATTATGTTGTCAAGGAAAATAACATCAACAATTCGTTTCTAACCAACATTACCTGCTTACATAAATTAGCGACGGAGTAGAGACACATAACGCTATAGAAAAGGACAACAACAAAAAACGTATGTTGTGCGAGCGAGACAAAACAAGGGACAATGTCTGGCGAAATTAGATTTCAGTGACTGTATGGATCACAGTGTTTAGAACTAAATCAAATAAATAGCCTCTCCATTTAATAGAACTCCATGGATATCATTGATAATTTTGAAAAATAAAATGCGGAGAATTTTAATCCCGCCAAAAAAGCAATGTAAACGGCTAGGAACGTGTGTCGTCATTTTGACGACAAATGTCGCTGTCAAACTGACTACCTGGGCCATTTGACACCTAAACTCCGAAGATCTGACGTCATATCCGCCCGAATAAAGCAATGACCTGTTTTAGCGGAAATGAAAAATACACGAATTTTAAAGAGCTATTATTTAAAAACTAAGGCACATATAATTTTTTTAAAAACACCAATGCATTTCAAAAAATATAGCCTACCATTTTATGAAATATAATAAAAAAGTGCAATTACCCTATTAAGCCCGACAGTTTGTAAAGTAGAAAGAAAGCTCTATTAGCTTTAAAAATATAGAAGAAAAAGAAGATTGTACCGACCTCCGACCAAGGAGGTTGGGTTGTGGTGTGTGTTAATTTTCAACAATACATATATGGCGTGTTAAAATCAGTAACTTTGATTTCTGCGAGTTATATTTCGTCGCCTTACTTTCTCAACCTCGTATCTCAAATTTTACAAGTTTTCAGGAGAGACAAAAAACTAAATAAATTGAGTAATTTTATAAGCATACAAAAAATTTAAATGAAGTTTTGTTTGTTATAAAAAAACACATGTTTTGAATTATTTATTTATTTTTTATAATTTATTATAAGGGAGTAATATAACATTTTAGAGATACGAGTTTGTTGTATTCAGTAAACATCAAAATATTTTTACCTTCATACCTAAGATACGAGGTTGCTGCAGCTACATTCAATAATCAATTACTATGTATTGTAAACAATTCATTTAACTTAATAAGATTACAGAATTTTATCATAACTGTCACTAGAAACGTTAAAAGAGAATGTAAAAAACTTAAAAAAAAATCAATTGTAGGCATGGTTTTTAATTAGAATTTGTTTTCTGTTTAGTTTTTGATATCGATTCATTATTATTTGTGGATTTTAAAAACGTACTTAGTTGCATATGTATGTTCTTTGACTTTAAGGTTGGCATGCGGCTGATCACCCATGCTTTAGAAAATGGTTCACTTTGCCAATATCACCCCTGTTTCAGAGAAAGTCGGCAGAAATTGCATCAACATACTCTTTGGCAGTGCTCTGTCGACAGTAATGCGAAGGCATTTTTGGAAGAGCCATCAAAAATGAAGTGAAGTGCTCCACGTTAGTTGTGTTGATTGCGTTTATTCGTTTTATTGGTTTCTGCTTTTTTGGCATCCCAATTTCGATTTTTCGTTTTTGACCCAGTTTGCCACATACCATTCGCCTAAGCACAGTATCCCGCAAAACATTTTTTTTACAAACTGGTCTTATTTCACCATCAACTTTGAGGAAATATTCCAGAGTGTATGTCCTTCTAGATGGAGTCCTTTGGTGTGGGCAGTTACTGGTTGAAGCGTGACCATAGACACAACATGGATTTTTCTCTTCCAAAGTGAATTTAAAAAAATCTTTCTGGCATCATTAGATACTTTATGACATTCCTTGGAAAACATTTTGCTTCATTTTTGTGGATCATAATTGATTATAGACATCTAAGTTGTAGTGCACTTCTTTTCCTCTTTTGTACTCCTGCAGTTCCTTCATTTTTCCTTCTTTTAATTGAAGAACTCTCTTACTCCATCATTCTTTTAAGTTTAAGTATATTTCTAGTCCTGTTTTTTTATTCTCTTGCCCTTTTTGAGCACTTTTAAGATTCTTGGTTTTTCGACATCTGGTTCTGATGACGAAGAATTGGCATAATCGTCACATGAAGGAATTCGGATTCACTGTGGTGAAAGTGTGGGCTTAAAAATGATGGCATTCTGCATTTCTGCTTATGAGTTTTGGTGTGGAGCAGTGGCATCTGTATATTTTGTAAGTATGTGAAACTGTGGCGTATTTCAAAAAATTATCTTGCTTCTACAGGTTTTTTACAACAGATCCCGGTTCGCTCTCCAGAACAATAATTGTAGGTTATCTACTTATAAAATAATGCAAATAGGTTCGAAGACAAGAAAATAAGTTGTCACTTAGGTACCTTTTAAGAGCGATATCAGAAAACAGTTTTCTCCAATGATAACTCCTTGACTTATAGGTTGGTATGAGGCTGACCACCCATACTGTAAAAAATGGTTCACTTTGCCAATGTCACCCCTGTTTCAGGGAATGTCGGCAGGAGTTGCAGGGCTTATGTTCATTTGAGGTTTGGATTTTATTTGTAAGTACACAATCAGCATTTGTAAGCGCGAACTACACGTGTTTGTTTGTGGGCATACATCTGAGAGCTTTGAATGAATATATCCTTGCAACATAGATAATAGATTATAGATTATTATAGATAGCCACTTATTTCTAAGATAAACATTCAAATCTGGCTAAAAAATGGCGGCTTTCACGCATATCTATACACTAATTGTCCCCCCAGTGCTTCTTTGGCTTATCTACCATTTGATTCGAAGATGACCTTTCAATGAAACTGTTTTAAGAATCACATTCTACACAATCTGAGCTAAGAAAAAAACGTAAAACTCGATGATATGAGATTTGTTTACTTTTTTTTTTAAATCAATGTCAGGTATTCATTACATAAATTGGTTCAGTACATATATGTATACAAACATTGCTCATGTGAAGTTACCTCTGATGGGCATATGACAACCAAGCACTAAGGCATACAAACGACACACAAAAAACAGTTTTTAAAAGTTAAAAAGTGTTGTTTATTGAATAACAAACAAAAAGCACTAAGGGGTTGTAATAAGAGCGGCAATCTTGCATCTCACTAGGCAAGGTGAAAAAAATCTTCTGGATGAGTTTTCAGTTTATATTGTCTTTTATTTTAAGACTCCGTTCAAAAAAAAAATCCCGTTGTTTTTTAAAATATGTTTCTTATACTTTATGGCCTTAGTAAAAGTGTGACATCAATGAAAAAAATCACGCGTGTTAAATAGTTTTTTTTCTTAATTTCAAAGTTAGTTTTTGTAACTTAAAAAATTACGCCACAAAAAAATCTTTCAAAAAAACTCGTTTTTTTACTTTTTTTTGCTCTCATTTTGTTATTTTGTATTTTGTTTTTTTTTTCTTTATTATAATTATAGAATGATACAAATTCTAGTATGTGATGTGATTTTTAATATAATAATGTGATTAATTTTTGCGATAATTTGAAAAAACCGTTTTCAAGAATTAAATAAGTTAATTAGTTTCAGTAAAAATCACATCACGTACTAGAATTTGTATCATTCTATAAGTATGAAGAAAAAAAATATTTCCAAAATACATAACAACAAAAATGAGAGCAAAAAAATGTAAAAAAACGAGTTAATTTTGAGTATTTTTTTGTGGCGTAATTTTTTAAGTTATATAAAAAAAACTAACTTTAAAATTAAGATAAAAAACTATGTAACACGCATGATTTTTTTCTTTTATGTCAATCTTTTACTAAGGCCATAAAGTATAAGAAACATATTTTTAAAAACAACGGGATTTTTTTTTTGAACACAGCCTTAAGATACGAGCTTGTTGCAGTTATCATTTTTTTTTTTAAGATACAAGGTAATTGCATAGCCCCTAAATCGAAAACTACATTTGATATCAATATACGAGTAAGTTGTAGTTATGTAATATCGAAAAACAAATAGAAAAATGTAAAAAAACAAAAAAAAAATTTTTTTGAGATACGAGGTTGAGAAAGTAAGGCGACGATTTAGTCCTCTCCGGTGTTCCTCCTTTATTTTGATTCCCGATTTCCGTCCGGATTCCTGCCAGTAGCTTAGTTACGTTTTTTTTCACTACGTCTTTTGAGGGATGATTCACAAAGAAAACAGAGCGCAGAAAATACATCATTCGGAAATTTAGTTAAATCTTTTTAGGCTTTCACGGCCGGATCTAGATGCTTGATTTTCTGGTTCCGGGTTTTGACCGTGGTCCATGTTTTTGCTTGTCTTCTTCTTTTTTCTTTTTATTCTTTCTTGAAGACTTTCTTGAAGACTTTCTTGAAGACTTTCAGCTTACGTTTCGCGACTTCTTCGAAAACATGGTTGAGTACAATTGAAGTTATGAAAGAGGGTAGTTTTATACCTAACAATTAAGCCACGCCCCTTTTAGAATCTACGTATAAAAGGCATTGCCCATCGTTCAGACCTCAGTAGCGAGCAGAACTCCGAAGAAGTCGCCCACAGAGGAGACGAAACGTAAGCTGAAAGTCTTCAAGAAAGTCTTCAAGAAAGAATAAAAAGAAAAAAGAAGAAGACAAGCAAAAACATGGACCACGGTCAAAACCCGGAACCAGAAAATCAAGCATTTAGTTAAATCATTTAGATATTTATCCCAAAACCATAAAATGGCTAATTGTTTTGTAGTTTGTTTACAGAAAACTGTGACGAGAAAATATCATACACATAAAATATTATTTGCATACAACATTACTTAGCTTTTAGTTCCTATTTACAAAAACCTTTAGTATATCAGAGCATCTTTTACATGAGTAAAATATCACCTTCACATGAATAGTAAATCCCTGCGAACCCAGAACTCCAGCTTACCAAGGCGAGTGCGCTGTATACTACAGATGCATTTCTCAGTTCTGCTCTCGTCTGCTTACGAAACTTTAAGGTGCGGAAATTTCACCGCTATATCCCCCAAGTATAAAATGAATGTGTAAACTCAACCGCAGCGTTTTAACAATAATATATTAAAACCGAAACAGCGCATCTAGTGAGCGTTTACATTGGCACATATTTTTGGTGAAACGCTACGGTTTTGTGGTTGAAGTTTTGGTGTGCGGTGTGCCGAATTAGCATGAAGAGAAGCGATCCTCTCAGAGAAAGGGATTCTGGTTCTGCATTCAAAGCTTGTGACGTAGATTTACCTTTGATATGTGTGCAGGTACAACTCGTGTGAAAATTATGCAGTAATTTACTAAGTTTAAAATAACCGTGTCAAATTGAAGTCTTCAGTGGGCATGTATTTCTTTAAAGAAATAATATGCGTATAGGTATTGAGTAAGACGTAAAATAAATATGAGAAAGATATATCTCTGTTTTTGTTTGAATTACGCATTAACAGCTCTTTGCAAACTGGAAAGCGCCAATCACACAAACAAGACACAGTTGGTGTAATGGAACTTTGTTGATCGGTCCTTGGTAATGCATATGAAATTTTCAAACCAGCAAAGAGCATACATTGAAAATTAAATGTCATTTTTTTGTGCTCCGCCGCGAATCGAACCCACGAGCTTCCGATTACGGATCCTTGGTTTTAACTACTAGATTACAGACTATTAATATTGTTTATAAAACTTGTTAATAAAAAAACTGTAGCGGTTTCCTGTTAGAGGAACTTGTAGGCCCTAGATAGTGCATCCCTAAGGTGACGGATATTCCCCACGGACCAACACATAGTAATCAACCCGTTTGGCAAACGCTGTGACTTGTTAAACTCCTGTGTTAAACTCCTTTCAAACAAACATAAAAATGCCGAATAAAAAAATAAGCTGAACGCAGCAGTCGATAAAAAAGTATGGAGGATATTGGAGGAAGCCTACGTTCAGGAATGGATTGAGAAAGACTTATGAATAAGAAGAAGAAATCTAGCAGGATTTTTGATCTCTTTGTTGTAGTTTTTTTTTTACTTTATTCATTTTAGATACATCTTGGTTACATTTCGAAGTCTGTGTTCTTTTTTTTTCCCTCCTTTTTTTGTCATCTAACCATCTCTCCGGATTTCTTTACTAATGTGACATTCAAATTATTTTGATATTTTGTAATGAAAACCCCTTCAAATTTTCGTGACTTTTTCGTTTACTTTCAATCCATCAATCATCTGTTTTTAAATGCCTGTATTAAAAATGACCTTAATTTTTCAATTTCCTGATCAAATAAAATGAAATAGACAACGCACCTGCAATTATTGAATTGTAGAATAAAAATGAAAAGAAAATAATAACAGGTCCCTGGGCAATAGCAGAGTGTAGTTGTATGAACATTGCATGTAAAAGTTTGTATGAAGAATCGTAAAATGGTATTGTACTATTGTAAGTTTAATACTCAAGAGACGCCTTTGGTATCTACGGAAATTATTAATCGTAGAATAATATGAGGCAAAGAAAATTATCGAGGAAAAAAAAGAAGAAAGAAAAAGAAAAAAGATTAATTGAAATGAGGGATTGAGAATGACTATAAAATTGAGGTACAGTGCTAGTGGCAAAGGGTGCCATACAACTCGATTCCCATCGGTTTCTCTTTTAAAATGAGGCAAAAATCATAATACAGTAGACTGCATGGTTTTAATGGGGAAAAAATACGTATTGTTTGTTTGATTTTAAATGTATTTTTTTACTTTGTGCCTATATTTTTTAACTACTTTGTTGCCTCATTTTAAAAGGGAAGCCGATGGGAATTGAGTTGTATGGCACCCTTCGCCACTGGACTCACTACACAGTATCATAATAAAATGAACAATGATGTATGAAAGTGAAGCAAGGACAGTTAGAGCTTTCGAAAATAATCAAACTGGAAACAATGAAGCTACAAAAAGTAAGAAGTGTTGTGAGTAAAAAGCTTAAGTATGTAAAAGTAAAGAAGCTGACCTTACATCAACCACTTCAGTTGAAAATGAGTTTTCCTGTTTCTGAGTTTCTCATTTATGGTGTAGGCTGAGTGAACCTTGTCGGTTCTATGATTTTGTATTTGAAATTGTCACCAAGACGGGAAATCATTTCTGACACCCCTGTAAGGGATCGGAACCTAGTTCTCTGGCATGGAATGTGACAATATTTACGATGATATTTAGAGGAAGACCGAGAAAAGTATGGATGGATCAAATTTCTTAAATAGCGAATGAATGGGAGATCCAGAGTCATAAGAAAAGGAGGGCGTGTATGAAAAAGGTTATGACTCTGGATGAAATGAAAGAAGTATGCAAGGACAGGAAGAAGTGGCGGCTAATCTGCAATGTTGATTTGTAATGTTGGTTTATTAATTTGCTACATTTTTTGTGTAGGAAGTTATTGACTTTTTTGTATAGATTTATTTTTAAGGTTTTGTTCTTTTTTATACTTAGCACAGTAGATGCTATTTTTAAAATCAAAACGATGGCTGAAAATGCTGTTGATGCTAAGATGGATGTGTTAATTATATCACTTGACGTCAGGGGAGCTTTTGATGCCGCATGGTGGCCGGCCATATTGGCACAGCTTCGTATTAAAAAATGCCCAAAAAATTTATTTAATTTGACAAAAAGCTATTTCTATAATCGTTCTGCGGTTATAAAAAATAATAATACTTCTGTTAGTAGACGATGCACATTGGGTATTCCGCAAGGGTCTTGTTGTGGTCCAGGTTTTTGGGATATCATGTATGATTCCTTGGTTTCAATGGATTTTGGTCTGGATAGAGAGGTTGTGGCATTTGCGGATGATTTTGTGATCATAGTTTTTGGAAAAAATGGGTTAGAAATTCAAATAAAAGCAAATACAACGCTGTTACAAGTAAGTAAATGGGCCAATTTAAATAAAATTACTTTCGGAACAGATAAATCAAAAGCATTATTTATGTCTAACAAAAGAAAAAAAATTATTCCTAAAATATTTTTGGGATCGGAAACAATTAATTTGGTTGATAGTTTGAAATATTTGGGAGTGACGATCGACAAAAAAATGAACTGGAATCAACACAGAACATAGCATATGGCCTAAGTAAAATGGCCAGAAATACGTGGGGCTTAAAACAAGAAGCTCTGGACCTCATTTACAAAGGAGCTATTGAACCAATGCTCACTTATGCGGCTCCTTGCTGGGCCATGGCTATTGAAAACAAATACAACAAAACTAAACTCATTCGGGCACAAAGATTAATATTACTAAAAATTATACGTGGTTATAGAACAATTTCTTATGAGGCTGCTTGTGTTTTGGCTAACAAGGTTCCAATTTGTATCAAGATTCAAGAAATTACAAAATTATTTATGATTAAAAAAAATCTAATTCCTTGTACTTATAAACTTGAAAAACCATTGGAATATCATGAGTGGCAACATCCAGCAACATTTAAATTTCTTGTAAATTTTGATTTAACAGATATTAGTTTTAATTACGAAATATTTACAGATGGTAGTAAATTGAATGGAAAAGTTGGATGTGCTTTTGTAGTTTTTAGAAAAACAATGGAAATAAAAACAAGTAAATTTAAATTAAATGATATATGCTCTAATAACCAAGCAGAGCAAATTGCTATTGAAAAGGCGTTGGAATGGGTAATACATGAAGGAATATCAAATGAAAAAATTATCGTTAAAACGGACAGTAGAATTACTTTAGAATCTTTCAATAATATTAAAAATAAGCAACCCATTATTTGTAGACTTCGAAATTTATTAAATTACCTGTCAAAAGATAATATGGTCAGACTGTCGTGGATCAAAGCCCACATTGGAATCTCGGGCAATGAAAGAGCCGACCAATTGGCCAAAGAGGCCACGGAGATCCATGATGGATCTGCCATTTATTGGGAGATTTCACTGGATTGCATGAAGGGGGTTTTAAAACGAGAATCTCTACATTCTTGGGAGGAAGTATGGGCTACTACAACCAAAGGTGCCCATACTAAAACCTACTTCCAGACTGTAGAGAACCGTAGGGGGGTGAAAAATTTGTGTTTGGATTTTAGTATTACACAGCATTTGTCAGGCCATGGTAAATTTAGGGAGTATTTAAATCGCTTCAAAATTGTAGATAATCCAAATTGTAGTTGTGAAGATAATATCATTGAAAATTCAGACCATATACTTTTTTTTGCAAAAATTATGACAATGTTCGGATACAATTTTATACAGAATGTATAACACTAGGATTGCCTTGGCCACCTCCAAAATATGAAATTTTACAAATTGAACTTAGACATTTATTTTTCAAATTTATACATAGAGTTGTTTTAAATGGGTAAATATAGCTTCAAATATAAATTTAATTCTTAGATAAAGATAATAAGAGTGTAGTGTATAAAAAAAAAAAAAAAAAAAAAAAAAAAAAAAAAAAAAAAAAAAAAAAAAAAAAAAAAATGTATGTATAATTATTATTTTGTAAAATTTTATTTAAAGTGTGGTATACTATTATAAGTGGTACACACGAATGAACTCCCCCCCATTAGGGTTACTAATGGGGGGAATAAAAATAAAAAAAAATAAAAAAACTTAAATGTTATTTATGATTCGTATTCCTTAATTTATAGGCTGGTATGTAAATACTGTAAAAAATGGTTCACTTTGCCAATGTCACCCCTGTGTCAGGGAAGGTCGGCAAAAGTTGTAGTGCTTATGTTAATTTGAGGTTTGGATTTTATTTGTAAGTACACATTCAGCCTTTGTAAGCGCGAACTGCACGTGTTTGTTTGTGAGCATACATCTGAGAGCTTTAAATGAATATATCCTTGCAACTTAGATTATAGATTATTATTATATGTTCATGTCTTCAACCAGGTATCTGTTTGAAATCTGCTTTGAAATTAAAGCCGCACTCCGAAGATTTCTTCATAGCAGAAAGAATATCGAGTTAACTGTACGTGCACAACTCCTCATTGAGAGACGAACGACACAATATGTAATACAATAACCACATTAAATGTATAACTTTATTTGTTTCACCATTAGGAACAATAGCAACAGGACACAACAATATAATTTTTAACAACAAATTCCCCAGCCTGTGGCTTTCAAGCCAGGCGAACCGATGTATTTTTTTTTGTTGTCTATCCTTTTTTTATTTTTTTATTACATATTCAAAATTTCCCCATATTGTTTATTTTCCCTACACTCTTTATTTTTCCTGCATACCTATTCAATTCTTTAGTTATAGGAACGCATACGTAAATAAGTTACACAAATAGTGTAGCTTCTTGCCGCGTTACCTCTAAAGAATTTCGCATGTATCGAATAGAACCTACTTATTTTTACAGGTACCACTTCAGTTAAAGTGGGAGTTTCCGAGCTCCCGCGGGGGCTGGTACCCATTTCTGGTGAAAGGAGTAAACCTTGCCAGTATTTTATTTTAGGGTTTGAAATAAACACCGGAACGGGAAATCCTTTCTTACACACTCGATGGGATTTGAACCCGGGCTCACGGCATGGAGTGCAAGCACTCTACCAACTGAGCTATTAACCGGATAAAAGATTCAGGTCGTAATGATTTCACTTTTATTGATTAAAAAAACGAAGCAAGCTTATCTTCAATATCAGTGGTAAAGAACCTTTACAATGGCTGCGACGCGACGCCGCGTCCCAAGGTGGCCATTCGTCAGCGGTGTGATCTGGGTAATTGCTTCCATTAGAATAATCCATCCCCAGGGAAAACAGAGACCATTACGTAGACAATGTTTTTCGGCCGCGACATGGCCACCGCATTTCCATTCCGATACTAATGTACCCTGGCCCCGAAGGTCAACTCAGCCGTCATAACAATTATTTTTTGTGAAGGGAAAAAAACTGAGTAACTTTGTTTACACGTGGATAAAAAAAATGTTTTTAGGACAAAGTATCCAACAGGATAGCTTGGAGAGAATTGAAAGAGGCCGGAATCTAGGAGTGTATTAAGGAAGGCTAAGAAATGAGAACCAGAATAAATCAATAATACAGAACGGTGTATTTTGTGAGCTCTGCTCTTGTGTGTTGATACACCTCAAGAGCCCTCTGCCAAGTCCTTCTCCCCAGATCCAATTCTGCTGGAGCTGGGGAAGCTGGATTAACCTTTGTGATTGGTTTTATGGTAAAGACAGATTATTTTTTGTAGCCCAGCGATAAATATATTTAATTTTTTATGTGCTCTCCCGGTAATCGAACTCACTATTTTGCGTTTACGAGTCCGTACTGTTTACCACTTTGCTTAGTTGATAGTTTACTAAGGGCTCATAGATCTGTTTATAACACTCAAAGTCTGAAACTCAAATATTTTTAATTGATTTTGACTTTTTAATGTTTTTTTCTTAAATTGAGTTATCTCAAAAAATATTGCAACATGCGCGGAAAGAAGTTGTGCTAAATGTGTGGATTAACTAATAAGGACTTGTTTAATATAAAGTAGGGGAAATCAATTAATATTTTATATTCGAATCGTGATTAAAGTTCGTTTTATTTTCGACATTTTTCTGCAGTAGGCAAAAAATAATTTATTTTTTATTATTGTTTATAATAATTACTACAACAATGACCTTTTTACCCAAGAAGCTATTTATTAGATTTTTTTCTTTGTAATATATAGTTTTACTATATTTAAGATATTGTTGCGAACATGTAATTGTGTGTCTGTGTGAGTTGGTATGTGCTTGTGTCTGTGATAAAGTCTGTAAGGTCTTTAGATGTAGGTACCTTAATAATTGTACTTGTATTTGTTCAAAATTGTGTGAGTGTTAACTCAAATATTCCAAAGAGAACGTTCTGGCGAAATTACGCATTTTTCAGCACCCAATGTTTCAATAACAATTCTTATGCCTGCTATAAAAACAATGGTCCAAAGCTGTATGTAGCGTAAGACATGTGTCTGAGCTGTCGAGCAATACAGTTCAAAAGTCACTCTGAACGTAGGTGAACCGTATCTTAAAACAAATTAAGCGAAATAAATAACCACATTTTTTATAAATTAAACCGCATAAATCATAAAAAATATATAACAATCCTTATGCCTGCTATAAAAATAATGGTCCAAAGCTGTATGTAGCGTAAGACATGTGTCTGAGCTGTCGAGCAATACAGTTCAAAAGTCACTCTGAACGTAGGTGAACCGTATCTTAAAACAAATTAAGCGAAATAAATAACCACATTTTTTATAAATTAAACCGCATAAATCATAAAAAATATATAACAATCCTTATGCCTGCTATAAAAATAATGGTCCAAAGCTGTATGTAGCGTAAGACATGTGTGTGAGCTGTCGAGCAATACAGTTCAAAAGTCACTCTGAACGTATGTGAACCGTATCTTAAAACAAATTAAGCGAAATAAATAACCACATTTTTTATAAATTAAACCGCATAAATCATAAAAAATATCTTGTAGAAATATACGACGGCAAAAACTGTTTCAATTGAAAAACTGAATTACTTTTCCACCCGCTCGTGTACAATTGTCGCATAATTCTCAGCGATATCGCAACACGTTCTGCCAACTTAATTTTGCATTGTTTCAGCGGAGACAATATCCAAAGTTCAGCCGTACAATCATATCTTATTCCAGAAGATTCCTCGAATTTATATCAAGGAGTTACACAGAAATTGAAACTTTCCATTGAAGGGAGCGATGAAACCAAATATAATATGGTACAAACCGTTAGTTCTACACCTTTTCTCACCAGATTTTTTTATTTTGAGCTATTTTCCTCTTGTTCGTAATTTGAGAGGGTTTTTAAGAAATGAAAGTGTTTTTTCTTCTTCTAGGAATACATTAATTGTTTTGTTTGACACTGAACAATTTCATATGACTTCATATGTTCTGAGATTCGTCCTATCGATAGCTAAGTTGATAGAGTACACACTCTCGAGGCCGTGGAGCTAGGATTCAATTCGATCAGTACCCTTAGTGCGAGTTGCAAAACTTGAGTAATGTAAAGTTTACGGCACAAAATCTGCCGTTTTTGTTTGTTTGAACTTGATTTTCTTCATCACCGTAACTCTTTTGCTAAGACCATAAAGTGTAAGAAACAAAAACGGCAGATTTTGGGAAAAATTTCTCTTTCATATTTTCCGTAAACTTAACTTTTTTCAAGTTTTGCAATTCGTACTAAGGGTAAAGATGATTTACCTTTTTGTTATTTACTTCAAAACCAATACAAATTCCGGCCTTCACAAGTATTGTGAACGAGCTTTCTCTGAAGCAGTAAAACCTCCTTCTTTAATAAAAGTGATCACTGTAATGCCGGCCCTATAACCGGTGAAAATAAAAAGGTTACACATCCTTAATTTTTTGTGCTGTTTATTTGCATTTCTCAAAACAAAGTGCATACCTACAATCAATTACTTACAATAATGTATTTTTTAAGCTTGTTTATAATCACTAGAAAATACTTGTTTGTATACTCCGAAGTTAACGCAAAAAATGTATCATTTACTTGAATTCAATGTTTACAAAAGCGTCATTTCTGATTGATCTGACACTAAAAAATCTGATTATAACACATCGCTGAAACTTTGACTATGTATCTACTTCACCTCATCCATTGCATATTGATTTAAAAACCCTGTTAATTGGCAACTCCTTTATGTATACAACATGTCACTCCTGCGACACACTTTTAAAGGTCTCACGGGCCCCCAATTGGCAGTCACTGATATAGACAGAAACATTCGCCATTGGCACACACAATTCCACAGAACTTTGAAATGTATAAAATTTATTTACTGCGAACAAATATTAGGAAAACTTGAATTTCGTATCGCTTCCATTGAATTTTGAATTCTGTAATTCAACTCTTCAACATTTAATTTGTAAATTTGAAAACAAATAAAATTATTTCTCGTAAATCATCTCAGAATTATCAGATTTATTTTAAGGACGCTTCCGCTATTTCAACAGATTTCCATCTCAGAGGAGATGAAATGTATTTTTTTCAAACACGTGTTTGTACTTTATGAATCAAATTAAACTTGACGTATAATAATAAGGTGGACTGATTTTTTTCTCGGCAGAAGGAAATGCTACATCCATTTCAACTGACATTAACGCATATTGTTTTAGTTAGAAAGAGAACAAAAATGCTCCCAGTGTTAATACACTATAAACAGAGAATCAAGATAAATAGGTACTCCGAAATGTTGGCGTCCTAAAGGTCTTATGTTTAACCTAAAGTAAACTAAACTTATAATGTAACTTGTTACCGCGTTTTGCCCGAAGAGTTCGCATGTGGCGAGTGAGACAATTTATTTTTACACATAAGGGGGGTGGCCTTACGGCAACTACTTCAGTTTGAAGTGGGCGGTTTCCGAAGGGGCTAGTACTCGTTTCTTGTGAAGGCTGAGTAAACGTTATCGGTGTTTTATTTTGGATTTGAAATAAACACTGAAACATTTTTTTCCTTGACTTATAGGTTGGTATGCGGCTGACCACCCATGCTGTAAAAATGGTTCACTTTGCCAATATCACCCCTGTTTCAGGGAAGGACGGCAAGAGTTGCAGGGTGTATGTCCATTTAAGATTTGGTTTTTATGTTGTAGGTTCACATGAGGCATGTGCAACTTATACTCATAATATTTAGCCTATTACACATGTTGATGTTCAAAGTCAGTGTCAAAGTAATCATCAAGGAGGTTGACGGGAATTGAACCAGCATTGTTTTATTTCAAATGTACAAGTGAAAATTACCAACTTGACTCACGTGGCCATAGCATCATATTTTGATGTTTTATGAGACTAGTAGCTCTTTACTGAATAATAACATTTAGTTAAACAAGGCGAATGATAAGATAAGAGAAAATGTACACAGTAAAGGGAAAAATTATTCAAATGAAATTCAAAAATTTGTAAAATTCAAATATGACTGAAGAGTTTGTGTCGCGATATTAAAACTCGGAAATAATTAAGATTGCGAAATAATTAAAAGACAGAAATAAATGGCTTCCCCAGGAATAAATTAATAATCAAGGCTATGCAAATACTCCTGTGGGTGGGCTAGCTGCGTCTCTCTCCTGCAAAGCTTAGCAGTAGAGTGAGAGAGAAATAAGGAATAATCTGAACTTATAAAAATAGAACGTTTTAAACCGATATTAGCTTCGTTTGGTTAAACCGCTAAATACAATGTGAATCAATTTTCATAAAAAGTGTAGATTTTCCTCAAAATGGATCGTGTGGAGTTAAATGACGATATGATAGAAAACATTTATTTTTCACCATTTTTTTTCGTTCGAAATGTACGAATTGTTTTTTTTTGTGTACATATGTGTAACTTATAGAAATGTTACATCTCAATCCAATACTCTCTAAGCCTTGCTAAGCTGCATCAATGATTTTAAAGAAAATTTCAGAAAGCTTGTAGTACCCTCAAAATGGATCGCGTGAAGATTAACATCGATTGGATTATACATAAGAATGGATATTCAATGTAAGTTTTAAAAATAAAATATTACAAAATGGTGCTTGCTATGTGTGGTTAAACCACTAAATAGATTTTGGTCACTTTTTTGAGAAAAAAAAACATCCTTGAAATAAATCGTGTGAAATTAGACGATGATTGGAATACTTATTTTTTTTTACAAATTGTACAAATATGACTTCGTCTAAGTTAACGAGTTTTCTTTATTGTATTTAGTGTCCCCTTACAATTTATTAACGAAAATTTAAGTATTTTGTACAATTTTTTATGTTCTCCCTATTGTTGCGTAGTACCTAATGCTTTTACGCTAACGTTTGAAAACAAACTGGTTCCACATGCTCAGATGGCGCAGTGAAACACGCCGGGTACTGCCAGTATGAAATATTCATAAACTAATTTGGTTTTAATCTTTCATAAAACCGACTGAGAGGTTTGCCTTCCACTTTTCTGCTTCACGCACTCGCGCGCTTCCAACGGTGGCAAGAGTTATGAAAATTTAAGAAGATTACGATTCAAATGCCATTATGTGTTTGATGCCATGGCAACACGCCCGACATATTGCTGAGCCCATACAAATTTTCTGCAAACAAATTATTACGCAACCTGAGACCTGGAGTAAAAGGTGTGTGAGATACTTAAGTGTAGGCACAAACTTAAGCTTATTTAATGTGTAATTAGAAGCATAAGCTGCTTCTTAAATTGAAACTTAAGATATCATAATCCCTGAGATAGGTGGAGATAAATCATACTTTAAAACATAGGATTACGTGATTGTAAATATATGTATGACTTTTCAATCCGTAGTCTGGTGGTAAACTTTTCGGAATCGTAATTTGGAAGGTAGTGGGTTCGAATCCCGAAATAGTGGTCACGAAAATTTTTTTTTTTTTTTTAAATATGTAAATATAGTTGAAAAATGAAATTGCCTTTACCAAAGACCGGTCTTTATAGATCTATCCAGTCTTACACCAACTGGGTCTTGCTTAAGAATTGACGCTTTCTACAACGACGATCAAGCTTACAGAGGGCTCTTGAGGTGTGATTCTCACAATAACAGCGCTGATAATAAAGGGCTAAAATCGAAATGACTGTTTTTTTTTCGCATACACATTTCAAATGAGTTGTTTTATTACATATGTATATTTATATTAAAAATCTATGTTTTTTAGTGAACGCAGTTTTTGTGTGAATCACGCCTCAAAAACTCTCTGCAAGATTGGTCGTCGCTGTAGAAAGCGTCGATTTTAAAGCAAGATCCATCGCTGTAAGACTGGGTGGACTTTTTGTGACCTATCTTATACATCCAAGATGTTTCTGATTATCTTAGAGTGCTCTGCACGTTCTACAAGTCCGGTCCACCAAAATATTTTGATTTCATAACCAACACAATGGACCTCAGCTCCGAGTTTGCATGGATGCGCCACCGGTCACCGTCAGGTACAGAACCCTTAGTACGAGTTGCAAAACTTGAGTATTGTAAAGTTTACGGCTATTATTAAAGAGTGATTTAGGGAGAAATCACGCTTTAAAATATTTTCCGTAAACTTTACTTTTCTCAAGTTTTGCAACTCGTACTAAGGGTACAGATCCAAGAATGCGACGAAGCATTCTGTTTTCAAAAAGTCTGGAGAGATTTCTGTTGTTTCTTTGTCAGACTTCGATAATGACATAAATATAAACCAATCATTCTTTAAAGCTCAACATTGGTGTTAATTATAATTGATGAATTTTAATATAATTTCCAAGAAGAGAAAAGAAGACCGTTTTTGGAGATCGAGCCTTCAATGTGGCTGCTCCAACGATATGGAACGGCCTCCCAGATGACCTGCGCGAAATGGATCTGGAGAGTACTTTTAGAAACAGGTTGAAGACCCACTTGTTCACGCGCTCATATGAGCAAGCGCCTTTGGGATGACCAAGAGTCATGAAAAGGCGCTATAAAAATATTGTATTTATTATTAAGTGTTTGATAAAATTGACAAAAAAACTTAAGTTTTTATATCAAGGGCAGCCTAATATGATCTTATCAAAACGCCATGGAATATAAATAAAGCTAAGCTTAATTTTGGCCTTAAATAAGGCTTGACTTTATTTTGGCCTTGGCTTTATTTTTATTTAAAATTGGATTTTTTTAACGACATAAAAAAATAACGTTGAATGATAACTCATGCTTTTAATCAAGCAAAAAGCATCGATTTTTTAAGCAGACGTGTTTTTAATAAACACACGTTATATTAAAATAACTGTCTACGCTGTTGTCAAGGACGACCCTCGGGAAAACTGTGCGGCGTAAATTTAATATTGAATCTATGAAATTTCTAGTATGCAAGAAGCAGCTCTCTTAGAATAAGTGATCAACAACATTTTATCAATAAAATTCTTGTGTTTGTGGTTTTTTTCACAAGAGTAACGGAGCCTTCCTTGACTTATAGGTTGATATGAGGCTGACCACCCATACTGTAAAAAATGGTTCACTTTGCCAATGTCACCCCTGTTTCAGGAAGTGTCGGCAAGAGTTGCAGGGCTTATGTTCATTTGAGGTTTGGATTTTATTTGTAAGTACACAATCAGCATTTGTAAGCGCGAACTACACGTGTTTGTTTGTGGGCATACATCTGAGAGCTTTGAATGAACTTATCCTTGCAACTTAGATTATAGATTATATAGTTCGGAGCTGGGGCTACGTGCTACGACGAGCTACGATGTTCGTGGTTGTTACTTTGATTTAATTCATCTTTCCTATGAGATATGCATATTGGTTTAAAGCAAAAACAATAATAGTTTACGAGAAAACTTATCACTGTTATTTCAAAAAAAAATGTGCTTATATCTTTTTAAATTTATAGGGAAAATTAAGTAAGCCGTGGATTTTTGTACAAATAAATATTTCTACCTTTCACAAATACGTTTTTCTCTTTTCCTCTGTTTGACCACTATGGGACTCAGTCCTTGTTTTAGTCGACCATTTATGTATATAAACAAAAATACCATTGTCCACCCGACGCCAACAAGGAGTCATCATCCGTTCAAGAAGTGCCACCCACGGTATGCTATGAGCTTCAGCAACACCAATGTCACTGATCTAGAGGTTCTTGCTTTGCCGTGCCGTGGCTTTTTACGTTATCGGAAGCCCTTCAAAAAAATGTATAACTTTTTAACGAGCGTCCATGAGCTGTGGGCTTCTGAGACCCACATACAGCACGGGTATGAAGAGGGTTGCGTACGCACGTAAACGTAATGTAACGTAACTAAGCTACACATATAGTGTAGCTTCTTGCCGCGTTTTTCTTGAAGGACTCGCGTGTGAATAATCTTTTCATTTTTACAGGTAAGGTAGCCGACTGTACTCTAACCACTTCTGTTGAAGTAGGAGTTTAGCTCTTTAAGGGATCGTACTTATTTTGTGTTCATTTCATGGTGAAGGCTGAGTAAACCTTGCTAGTATTTTAATTTAAGGCCTGAAATAAACACTGAAACAGCGTATAATTTTATATATTTCCTGGATAATTAAAGACACCTTCGATGAGATTTTATATTTTTTTTATATTAAAAAAAAAATAGATTTGTGAAGAGTAATGCAATTCACCAACCTATTCTGCCTGGCCAGAAACAGGTAGTAATATTATCAATTAATAATTCATTATTGTTTATTTTAATGAATTATTAATTAATAATTACCCAATAAAATCTGTTGAACCAGGGTTAAAGTTTTGTTCAAATGACCCAGGCGGGGATCGAACCAACTTATTATATTCCAAACACGCTAGAACGATCAGCCCACTTGGCCCCCTCGGCCATAACACCGACAGTTATCACACCATTGCGAATATATGCTTATAATATTTTTTTATTTAATATAACAGTTGCCCATCACTGGTGTATTATAGCATACCATATTAACGTGACCCCAGCTCGGTGTCGTTTCTCAGAGACAAGAGCCAGTCATTATGATTTCGTCCCTTATCGCGCACCAGTTCAAGGTTCCTTTCTGTGCCAGTTCAGTGTACACGAAACACACAACAAGTAGCTCCTATCAGCCTTCACCCATACTTGACATTCTAAATTGATTACCAGATTATAATTATTTCATAATAAGCTTGTTTTCCTACATGTCAACTTGATGAAAAGTGAATAGCATTTTCTTGGAAAATCTTAAAATTTGATTTTGGGTCGCATGCCTTCAATACGCTCGTAAAATAAATATACATAGATATATGTTTTATAATTATTTTTGTTTTCATTGTTTCAAAAATTAATTGGCATCGTTTTTAGGGCTACCAAAAATAGAATTTTAAGGAATCTGGTATTTACAAATTTATTATTGTCTTTCTAAGAAACAAAGTCAATCCATCTTAAATCTATAATCTAAGTTGCAAGGGTATATTCATGCTCTCAGATGTATGCCCACAAACAAACACGTGTAGTTCGCGCTTACAAATGCTGATTGTGTACTTACAAATAAAATCCAAACTCAAATGAACATAAGCCCTGCAACTCTTGCCGACATTCCCTGAAACAGGAGTGATGAGCCGATTACCAACCAATAAGTCAAGAAATTTAACAATATTTTCAATCATTTGACCGGTCCATAGTCCAGAGGCAGCACTTTGGACCCGTGAATGGAGAGTTGTGGGTTCGAATCCCAGCGGAGCACAAAAAAATTCCATTTACCTACATTTTCAAATGTTCTTAACGCTGAGTTGAAAAAATCATAAAAGCTATAATAAAGAGCGGTCACTTCAAGGCCATCCAGCTTTAGAGCAACTGGGTCTTGCTTGAGAATTGGCGCTTTCTACAGCGATGACCAAGCTCGCAGAGGGCTCTTAAGGTGTGGTACACACAAAAACAGCGCTCACTGAATAAATCATCATTATATTAATATTAATATTATTACCTGACAATTATCAAAATGATTTTCAATACAGCAAAAAAAACTTTGTTAACTGCTACATTTTCTTTGATTTCTGATATTTTCCCTTTCTGCCGTTGTAAGAAAAGCGGCCGCAGCACCGGGACGTTTTCCCGGGAAGGAGATTTATTAATTTGCCGCCAAAAACAAACCAGAGCTTTGAATCATGGCGTAAAGAAAAGACCGATATCTGTTCGGGAACTTCAATTAACAAGAAACATTTCAGGCAGCTCAATCAAATCGGTTTCCATGAATTTAAATTATTTTTTACATTGATATTAAATGTTTTTGGCGAAGAAAAGCCATCAAAGATATCAGGAACAATTTCACATATTATATTAAGTATACATACATATATACCGGTCCATGGTCAAATGGTAAACACTTCAGACTCGTGATTCGAAGGAAGTGGATTCGAATCCCGGAGGAGCACGAAAACATATTTTATATTTCAAATGTTCACTTCGCTGGATTGAGAGATTCATCTTCCTTTACCACCGGTCACCATAAGTCTATTCAGCCTTACTTCAACTGGGTCTTACTTGATAAATGACGCTTTGAAAGGTCAAAGAGGGTTCTTGAGGTGTGATTCACACCAAAGCAGCTCTCACCAAATAAATCAGCAATAGGAATAAATGTGACACAAACAAAAATTACCTTCATTTAATAACTTTTTCCATCTTTGTCCGTTTATAGCTTTCGAAGACAAATATTTTTTTTTCTGAAAAACATCAAATACAAAATAGTGTCTAGTATTTTATTTAATAAAACACTTCAATTTATTCATTGCCTGTAATGTATAATTATTTAACTTCGCAATTGCTGCAACAAAAAGGAATCTGGTGCTTTTGTAAAACCCCTGCCGGATTTTTTTAGCCATGCTAAAAAATGGTTCACTTTGCCAATGTCACCCCTGTTTCAGGGAATGTCGGCAAGAGTTGCTGGGTTTATGTTCATTTGAGGTTTGGATTTTATTTGTAAGTACACAATCAGCATTTGTAAGCGCGAACTACACGTGTTTGTTTGTGGGCATACATCTGAGAGCTTTGAATGAATATATCCTTGCAACTTAGATTATAGATTATAGATAGATAGATGCTATTAAAATCTGAATATTAAATGTGCATTATAAAAAACAAAGGTGTGTTGAACAAAACTGACATTTAAATATGAACGTTATAACATATTTTAAAGGCATTGTTGGTAGAACAAGGTGCTCTTTCATCATCAATTTGTGGCACTGAAATTTTATCCATCGAGGTTTTTTTAACAAATACAAAAAATGGCCTCACCATAACCTTCTTTCATTATTCTAACTTTTCCATTGTTCACAACAACTCTTGAAATTTAATCATGAAATATTGCCGGTAATTTTCCGTCTCTGTAAGAATCCTTGCAAAGAACAACTTGTTAGTCCAGCAGTATCCCAACAGAATCCAATTAATTCCACCTTTTTTTTGCGAAAGGGAAAATGTACAAAGTTTCTTTTAAAAAAAAAAATTAATCTTTTTTTAAAAGAGAAATAAATTGATTAAATAATGTTGACTTTAAGGAGATGCTTGACCCTCGGGACGGAAGGAAAAATGTGACATTTTAATTGAGTAAGAAGATTGAAAATTAGTCTTGTGACTTTGAGAACAAAATTAAATTCATCAAACAACTTGGATTCATTCAATTTCGATTAAAAATAATTGATGAAAAGTTTTGCAATTAGATATTTTGATTGTTATATTTCAGTTTCATTTAGAATTTAGACTGTAGAATCATCATCATCGTAAGGTAGACAGCCCCGAGTAATATTTGGTTCTAATCTAATCTAATCTAAGCTGCAAAGATATATATCATTTAAGATTTATACTAAATGCAAACACATGCCGCATGTGGACCTACAATATAAAAACCCAATCTCAAATTAACATAAGCCTTGCAACTCTTGCCGTCCTTCCCTGAAACAGGGGTGACATTGGCAAAGTGAACCAATTTTTTACAGTATGGGTGGTCAGCCGCATAACAACCTATAAGTCAAGGAACATACATGACAAATTACATTTTTAAAATCAATAAATAACAATATATACATGGACATACAAAACTAAATCACATACAAAACAAACCCTTTTGAGTTCAAATCAAGATTCTCCTCAACTCTCACCTGTCCATCGCCTTTACTCTCCAGCTATGTGGCTACGTCTGCTTTGACTGCATCTGCGTTGACCATCGCATATTTGGACTTCCTTGTCTTTTATGAACATAAACCCTGCAATATTGGCATGCCTCTCCTGATGCAGACATACATTTATTGGAACATCGGAGTACTCCTATATCACGCCAATTATGCGGAAGCTGCACTGGCTAATTTTTTCAGAAAGAGTGCGGTATAGACTGTGTGTCATGATAAAAGACATCCTAGATGGACAGGCACCAGAATATCTCAGAGAACTGTGTCAGATGCAGCAAGCCACTAGCTCCAGGACTCTAAATTCAGCTAATGTAGGCTCCGCAAGGCTGAGCCAACCAACAACTTTGGCCTCAACCAACTTTGGTGATCGTGTTTTTTCGGTTTCGGGCCCGATGGCTTGGAACGAGTTGCCGGTTGAGGTGAGGAAAGAACGGGACAGGGCAAGCTTCAGGAGAAAGCTGAAGACGCACCTGTTTGAAAGGACATACCCGGAATAAAAGGCCCTTGTGACTAAATTTTAGTGAAAACGGCGCTTCGGAAAAAAATCAACTAAATATATATAAATACATAGAAAAATAGCTGAAAGCGCATGATTCTTACGTAAATGTCATACCAATCTATAAGTTGCTGGTTTGGTTGAGCGGATAAGGCGTTGGCACTCTAATTTGCGTTATTGAAAATAGCGCAAGTTCAAACCCCGCTTGCGCCATATCCTATGGACAATAACTTTGCCACTAGTGCAACAGATGCCATTGGGTAATTATTAATTGATAATTCATTATGATATTAAATAATTGGTAATTTTAATGCCTGTTTCTGCCCAAGCAAAACAGTTAGGTGAATTGTATTCGTGTTCACAAATCCATCTGAAAACAAAAGAAAATGCGATGGCAAAAAATATCTACCCACAATATAAATTTTAAAACCTTAGCCACCAGCATTTTTTTTCGGTCATTGCATAATTATTTCGTTTCATCGAAACTCATAATCTTTTCAATACAACCTTTTCTTTTATGACTCCATATTTTCTTGCAATTTAAACTTATTTCGATTATTAATTTGATTCAGTAAATAAATAAAAATACATAGAAATTTCTCGCACTTCTTATTCTTTACTCATCTCTTCACATCTCTCTTCCCATCCATCACACACGACTCTACTTACTTCACTTCATACTCTTCCTTACATCCGAGTGTTCTACGCTTTTTACACACATTTCCCACATTAGCGGAGAAACCGCGTCATCCATCATTGTGTTTTTTTTTTCAATATATTTTTTTGTCTCGTATAACCTTTCATGAAAACGGTAATGAGGATTTTTGGTTTCCATTAGAGGTTTATATAAAAATTCAAAAGAGTTTCTTTGTATCAGCGGATTTCAATTTTAGATATTTTTGAAAATACTTGGTTTAAACATCGATATAAAAGAACTATACATTTGTAGAATTACTATTTTGATGATTGGGTTTTTTATATTGTAGGTCCACATGCGGAATGTGTAAGCGCGAAATTATGCATATCTGCTTGTGGGAATGCATTTAATATGAATCTCAAATGATACATATCTTTGCAGCTTAGATTTAGACTACCTGAATGGGCTTAAAAATATATTTTTAAATAAGATATTTTGTAAAAATTCAAAGGGTAAATAAAGTATGATTATCATTAATTGATGAGGCATTGACTTTGTTACCTTTCATTTTTAAATATTAAAAATCAAAAATAATTTGTAAATACCACGCCATAACCATGTACAAATTATTTTAATTTTTAATATTTATTAAATGCATTCCCACAAGCAGACAAGCATAAATTCGCGCTAAACACATGCCGCATGTGGACCTATATCAAAATCCAATCTGAAATGAACATAAGCCCTGCAACTCTTGCCGACCTTCCCTGAAACAGGGGTGACTTTGGCAAAGTGAAGCTTTTGGAAAAATACAATATCATAATAAGTAATGATAAATTTTCTATTTCAAGTTTCTGCAACTCAACAGTTTAAGAAAATTAAATAATTAATAGGAATTCAAAAGAATTAGTCAAATAAAAGGCAAGACTTTTCTAATATCCAACTTATTCCCTTTGAATTTGTCCCCGTGTGCCTTAAACTATTTATGCAAATGACCAAACTTTTAATGTAAGCCCAAAAAAAAAGTTAAAGAATCCCTTGAATTCGCACAAAAAAAAATGTAACTCGGTTCGCGGCCTTTATAAGAAAAGTTTATAAATCTGTAGTTATCCCATCACGAGTATAATATTCACTTACCCAAACTCTGTGCGAGAAGGAACAGATAAAAAAGATAAAGAAAGAAACTTGTTCCACCCCGGCAATAATAACAAGGGAAAGATGGAAACATTTCTGTTTGAGATTTTTTCGATTTCCATTGTGGAGGCTTGCGACAGGCTACAGATAGTCCTAACTATGGCATGTATAAAACTATCATCAATTTCACAAATACCTACAAAAAACATAGTTAAGATTTGTTTAAGAAACTGAAACTGTAACTCTCACCATTTCACTAAGTGTGGTCAGAACCTTTTCAAAGCTGCCTTCATTGATTCTTAGTATGGCCTAACTCTTTCAATTCATTCACATCCATCACCTAATACATACATTTCCTTCTTTTGTGAAAGGTATTTTATTTTCGTGAATTAGGTATTTTGATCGAGAGAAAATCAGTTTTTTTTAACAAAATGGCTCAATACATTCAAGAATGATTGTAAATTCTCCTTCTTCTTTTATGACGCTACAGTTTAACTCGAGCCTTGACTTCCTTAAATTTCTGCCATCAACTCCGCCCGTCCTCGACAACCAGTCTATATTTTTCAATAAACAGAAACTGAGTTGTTTCTTTCCCCACCTTCATTTTTAAAATCACGTCTATCACTTTAAATTAAAATACATTTGTAACAAACATCGTTACCTATTTTAGCAAACTAAGTAGGGATATAAAATACTCTCCCCTGCCATAAGCTAAATTTAGCAAAATTCTACAAGTTTTCTATCTACTTTTATAGTACTCTTTTCATAAATACATTTACAAATTTGTGTAAAAACCTGAAATTATTACATCGATAAACCTTCGCAACGTTAGTAACAGTATAAGTTTTAGGATTTTATAGATTACGGTAACAGATCCCGAAGAACAACTCTCCAGTGTCCAAATTTAATTAAATTAAGTGAAATCAAAAAACTTTTGACCTGTCTGCAGCCATTCGTGGAGAATCACGCTTAATAGCGAATACGTGCCACAAAGATTATCGAAACTCAAGGATATTATTTCTGCTTTAAGAATACACAGTACAATATTATTGTTGTATCTTTGATATTCGTTAACATCCATAAAGTTCGACTCAATTTCGGTGAAACGAATTTTGTTTTTAACAGAAGACTTTCATCATCATCATAATCAATACAACGATATTCCGGGGTGGATCTTGCCTTCCTTGATTAACCGCAGCCACCGCTACCTCCCTCTTCCTATCTTATACTCTAACCTTACAGTCTACCACTTCTCCGTCCAGTCACTTTAATCTGAGTCTTCCCTTTGTCCTGCGCCACTTTGAGTCCGTCATCACAACCATCTTTACCAGGCTCCGATAGTCTCATAACTGGATGTGACCCAAACAATCAGTCTGCAGACTTTTATTGACCGGACCGCGATCGAGCAAAGGGCACTAGTCATCCAATTGCTTCAAAAGTTCTCAGATAGAAAAACATAAATGTCATGGTTGAAAAACCATAAAAAATAACTTTCAATAATAATAAAAAAGGACTTTCACTGTGTAAACAGATCAACACTAAAAAATATCATAAAAAATAAACTCATTCTCAGATATCACAGCTTTTTATTTTAAATTTGATTATGCACTCTATAGTACATCCTATAAACGTCTTCGGTGCTAACAAAATTGACCGGTCTGTAGTCTAGTGAAAGCGCCTTAGACTCGTAAATGGAAGGTCGTGGGTTCAAATACCGGCGAAGCACAAAAAATATTGCATTTATATTTTCTAATAAGCTCTTCGCTGGGTTGAAAAATTAATATACCTTTAGCAAAGACCGGTCATCAATGGTCCATCCAGCCTTACAGCAACTGGGTTTTAGTTGAGAATGACCCTTTCTGTAGCGACGACCAAGCTCGCAGAGGGCTCTTGAAGTGTGATTCACACGAAAACAGCGCTCACAAAATAAATCATCCTAATATTGTTTTTATTATTTTACAGATCGTCAAGAATAATGTACATAAGTTATTTTACAAAAAAATGTCAAATATCCGAAAAGTTTAATTGATTTTCAAGTTATTTTTAACTTGTTAAACATGTCAAACGGCCATAATTCCAGTCGAAATTTTGTTTTTATAGTGGGTATGTTTTATTAAAAAAATTCTTTCAGAAATTTTCATGGAATGGTAAATGAATCAAGACCTTACAAAAACACACCCACCCGCATAAATCATTGAAATTTGTAAATTTCCAACGAGTGAATCCAATATTGTATGGAACCGCAAATCGATCCTTTATTTCCTCTAATTAGGAACACAAAGTTTGGCTCATACAAAATACAATTATTTTGGAATGAACGAAAATTTTTTTGGCAGAAGGAGATGTGAGTATATTGTCAACGAATGAAAAAAGTTTTTACCTTTTATAAGTACCTTGTAAACCAATTAGTACAATCACAAATATTCTTGCAAATGTTAATTACGAAACTAATTCTTGGTTGATAAGATTTTTTATTACATCCTTTAAACATGTGACATTGAATATTTTGTCCAATTCAAGCATTTTATGTGGGTAGATTATTTCATTTGGACCTGCTTACATTTTTTTTTCACAGGCCATAACCGATAAATCAAATTCTCATTTATACTTATGCAGTTCCCGCGACAAGTTAATTTTTTAAAAGAAAATTCCTTCTTAATAATACTTTAAAAAACCAAGTACTATTTTTTATTTGCAACACTGATTTTATCCACATGTTTATTTTATTTTATATTTAATTAATATTTCAATAACTAATAATTTCACAAACTATAAAAAATATAGAAAAAAAAAAAGTACATTTTTATCGTTAAATCAGATTTCATAGATTTTTGCTTGTGTCTGTTTTTATACTGTTAAATTAATGTTGTAATTTTTGTTTCTTGCCTTGCAATCGACCCATACAGCAGTAAAAATTGGTTTTAATTTTGCCAATATCACCCCTGATTCAGAAAAAGTCATGATATTCAAGGTATACGTTCATTTGAAGCTTGGGTTCCCAGCATACAAAAGCCCGAACTTACTCGTGCTTGCTTGCTTAAATCTCAGCACTTAAGATCGATTTTATAAACAAATTCATTTACCACAAATTAGTGAAACAAATAGATTTATATAAACTGTTTGGAATTGCATGTTGAATTTATTCTTGTTTGAGAATTGTTGAAAAAACATTTCCAGTTAAATGTTGATACTATATTTAAATTTAAAAAAACTTGGGTGTATTTTTATCAAATTTGGATGTATAAGTCTCTAGGGTTGCATCCCCAGTACATGGTTAATTTGTTTATGGAGTAAATATTGGTTTTTAATTTGTTTTTGTGGTCGTACGCGAGGAACGCGGCGGACTAATATTGACTTTTATGAGAATAAATGACTTGTTGGCCGTATTTTGTATTTGAGTTGTGCCAGAATAAAAATAAAACGATGCAACAACTCATATGTCAAGGTGTCGAAATAAAAATACTTAATCCACAGTGCTGAAATGGAAAATTTCATAAGCGCTGATATAGTTATGACTTATTTTGGGTTTACTTTTAATAAAATTACAGTAGAATTTATCTCATAGTATTTATTTTTTAAGAAGTTGATTACCTACATAATAAAGTTCTCTTTGTAACTTTTCTATTGTCGGTTTTATGGCTTGGGCGTTAATGGATCACTGAAACTCAACGGGCCCGCAGCCTATATTTCTATGTGACTAAGGCCTATTCTCGCGTGTTTGAGACCAGACGAGACGCCTCTAGAATGGATTTTTCCAGAGAGTACCAGAAGTACCAACAGTTCAAAGTGTCAAACACTCACGTTTACATACACACATACACAGCAAGTAAACACGTCACACAATCACGATAACACGCAGGCATGAACCTATACATTCGTAACAATACTGGAAAAAACTTCAAAAACTCAAAATGGAACGACAATATTGTTTATTGTCATTTCATTCAACAACTTGTTTCCATAGGCATTTACTTACTTAACTATTTCCAACTCACAAACCTTGAAGGCTCAGGTCCTCTCACACCACAATCCTTTTTATCAAAAATCAAAATCAAAATCAAAATCCTTACAATCAAAAAAGGATTTTTTTCTAGTCAATAGGATTTAAAAAATAAACATAATATGTAAAGAAATCAAGAGTTCGCTTTCTCGTAATTTACATATATTTACCAAATTTTCGCAAAAAGTCGCTTTTACCTGTGGTTCTATACAACTCATATACTGTAATGTAACTCTGTCGCCATTCTGCTATGGTCAGCCAGAGCCTCTGCAAATCTGCCTCCATTTCTTACTATCCTTACATACATCTTTAAATTTATTAGTAGATATCCATCACCTTTTTATATACATTTTATTCTTCTACACTCAATTTGTATATCCCATTCTTTCACAATCTACTCAATCTGATCACTCCATACTTTTCTCAGTCATCCCTTATCTCTTGTTCCTTTCACACTTCACTTTTATTTATACTTTGTCAGTCTATCATCATTCATTCAGCTAGATTCTAGACAGAAATTGTGTACAAATGATAAAGAATTATTTCATACCCAACATTTTTATAGACATACTATAATAATAATCTATAATCTAAGTTGCATGGATATATTCATTAAAAGCTCTTAGATGTATGCCCACAAACCAACACGTGTAGTTCGCGCTTACAAATGCTGAATGTGTACTTAGAAATAAAATCCAAACCTCAATACTATAATCTATAATCTATAATCTAAGCTGCAAGGATATGTAAGCATTTAAGGCTCATATGTAATGCATGCCTACAGACAGGCACATGTAGGTTCGCGCCTACACATTCTGCATGTGTGCATACAAATAAAGAAAACCTCACATGGTCATAAACCTTGCAACTCCTGCCGCCGTTCCCTGAACCGGGGTGGCATTGGCAAAAGTGAACCGATTTTTACAGCACGGGTGGTCAGCCTCGTACGCTTTTCATTATTATTGCTTTGCCTCGAATAAGTTCAGCATTCGCTTTTCATTATATATGTTTTCATGCTTCACCCCTTGAGTATGATTTAGCGTATTATTGTTGGCCCCGCATAATATAGTAATATACTGACGTCATAATATCTCATTATAAACGTTTTCCGTGAGCATCTGTGTGCCGGGGAATAAATATTAAATACGGTTAGTGAAGGAATGAGGAAAGTATTGCATCACTTCGAGCAGGAGAAAAATCATGCACTGTATAAAATAAATATTAGGATGATTTATCTGATGTGCGCTGTTTGCGTGAGAATCATACCTCAATAACCTTCCGCGAGCTTGGTCGCTAGAGAACGTCGCTGATGTGATCGAGGAGTTAAGCGTCGGCACTCAAATTTGCCTTACTGATGCGATCAAAGGTTTGAGCCCCGCCTGCGCCGTGTCCTCTCAGCAAAAACTTTGACACTGTTTCAACAGATGTCCTTGGGTAATTATTAATTAATTAATTAAAATACTAAATTACCCATTATTAGTTATCAAAATAGGTTGGTGAATTGTATCCACTTTTACAAATTAATTTAAAATTTAAAAAAAGCGCCGATTACCCAAGCATGACTAAGTAGCCGTAAATTCTAGCTGTGATAATATGCGAGTGTATAGGCATACAGAGTGTAGAGGAACTATTCCGAATGCCCAAGGAAAGGGACATGGCCACCATATAACGGAATATTTAAAGAAGTTTCTTGGATTATACAACCGTCGATAGATCATAACGTATCTATCGATATATTCAAAAACACACGGTAAGATCTACCGACGGCTGTCGAGACTTCCACCCCTGATCAGATGAATAAACTGAAACTTCCTTCTTCTTTCTTCTCCTGTTTCAATCCTAGGATTGGTTTGCAGCAATATCTTTCACTCTTCTTCTCCATTCTTCCCTGTCTTGTGCGGCTCTTTTTAGGTCTGCATATGTTGAGCAGCGCACGTCCACCAACAGGTCCTCCAGGTACTCTTGGCGTGGGCGTCCCCTAGAGTTGGTCCCCTCGGTCATCCCCTCCATTATGGCGTGCAAACTTAAACTATTAACCAGCAATCGACTGTGTTCTATCGAAAGCTTTTTGTACTGAATTGTCAAAAAAAAACTGCTGCTTAAAAAAATACTTTAAGACTTGATTTGATTTTGTTTCTGCATATGTGCAAAGCGGAGGCGGAAATACGCTGCGGTTTTCCCGGGCTTTGTTCGCGCAGGCAGTTCCCACTTTTTCAATGGAACAGATTTTCACTTTTCCCTCATTAATTAAACCACGCCCGATTAGCGTCTCAACCGATCTGCAAAACTCGAAGACGGTAATAACAATACGTCGTAAAAATACGTGAAATTATTCCCAAGCTGAGCCTCATTTTTTGTGACAGCTGAATACATCTTACTGGCCATGCAACCTACATTAGAAAAAAAAAACATCGAAATTATGTGTATTGCATTTGATAACTTAACCTGTTTGTACTATATTAATTAACGGAAAGGAGGTTTGATTCTTGTTGGAGCACAACAAAATATTTTATTTTATTTAAAAAATATTTCAGTTTTTTGGGCACGTTTTCCGTGGCAAAGAGAATAGCGTGGAACAACTGGTCTTGATTTTTTTTTTTTTTTTAAGAAATCCTGTGCGGGAGACTCCCTAGATTCTAAAGACTCTAGGGGTCTATGACACTTGTTGTAGTGCCGCAGAGGTGTACGAGCTTGGTCGTCGCTACAAAGCGCCAATACTCAAGCAAGACCCAGTTGCTGTAAGGCTGGATGGACCTTTGGTGACCGGTCATTGGTAAAGGTGTATGAATTTTTCAACCCAGCGAAGAGCACATTCGAAATATAAATGGTATATTTTTGTGCTCCGCCGGGATCCGAATCTACAACCTTCCATTTACGAGTCCGAAGTGTTGCCGCTACGGACTACGGACCGGTCCAAGATGCCAACGACACGCGGTGTACCTGAGCGGTTACCCATCCAAGCACTGACTACGCCCAATGTTGCTTAACTTCGGTGATCTATGAGAACCGGTGCTTTCAACATGGCTAACGTCGTTGACAAAACCCTGATTGATTGATTGATTGATGGCTTGGAAAAGAAAAAGTAGGAGTTCTCACACGATGGACTAATCAAGTGAAGCCAGCAGCAGGCACCTCGGTGGTTGGAGCGCTACGCGCAGCGCAGTCAAGAGAGAACTGAAGAACCCTCAGCAATGTGGAACAATATTAAGAAGAAAAGAATTTTCAAATAATTATGCTCTTTGCTGGGTTGAAAAACTCATATGGTCTTACTGCCAGCATAGTTCAATCCAGCCATTCAGCAAGTGAGACTTGTTCAGATAAGCACTTTCCATAGCGACGACCTAGCTCGCAGAGGACTCTTGAAGTGTGATTCAAACAAATACAGTGCTCACAAAAAATTTACACTTATTTTTTATTTACGCGTACCTCTTTTTGTATCTGCACGAAGGATGAACCATAAATACTAGTATATCCATGCAAATCAGATTTTGGAAAATTGAGCCATGACGCAGAATAAATTTATTCAATTTCTTATATTAAATTATTTAAATATTGATCCAACTCGCATTTCACATGTTGAAACGTAACACATTAATACCCAGCGTCTCAGATGTGGTATTTTGTTTACTCTGAATTATTTGTCTTATTTGCTATACAACATCCATCACATCGCCCATCTCTCCCTTCTCCTGCAAATTAACCGCCGAGGTTTCGCACTCTCAGGCAAGCCCCTCAAGTACCTGGGACCCCAAAACTCAACTGATTTAGTCAACGACCAACGAGAAACTTCAATTTACTGTCATAGTATTGTTGACAAATCAGTTGGTTGCATTCCATGCCAAGACCTTGCGTTTAAATCCCACAGAGAGTTAGTTTGTTTTTCTGTTTGTTTTGCGTTTTTTTTTTGTTTCCTGTTTCCGAGTGTTTTTTTCAAAATCAAAATAAAATACCTGCACGGTTTGCCCATCCTTCACAATAAATGAGTACCAACCCCCTCGGGAGCTGGTGCTAATTTCTGGCAATCACTTTGACCGGTCTGTAACTCAGTGGTAACACTGCGGACTCTGAAGGGAAGGTTGTGGGTTCGAATCCCGACGGAGCACAAAAAATATACCATTTATATTTTCAAATTTGCTCTTCGCTGGGTTGAAAAATTCATAAACTTTTACCAACGACCGGTCACCAAAGGTCCATCCAGCCTAACAGCAACTAGGTCTTGCTTGAGTTTTGGCGCTTTGTAGCGATGACCAAGCTCGTACACCTCTGCGGCACTACAACAAGTGTCATAGACCCCTAGAGTCTCTAGAATCTAGGGAGTCTCCTGCACAGGATTTCTTAAAAAAAAAAAGTACAAGTTATGCTGATATACTATCAAACAAATACAAATAAAATCATATAAGTACCTTCATCTATTACAGATTTACACATACAAACAAAACGCATAATAAGAGTTTTAGGCTTACGCGGCCGGCTGATGTTGCTGGAGAGATGTTTTCCGTGATCTGTTGCCGTAGTCTGCTGGAGCTGGAGCTTCCAGACGTTTTGCCAATGTCTACGAAAAAGCCCATCGTAGACATGGGTGAAAAGTCCGGAATCTCCAGCTCCTATAGACTACGGCAACAGATCCCGGAAAACATCTCTCCAGCATCAAAACACATAATCACACATTCGCAACTACATATATGAATTCGATTGATATATTTATCAATGAGTTCATAAGCAGGGATCTACGTAAGAATTACGAGTGTTGTATATTGAGACATTACTGTAATTATAATTCAATATGCGCATAGCTCGCGGTGGGAACAATATTTGCAGGGTCTGGTAATTGTGTTAGCATTATTAATACTGTTTGCCGGGATCTGATACAATTTAAATTTTGTAAATTAATCACAATGCTAATCAATCATCTTAACCGCAGCGTGGTTACCTGACATTCCGCCATAGCAAGTTATTACCGAGACATGCGGTAGAGTACCGCGCGTGGGGTGACAAAACGTTTAACGCAATAACGTATTTGCAACAATTGGAAAAATGATAAAAATAACTCAAACTTTTGCCATCTGTTATTTATGTGGTTTCTCAGTCTTAAAACCAAAGGATCACGAATTACTTCGCATATGGATAAACATCCCTTACGTAGATAACAATGATTTGAAGTAAATGCAAGATTGATCAATTTCCCTTCATAAAACAAAACAGAAAAGAACACAGTGGCTATTGACAGCTGCTAGCTAAGGTTTAATACAAAGGTAATAAGTAGAACTGTTTGGTTGATCAAACTGCTAAATAAAATTATTATCAGAAACTTGACACGTTATTTTACATTTTCCTCTGCTGCCAAACTAAAATCTTTGTCAATTTAATCTATTTCTCCTTTTTTAATTTGAATTTCCCCCAGTATTTACTCTCCTTAATCTTCAAATAAAACCTTTTAATGCGGCTGTTTGCTCAAATTAAAAACTCGAGCCAACAAAACGGCGGGATGAAAACGTGAAAAAATATTACACCACTTAAAGTCTAAAATGCTTTGTAAACACGGGAGCGTTTTACTGCTCATTTGTGTTAGGTTTCAGCGGCTTAGCTAAGCTAACGCTTTTCTTAGCGCAAGGGAGAATGAGCCTTAAAAGCGATTCCAATTTAAATTGAAACATTTGTACGAGAGAGTGGTCTATGCGGAGAGACTTACAAGGAACTAGAGAAACTTTACTCCGAGTATAAAATATTTACATCGACTCACCTCGATCGCGGTTATCGAAAAATGCATGGAAGGTACGACAGCACTCCCAGTGAGTGATTTAGTTTTCATACATTTCATCAATTTACGCGAGTTTATGTGATGTTTTATACTCGGTGTAATTGTCGTTAAGGCAAATGAAACTATCTCATTGTGAGTGAAATTCGAAATAAGTTTCCCACGTAAAAAATAATTGGGGTTAGAAGTGAATACGTCATCAATGAAAAAAAATATTGTGATAGAATTGTTTGGTTTAAGTTGGAATTACGGTCGTTTGACATATTTACAATAATTACAACAACAAAAAAATGTATTTGTTTGTTTGTTCCTTGACTTATAGGTTGGTATGCGGCTGACCACCTATCCTGTAAAAATGGTTCACTTGGCCAATGTCACCCCTGTTTCAGGGAAGGACGGCAAGAGTTGTAGGGTGTGTGTCCATTTGAAATTGAGTTTTTATATTGTAGTTTCGCATGCGGCAGTGCAAGCGCGAACTTGTGCGTGTCTTTTGTGAGAATGTATATAATGTGAATCTCTTATGTAACATATCTTTGCAACTTAGACGAGTTTAGAAAAAAAAAAAAAAACGGATATCGATCCAAACATTTTAATAAAATATATTTGACTTTTTAAAGTTTGTGTATTCACACAGTGAAAATTCATTTTTATAAACAACTAGCAGACCGACCGTGCTGCGCACGGTTGTCTGCTAGGCCCTTCGGGCAGTTTAAGTCTGGCTTCGCAATAATTTTTCCTCACACCTCCTTCATTGTAATTAAATGCTTTAAGAAGTAATTTGAAAAAATTGACGGTAAAAGGGTAATTTAGTTCTTTCATGTTCTGAGTATCTTGTTTGCATGTGCATGAGGTATGAGGCTGACCTCCCATACCGTAAAAAAATGTTCACTGAACGAATGTTTCTCTGTTTCTGAAAAGGTCGGCAAAAGTTGCAGGACTTATGGTCATGAGAGGCTAAAATATTTATTTGTAATTACATATGCAGCATTTGTAAGTGTGAACTCACTCGTATTTCCATGGGGGCATGCATTGAATATGAATTATAAATGTTAATGGATCTATGCAACTTAGATTTATATTTTAATATAAAAAACATCAAATGCTACAATTATATGTTAGCGTGAAATGATATTTGCCAGCTTGTGGGTATGCATTTGAATCAAAAAAGATTTTTTTTGCAACTTTTGATAATACATTATGTTGCTGAAGGATTTTTCAAACTCAAATTCCTTGACTTATAGGTAAGTATGAGCCTGAACATTCAAATCGTAAAAAACGGCTCACTTACAAATGTTCCCTCTGTTTCTGAAAAGGTTGCCAAAAGTTGCAGAGCGTATGTGCATTAGAGGCCTTAATTTTTATTTGTATGTTCACATGCAGCATTTCTAAGCGGGAACTCACTCGTGTCTCCATGGGGGCATGCATTGAATATGAATTATAAAAGTTATTGTATCTATGCAACTTAGATTATATATTCTAATATTAAAAACATCAAGTGCCACAATTATATGTTAGCGTGAAATGACATTTGCCAGCTTGTGGGTGTGCATTGTATTTTAATCATCAAAACTCTTTTTTGCAACTTAAGATTATAAATTAAGATAACCGTTGTTTAAGGATGTTTCAAACTCAAATTCCTTGATTTAAAGGTTAGTATGAGGCTTACCACCCATATCGCATAAATGGGTTCACTTAACAAATGTTCCCCCTGTTTCTGTAAAGGTCGGCAAAAGTTGCAGGGCTTATGATTATGAGAGGCTGAATTTTTTATTTTTTATTACACATGCAGCATTGATAAGCGTGAACTCACTCGTGTCTCCATGGGGGCGTGCATTGAATATGAATTATAAATGTTAATGCATCTATGCAACTTAGATTATATATTGTAATATTAAAAAGATTAAATGCCGCAAAAAGTATGGTTCCATATAAAAAGTTAGCCTAATTGATCGTAATCATTTCTCAGCTTGTGGGTGTGCATTGTATTTTAATCATCAAAACTCTTTTTTGCAACATTAGATTATAATCTAATCTAATCTAATCTAAGCTGCAAAGATATATATCATTTAAGATTTATATTAAATGCATTCCCACAAGCAGACATGTATAATTTCGCGCTAACACATGTGGACCTACAATATAAAAACCCAATCTCAAATGAACATAAGCCTTGCAACTCTTGCCGTCCTATTATAAATTAAGTCTATATTATAAATTAAGAAAACCGTTGTTTAAGGATGTTTCAAACTCAAATTCATTGACTTATAGGTTAGTATGAGGCTTACCACCCATATCGCATAAATGGGTTCACTTAACAAATGTTCCCCCTGTTTCTGTAAAGGTCGGCAAAAGTTGCAGGGCTTATGGTTATGAGAGGCTGAAATTTTTATTTGTTATTACACATGCAGCATTGATAAGCGCGAACTCACTCGTGTCTCCATGGGGGCGTGCATTGAATATGAATTATAAATGTTAATGCATCTATGCAACATAGATTATATATTGTAATATTAAAAAGATTAAATGCCGCAAAAAGTATGGTTCCATATAAAAATTTGACCTAATCGATCGTAATTATTTCTAAAAAATACATGTAATAACTGGTTGAAGTATAATTTTGAAATAAATAAAGAATATAGGTAGGTACTCAACGGAATTCAACAGAAAAAGAATCGACTTGCATGGCAACTTTGAAGCCTATGTTGAAGTGTTGGCAATTTATTTGAAATTCGAATGTCAAAATGAGTTTTGTTTCTCGCATAGGTTTTACATAAAAAGATGTTGTGATCGATCATGTTTATTTATTTAAAAAACAACAATTTAAAATCTTTTAATGATGAGGAAGCACATCCCAAGTTCTGAACAATATTTGTTGTGAATATGACGTGCATCTGTTCAGGAGTTCTTCAGTTTGAATGCCATTAACGCACATTTTATTTTGTATGGGGAGACCGTTGATTTTTATAAAGTAGTAGATAGATAGATAGAAGATAGATAGATAGATAGATAGATAGATAGATAGATAGATAGATAGATAGATAGATAGATAGATAGAAGTAGATAGATAGATAGATAGATGGATAGATAGAAGATAGATAGATAGATAGATAGATAGATAGATAGATAGATAGATAGATAGATAGATAGATAGATAGATAGATAGATAGATAGATAGATAGATAGATAGATAGATAGATAGATAGATAGATAGATAGATAGATAGATAGATAGATAGATAGATAGATAGATAGATAGATAGATAGTAGATAGATAGATAGATAGATAGATAGATAGATCAATAGATAGATAGAAGATAGATAGATTATAAAAAAATATAAAAAAACACAGAGTTTTATTTTCACAAATTGAGTATTTAATTCCACCTCAAGTACTTTCGACTTATTCACGTCATTATCAAGAGGATACTATAATATAATAAAATATATTTTTTGATCGGATATCGATCCAAATTTTTTAAAGATGTAGCTATAACTATTGTTAATTGTGATATAACTAAGTTTGTTTCGCTATAATCTGAGTTGCAAATACACATTATGTTAACACTAAAGGTTTTTATTTAATGCACACTCTTACACAGACACGTATAAGTTCATGATTACACAAACTGTTGAAAGCAACTCCTGTGGTCGATCGCTAGATATCTCAGTTGGTAGAACGCTTGCGTTCCATGCCAGAGAGCTACGGTGCAATACCCACCTAGGGCGTCAGAAGAAATCATTTCGCGTTTCAGTGTTTGTTTCAAGCTCAAAATAAAAAAAAACGGTTAGAAAGAAAGATTTACTCAGCTTTCACAAGAAATGAGAACCAGCCTCCTCGGGAGCTGGGAAACCCCCACTTCAAGTGAAGTGGCTGGCCTTGTTCCACCCAATTCCTTTGAAAATAAATTGTTTCTACAAGCCAGATGCGACTCCTTCGGGAACAATGCGGTCAGGAGTTGCACTAGCCGTTCTTAGTTGTAGCTTAGTTGCGTTTGGGGTTGCAAACTTCTCGTAGAAATAAAGACCCACACCGGGTGTTATCCTGCTCTGTATGTAACTTATAGTGAATCTTTTCTATGAAAAAAAATGAACTGAATTAATTGTAAAGGATTTTATGTTTTGTTTTTTGTAGACCTATTGATTTCTTTATTTATTAGATTTTGTTGTTAACCCGTTTATACCACAATATTATTTTTTATTTGTATTCCTTGACTTAAAGGGTGGTATGATGAAATTCACATCTTAAAGACCTCTAGGCGAAACCTTTCTTATTTCTAGATGCTCCAAGTTTTGCAACTTTAGATAAACATTAACTATAACTATGCGACTGACCACCCATACTGTAAAAGATGCTTCATTTTGTCAATGTCACCCCTGTTTCAGGGAAGGTCGGCAAAAGTTACAGGATTGATGCTCATTTGAAGGTTTGGTTTTAATTTGTAAGTACATATTCAGCATTTGTTAGCGCAAATTTACACGTGTCTGCTTGTGGGAATACATATAATATGAATCCCTCATGTCACATATCTCTGCAACTTAGATTAGATTAGATTTATGAAAAAAAAGTAACCTGAAATAATTGTAAATGATTGTCTCACAGGGACCCTTAACCTTAACCCTTAACAAAAGAAAAGTAAGTAAAGATAAAAAAAAGGGCGTAACCCACGGAAAGTCGGTTTTAAATTTTTGGGGTGCTTTAACGTCGGTACGTGCTCTGCACACAAAAGGCATTAGTATTTATTTACAAGCGCCTTTACAGTGTCGTAAAACAAAATAACCACCCGTTATGCTCAGATACTAATAAGATGTAAGTTTGCGATCGTAACGTTAAGGGTGAATGGCGTCTAAAAGGTTTTCATACAATACGCGTCAACGGTTTTCAACCCTTAAAAATGTTTATGTTTTGATGATTCGTAAAATTATTTTAAGTGTTTTGTTCTGTCACCCCAGGGCTTGTCTGACTTATCTTTAATTTGATTCAAAGATGACCTTTATACAAAATTGTTTTAAGTATCACATTTTAAACAATCTGAGAGAAGAATGAAACGTAAAACACGATGATTTTAGAGTTTATTTTAATACGTATATTTTCAAAATCAATTTCCAGCATTCATAAAACACATTGGACCAGCACACATAGAAATATTGCTACCTCTGTTGGAGATAAGGCAAACAAGCACTAAGGGGGCGGTTTGTTGTGAACCTTTTTATGTTTTTTTTTTATGTTTGTTGTTTAATAAAGTAAAACAACCATACATCCCTCACCACACACAAGAGCGTTGCCTTTTTTTGGTGAGGTACAGCTTATAGAACTATTTACTTATTATGTAATAGAAATAAGTTGAAAAAAAATACTAAAAATGAGTTATATTAATAAATAAATTTACAAAAAAATTAAGTAAGTATTCATTCGTTGTTGAATTCTTGGCTAGTTTATAACAATGATTTTAAAATTCTAAAATGCATTTTTGCCGTTAATGTGTTACTAAATAGATAAGCAAAAGAGTTCGTATTTGTCATACATATGCAAAATTATGAAATCAAACTTGCTCATATTTTCTACTAGACTAAGTGAGAGCTTTGACAAAAGAGCGATTTTTGTCTCTGAAGCTATTTTCGTATATTTGTAATATTTTATTTATATCCTAATGTCAATATGTTTCAGGGAAGGACGGCAAGAGTTGCAGGGCTTATGTTCATTTGAGATTGGGTTTTTATATTGTAGGTCCACAAGCGGCATGTGTTAGCGCGAAATTATACATGTCTGCTTGTGGGAATGCATTTAATATAAATCTTAAATGATATATATCTTTGCAGCTTAGATTAGATTAGATCCCTACTCTTTCATTTTTTTCTTTTTATAATTAATCAACGATCTAGAATCCAAGATTCACAAAGCATATCCAAATAAAAACCAAAACCTCATATGAATATAAGTCCGGCAATTCTTTCTGCTTTTCTCTGAAACAGGCGTGACATTGATAAATGTGAGCCAAGTTTTACAGTGCAGTTAGTCATCATTATTCCAACCTATAAGATAGATTTATTTAACGATTTGTATAGAAATATACAGGTATTTGGTCTGCTTTGCTTATCTTTTTATTAATGCTCCTCTTTTGAAAGTAAGAAAGCTTCTATCATTTATTTTTCTTCATCTGAAAACCTACTCATTACTCTTATACAACTAAGCTAATCATGAAAAAAACATTTCCAAAGATTGTCTACATACCTAATTATGATCTACCTTTATCAAACATGCGGATTTCCAGTTGGTATTCTCAGGAAATGAACAAACACACGTCTAAAGTACCTGACACGCCTAATCTTATGGGAACCGAGGCCTCTTAACAGTGTAAAGTAACTCCGCAGTTAGGGGGGACTTTAAGGGTAGAAACAAACTTGCCTTTAAAATAAGGGTTGATTAACTATTCCGGTAGTTTCCGGCCAGTTATGCCCCTTCAGGATAAAGGTTTTTAGACAAATTTCCACCATAAAGCTAATAAGTTATTGTAGACATAACTTTACTTTTAAGATTATGTTTTAATTGTAATGGTTTGTGTACAGAACTGGGAATATTCATTATTATTCAAAAGAGAATACAATGAATATCTGATGATAGAAAATAGTGAAAATAAACTGTGTACAAAGTGAAGAAAACACTTTGAAATTTAAATGTAATATTAGAATGTAATATTAGAAGTAAAATAGTAAAGTAAAATAGAAAGAATGTAACAATTTTGAAGGAATTCAAAAACACTGTTTATTTTCACACAAATATATTTAAAAGATGACAATCTTTAGAATAAGTTACAAACGCGTTTTCGACCTAGAAGGTCATCATCAGGATATAGATACCTGATGATGACCTTCTAGGTCGAAAACGCGTTTGTAACTTATTCTAAAGATTGTAATCTTTTAAATATATTTGTGTGAAAATAAACAGTGTTTTTGAATTCCTTCAAAATTGTAAACTAAAACAGTATGAATTTTCACAGTGTTAATACACAAACAAAACAAAATATAGAAAGAATGTAATATTAGAAGAAATGTAATATTAAAATTGACAAGAGAACTTGAGAATAGGGTGTGCAAGGGAAAGCAAGTGGTCGGTGCAATAGGAAGAATAGCAAAGAACAAGCGATTGACGATGGATCTGAGAATGGCGGTACACAATGGCATATTGTTACCGACTTTGATGTATGGAAGGGAAGCATGGACAGTGAATGATAGCGAAATGAGTAAAGTATGTACGGTGGAAATGAAGCATTTGAGAAGTATGACAGGAAAAACTTTGAGGGATAGAGTTAGGAATGAATGGGTAAAAAAAGAATGTAATTTGAAAGAGGATGTGAAAGTTAAAGTACAAAAGAATGTGATGAGATGGTTTGGGCATGTGGAAAGAATGAAAGATGATAGACTGACAAAGTATGTATACAAAGAAAGTGTGAAAGGAAAAAGAGGGAAGGGACGACCGAGAAAAGTATGGAGTGATCAGATTGAGGAGATTGTGAAAGAATGGGATATACAAAGTGAGCGTAAAAGAAGAAAATGCATGAAAAAGGTGATGGATATGAAGGAATTGAAAGAGGTATGTCAGGATAGGAAAAAATGGAGGCAACTCTGCAGAGGCTCTGGCCACCCCTAGCGGAATGGCGACAGAGTTACAGTTACAGCTACAGTTACAGAATACTGTCGTTTTATTTTTATGAATTAAAAAACAACCTACTATCTATAGTATCATGTTGTACCTACTCTACATAGATTGGTATCCATTTTTTCAGAACAAATTTATAAGTAAGTATACAACATCGCGTAAAAACCCAACCAACGCGTCTATAATCTTTAATTTAAGTTGCAAGGATATATTCATTTAAAGTTCTCAAATGCATGCCCAAAAACAAACACGTGTAGTTCGCGCTTAAAAATGCTGAATGTGTACTTACTTACAAATAAATTCCAAACCTCAAATGAACATAAACCCTACAACTTTTGTGAATCATTAGCTTCAAAGATCAATACAGATCTCAGGGCTGTCAGCCGTTGGGGCACTGACAACCTTGTAGAGTTCAACGTCAAAAAGACTCAAGCATGTCTGATATCCTTAAAGAGGATTCCAAACAACTATCTCCCAACTTTCGACAATGTCTCCCTCTCTAACCATGAACACTTAAATCTTCTTGGTGTTTCTCTGTCATCAGAGTTAAAATACCATGATGCTATTGAGTCTCGCACAACTTCCGCTTTCCGGCGACTCGGCATATTATACAGAGCCCGTAGGTTTTTTACTTCAGCCCAGTTATTGACTCTGTATAAATCCCAAATCCGCCCCATTATCGAGTATGGCAGTCATCTCTGGTGTGGTATGTCCAAGAAGTTGAGTGACCAACTTGATTCTGTGCAAAGGAGGGCAGTGAGGTTGATCAATGATCCTTCTCTGACATCCGATCTGCAGCCGCTCCAGCACAGAAGAAAAGTTGGAATGCTCAGTCTTTTTTATCGATATTACCACGGAGCTTGTTCTAATGAGCTCCATTCATTAATCCCTCCCCCTCGCATTTCAGAAAGGGAAACTCGTAGTACGACTCTCATTCATCCCTTTGCAGTCGATTTCAAAACTATGAGAACTTGGCGTTTTCATGACTCATTCCTTTGCCAAACTGCCCGTTTATGGAATGGTCTACCAGTATCTGTGTTCCCTTCCCAATTTAATCCGGTTTTATTCAAAACCAACAGTTCTTGTTGCTGTTCTTGAGTCTTGTCGCTGGCGCCAATGGCGACGCGCTGTATCTCGAGAGCTCCGCGCTTTTTATTATTATAAATAATTTTTGCAGTCGGACTATTATTAATTCTGTGTTCTTGTGTTTTTAAAATCATTGTAATGTTTTAATTTTTAAATGAATTATGTGAATCATGTTTTATTAAATAAAATAATAGAGTGACAAGTACCAAGTGAGCAATAGTTATCCAAATTAAACTACCCACTCGAACTTAAAACAATAATAAGTGTCATTTGATTTAAAATTGAATAAAGCAAATTTAACGATTCAAATCTACTCGACAAAAGAACTCTCTGCACTTAAAGACTCAAAATATTTAATAAGTGATTCAACATTTAAAACTATCCGTGAGAATAACTTGTGCAGAGGAGTTAAAAGAAGACCAAGAGGCAGACGAGGCGGCCGCAATGACCGCAGAAACCCGGGGACAGCTGCAGACAAGGAGGGGCCCGTGGAAGCTGACAATGTCCACCGCCCGGAATCGAAGGAAGTGTCAAATGGCCTCTGCGGAGGTGTTGAAGCTGACAATTCTGTCAGGAATGGAAGTGTGTGTAAAAGGAAGTATGTGAAACAGGAAGAATGGATATTTGCAACGTGGAATGTTAGAGAATGGAATGACTGTAAAGAGAATGAAATTACTGATATTATGGAAAAGAGAAGAATACAAGTGATGTGCGTGACTGAAATAAAAATGATCGGGGATGGAGAAAAGGTATTGAAGAATGAGGAGTATTTTATTTGGAGTGGAATTAAGGATGGATATAAGAGACAAGGCGTGGGAGTAATTTTGAGCGAACGGGCTAAAATGTGTGTAAGTAATTATGAAAGAATATGTCCTAGGATTCTGTTGGTAAGAATGAGATTAGGACGTGTGAAAATTCTAATGGTAGCGTGTTATGCTCCAGTAGAATCTGATAGCAGAGAAGAAAGAGATGAATTCTGGGAGAGTGTAAATAATGTACTAAGAATGAAAGATGAGAATGAACGAATTATCTTATTAGGAGATATGAACGGATGGATTGGTATGAAACGAGATGATTGCGGAATGGTTGTGGGTCCGAGTGGTAGAGGAAGGATGAATAATAATGGACGAAAGCTTGTCAATACATGTATAGAACACAGACTTTTTGCAACAAACACCTGGTTTAAACACCAAGACTTGCATCTCTATACATGGCAAAATAGGGCAGGCAATCGAACAATTATTGATTATATAAGCGTAGATGAAAGAATGAGAGGATATGTGAGAGATGCAAGAGTGTACCGTGGAGCTGAACTCAGCACAGACCACTATTTGTTATGCGCGAGAATAATGGTAGGGGATTGTAAGAAAGGAAAGAAAAAAATATTGTTAAGAATGAAAAGAATAAAAGTGGAAAATTTGAACGATGACAATGTGCAAGATGAATATCAAAGTGAGATTGCCAAAAGATTAAATATGGATGAACTACAAAAAATGAAAGATGAAGGATGTGTGGAAAAAGTGTGGCAAATGATGAAGAAAGAACTGACCGAATCTGCTAGGATGACATGCGGAGAAACAAATGTTGGTAAGAAAAAAGGTGATGCCTGGTGGAATGATGGAGTGAAAGAAGCAGTAGAGCAAAAGAAGGAAGCGTATATGAGATGGTTGAAAGATAAAGGTAATTTAAATTTGGAAATGATGTATAAAAGGGCAAAAATGAATACTAAAAAGCTTGTGTATGAAAGTAAGATGGAATTAGAGAAGAAAAATAATGAAAAGGCACAGCAGGACTTCCACACCAACAAAAAAATGTTCTGGAGTTGGGTTCGGAATAATAACGAAAGTGTGGGAGCAACAACTCCGGGCATAAAGAATGCGCAGGGAGTCTTGCTGTGGGATGAAGATGATGTATGTAATAGATGGAAAGAATACTTTGAAGAAAAATTAGGACAGGGTGAAAGAAATTTATATGAATGTGACCCTACAAATGAAAGTAATGAGGATATTTTGAAAGAGGAAATAAAAGCAAGCATAAAAGAGCTGAAGAATGGAAAGGCTGCAAGTATGGATGGATTGAATGCTGAGATGTTAAAGGCAGGAGGAGAATATGTGGTAGAGTGGATGTTTGAATTATGCAAGATGTGTATGAAAGACAGGGTAGTACCGATGGACTGAAGAAAGGCGGTCATTGTCCCTATTTACAAGGGTAAAGGGGACAAGAAAGACTGCCGTAACTTCAGGCCCATTAGTCTCCTTAGTATACCTGGGAAAGTCTTATGCAAAATTGTCATAAAAAAAGTGAGAATGGCCACCGATCACAGGGTCTCTGATATTCAATCTGGCTTTATGCCAGGACGAGGTTGTGTGGACCAAATCTTTACTCTCAGACAGATTGTTGAAAAACATCTGGCTGTGGGGAGGGTGGTCTACGCAGCATTCGTAGATCTCGAGAGGGCCTTTGACTCGGTGGACAGATGTATGCTGTGGAATGTTCTCAGGAAGTACGGTGTGAATGATAATCTTCTGAATGTGATACGTGCCATCTATGAAAATAGTTCGGCATGTGTAAGAGTGGATGGGAGATATAGTGACTGGTTTGATGTATATAAGGGAGTGAGGCAAGGCTGCGTGATGAGTCCATGGTTGTTTAATATAATCATGGACAGTTGCATAAAAGAAGCTGGAATATCAGAGAGCGGAGTGAAAGTGGGTGAAACAAGAGTTGGAGTACTTCTTTATGCTGATGATGCTATAGTTTTAGCTGACTCGGCGGAGGAACTCCAAACGATGTTAACCAAACTAAATGATGCATTTTGTAAGAATAGCTTGAAAGTAAATGCGAATAAGACAAAAGTATTAGTTTTTGACAGGAATGAAGTATGTGAGGAACTTACAATTAATTTGAATGGAATAAAAGTTGAAGTAGTGAATGAGTTTGACTATTTAGGAAGTAAGTTTGAGGCGAATGGTAAGATGACGAAAGAATTAGAGAAGCGTGCCAGCAAAGGAAGATGCGTGATAGGAGCGTTTGGTAGAATAGCGAAGAATAAAAGGATACCAAAGAAAATGAAAATGGCGGTACACAATTGTATTTTGTTGCCGACCCTGATGTATGGAAGCGAGTCACGGACGTTGAATGAAAGAGAAGTAAATAAGGTATGCACCGTAGAAATGGCCCATCTGAGAAGTATGACAGGAAAAACACTGAAAGATAGAGTGAGAAACGAATGGGTTCTAAATGAATGCGGAGTAAAAGAAAGCGTGAAAGTGAAAGTTCAAAGAAGTGTGATGCGATGGTTTGGACATATTGAAAGGATGAATGAAGACCGACTGACAAAAAGAGTGTATAAAGGGAATGTAACAGGTAAGCGTGGAAGGGGAAGACCTAGGAAACAATGGATTGATCAGATAAATGAGATTGCGAATGAATGGAATCTACAGAGTGGAAACAAGAGAAGAGCATGCATGAAAAGAGTGATGAAATTAGATGAGATGAAAGAAGTATGCAAGGACAGAGTCAAGTGGAGGCACTTGTGTGGAGGTACTGGCCACCCCTAGAGGAAAGGCGGCAGGATACAAGACAAGACAAAAACATCAATCACCACTTCCTTGCAGCGCCTCACGACAGAACCAAGAACTCAAGCAACACCTCTGCGGCACCCTTCCAGGGTGACATAGACCCCCAAGACTCACAAGAATTGGGGAGCCTCCCGCACAGGATTCCTTAAAAAAAAAAAAAAAAAAAACTTTTACCGACTTTCCCTGACACAGCGGTGACATTGGCAAAGTGAACCATTTTTTACAGTATGGGTGGTCAGTCTCATACCAACCTATAAGTCAAATACATACCAACCTATAAGTCAAGGAATAACAAGGCGTTATCAAAAAAATATGAAAACTATCACACACTAGAAGTGCTGTTGACAACAATTGTGGGGAACTGACTTAGCAACCAATGTTTATTTTTCTAGATCGTCTTTTTAGTGCTTGCTTATCTTATCTCCAACAGAGGTAATTTCACATGAGCAATGTTTGTGTGTTTACTGGACCAATGTGTCTTATAAATACTGGTAGTTTATTTTGAAAACCTCAAAAACTACTCTGATTTTATCGTGTTTCACGTTTTCTATTTAGTTCAGATTGTGTAGAATGTGATTTTTTTTTAAGCAATTTCATGTAAAGGTCATATTTGAATCAAATTGTAGATTATATTTTGAATTGTTTGTTTATAAACACTTATTCAAATTCATACTTATATAATTTACTATGATTTTATTAGGTATATTATTTTATTTTATCGAATGACCATACATTTGGATTATAAAACTCTATGGTACCAATGACTTTTGATTTAAAATTTTGTATACCTGACGATGATATATTATCGAAAACGTTTGTAAAATTAAATAATAAATAATTATAATCGTGAAAATACAAAATAGTGTTTTGATTTGAATCCTTCGCAACGCAACGCAACTAACGCAACTAAGCTACACATTTAGTGTAACTTCTTGCCGCGTTATCCCCGAAAGGGTCGCATGTGGCGAGTTGAATCTATTTATTTTTACAGGTAAGGGGGCCGGCCTTACGCCAACCACTTCAGTTGAAGTGTAGGTTTCCCAGCTCCCGAGAGTGCTGGTACTCATTTCTTGTGAAGGCTGAGTAAACCTTGCCGGTATTTTATTTTGGGGTTTGAAATAAACACCGAAACGGGAAATCATTTCTGACACCCTCGGTGGGATTCGAACCCGAGCTTTCGACATGGAATGCAAGCACTCTACCACCTGAGCTATCGACCGGACTAATAAAATATTATTAAATTGTAGATTAACCAAACAAGCACTGGGGGGGGACGATATGCCCTAGAAACCATAAAATATAGTATGACGTCACAGGTTTTTAACGTTTTAAAATGTGCAGACCTCATTCATTCGCTCATCAAGATATTCGCTCATCAACGTATTTCAATCAAAGATGATTGATTTCATTGCAATTTTTGATCTGGGTCAAGACTGTTTGAAAATCTTTGACATTTTGCAAAAACTGCAAGCGCTAGTTGCGAAAATAAGCAGAGTCGTGTAAAAAGGGAAATATTTCTAGCAAATACCATGTCATTGAAGTTTTCGTACTACTTTCTGTCATGTAGGTCAACTAAGACCATTTAGTGCACTTTGCGTCCCTGAGTAACCAATTTGCCAGAGTTTTGCTTTTATAGATTTCTATCCACGAGGTTCTGTTGTTTTTGACTCTGTGAGAAAATAACGCCACGTTGGCGCCAATTTCCAATAATTTAAGAAAATATTTGCATTTTGCATAAGAATGTTTAAATTTGTGTAAGCTCAAATACTTTGCTTTAGAAGTAGTAAAGATGTTAAAACTTAGAATCACCGATGTAAAAAGCGTTCAAGTTAAGTTGAATTTGGTATCCAAGCATACTACGAAGAATATTAGGATGACTTATTTGGTGAGCGCTGTTTTTGCGTGAATCACACCTCAAAAGCCCTCTACGAGCTTAGTCGTCGCTGTACAAAGCGTCAATTCTCAAGTAAATCCCAGTTTCTGTAAAGATGGATGGGCAGGATGGCCTTTGGAGACAGGTCTTTGGTTAATGTACATTTATTCATTTTTCAACCTTTTCCCTTGCCTTATAGGTTGGTATGAAGCTGTCCACCTATGTATACTGTAAAAAATGGTTTGCTTTACCAATGTCGCCACTGTTTTAGGGACGGTCGGTAAAAGTTGATAAACTTATGTTTATTTGAGGTTTGGATTTTTATTTGTAAGGACACATGCAGCATTCGTAAGCGTGAACTTGCACATGTCTGTTTGTGAGTATGCGTTTAATATTAATTTTGAATGTTATTTTTTTTTTTTTTAAATAGATTTGTGGAAAGGAATGCAATCTACCAACCTATTTTGCCTGGCCAGTTGTCTTCATGTGAATGCAGAAGCTTGTGTGCATGCAACGGCATCTGTTGAACCAGGGTCGAAGTTATCGTCGCGGGATTTGAACCAACGTTATCCGGTTTCAAATAACCTGACTTGATCCCCGCGGCCATAACACCGACAATATATCTTTGCAACTTAGAATATAGATAAGATTATAGAATACAGATTAAGACAGCGCTCACAAAAGAAACAATCCATCTTTTTATTGATTTATGAGTGCCAAAAACTTATATAAAATAAATCATCAAAAGTTTTCCTTCTCATTTTTGCAAAGGTCATCCAATATCATAGCAGAGGTCATCTGAGTAATATTTTTTTTTTTTTTTTTTTTATTTATTTAACAAAATATAAATACAAATTTATTTTAAAACAAGTAATATTTCTAAATAATAATAAAAACTTAATTGTTATTTCCTCACCAATTGAAGAGCCAAGCTCTTGTGCTTGGTGAGGGAATCGCAGCTATCTTAAATAAGTTATGTTCTTAATTTATATTCTATATAATATAATGAGATAAAAACTTAATATAATACTTAAAGGAAAAAAATAAAGGTAATACACAAGAATAAATCAAAAAATAAACTAACAATATAAAAAATGAAAAAAAACCAAAAATCAGAAACAACCAATCAATAAGTAGAACTATGAATATATATATTTTTTTATTTTAAACTTAATTTTTTTAACATCCTTAATTATTTTGATTTCATTTGGCAATATGTTATAGTATTTTATTCCCCTACAGATAAAATTATTCTCGAATTGTTTTGTTTTAAATTTAGGAATTGTTATAAAATTTTGTCTTCTCCTTGATATAGCTCTTTCAAATTGTTTTGCTTTGTCAATCTTTATTATTTCCAGAATAGAGTACAGTTTGAAAATTTGTTCTATAGTTGGTACCTTAAAAATTTTGAATAAAGATTCTGTTGAAAATGTTGGTGGCTTTTTTAGAATTACTTTAATAATTAATCTCTGAGCTATTTTGACTGAATTTAAAATATTATCATATGATCCCCCCCATCCAATATGGTTCATCATATTTTCAAGTTCAGCCGTTATTAGTCCCTCTCAATCGCCGTAACGGCCGTTACTGCGCCGTTATAACGAGATATGAACGCTCAACGACGTCGTTATACATTCCTCACAACAGAGGTATTCAATACTTAACCGACAAACAGCGGTGTTGTGGATATATTTGCTCTACAATATAGGATGATGTTTTGACGTTTTCACTCGAGATGCTGAAACGAGAGGCTGAAAACAGACACATGTAGATGTGAGTATACAAAATTAAAGTTCGACAGATTGATGTCCTGTTAATATATTATTTATAATCTAAGTTGTAAATAAATACATTAATATTTAAAATTCATATTACGTGTAAGTTTTTGCTGACAGATTCTGCACGTGTACTTACAAATTAAAATCTAAACCCTCAAATGAACATAAACCATAATATTTTTGACGACCTTCCCTGAAACAGAGGGGACATTTGGCAAAGTTAACCATGTTGTACAGTGTAGGTGGTCAGCCTCATACCAACCTATAAGGAAAGGTTATTACAGGATATCGCTTTGTACTGTACAAATTAGTTTACTGTTATCGATGTTCTACCCTGTTTCAGGGAAGGGCGGCAGGAGTTAAAGGGTTTCTGTCCATTTAAATTATGTATGTTATTTTTTTTAGTACGCATGTGGTATTCCTCACATTTGTAAGCGCAAACTTATACTTAAATATGAATCTTAAATGTTTGTATTTCCTAGCAACTTTATTAGTCGATGATACGTATGTACATTTGACCATATGCTGTCTTTTACTTGTGCCGTCAATAAATTTGTTTGTGTGCAAAATGACAATTAAAACAAGACAATCAATAGAAAATAACATGAACAAATTTCAAACCTTTGTCTTAGCCGTCAACATTGCAGGTCAACCGCTATTTTAATTAATTATTTACATCCTTCTTATATTTTGTCCAGAATTATAACCTTTTCCATACAGACTCTTTCATATAAAAATATAATTACAAATCACCCGACATGTTCTACTCATTATCTTGTATTCACAAAACTTTTCTCCGTCCATTACACTTAGTTAAATTTAACATCAAAGCGCTACGGGTAGGCACGCATATTTCATACATCATCAGCCCTCGTACCTTCCTATAGGGACACGACTTGCCACTCTAGGCGCCCACGGAGGGTGTACCGCCTTCCACCCTTCGCTCAGGGTGCTCACAGCACAGCGGCCCTTCCGTCAGGTGGCGGATAATTTTAGAAACGTCTAGAGATTGAGAAAACTTCGAAGATGATTTGAATACCAGTTATTTGAGACTTCTTCAGTATAAGGACTTTTTCTGACGCAATTTATTCAGCCAGAATCACTGGACAAATTGTGTGAAAGCTTTCATACGTCTCCATACGTTAAATTATGAGTTTGTACCAAAATCCCCTTTGTTAGTCTCTATTTTTGTCCCTTCCCTCTCCTCGTCATAGTTTCGCCCCCTAAAACATTCACTTAAACACATTATTGCAGTTTTGGAATACATATTGTTATGTTTTTACGGTTTAAATAGTCTTCAAATTTAAAAAAAGCTGGTCTTCTTTACAGGATATTTATTTTACACTTACAGATATTTAACAATTTATATTTATTTTTTACAATTCACATTGATGGTTATATCAATTTACATTTATTTCACAGATGGTTTGGATTCACTAATACTGTCAACAATGGAACACCTGCGGTGTTGTCCTTCCTGTCCGACAAGCTGCTCCATGGATGATCTCTTTGCGGGAAACCAAAGAGCTGTAGACATTGCTCGTTACTGGGCCAATACGGTGTGAAGCTGACACGAAGAAGAAGAAGAAGACTAATACTGTCTTTCGTGTTTAGAAGAAAAGTGTCGTATATAGACTGACTCCAGCAAGCCGTTCGCGGCTTTTTATAGTCCAGCGATAGAATTTACTAGAAGCCAATTTTGCTGGAACCTTTAAGAGAACGGTGTTCCAAAAGCTTCAAGTACATAATGGTGATGATTGCTAGTTACTTTCTGTTAGGTTTCGATAGAAAGGTATCTCCAGGATGTACCTACAGGATACTTACTCCGGCTAGCTATCTATCATCAGCATCACTCTCAGGGCGTGGGGTTCTTTTCTTGTGTTGCTTACTTGTATTTTGGGAAGGGTTATGTATTCAAAGATAAGTTTAATATGAACAAATAAGGGTTTATTTACTTTAGTAATATGGGGAAAAAGGGGAAATAAGGGAATGGCCTGTCACTGGAATGGAAGTCACTAAAACACTCTCTACTCTGTTGACTGGAGTTTCGAACTGAAGGCCTGGGGCAGCGCCCCAGGCTAGCGGCGGCTCACGAGGCGGACGCCTCCACACGTTGGAGCCCCTGGGTGGGCGCTCCTATGCCCCCGTCTCTAGTCCACGAGGCGAGTGCCTTGCTGGCAGGAAATCCAAGTAGATGGGGAGGAGAGAGCTCCATGGTAATGCCCCCTCTTGCACCGCTTGGTGCTTGGTCGCCGACGTCTGAGTCGGCTTACATCTTGCCGGGAGCTGATGAGCGACGGCCCGATTAGTTCACACGGCGCAGTTCGGCTGCTTCCGTGACCGTTCGGCTCCGTTCGGCCCACAAAACACACTGTAAACTTCGAGATTGTTCTTTCTATATTATTTTAAAATAACATAACATTTCTTATAATATCTCTTTACCCTAGGTACTTATAATAATTAATCCTAATTATATACCTACAGCTTCCATCAGCTACCTACCAACATATTCTTGGTCCATTCTCTTGTAAATGGTGTCGATGTACTCAGAAAGCCCTCGACAAATTAATTTCAACTCGTGAAGAAACACATTGCTTTAAATTTTTTTTTTTTTTTTGGATTTTGTAGGGTTTGTGTATTCACACAGTGAAAATTCATTTTATTTAAAATCAAATTATTTTTTATTAAACGTTGTTTTATTTTTTTTATTCATTCCAAAAGCCTGTTGCTCTGCAGGAAAATCATTGGCTAATTTAAATAGAAGTTTGCGCAGATAGAAATAAAATACAATATTTTTGACAATTAAACGGCGAATTAAAAGAATGGATTGATCAGATAAGTGAGATTGCGAATGAATGGAATTTACAGAGTGGAAACAAGAGAAGAGCATGCATGAAAAGAGTGATGAAATTAGATGAGATGAAAGAAGTATGCAGGGACAGAGTCAAGTGGAGGCACTTATGTGGAGGTACTGGCCACCCCTAGAGGAATGGCGGCAGGATACAAGACAAGAAAAAAAACGGCAAGATATTTTTTTATTTACAATTTGTATATCCAATAGATTTACCATATCCTCAACGTTATATTAGAGATCAATGCATGATAATTTACTAATAGTATCCAACTTCTGAATAAATTGCTTACACTCAAATCCTTCCGTAGGGAAAGTTTTTACCTTTTTAACAATTTCTTTCAAATATTTGCTTTGATCCCAGAAATCAAATTTTTTGGCAATCCCGGTTTTTCTTCCATCTTTAGACTTGTCTCTCATGTAGATAACATATACGTGCTACGCGTGCGGTCTACGAACGCTAGACAGTCTTCGGCGTAGATGTCGGGCATGCATGATCTACGAACCGCAAATGTATGTAGAGCGAAGCAACTTACATCTACGCTGCGTAGACAGGAAACAAGTTTCACACCTAAGTATAAAACATTAAGTGAAATCACAACCGTAGCGTATTCAGTAAAATGTACGGAAAGCAAAACAGCGCCTGTAGTGAACACTTTGGTTTCAGTATTTTTTTGCTAAAACGCCATAGTTGAGTTTAAACGTAAAGTGGTTTACTTGTGTAATCGTTGATAATAAATTAAATTAGTTCAGCTCGATGTTAGCAGCATTTGAAGTAAAGCAAGAATCAGCATAAAATCCTGTGGTAATTATCTCATATCAATCATAGTTTTGGTTGATTTCCAGTTGCAAGCTAGGAAAATGTTCATAATATTATTTTTTTGCAACCTAGATTATAGATTAATCATTTTTAAATAAATTAGTTATTAATTCACAATCATCTTATGATATTGTTTCGAACTATGAGTTTGTGTGTACATGTACCTAGGCACGTAGTTTGCTGGTGTGCGTAACTGGAGTAGTGTCGAACAGCTAGCATAATGATGAAATGGATGGTGGTAGACTGCTCTGGTATGGTCCATTATGGGAGTGCTGGTACGTGAGCCTAAGCACGCTGGGTGTATGTGTGTGGGACAATCCACTATAGAAGAATCTGGAATACACGAAAAACGCCCATATGAACGGTACAAATATGAGCCGCAATTGTGTGGAGAGTCAGAGTCACTTGAAACATTGCGACACAAAGTCGATAAAGGCAGAGCAAGAAAAGTAATCAGTACATTTTAAGCCGTTATTGTGCAAAATAAATAAATCGCACTTTAATTAAAAAGAGCCCAGTAAAATCATACCAATATCTTTTAAAAAGGGTCAAAGCTACGGTCAAGAGGACTCACTGTTACTGTACTGTACTGTATCCTGCCGCCGTTCCACTAGGGGTGGCCGGTACCTCCGCAGATGCGCCTCCACTTTTTTCTGTCCTTACAAACCACTTTCATTTCCTCAATATTCATCACCTTTTTCATACATACTCTTCTCTTATTTTCACTCTGCAGGTTCCATTCTTTCGCAATCTCACCTATTTGGTCTAACCATTCTTTCCTCGGCCTTCCCCTTCCGCGCTTTCCTCTGACATTTCCTTTGTACACTTTCTTCGTTAGTCGTTCATCATCCATTCTTTCGAGATGTCCGAACCATCTCATCGTACTTTTTTGTACTTTCATTCTCATATTCTCTTTTATACCACACTCGTTCATCACCCAATCATTACGTACTCTATCATTCAGTGTTTTTCCAGCCATTGCTCTCAGGTAAGCCATTTCAACCGTACATACTTTACTCAGCTCACATTCATTAACTGTCCACGCCTCACTTCCATACATCAATGTCGGAACCAATATACCATTGTGGACCGCCAATCTCATATTCTTCGTAAGTTTCCTATTTCTTGCAATTCTTCCAATCGTTCCCATTACACTTCTTCCTCTACTAGCACGCTTTTCCAATTCTTTCGTCAATTTCCCATTCGACTCAAACTTGCTTCCCAGATAATCAAATTCTTTCACGACCTCCACTCTTGTTTCATTCAGTCTTATCTCAATTTCCTCGCATTCCTCAGTCCTGTCAAACACTAATACTTTCGTCTTACTGGCATTCACTTTTAAACCGTTCTTACTAAAAGCATCATTCATTTTGGTGAGTATCATCTGGAGCTCCTCCGCTGTATCAGCCAACACTACGGCATCGTCAGCATAGAGAAGAACTCCAACATTCGTCTCACCCACTTTCACACCATAATGAGAAATTTCTGCTTCTTTCATACAATTGTCCATGATTATGTTAAATAACCACGGACTCATTACACACCCCTGTCGTACCCCTTGTAAACATCAAACCATTCGCTACATTTACCATCCACTCTTACACACGCCAAACTATTTTCATAGATGGCGCGTATTCCATTCAGAAGCTTGCCGTTCACACCGTACTTTAGGAGTACTTTCCACATCATACCTCTGTCTACCGAGTCAAAAGCCTTCTCGAGATCCACAAAAGCCGTGTAGACCTTCCGACCCACAGCCAGATGTTTTTCAACAATCTGTCTGAGAGTGAAGATCTGGTCTACACACCCTCTTCCTGGCATAAAGCCAGTCTGGACATCAGAAACCCCATGACCGGTAGACAGTCTCACTTTTTTTATGAGAACCTTACACAATACTTTACCAGCTATACTGAGAAGACTGACGGGCCTGAAATTTTGGCAGTCCTTTTTGTCACCTTTTCCTTTGTAGATAGGAACAATGACCGCCTTTTTCCAGTCCATCGGCACTTTACTCTCTTTCACACACATCTTGCACAGTTCAAACATCCATTCAACCATGCACTCCCCAGCACATTTGATCATCTCAGCATTCACACCATCATTCCCAGCAGCTTTTCCATTCTTCAGTTCTTTTATACTTATTATCACATCCTCTTTCACAATTTCTTCATCGCTGTCATTATATTCAACATCATAATAGTCTCTTTCGCCCTGGCCATATAAAATTTTAAAATATTCATTCCATCTCTTCCTTACATCACTTTCGTCCCACAGCAAGATTCCCTCAGCGTTTTTAATGCCTGGGGTGGTTGATCCGCGACTTTCGTTTTTATCACGTACCCAGCTCCAGAATGATTTTTTATTGGTGAGGAAATTCTGCTGCGCTCTCTCATTTTCCTTACTTTCTATTTTCATCTTACTCTCAAAGACGACGGTTTTGGCTTTTCGTTTTGCTTGCTTATACTCGTATATCTCTTCTAAAGCTTGATTTTTCCTATCATTCAGCCATCTATTAAAAGCATTCTTCTTCTGTTCAATAGCTTCTCTCACTTCGTCATTCCACCATGCATCACCTCTTCTTTTACAGACCTTCGCTTCACCACAAACAGATTTCGCACATTCAATCATATTTTCTTTCATTTTTGACCACATTTTTTCAACACATCCTTCTTCTTTTGTTTTTTTTAACTCACCGCGGTTAAGTCTTTCATTCATCTCACATTTGTACTTTTCTTTTATACTTACATCATTCATTTTTTCAACTTTTATTCGCTTCATCACCAATTCCTTTTGTGCTCTTCTTTTTACATCTCCTATCATTATTCTCGAGCACAGCAAATAGTGGTCTGTGTTCAGCACAGCTCCACGGTATACTCGAGAGTCTCTTACATCCCCTCTCATTCTTTCATCCACACAGATGTAATCAATAATTGTACGGTTGCCCGCTCTGTTCTGCCACGTATACAAATGTATACTTTTGTGGTTGAACCAGGTATTCGACGTAAAGAGTCTATGCTCCATACATAGGCTTATTAGCGCTCTACCGTTATCATTGGCTACACCTTTACCACTCGGTCCTACCACATTTTCGCTATCATCTTGTCTCATACCTACCCATCCATTAAAATCTCCTAGTAGAATCGTTCTTTCATTCTCTTCTTTCTGTCTCATAACAATGTTAACTTTCTCCCAGAATTCTTCTTTCACTACCCTGCATTCCGAGTCCACTGGGGCGTAGCACGCAATCAGTAGAACTTTCATCCGTCCAAATCTCATTCTCACTAACAATATTCTCGGGGAGACTCTTTCATACTTAGTAATACAACCTTTCGCTTTTTCATCAATGATAACACCTACACCCTGTCTCTTGTATCCATCTTTCACCCCACACCATACAAAAAATTCACCATTTACCATTTCCTTTTCTCCATCTCCTATCATTTTCGTCTCAGTCACACAAAGAACTTTTATTCCTCTCTCTTTCATAATATTTGAGATTTCCCTCTCTTTACAGTCATTCCAGTCCCTCACGTTCCACGTTGCAAACTTCCATTCCTCTTTCTTCGCATACTTTCTTCTCACACATTCTTTTCGTCGCTCGCACACTTCTTCAGCCTTCCTGACAGAATCAGCTTTGACGCCTCTACAGAGGCCATTTGACACTCCCACGGCTTCCGGGCGGCGGAGGTTGTCAGTCTCTGCGCGCCCCCTCTCGTGCTGTGCAGCGCCGTCCTCGCAGTTGTCAGCTGGTGGCCTGCAGTACGGGCGACGTCCCGCCCGCCTGCCACGCTTGCGCCTCCTCCCCCCAGCACCATCCACGACATGTCCTCCCTGTCCCTGCACTACCCTCCGCACACAATCGCTCACTTCAATGTGACAGACAGGGCTGTGTCTTCTCAGACTTAGGAGTTCATTGATCGTATAAGATCGCACCATTTATTAAATTATATTAAATTATTTATATTATTACGTTACAATCCAATAATTTAAATCAAATATTGACACATTAAAATTTGAACACAAATCATTTTTATCACATTAACCGGTCACAACCATTGGTCACAACATTAAAATCCATTATTCTTTAAAGTAAATTAGTTAAAATATTTATATCATATTATCGTCAAAAATTTAAAATTATTAATCCGCAAAATTATATTGTCACAAAAAAAACTATTTGTCATTCAGATTAAAAACACAAATTACACAAAAACGTTACATTCATTACGAGTATTATGGGTTATGATATATTAAGTAAAAAATTGTAATTTATCCTTAATTATTAATTAAAATGTACTATTTCACGAAACAATTAATTTGATTTATTATTTAAAAAAACAATCGCGGAGCTGACAGCACACGCTGTGTCGCCAAAGGCGCCATCTTGCGAACCAACAGAAATCAAAACACTCAGTTTTATTTCAAACATACGCCAATATACAACCGCTTTGTCCGCTCAGCCGTTGCGCTGACGACGACGATTTATCAAAATAAAATGAGTTCATGTACACTGAAATATTCTGTATTCACAATTTCACAAGTCATACATTTTGACGACTTCAATATTCGTTTCCACTAACTTTTCATCACAATCCAGCCGCATTAAGTTTCACGAGTAACTCGTATGTAAACACAAATTCATACATTGGTAAATCTAAACTCAAATAAACACACACTCACGGGTAAACAAAAATTTATGCTTTGGTATAAACTCATGGGCAAACATTATCGGAAATACCGACAAGCATTATTTACCGAAAAACCATCAAAATAAATTTTCCGATTCATAAATTTTCATAGGAAAGTATAGAACGTGTAGGAGAGCCTGCGAACGCAAATAATAATTCAACGAAATAAGTAGTTTTTCTGATGGTTTTTTTTTTTTGTGAGAATAGAATACGGCCAAACCTCGACTGTCGTATTCCAGTAAAAAATATATATATTTAAAGAATCACATAATGCTCGCATCAAGTATAACTAAATCATCATCATCATTAGCTTGACAGCTCTGGGCTTGTTTTAGTTGAAATCCAGATTATCCTCCACTCCCATCTGTCCATCGCCTTTGCTCTCCAGTAACGAATCGCAGCCTTAGTTCTTGTTTATCGTATACACCATTGAAAAAAAATTACATGAGCAATGTTTGCATGTGTACTGGACCAATGTGTCTTATGAAAACAAGAAATTTATTTAAAAAATATTTAAAAGAACTCTCACATTATCGAGTTTTACGATTTTTCTTAGCTCAGATTATGTAGAATTTGATTCATAAGACAACTGCATGAAAAAATCATATTTGACAAGATTGGCGTATACGATAAACAAGAACTGAGGGAGCGGAATGTCTGCCTTGGCTGCATTGCGTTCACACCGCCGTAACATTGCATTTTTAATCTTCCTGAAGCGCTATTTTGCTAAATTCCTTACAATATCATGGCGACGAGATAGCGATTCATGTCCCGAAATAAGGTGTAAAACGCAATTAAGCTACACATATGGTGTAACTTCATGCCGCGTTATCCCCGAAGGATTTCGTATGTGGTGAATGGAACCTTTTTATTTTTACAGGTAAGGGGGCCGGGCTCCCTAGCTCCCAAGGGGGCTGGTACTTATTTCTTGTGAAGTCTGAGTAAACCTTGCCGGTATTTTATGTTGGTGTTTAAATAAAAACCGAAACGGGTAATCATTTCTGACACCCTTCGTGGGATTCGAACCCGAGCTCGCGGCATGGAATGCAAGCACTCTACCAACTGAGCTATCGACCGGACACTGATTTTTTATCTATAAAATCGCAAGCGCCAGCAAGCTCCGACTTGGATTTATATACAAAGTGTAAGTAACTAAGCAGAACAGCGCGTCTGGTCTCCTTTAACCGTGTGGTCAATAGTGTTAGACTTAATGGAGTTTACATCGTCTATTCTAATTATTTGATCAGCCCACTGCAGGCACCCTGCTTTGATTAAACTTTTTGTCATTATCCAAGTTTTGGAAGCTCTAACTAAAACCAATGAGATAATTCAAATTAATGCTGGAACCCTCTTCGTAGCATTCCTAGTTCTTGTATGTATTGGGATAAACAATCTACAGCACATGGACGCCTGTAAAAACGTGTATATTTTATAGAGGCGGAAAGTCTTCCCGTGACGTTTAAAGCAACAGCACGACAAAGCAGAAACGTCTAAATACCATGATGTATCCTTGACTTTAAGTCCCTGTATTTTCAACGTTAGCATATCGTCTCCTAAGTGCTTGTTTGGCTTATGCCAAACAGAGGTAATTTCACATGAGCAATGTTTTTATGTGTACTGGACCTATGTGTCATATGAAAACTGAAAATTTATTCTCACATCTCACATTGTCGCGTTTTACGTTATTTCTTAGCTCAGATTGTGTAGAATGTGATTCTTAAGACAATTTCATTGAAAGGTCATCTTTGAATCAAATGCTAGAGTAGCCAAACAAGCACTGGGGGGACGATTTGTGAATTCAAACTGATAAAAAAAACTACTCACACGTTTGACTTAAGTGCGTCCTTTTTATTCAGTACAAAGTCGCTTTGCTAACGTTGAAAATACCGGGCCTAAGAGTAAATGAGTGAGGCTGAGCATCTACACAGTAAAAAAATATTCACTGTTTCAGGGAAAGTTGCAAGGTAGACAAACAATTTGAGGATTGGGTTTTTATTTTGTTAGTAACCGCAAACTTACGTGTGATGCTTTTAAGTAAACATCAAATATCTGAAATTATTACAATACTTCAATTTTAGATTTAGTTTTTTTCCCCCTTTTAAATACATGTTCGTGAATCCTAACGCGCTAAAAATGAAAATTCGCTTTTCGTAGCAGACGGCTATCGAGGCGACTTGAATACATTGGCATTTCATCAGTTCGTATGAGGGACTTTAACTGTCGGTTTGATTAATCACAGATGGATGAAAAGTCAATATGCCGGAACTTCTGGGAAAAACAATGCCCTTGAAGTGAAGGAAGAAATCGAGTGTCGAGAAAAACAGGCATTATATTGGGTAATTGATGAACCGTGTCTCTGAGAACTGCAGGTTTTTGAAGACAATTCAAGATTAAATATATTTTTAAGTGAAATTAAATTATGTGACTTAAACGCCAATATTTTTGCACAATAAACCAGTACTACAAGCCGATATGATGATTCACACTGACGGTATAAAGAACCCGAGTCACACAGATTTAATTTTTATTTTTACCGGCATTTCCACCGGTAGAACTAATCAAATTTCAAATTTGGAACTTTGTGCAGTGAACTGTATTAACAACAAATGACATTTTTAAATACTAATAATATAAGAAAAGTTTATTTGGTGAGCGCTGTTTTTGTGTGAATCATACTTTCACTTTTGCCAATGCCACCCCGGTTTCAGGGAAAAGCGGCAGGAGCTGCAAGGTTTATGTTCATATGAGGTTTTTTTATTTGTATGCACGCATGCACTGTGTAGGCGCGAACCTACATGTGCCTGTCTGTGGGCATGCATTTAATATGAGCCTTAAATGTTAAAATATCTTTGCAGCTTAGATTGTAGATAGATAGATCCCTCAAGATCCCTCTGCGAGCCTAGTCGTAGTTGTAGAAGGCGAAAATTCTCCAGCAAGACCCAGGACGGCTGGATAGACTACCTTTCAATCACGAGTCCCAAACGTTGACGACTAGACTATGTACCGGTTGTACCTACGAGTCCCACAACCAATTCTTCTTGGAAATTCCATCAAACACTTCCCGCGTAAATTGCCACAGCGAAATCAACGTAACGACAATCCGTCATGCCATTGTTAGTCAGTCTCCTCCGTCACCAGCCATTTTCATTATTCCCGCCATTCCAGTGATAATCCCTGCCATTCCGCGCAAAGCAAAAACCATTCTCTGCCCCAAGTAAAAACCTTCAAGTTACCCCTCAGCTGAAGCGTTCCACCAAAAACTGCAAGGATACTAAGACGCTCAGTAGTGGTGCTGCTTAAGTTTACGTGTATTTTTCGGTAGAGCTTAAACGTGATTAGTATTCCGGGTAACGGATCCCTTGCTAATATCAGCCGCTTAAATCTGACGACCAGTTAACGTAGCCAGATGACGTCACGAAAAGCGAATCGCTCCTTGCAGATAATGGACCCGCAATCAAGGTGAAATAAAGCCTTCATTATTAGTTTGCTATTAAACGGGCACGCGTATGGCTGTTTCTTACATTTGAAGAATAAAAAATAAAAATAAATTTAGACGTAAGTATGATATTTTTCTTTGATTTTTTGTACATGAATCATTCGAAAATTAAACGTGTTTTTTTCAGATTTTGTTTATAAAAAGTAACTGCTAACAACTGATCAAATTTTAAAGTTTGTTATAATAACTTGCAAGGTTTGTTTGCCCTTTTTTATTTTTTTTGCCAAAATAAACCTTTGTATACTATATGTTGCTACTCATAAACAACAAAGATACATGGCTCATTCCTGCCTAAGTAAAAAAAAATATGATCAATCGTTTTAGAGTTTGCGTTCTTACACGGCAATTTTAATTAAGGTTTAATATCCTTTCTTATGAAAACATAATGCGTAGATCATGTATTGATTAAATAATTTGTGAATATCATTCGCCAAACCTCAAGAAAAATATGCAGCTGTTGCCGTTCTTAATTAATAACCAAAGACATCCTTTAGTAGATTTTAACCCACCCTAATTTGTTGAAAGCTCAAAAGAGGCCAAAACATGCATAGAATTTAACAATTGTTTAATGTCTTGCCTTTCAGGTAGGTACCGTATTTTTTATTATTGGTTGCCTACCCATGCTTGAAATGCTGTGTACGTCCCTATTATATTGTTTACTTTAAAAAAAAAATATGTCGATAAAATATACAATTAATTTGTGCCAGTACCTATGTTAAAGACTACAACTTTTAAAAGATATCCAAAATATTTGGTATTCCTATAATGGTTTAGTTAAAGGTTTAGGTTAAGTTTTTAATATCACATAATATGTGAGGAATATTTGACCGGTCCGTAGCTCAGTGGTAACACTGCAGACTCTGAATGGGAAGGTTGTGGGTTTGAATACCGGCGGAGCACAAAAAATACACCATTTATGTTTTCAAATTTGCTCTTCGCTGAGTTGAAAAATTCATAAACCTTTACCAATGACCGGTCACCAAAGGTCCATCCAGCCTTACAGCAACTGGGTCTTGCTTGAGTATTGGCGCTTTGTAGCGACAACCAAGCTCGTACACCTCTGTGGCACTACAATAAGTGTCATAGACCCCTAGAGTCTCTAGAATCTAGGGAGTCTCCCGCACAGGATTTCTTAAAAAAAAAAAAAAAAGGAAAGAAAAAAATGGAGGCGGCTTTGCAGAGGCTCTGGCCACCTCTTGCGGAATGGTGACAGAGGTACAGTAACAGTTACAGTATAGTATGGCCACACTAGAATAAATTGTAAAAATTGTAGCCTTGATAATTTCATTAATTTTACGCGGTATTCATTTTTCACTGTCCGCCACATGACTCGGCACGTTTCGCATATACTAGCTAATTAATGGCGTGCCATGACGATTACAATTAAGTAATTTTAATAAAAGTGGAATGCAAAGAAAATTCCCAACACGTGTTTTAATTAAATGAAACATTTTAATAAACTGTAATGTAGTACATCTTTTTTTCTTGTTTTAATTAAGGAAATTAAATTAATCCAAAATTACATAGATGTAATTGCAATCGTGTAACTTTTATCTACAATAATAGACTCGTAACATTTAAAATGGGGTGGCAAAAAATATGTCATCCTGCCGGAGCTTGGACAGTTATTCCAAAATATGACTACTATAATCTATAATCTTAGTTGCAAAGATATATTAACATTCCAAGCTCATATCAAATGTATGCCCACAAACAATCATGTGTAAGTTCGCGCTCACAAATTCTGAATGTGTACTTACAAATTAAAATCCAAACCTCAAATTAACATAAACCCTACAACTTTTGCCGACCTTCCCTGACACAGGAGTGACACTGGCAAAGTGAATCATTTTTTACAGAATGGGTGGTCAGCCTGATACCAACCTATAAATTAAGGTATTTTTTATGGTTCGTGTATTAACATTGTGAAAATTCATGTTGATTGTTTTGTTTTTTAAAAAAACACTATTTTTTATAAAAAACACTGTTTTATTGTCACACATAACAAACGTTTTCGACCTAGAAAATATTTAAGTTTAGGAATTGCTCGAGGAAAATAAATCAACTCGTGAAGAAAAACTATTTTCTATTTTTACATTTGTAACATAAAAGCATAAATTTAATACACAAAATATAACATAATATAATAGAATCAAACTTTATCTCACAGTAAACGTGCAGTTTAGATTTGATAAGATCAGATGAGGTCATGCAGCGGATTATGAAATATACACGCACGCCCTTGTAAACGGTTACTGCCGCCCCTCAGGGTAATTCATCCCTTTCTAAATATTACAACACCTCGAGAATCAAGCATTGCGTAAGCTCCTCTCGAAAAAATATATCAAAACTAAATCACTCTCTAGGAGACGCGTCTTTAATTCCATACATTTTCGATTAACGCAACTCTCGAAATTTTACGTTAATGTTGTATACTCGGGTACAAGGCAGAGCTTCCAGCCAAGGGCGGAGGGTGGAGATTCATCTCGTGTATTATTCACGAGACGCCCTTGTGTTATCTAGTTAACTTCAGGGCAAGGTTTTCTGCAACTCAAAAAAATATAGCTTGAAATGAGCGTCCAAATAGGAGTATAAAGAATCGACTTAACTTTATATGAATGCCTCCCTCAACTTGTACCATGGATCTTTTTTTACCTAAGGCATGATTTTTTCATGTCTCGCAATTAAGCTACACATATAGTGTAACTTTTTGCCCGCGTTATCGCATGTGACGATTCGGAACCTATTTATTTTTACGGGTAAGGGGGCCGGCCTCACATCAACCACTTTCAGTTGAAGTGGAGGTTTCCCAGCTCCCGGGGGGCTGGTTCTCATTTCTTGTGAAGGCTGAGTACACCTTGGGATCAAACCATTCTACCAATCAATATTTCTCAATAACACATAAGCTTCATATTAACACGATTTTTTTTTAATATTAAAAGAAGGCCTACATTATTATTATGGTTTACAAAAACTAAATTTATAAATGCATTTCCAATTGATAGCATGGATTTTTTTTCACGCGCTGTTCTACGAAACATTTTCCTCGTGCAAGGGTCATATCCGGCCTATGGAAGTGTTATTCATAAACATTTAATGCATAGTTGATCCAAAGACAACGTTCAACGTTTTTCTGTATGGAAAATCAGCATTCGTCGTTGGATGTTTCATATATCCGCGGTCGATACTGCAAAATTCTAGAATAACAACAAAAAACACCCTCCGTAAATTGGTTTCAGTAATTCAAAACCGTGCTTTTTTTGCACCCAGCATGTTTTTTCAGCGGTGATATGGCCATTTTTTTTATAAAATTTTGCAATGATGGTGCATCAACGATGAAATTGGGGAATTAATTTTATCTCGGATTTGAATAACAAAAAAATAAATTCATTCTGACTATAATTTACTCGTATATCCGACTTCGACCACAACTGATTTTAGTTATTTAAAAATTCAAATGGATTAGACATAGTAGTTTTAATTCACTTATTTATTTATTTTTTTGTGCTCGAACATTTTCGCCTACTGAGGCATCTTCAGGAGCAGGGATCTTCATTACAGGGAGATCGATGCGCACAAGATTTAAAGAACATTCTAAAGCACTCAAAGGCTTATCTGCACACTCTGAGATGGCAGACCATTGCATTGATAAAGACCATACTTTTTATATTACCAATGTAGAGGTAATACACTCTGAGTGTGAAGTGAGGAGACTTATGGCTCTAGAAGCGTTAGAAATCTATAAAAATAGAAATGAAGACTTGGTGAATGTGCAGATTCCTTATATTTCTCCAATTTTTCAATAACTTGTTTTTTATATTTTTATGGAACACTGTGAAAATTCATATTTTTTTATTGTTATTTAATTAAATAACACTTTTAAAATATATTTAAAAAGTGTTATTTAATTAAATAACAATAAAAAATAAAAAAACTAACACATTTTTTTTTTTTTATTAACAATGTTAATTTCATTATACCTAACTATAATTCATTTTGACTCTTATATTTCTGTTAAATTTTGTTTTTGTTTTGAAAATTATTCTATAAAATATATTTGTAACCATTCTGCTCCTGAAGATGCCTTATTAGGCGAAAATGTACGAGCACAAAAAAAGAAATGAATAAGTGAATTACAACCTTGTTTCATCCATTTGAATTTTTAAATAATTAAAAATGGACTTTCACTGTGTAAACATATTAATCCTAAAAAATATACTGATTTTAGTGTTTTTTTAGAAATTAAGTCTTTTTCTAGAGTCAAAGAAAGTGGAATTTATAATTATAAATATTTAAAAATATAAATGGTAAAACATTGTTTTAATTCACTTTATTTTATTTGTTTATGCTCGAATATTTTCGCCTAATGAGGCATCTTCAAGAGCAGAATAGTTACAAATATATTTTTATAAAATAATTTTCAAAACAATTTTCAAAACCATTTTTTTTTCAAAACAAAAGCAAAATTCATAGACAAAATTTTTTTTTAAGCACAAATGCATTATTGTTAGGTATAATGAAATTAAAAATTTTAATACAATAAAAATAAAATATGTTAGTTAAATAAAAAAATAATAATAATAACAAATAAAAAACAAATTATTGCAATATTGGTGAAACATAGGGAATCTGCACATTCACTCAGTTTTTATTTTTATTTTTGTAGATTTCCAACGCTTCCAGAGCCATCAGTCTCCTCACTTCACACTCAGAGTGCATTACCTCTACATTGGTAATATCAAAAGTATGGTCTTTATCAATGCAATGGTCTGCCATCTCAATATTTATAATTATTTGTGAAATACAAAAACACTCCATGTATATTTTCAGGTTATATAAAAAGGTTATCACATATGTTTTTTTTTTTTCAAAAGACTACTTTCTTCTAGATTGTTCTAATCTACCTAATCTAATCTTAGTTGCAAATATATTATGTTACATTAAAGATTCACATTATATGAATTTTCACAAGCAGACACGTATGAGTTCGCGCTTAAACATGCCGCATGTGGACCTACAATATAAATACCAGAATCTCAAATGAACATACACCCTGCAACTCCTGCCGACCTTCCCTGAAACAGGTTCCTTCTTACATAAATGTGCATCAAAAGCATTTTATTAAATGCTTATTAGTATGGAGAAAATGTGCATTTTACTTTGGAAAAAGCATAAACGATGGAAACTTCCTCGTATTCAGAATTTCATAAACAGCATATTGTATGTGCGCAGCAAACATCAGTTTCCTCTCATGAGAATTGCAACAAATATTGCCCCCTAGAATCTCTAGTATATAGGGAGTCTCCCGCACAGGGTTTCTGAAAAAAAAAAAGGATGGATCCCATCACGTCAGTTCAGTCTAAAAGCTCGGCCATACGTGCTTTCTACCAAGGAGAAAGATATCAGTTGCCTGTAGAACATGTGATACGTTCTGGGCCTAAAGTATAACACGCAAACATAAAGTTTCACCATAAATGTATAGACACAAAAACACTAAATAGAGGTGCTGTCTTAGCTTCCATATAAAACGCTTTGTTTGTTTTGAAACGTAATGTTTCATACTAAGGGCTGTGGCCATCGGGAACCTTCCGTGCGGCAATGTCGGTAAATATGGATTAAAAGGAAAACGTGGTCGATGGAGAATCTGTAAATAAAACCAAGTATTAAACGTGTTTACTGCGTTTTATTAAAAAATATACGGAAACGAAAACAGCGAAATTAGTGAACGTTTTAATTTCTATACATTTTTTTAATAGACGCTATGGTTGAGTGTAAGCAAATGTTTTATACTTGGAGTACCTACTGATGTAGCAAACAGACTGTTTAGGTGGAAAAAATCCTGGTAAATTGTTCTTGGAATATACATAGAAGTCAGAATACCAAGTGAATACCAATTTTGTGGAGAGGTCTTTTTAAAGTTTGTCAACAATGGTCATCTAGGCAAAAAACGTACATAATCGGCAAATAGATGCCACAATAGCTTCGTCCTTTTTTTCACTGCGCCAAATAAAGGCGATTAGAAAGTGTCTTCCGTCAGATGCGGTCATAACCCTGGTGAGTGCGTTTGTGATGTTTCGGATTGATTATTGCTCAACGCTTTATAGTGGTCAGCCGAAGAAGCATTTCAACCGCTTTCAATCTGTGTTGAATTCGGCAGCGAGGCTCATATTCGGGATATCCAAATTTGCTCATTTCACTCCGCTGTTAAAAAAAACTACATTGGCTTCTTTTCCCAGAGAGGGTGGTCTACCGTGTTTGTCTGATGGTATATAAAGCCATCGATGGCTTGGCTCCTCCTTATCTGACTGAGATGATTTCGCCTGTTGAGATGGGTGTGAGGAGGCAGACATTCAGATCCGCGGGCGATGGTGCGATCAATTTGGTTCAGCCGCACCGTCAGATCCGTACAAATTTTGGAGACCCTGCTTTCCGTGTTGCGGGTCCGGTGGAGTGGAACAGACTGCCACCCGGAGTGAAGAACTCCAAATCTGTGGGTATATTTCGCGGAGCTCTCTAGACGCACCTTTTCAAAAAGTCTTATCCGTGATCGGAGAGAGCCCTTGAGGTGTGACACACACAAAAACGGCGCTCTCTTAGCATATGTAATTTAAAATAAATAAGCCTGTTATATATATGTATAAAATGTTTATATAAATTGTATGGTATTGAAAACCAGTATAAGTTACACGAGAATGTCCAATATTTTTATTCAATTCGATTGTTATATTGTTAGCTACATACGTTAAAAATACATGTAAACATTGTAGATTCATAATAAATACAAGTTTTCAAGCAACCACATGTAAGTTTGCGCTTACACGTCATGTTGTATATGCACTTACAAAATAAAAAAACAAACCTCAAATGCAGGTATTTTCGTAAATGAATTTGTGAGGAGATTTATTAAAGAAGTATTTTTTTTTTTTATACTGAATTAGTGCCGGGAAATTCCACCACACATTTAAGCCCACACATTAATCTTACACGAACATAAATATATTATCAATTTTTCATGTTATTGCTTACTCTTAGCAGGCAGAAAAACGCAGAACATTCTGGGTGAATTTCCCTCTTTTTTCCAATTGGGGTATTTTTATGGTCCAATGCTTTTGACAGCCTACATTGTATCCGTTTGTTTGTAAATTTCAATTATCTCCTCGTAACCTTTCGGTGCGGGTACATAAGGCACACATTCCCTTAAACTCGATCAGGATATCTTCCCACGCGAATACTCCCAATTTATTGCATTTTCCCGCGCATATGTTTTCACCCTTAAAAAATCAACAGGACTTAAATTCGATTTTTTTCCAATATTTTTTTTTTTTTGTAAATAGTACGTAAAATATAATTATTTACAAAAAAACAATTAAATAAAATTCGTCGTTGTAAATACATCAAGCCCTGAAGCGCTATTTTGCGAAATTCCTTACACTTAGGATATCCATTGGATATTCATCTATAAAAAATCTTTAATCTAAGTTGCAAGGATATATTATTTTAAAGCTCTCAGATGTATGCCCACAAACAAACACGTGTAGTGCGCGCTTACAAATGCTGAATGTGTACTTACAAATAAAATCCAACCCTCAAATGAACATAAGTCCTACAACTTTTGCCGACCTTCCTTGAGACAAGGGTGACATTGGCAAAGTGAACCATTTTTTACAGTATTGGTGGTCAGCCTCATATGTATATAAATCCAAGTCGTAACTTGCTAGCGCTTGCGAAAAAACTCCATTGATAAAAGCTCACAATACACATTATTTTTAAACACGAATCGCTATCTCGTCGCCTTAAGGTCGTAGGGAATTTAGCAGAATAGCGCCTCTGAGTGAACCGTATCGTATAGCGGTCGATAGCAATCAATAAAACATGGCCGCTTGTGAACAGCTGATTCAAATTATACGAAGATTATTTTAGCGCCCGATCGGCTGTTACGTGCGACCATGTGTTATCGCTTGCTATCGACCGGTGGGATCGCTAGTCAAAACAAGACTGCTCACCTCGGATTCAAAACCATCATATCACACCTCAAGAGCGCTCTGCTAGTTTGGTCGTCTCTGCAGAAAGCGCCGATTCTCAAGCAAGACCCAATTGCTGTAAGGCTGGATGGACCTTTAGTGACCGGTCTTTGGTAAAGGTTTGATAAATGAACTTTTCACCCACAAAAGCATATTTGAAAACAAAAATGGTATTTTTTCGTGCTCCATCGGGGTTCGAGCCCACAGCCTTTCATATACGACTCAGAAGTGTTAACCACTAGACTACGGACTGGTTGATGTTAGTCAATTTAGGGAAAATCAAACCAAGACAAAATATTATTTTGCAAAAAATAAAGCAAAAAAATATACATCAAAAAGTTTTTTTCCCGGCAATCCAGCTGAGTGGTGTAACATTTTTTTTGACCATGTCACTGTTGTGTACTTGATTCTTCCTTTTATAAACCAAAAGTTTTAATTATCATCAATTATTCATAGGGTAGGAATGAAACCTGGTATGTATACATAACATCATCTCCCCTGCCGTTCCGGTCGCTGTCCATCCAAAGCGCCAGCACTTTTAATGACCATTTTACGACTTTAAAGTTGGATCAATCCAGCTTCAAGCCAAAAAGGTTATTTCACGCAGGGGAAATCAAAACAAAGCCGCGATCCACTAATTTCTTCATTTGCATGAAGAGTATGGATGAAAGAGTATGGATTTGCGAGAAAGGTATAGATGGATCAAATTTATGAAATAGCGAATGAATGAGATACTCGTATCCAGAGTCGTAATAAGAGATAGCTTGAATGAAAAAGGTTATGACTCTGGATGAAATTAAAGAATAATAATAATATTAGGATGATTTATTTGGTGAGTGCTGTTTTTGTGTGTATCACATCTCAAGAGCCCTCTGCGTCAGGTTTATGATTATAGATCGAAAACGTTTGTAAAAATAAAAAAAATAAAAAAAAATGTGTACGTGAAAATAAAACAGTGTTTAATTTGAATCCGAAAAATTAACAAATTATTGAATATGAATTTTCACAGTGTTAATACACAAACAATACAAAATACAAATAATTAAGTTTATTTTATTGAATTGCTTAACGTTTATAATCTTAAAAAGAGCTAATCCATACTAAGCTAAAAAAAAAATTGTGATGTAAAAATGTTAACACGTTAAAGTATATAACTCGTATACAGGCCCGGATTAACCCCTCAGGGAGCCCTGGTGCAGGGTAAAGCTAGGGGCCCCCTATAGCCCCCCCCCCAATGAGAATCCCCCCCCCCTCCTTCCCTCCTACTTTTCCATAATTTCAAAGATGCATATATTTTTCGAAAAAAATGTGCGTTGAAGTTTTTTCCATACAGTATTTTTAGCTTTTGGGGGGTCCCTTGGTAGCGTATGCCTCATAAGACTTACACCCCAAAGATATTTTGTTGTAATGCTTGTAAACTAATTTCTATTAAGTCTGTCATCGGGGACCGCTTTTGGTCCCAAATGCCCGGAAAGACCTGGGCACTGATAAAAATATAATAGTTTTGTTGGCCCTGTGGGGGCCCCCTGAGTGTGGGGGCCCTGGTTCGGTTGTACCGCTCGAACCGCCCTTAATCCGGGCCTGCTCGTATATCTGTAAAACAATTGTATCTCTAAATGTGAAAGAAAACTTCAAGTTCACGATATCTCCAGACAAAGTGAATTAATACATCAGCCGTTTGTCAACAGAGACCAAACGCCTTTTGTCTTGTGTCTCGTATTTTTTCCGCCCCACGATTCTATTGATTCAATAAATAAAAATATTATACACTTAGCAGAGGTTTCGAGAAAATCCCCTCAGAGCCGCGAGAAACAATGAAGTGGCTGTCGTTTAATTGAATCCATTTTCCGAGCGTAAAAGTAAATACAACAAAACAGAAGCGTCGAACAAAAATCACACCTACTTTTCTATTTTTTGCTAACAAAATTTTTCGTGTGCCCTTCAAGGCGTGATTACAAAATATGTTTTTATTATTGTTTTAGTTTAGTCAAGAGATGAAGGGTTGTGGGTATGAACTATGAATAGAATGCGGTGTATTTGCACAACAAATTAACGAGTTTCATCACAAAATGGATTTGGGCAAGAGGCAGTGATGGGATTGGGATATTTTTTTGTGTATCTAATACAATATCTTTAGGTAATATTATTCAGGTCTTTCATTTTACTTTTGTACTGAGCTTCTTTAATACGCTCTTACTCCTTAGACATGTTATCTCTGAAATATACGAATAAATAAATTAATCTGCCGTTATTTTGCCGACCACATTCTCATATCCACAATATCTTGGACCGGTCCATAGTCCAGTGGCAACACTTCTGACTCGTAAAATGGAAGGTTGTGGATTCGGATCCCGGCGGAGCACAAAAATATACCATTTATATTTCCAAATGTGCTCTTCGCTGGGTTGAAAAATTCATCAACCTTTACCTAAGACCGGTCACTGAAAGGTCCATCTAATCTAATCTAATCTAATCTAATCTAAGCTGCAAAGATATATATCATTTAAGTTTTATATTAAATGCATTCCCACAAGCAGATATGTATAATTTCGCGCTAACACATGCCGCATGTGGACCTACAATATAAAAACCCAATCTCAAATGAACATATTAAGCCTTGCAACTCTTGCCGTCCTTCCCTGAAACAGAGGTGACATTGGCAAAGTGAACCAATTTTTACATTATGGGTGGTCAGCCGCATAACAACCTATAAGTCAAGGAACACCATCAACCTTACCATCCAAGAACCATCCAACCTTACAAAACTGGGTCTTGCTTGAGAATTGGCGCTTTTGATGACCGGTCTTTGGTAAAGGTTTATGAATTTTTCAACCCAGCGAAGAGCAAATTCTAAAATATAAATGGAATATTTTTTTGTGCTCCACTGGGATTCGAACCCACAACCTTCCATTTACGAGTCCGAAGTGTTCCCACTGGACTACGGACCGGTCTTAGCTTCATTATTATCTTTCTCTATGCTGCGAGAGTCAGCAAGCCTGTCATACTTACAAAGTTATGATATCATCGGTCTACGACATCCCTATTAAAAAGGCTCCAGTATTGTTTCAGTTCAAGTGAGTTTTCCGAGCCCGGGAGTGTTCAGTAAATATTCCGAATGAATGGCGAGATGAAAGGCTTATTGTTACATATAACCCACCATGATAGCGACTACACACTCTTACGTAATGTGGATATGACAGTCCATTTAGTATTCGCCTACTTCTTGTGCTTCTTCTATAGAAGATTGATAATAATCAATGTTGAAATGAGACTGAGTTTGGTTCACTTTGCCAAGGTCGCCCCAGTTTCAGTGAAGTTCTGCAAGAGTTGCAGGACTTGTGCTCATATGAGATTGTAATTTTATGATGTAAGTCCAAAGTGGCTGGTATGAAGCTGAAATTGATGTGAGGCTGACTCCCTATACTATACAAAATTGTGTACTTTGCCAATGTCACCCCTGTTTCAGGGAAGGTCATCAACAGTTACAGAGTTTATGTTCATCTGAGATTGGGTTTTTATGTAGCAAGTCCACGTGCGGTTTGTATAAGCTCGAATTTGTATGTGCCCGCGGATGGGAATGCATGTAATATTAATCTTAAAAGTAATATATATTTACATCTTATATTATAGATTATAGAAATACGCCCTTTCAAAGTAACTTTTCATAACAGAGACAGGTGGATGTACTAAAATAAATATAATATAAATGATCTCCACCCATACTGTAAAAAAGTATTCAATTTGGCACCAATGGTACCCCTATTTGAGGGAAGGGCAGCAACAGTTGCATAGCTTGTTAATTTGAGAATTACGTTTTTGTTTTGTAAGTGTGCACGCAGCATGTGTAAGCGCGGCTTGTTCGCATGCATTTCATTTTAATCCTTAATGTTAAAATATCTTTGCAACTTAGATTATAAATGTTGAAAATGACTGTAAGTCAGTTGATTTTTTTACTGGCGACATTTTTACTCCAAGAACTCCTTAAAAGATTCGCTGAACTTATCGGCTTTGAGACGACTTTTAAAGTTACTGCTGTTGGCAATCTCTCGAACCACAGGTTCCAGTCGGTTCCATGCCTTTAAAACCACAGCTGCAAAAGCACGTTCACGAAACACTGTTGGCTTGCTCAACGGCTAATTGATCAATGTTCTGGTTCCACTTTCCGTACAATGCCAAGTCAATTGTCTTCTATTCAAACCAGATTAATTTGAAAAGATACAAAACTGGCCTCTTTTAGAATACATATTGATACATAGATTATAAAGTGGTCAAAGAGTCTTGCAGTGTATAAAAGTAAGAGAAGAAATTTTATACGCCACCTTACCTTAGATAATATTTTAAATAATTTAGCCATACAAAGTGGATTCCTCCAACTTGTCGAAATTTTAAAGTACACTCGACATCCTAAGATAATTTTGACATTCCATTAATTTTAAAGTTCGCTAGGCGGAAAGCAGGTGGGACATCTTAAAATTTACATCTATTTATATTTATACTTATACTTTCGCTACTAAACTTTTCACCGAAAACTTCAAAAGTTTATTAATATGAGACAATAAATTGATTCTACCGGTGTACGCTGTAAAAGAGCCTTTAAAGAGCCTAAACTTTAAGTATAAAACATATTTTTTTAACTAAACCATTTCGTTTTTTAAAAAAGTATGAAAATTAATACAGCGCCACTTGCAAGTGTTTTTTTATCAATACTTTTCAGTAAACGCTGAAGTTGAGTTTTGACGTAGAATTTTATCTTGGGGTACTTGATATTCTTCGACTTATTTCTAAATCGAGGCCAAATAAATTATAATCCTGAAACTTGTTAATTGTATCCCGTTGTAAGATGAAGCAGAGTATTTGAACTTTAATGATTTAACTAAGAGCAATTGATTATTTTACAATTTCCTAGAAAATTATAAAAATGATATTTTGTTAACATCTATTAAGACAGTTCTGACATAGCTAAGATCTCGATAGTGACATTCAAAAGGAGGATTCTGAGAACCATCTACGGTCCAGTTAGGTATTGATGATGATGATGAGTTGATGATTTCTTTATAGCGCCGTTTCGTGATGTAATCACTCCAAGGGCGCTTGTGCAAACGATGCCAGAAATTTGCTTGTCTTCAGTGCATTCCGGAACTTTCCATGGTCCTCTAGCTCTCTCACATGATGTGGCAGGTGGTTCCAGGCCAGAGGACCAGCAACTGCAAATGCACGCTCTCCAAACATTGTGTTAACTCTTCTTATAGGTTCTTCAATCCTTGATTTGGCTCCAGTTTCAGTCGAGCGCAGTGTTAGGCTTTTTTTGCCGAGGGTGACTGGTTTGATCAAATCAACGAGATATTTGGATGTCTTTTCAAATAAAGCTTTGTGGACCATCGTGCACACTTTGAACTCGATGCGCTCCGGGATACGGAGCCAGTGAAGCTTCTGGAGAAGAGGAGTTATGTGTGTAAATTTCGACTGACCAGCAATCATGCGAGCGCACGCATTGACAACCAATTGTAGCCTATTCAATTGGCATTTTGGTTGGCCTGCATATAAGCTATTGCAGTAGCCTATTTTGGACACCACAAATGCATTTATTAAGGTTTTCCTTGCTTCCATTACAATTAGTATTACAATGGTTTGGAGTCGTCGGTATAATGATGAGGTGTGTATAATGATGAGGTGAGGTCGGTATGAATAGATGAGGTGTGTCAGATCGTGGTAGGATCGCCAAACAAGCAGTGTGGCCTTGACCCTGTACCAGTCTGGGTACTCAAAGAATGCATCTTACAGCTGGCTCCATTTATTGTTAAGGTAATCAATGGATGCCTAATGGATGCCACTGTTCCTCCGTCTTTGAAGGTAGCACACATCACGCCAATCCTTAAAAAGCCACAGTTGGATCCCGGTGATCCCTCAAATTATAGACCTGTGTCAAATCTGCCATTCTTGTCGAAGGTGCTGGAGCGGATTGTCTCGCGGCGGTTGGTATCCTATCTGGATGCAAGCGGCTTAATGCCTAAGAGGCAGTCTGCATACCGGAAATATCACTCAACAGAAACCGGTATGCTCATGCTTGTATCGGATATGATATCAGCTGTGGAGTGTGGTAATCTAGCCTTACTGGCGCTTCTTGATATGAGTGCGGCCTTTGACACAGTAAGTCACCCAATTCTTATTGAGAGATTGGAGGTGTCATTTGGTTTGACCGGAGGGGCTTTGGCGTGGTTTTCTTCCTATCTGGTGGAGCGCAGACAGGCGGTGCGTATTTGTGATAGTGTTTCACCTACCTACTCGCTGTCTTCCGGGGTCCCACAGGGCTCTGTGCTAGGTCCGATCCTTTTCATATTGTATACTGCTGAGATTGAGAGTATTGTTGAAAAATGGGGCCTCATCGCACACTCATATGCAGATGACTGGCAAATATACTCTCATTCTCGGCCAGACATGGCTGAGGACCTCAGTTGCAGGGTCTCTGGGTGTATCGCGGAGGTCGGTGGGTGGATGAGGAACAATGGCCTAATCTTAAACATGGATAAGACGGAGATACTCTGGGCAGCCACATCGAGGCGTGACCACCTTCTGGTGAATAGAGTACCACTCGCCATAGGAGGTAAGCTAATCCAGCCTTCTGATTCGGTAAGACTTCTAGGAGTCTTACTGGATCGTAACCTGACACTGGATAGGCAAATAGATGCCACAATAGCTTCTTCTTTTTTTTCGCTTCGCCAAATAAAGGCAATAAGAAAATGTCTGCCGTCAGATGCGGTTAAGACCCTGGTGAGTGCGTTTGTGATGTCTCGGATTGACTATTGCTCGACGCTTTATAGTGGTCAGCCGAAGAAACAGTTTAATCGCTTTCAATCTGTGTTGAATTCGGCAGCAAGACTCATATTCGGGATTCCCAAATTCGCTCACATCACCCCGCTGTTAAAAAAACTTCATTGGCTTCGTTTCCCGGAGAGGGTGGTCTTCCGTGTTTGTTTAATGGTATTTAAAGCCATCAATGGCTTGGCCCCACCTTATCTGGCTGATATGATTTCACCTGTTGAAATGGGTGTTAGGAGGCAGACACTCAGATCTGCGGGTGATGGAGTAGTCAATTTGGTTCAGCCGCGCCGTCAGATTCGTACAAACTTCGGAGACCGCGCTTTCCGTGTTGCGGGGCCGGTGGAGTGGAACAGACTGCCACCCGGAGTGAAGAACTCCAAATCTGTGGGTGTATTTCGAGGAGCACTCAAGACACACTTGTTTAGAAAGTCTTATCCATGATCGGAGAGGACCCTTGAGGTGTGACACACACAAAAACGGCGCTCTCTTATCATGTGTAATTTAAAATAAATCAGCCTGTTATTATTATAACAAAGAGCTTAATGTCATCTACAGAGAACACTATGTGATCAGTTTCATCATAGTAAGTGCCTGCAGCAGGCTGGTCATGTAATTAGAATGAAAACCCCATTAAGCTCCTGACACTCGCACCACCACGAGGTCGAATGAATCCAGAAAGACCAAAAATGTGATGGATGGACAATGTGAACACAGCTGCAGCCAAGGCAGATATAATATATTGTTATGATTTGACTTGGGGTTACTTTAATTAAATTGCAATTTCAATTTATTTCACCAGATTAATTTTTCACAATAAAGGTAACAGTGTACTGTACACTCTGACTACAGGTGTTCGCGTTACAATGATCAAAGTGAGTCTCTTTGTCCCACAGAATATGTGCTCGTATTTATAGGTACAAAAGAGACGATTCTTGCATGTTCTAGAGCATGGTAGATACTTTCTAATAGATGGTACTAGAGCATTGTTCCACACAAGACCAGATTGTTCGACACTACACCAGAGACATCACACACAATCAGCGTGCCTAGGCTCACGTCCACACGAACGCGTACGTTTGTAACAATATGCATATCTGTAGAGAAAATATAATTTGGGTATAACGTAGAAAAATGTAATTTTTTTAAAGCAAAAAATGTTTCAGTTCTTTTTGCAAGTAAAAAGCGTCGCACGCTGCCGATATGAGTTCGCTCCCCCAGTTCTTGTTTACCGTATACGCCAATCTGGTCAAATATGACTTTTTCATGCAGTTGTCTTATGAATCAAATTCTACACAATCTGAGCTAAGAAAAACCGTAAAACTCGATAATGTGAGAGTACTTTTAAATATTTTTTACATAAATTTATTGTTATCATAAGACACATTGGTCCAGTACACATGCAAACATTGCTCGAATGTAAAAATTTCTCAATGGCGTATACAGTAAACAAGAACTAAGGCAGCGAGTTGTCATACGTAATGCGAATATCCGTTATATTTATTTTCTTTGGAAAATTGTTGGGAGCAATTTGGTACGTGTCGTTTGCGTTTTGCGACACAAATCAAACACCACCTGGTGATATTTTTCAAGTATAGAATTTTACGTTGTTACTCAATCATAGCGTTTTAACAAAAATGTATGGATATTAAAACGCACATTGGATGCGTTGTTTCTGTAATGTATACATTTTTTGTAAACGCTATGATTGAGTTTAAGCTTAAAGTTTTACACTAGGTGTGCTGGTGATATTTTATACAGTTGTGTATGGCAGTCATGTATCGGGACTCCAACTGTATAATATTAATATTTTAGTAAAGGCCAACAGTTGTTCTATAAATTCATGCAAGCATTGCTACCTACAAAACTGAAAAATAAGTTTATTAATAAATTATAAGAAATCCTGTGCGGCAGACTCCCTAGATTCTAGAGCCTCTAGGGGTCTATGACACTTGTTTGAGTGCCGCAGAGGTTTACGAGCTTGGTCGTCGCTACAAAGCGCCAATACTCAAGGAAGACCCAGTTGCTATGAGGCTGGATGGGCCTTTGGTGACCGGTCACTGGTAAAGGTTTATGAATTTTTCAACCCAGCGAAGAACAAATTTGAAAATATAAATGGTATATTTTTTGTGCTCCGCCGGGATTCGAACCCACTACCTTCCCATTCTGAGTCCGCAGTGTTACCACTGAGCTACGGACCGGTCAAGTTGTGTTTTAATTTAAGAGTATTTCGTTTCTTCCACTTTATCTTCGAAAGAGTAGCATTGGGACTAGAAATCTACTTATATTTTCATGAAATGATGATACCCTTTCGCCAAACACTTTTTTGACTTAAGGCTTTTAAAATTCATTCTCAACAGCTTCTTCTTCTTCTTCCACAACCTTTCTCAGTGCACTCCTGGACGCAGTTCTCCTCCAATCCTCGCCATCCCTGTCTATCGGCTGCTGTGTTCAGCCATCCTCTGCCTGCAGTTCTTTTGATGTTGTCCAGCCACTTCACTCTCGCCAGCTACAATACCTATTATATTCTTAAAAATTCCACAACAAAATATGTTCTATAGTACAAGTGCTTTGGTATGAGCCACTGGAAACGGTTTCCCCGTTTAAAAAAATCATTTCAATACTAAATAATTCAACATGAAAATCTCTTTCCTCGGTGTCTTTAGTCAATAAATTATTGTGTGTCATCCAGTGCTTTTAATTCGGTCATTGCTTATTTTTACAACTCTTGCAGCCTTTTCCTGTCACGGGCGCGGCGTAGCATTTACATATTTCATAATTGTGCACCACTGCCTAAGCGTGGGACACATCTCTGACGCATCATTAGTCAGGTCACGACACTTATAAGGAATTACATACATACCTGAAACGAGAACTTTAATGAAATTCCGCAAGTAGAACCTCGTCTATACACTCATAGTATACATACGAGAACATGAAGTCTTCACGCAGCTTCAAGACAGGTGTACAAATTCAAAATCTATAACATTTTTTTACAGCGCCCTGAAATGAGTTCCTTATCAGTTTAGTTAGCAGTTTTAAATTGTAATCAGTTTTTGGTGATTTCACAAGATTTGTTGTTCACAATATAGGTGACAATGTACTGTTCACTCTTCACTCTCTGCTTACAGGTCTTCGCGTAACAATGTTTGAAGCAACTCTGTCTGCCAGCAGAATCTTCGTTTGTATTCATATGTGCAGCAGAGACGATTCTTGCATGTTCGAGAACATGATGATGATGATGGATGATTGAATGTGGTGCCTGTGGGCCATTTAATGGTCCAGGACCATCTCAAGGGCGCCATGGCTTCTGGAGAAAAGCAGTGTCTTCAGTCCCTTTCTGAAGGTGGTGGTAGGCTGGTTCGCGCGAACACCGACGGGCAAATTATTCTAGGCAACCGGACCGGCCACCGCAAAGCTCCTGTCATGGAAAATACTTCCATAATGGATTGTTCCACACTATACCAGTGTTCGACACTATACCAGACACATCACATACACCAGTCAGCGTGCCTAGGCTCACGTCCACACGAACTCATACGTTCGTAACAATATACATTTTTATTAATTTATCATATCTTTCTTGAAACATTGTGAGCGCACCTTGTCCGTTCATGTTGTATACGTCTCAAGGAAAGAGATGCTACTGGGAAACAAAAGGAATTTATGATATTACGGCCGGCGTTAAGAATGGCGGACATTAATATCGTTTCCCTACCGAGGCATTGTTGCGGTCAAGAACTTTTACAAGTCTTTAGTGATAAAGAGGACAACTTAACTAACACATTACGGGCAAATTAATTAAAAAGAGAACAAGATAGTTAAAAAACATCACGATTTATTGTGGAAGAAACTTCAACAAGAAATGTTTTTTTTATGAAAAATAAAATGATTTATTTATCACGATGTTTGACCAATTTAATGTCGACGCTATGGCCAAGGGGGACAAGTCGCAAACCTTGACTAGAAAACCCGGAACCAGAAAATCAAGCATCTTGACTAGAATGTTTGAAATTCGGTTACGCTGGTTTGATTTCCGTCCGACACCTCGACCATAACTTTGATCTCGGTTCAACAGAATTTGTCATTAATTATTTTTGTAACACAAATTTTCCCATCCGGATACTTAAATGTGAATAGAATAGAATCAAAGATACTTAATAGTTAGGGTTTTCCCCAAAATACATACAATATAAATGTGTGAAATGGATGTTGGTTTGAGGCTGACCACCCATACTGTAAAAAATGGTTCACTTTGCCAATGTCACCCCTGTGTCAGGGAAGGTCGGCAAAAGTTTTGGGGCTTATGTTCATTTGAGGTTTGGATTTTATTTGTAATTACACATTCAGCATTTGTAAGCGCGAACTACACGTGTTGGTTTGTGGACATACATCTGAGAGCTTTAAATGAATATATCCTTGCAACTTAGATTATAGATTATATTATTATATAATGATAAAAAAATATTATAATGTTACGAACTATGGATTCGAAGTACGTGCGTTTAAAAACGCTGGTGTGCGTCGAACAATATGGAAGTGTTTCGAAAAATACATTATGGAAGTATGTGGCATATAGTGTCCGACCGAATATTCGGTTTCGGCTTTCGGCTTTCGGCCTTTCGGCCAATATTTGCCACATTCGGCAAACTTACGGTTTCGGCCGAAAGTAGTGGTCACTTTCGGCCCAACCGAAAGTTAGGCAGACAAACCGACCACCCGCGCGCACGCAACGCGACGCGAACGCCGCGACGCGATTGGCGGCCGGCACACACACGCTTCAAAATTCCACTGCCCGCCCCGGCCGCACCCCGCCGCCCGCTACTCCCTTCCGGCTCCGGCCCGGACGCGTGTTCCCATTCCCCGACCTAAAAGGAATCTTTACTCAGACAGCACACGGAAGTATCATACCCTAAATCTGCCGTTATTGTTTCTTACACTTTATGGTCTTAGCAAAAAAGTGACAGTAATGAAAAAAATCAAGCATGTTTATTAATTTTTTATCTTAATTATAAAGTTTAAACAAAATATATAACTTAAAAATTGCGACCACAAAAAAATATTTAAAAAAATACGTTTTTTTCACTTCTGTAGCTACTTTCTCGTGTGTGCTATGTTTTGGAAATATTTTTTTTCATTCTATTTATAGAACTATACATTGTCTAGTGTAGTATCGAAACCGTTTTTTTATAATGTCAATAGTTTTTGAGTAAATATGGAAAAACTGAAACTACTTGATGAATTAATTTTTTTCCGTGTGCTTGTCTGAGTAAAGATTCCTTTTAGGTCGGGGAATGGGAACACGCGGCCCGGACGGGGCCAGTCAGTCAGTCAACTAGCCGCCGAGTCGAGTCGATCCGTTTTTAATTAAATCACATACTCCATATTTTGTACCTATAGAACAAGAATATGAAAGAACTTTTCATTTTGGTTGAGAATTTTTTTTGACCCCGTACATTTTAGACGAATAAAAGTTTAAAAAATCTTAAATAAATTGAAAAATTCTTTCATATTCGTGTACTACACATACACAACATATGGAGAACATAATATGTAGTTTAAAATAAGAAGATTGACTGACTTGACGGTCGTTTACGCCCTGTATAACTAATTGGGCGTTGACTTAAACATGAAAAGTTTTTTTTATTACCGTTTTTTATAATTGTCTTATTTTCATTTCATTTAATTTCTTATATAAAGTATTTTTGTTGCATTTGTTTAACTTAATTAGGCGATGAAAGAAATATGAAAAGTTTTTTAAGTTTCTTAATTTGTTTATAATAATAATCTATAATCTAAGTTGCAAGGATATATTCATTTAAAGCTCTCAGATGTATGCCCACAAACCAACAAGTGTAGTTCGCGCTTACAAATGCTGAATGTGTACTTACAAATAAAGTCCAAACCTCAAATGAACATAAGCCCCACAACTTTTGCCGACCTTCCCTGAAACAGGGGTGACATTGGCAAAGTGAACCATTTTTTACAGTATGGGTGGTCAGCCTCATACCAACCTATAAGTCAAGGAAAACAGATTGATTTTTAATTATTAATAATTGTACTTATTAGTAATTAAAAAAAAAATTGCATATAGTTTTGCATTAAATAAAAAAGTTCCCAGAATTGTAAACACCTTTTATTGTTACTTGCATATCCTTCTAACTAAATAATGCATAACTAACTAGGCACTTAAATAATATACATACTTTCGGCTACGGCTTTCAGTTTCGGCTTTCGGCTTCGGCTTTCGGCTTTCTGCCGAAAGTAGAATTTTGCCGAAATTCGGCTACGGCTTTCGGCCGAAAGTGAAAGTACACTTTCGGTCGGACACTAGTGGCATATTCTAGAATACACAAGAACCAACGGTATGCGCCGCATAAATGTAGGCGGCGGTTATGTGAGAGCCAGAGAGTCTCTTTTAACATTGTGCCGCGAAGTCCTTATAAGCTAGACCGAGAAGAGGGACAGTACTGTGTAACCAATATTATGCAAAATAAATAAATCGCAGCTTTATTAAAAAGAACCCCAAGTAAAATCATAACAATACATTAGATATTTTTGCATATATTTTTAACAGAGAGGTTTGGCAAAAATAACTGTTTTTCAAATTTTCACAAAAAAATTGACGCTTTGAAAATTAACATATTAAACACGACTCAGTAAAATATGATGGAGTTATATAAATATGAAAAAAAAAATCGCATTAAATCAGTTTTCTCCATTCGCATTGAATTTAAATTTGCATGATTCCCGTGAAATCTAGACTTTTTAAAGTGCGGCTAATGCTCATGAATAAAATACAGAAAAATACAATTATCTCTTGGGTGCGAAACGAGAGAAAATTTCAAAACTTTTTTCGTTTGTTTGCTCTAATGGCAAGGGGCGAATAAAACAGCGTCGAGTCCGCGCTGTATTGTTTTAATTTTTATTGCTTTTGCTTTCAAAATTTACAACGGTCGATTATCGTTTATCACGAACAAGTACAAACAATGAAGATTCTAAAACAAAATAATAACATGTGTAATATGTATAATCTAATCTTATCTAAGTTGCAAAATATAAGTAACATTAGAGATTCACATTACTTATATGCATTTTCACAAAACAAACATGTTTAAGTTCGCGCTTAAACATGCCGCGTAAAGTCCTCTCAAATCTCAAATGAACACACACCCTGCAACTCCTGTCGACCTTCCCTGAAACAGGGGTGACATTAGCAAAGTGAACCATTTTCCACAGCATGGGTGGTCAGCCGCATACCAACCTATAAGTCAAGGAACATACACAACAAATTACATTTTTTTAAATCAATAAATAAAAACACGTATGGACATCAAAACTAAAACAGAACACAAATTCCAATTTAATAGACCCTAGCCGCCAACATTACTGATCCACCGCCATTTATTTCTGTCCTTACATACTTCTTTAATTTCCTCCAGAGTCATAACCTTCTTCATACAGACTCTCCTTTTATTATGACTCTGGATATTACATTCATTCGCCATTTCGGAAATTTGGTCCATCCATACCTTTTTCGGTCTTCTTCTACCACGACATCCATCTATTCTTGTAGTCTAGTAAACAGCTTAATGGCTTAGTTTCCAGTCCGGTTGCTAGCTGAGTTGGAAGAATACTTTTGTTACGAACTATGAGTTTTTGTGTACATGTACCTAGGCACGTAGCTTGCTGGTTTGCGTAACTGGAATAGTGTCAAACAGCTAGTATAATGATGAAATGGATGATAGTAGACTGCTTTGGAACAATCCACAATAGAAAAACCTGGAGTAAACGAGAAACGCCCATATGAACTGTATAAATATGAGACGCACTTGTGTGGAGAGTCGAGTCGCTTAAAACATTGTGACGTGAAGTCGATAGAGCTAGAGCAGGAAAAGTTATCAGTACATTGCAAGCCGATATTGTGCCAAAGAAATATTCTTAAATTAATGGTAGTTTGGTTAAAAGAACCCAAGTTAAATCATAACCATTTTGTTTAAAGCTAGAGGGCTTTGATCCTCTCCAATGGTATTATAAATAATTCCCCGTTTCAGTATTTAAATATAAACATTTTAATCCTTTGCATTCATCACATACATGAGCAAAAAAGTTGCAACCATGGAGTAATAATCAATCTATGGTTGCAATTATCTATTTGCAATCAACGGTAGTTAAGATTCAGACTACGGACTGGTATCACTGAACCAAATCGAAGACTTTTTACAGCTCAAAAAATTAGGAATCGAATCATGTTCATCGCTTTATGGATGTAGTTATTGATTGAATGCTAACTTTTTGTACATCACACTTCATGAGTTTATTTGCAAAAGCTCATGTCATCTATCCTTTATTATATTACTCCAGACCGTCGTCTTTCGCTTTGACATTCGATTTTCAAAATTAATGACATCACAGCAGATGAAATACGTTCGCGATAAAGAAAAATAAAATTTTGTATATAAGCTGCAAAACAGTACCTTTCATGTATGTGTTTGAGAAACACACTCCAATACACTATAACTTTTTTCAATATTTACAAAAAAAAAATTTTTTTTCGAAAAACAGTAGTTTTTAGTAGAAGTAATCATAATTTCTGAAAAAAGTATTTTTTAAAAAGCCGCTTCATTTTTTTAACCCTCTTTTTGTTTTGTATGGAAATGTTAGAAAATGTATGCAAAATGTAAAAAGACTAAATAGACATCTAGCGACAAAATTCGAAAGTCTTTTTTTTTTACGATATTTTTTTTTTATTTGATACAAATCAAAAAAACAACAAACCAAAAAAAAAAAAAATGGATTTAAATCTGTAATCTTAGTTGCAAAGATATATTACAGCATTCTCACAAGCAGACACTTATAAGTTCACACTTACACATGTCTCATATGGACCATAAAAACCCAATCTAAGGATATTATGTCGGTTTACAGATACAATAATATAATCTATAATATATAATCTAAGTTGCAGTGATATATTCATTCACAGCTCTCAGATGCATACCCATAAACAAACACGTGTAGTTCGCGCTTACAAATGCTGAATGTGTAGTTACAAATAAAATCCAAACCTCAAATTAACATAAGCCCTACATCTTTTGCCGACCTTCCCTGACACAGAGGTCTATAATCTAAGTTGCTAGGATATATATGGATTCAAAGCTCATATACAATGCATGCCCACAAACAAACTTTCGCCTGTAACTTTTGCCAACCTTCCCTGGAACAGGGGTCTAATCTAATTTAATCTAAGCTGCAAAGATACATATCATTTAAGATTTATATAAATGAAATCCCACAAGCAGACATGTATAATTTCGCGCTAGCACATGCCGCATGTGGACCTACAATATAAAAACCCAATCTCAAATGAACATAAGCCCTGCAACTCTTGCCGTCGTTCCCTGAAACAGGGGTGACATTGGCAAAGTGAACCATTTTTACAGCATAGGTGGTCAGCCGCATACCAACCTATAAGTCCAGGAACATACACGACAAATTACATTTTTAAATCGACAAATAATAATATGGATGGACATGAAAACTAAAAACAAAACCAATTCCTATTTAATTTAAATGTTAAGTCTAATTTTACTTTATTTTAATCTGGATCTGTTATGTGTATAAGTAATTAAGAATTTTTGTACATCATTTATATTTTTTTGTGCTCCTTGATTGTTGGTGTGAGGCTGACCCCCTGTGCTGTAAAAATCGGTTCACTTTTGCCAATGCCACCCCGGTTCAGGGAACGGCGGCAGGAGTTACAAGGTTTATGTTAACGTGAGGTTTTGTTTATTTGTATGCACACATGCAAAATGTGTAGGCGCGAACCTACATGTGCCTGTCTGTGGGCATGCATTTAATATGAGTCTTAAATGTTAACATATCTTTGCAGCTTAGATTATAGATTATAGATAGATAGCCGCCAACATTACAGACCAACCGCCATGTCTTTCTGTCCTTACATCCTTCTTACATTTCCTCCAGAGTCATAACCTTCTTCATACAGGCTCTTCTTTTGTTGGGTGACATTGGCAAAGTGCAACATTTTTTAACAGTTTGGGTGGTCAGCCTCATACCAACATATAAGTCAAGGACTATAATGGAGCAAATTAAAACCGGTTTCTTTTTTTATTTGCTTTTAGTTTTCTTTCTTTTGTTAAAAGACTTAAAAAAAAATTGTTACAAAACTGCATTTTTTATTTTACATATTTTCTTTTATAACAAGTTTTAACCCAAGAAAACTATGAGCAATATACACATTGCCTAATGTTAAGGGGTTGGGCTGCGTAGCAGCCAGGGGCGAAGCCCCTAGTTTAAATAAAATTCTTTAGCAAGCACAACTTTCTATTTTTAATTATGAAAAGTCAACTATAACTGTATTGTCTTAGACTTGGTATTTCCGACGTTATCATAATTTATCATAGTTCCTTGACTTATAGGTTGGTATGCGGCTGACCACCCATACTTTAAAAAATGGTTCACTTTGCCAATGTCACCCCTGTTTCAGGGAAGGACGGCAAGAGTTGCAGGGCTTATGTTCATTTGAGATTGGGTTTTTATATTGCAGGTCTACATGCGGCATGTGTTAGCGTGAAATCATACATGTCTGCTTGTGGGAATGCATTTAATATAAATCTTTAATGATATATATATTTGCAGATTAGATTAGATTAGATTAGATCATAGCGACTTCATACTGAATTAAAAGGACGTACTTGTGTCAATCGTGTGTGTAGCTTTTCTTATAAGTTTAAAGTTATTTAAGCTAACGTTGAAAATACCGGGCCTTAGACAAGCTGACACTGCTGCTGTAAAACTAACAATTATTTATTTCTCAAAAATCAAGAACCTTCTCCGTTTGAACTGAGAAAGCCTCAACATATATATTTTTTGAAAAAGATTTGTAAAGAGAAATGCAATTCACCAACATATTTTGCCTGGCCAGTTGTCTTCTTGCAAAAGCAGAAGCTTGTGTGCATGCAATGGCATCTGTTGAACCAGGGTCGAAGCTATGGTTAAATGGGCCAGACGTGATTCGAACCAACATTATTCTGTCCCAAATACACTAGTCAGGAATAGCGACTTGACCCCTCAGCCATAGCACCGACTAAATATTAAAGTAATTTTATCTTACGTGAAAATATAAACAGGTTTGCTTCCTTCCAATACCTTTTTTTACCATAAATCTCTTTCTTGCTATTACTTATTCAACAAATTGCCATTCAAGAAAATGAAGGTCGTAAACAAAAAATAGAAAACTTGTTTTTTGTGTTTCTCATCGGACATATTTTCTTGTTTGTACCTTTTAAAGAAAATTTATCATCGAACCTTACGAATGTGTATTTTTGTGAAAAAGTTTATTCCTGAAAAAAAGTAAGGCTATAAAAAAGTTTTCTTAGAAGTCAACAAATATATTTGATTTACATTGTTAAAAATATATGTCAGTAGGTATTATTCCCATTACGTATTATTTATTCTAGGTTAATACTTTACTGTAGGTCGGTATGAGGCTGACCAACAACACTATCTAAAAAAAACACTTTTGCCAATGTTTCAGAAAAAGTCAGCAACAAAACAATTAAGTTATTTAGTATATTTTGGATGGTTGGTGCATTAACACTGTTAAAATTCCTCTTATCTTTAGTTATTACAACTCTGTTTTATTTTCACTCTTATAATTTTATTATTTTTTGGACACAAACGTTTTCGACTACACAGTAATCATCAGTTAGTTATTCAGATTTTAAGCAGTAACTTTGGGAAGGTTTATTTTGAAAATAAGAATAAAAATTCAATGTTTGGTTTGAATTCACTAATTAGATGATTTTTTCTACAAACAGTTTCCCAACAGTTGTGACATGTAAGTTTCATTTTACACCTGAAGATGGGAGCTACTGATTCTCCTGAAACTGGTTGGGTACAAAATAAACCAATAAGTGAATTTTAACAAAACAGTGAATTTTTATTTAAATAAAAAAAAAATGATTATTTTTTATTGAAAAATGTGTCTTATTTTGTAAGTACACTTCCAGTATTTGTACACAAATTTGCATGTGTTTTATATCTGTTTAACACGGGGCTATTCTTATTCTCAGGAGTCTGGTCCACTCTATTTTTCCCTATGCTGCTGAAACATGGACCATAAAAGCAGCAGAAAGAAGAAAAATTGACGCTTTTGAAATGTGGTGCTGGAGGCGCATGCTTCGAATCCCATGGACGGCTAGACGCACCAATGAGTCCATTCGTCGGGAGCTGCGTTTGGATGGCTTGACTCTGGCCAACATGTGTACACGCCGTATTCTTCAGTTCTTCGGACACGTTGTCCGTGGCAATGAGGATAGCCTGGAACGACTGGTTGTGATCGGTAACTTAGAGGGGAAGAGAGGAAGAGGTAGATCCCCCACACGATGGACCGATCAAGTGAAGACAGCAGCAGGCACCTCGGTAGTTGGAGCGTTGCGGGCAGCGCAGTCGAGGGAGAGCTGGAGAAGATTGGTTGCTTCCACAAGGGTCACAACCCTCAGTAATGAGGAATAGGATTAAGAAGAAGAAGATTCTTAGACATTTTAGTCGTTGGTTGAGCCCACGCTTTGACAAACTAATGATGCCTGGGTTGAAAGTTTCATCGCCACGGTCATTCTTACCTACCGAATTTGGTAATATTTGTATGAAGACAAATCAGCTGTTCACTTGCGGCCATCTTGGATTGACAGGTCTTCTTACAAATGCATCATTAGTTTATCAAAGCGTGGGCTCAACCGTCGACTAAAATGTCTAAGAATAGCCCCGTTAGAGTTTAGACTTAAGACTATAGATTGAAGCCAATAAAGTTCGCACTTCAATTTCATGCAGCAAAATTTTTGTATCCACTTTGAATTCCCTAAAGACAATTTTATAAGACCGTTTTTTTCTGTACATTATGATAGAATTTCGCAGAATATTCACCCGACTTTATTGCTAACGAAAACGTCAAGCCTCGCATTTTTTTTTCAATTTATTTTCACTTATAAAATGCAAACAATACGGTTTAAAAAAAAGTGAAGTTAAATAGGATTTTTATTCCCGCCACAGATTTACAGTAATTTAAGCCCTATCCAGAAAATAAAAAAAAGTTTTTGAATAAAATTCAGAAAAATATTTATTTTCCAGGGATCCCGTTTTTCCACTCTGAATTCCTTGCATGAATTTTACGCGCCGGAATTTTCGTATAAAGTGAGAATAATGCAAAATAATAATTTGGAACGAAATGAAAGTGCTTTGACAAAAACAAAAGGTGTTTTACTCATGAAATTTACTTACTTAGTCTACCCATTTATATGTTCCCACGTAACAAAAAACCATCGTATCTTTTATGGTTTGTGTATAAATAATGTGAAAATTCATTTACTATTATATTTTTTAGGATTAATTCAAATCAAGCACTGTATATTTTCACTTATAAGAATAACTGTAACAATATAATTTATTTAAAAAGTAAAAACATAAAAAAATAAAAATACTAACGTTTTCGACCTTAGATATAGGTCATCATCAGGTAGGATTACGAAAATTCATTGTTAATCTTTTTTAAGGAAAAACCTATGTAGATTATAGACCGAAAACGTTTGTAAATCTATCTATAAAAACAAAAGAGTGAAATATAAACAGTCTTTCATAAAAAAATATTACTTTATTCTTTAAAAATCTATATAAAAAAAACATCGTCATTTGAGTGAACTATTTTAAAATAAATTGGTTAATATTGCGATGATGTATTTGATTTGCGCTGTTTTTGTGTGAATTTACTTATTCCTTCCTAGATCCTAGATTTCTTGACTTATAAGTTATAGGTTGGTATGAGATTGACCAAATACACTGTAAAAATGAGGTCCCTTCTCGAATGTCACCTCTTCTTTTCAGGAAAAGCAGCAAGAGTTACAGAACTTTTGCTCATCTGAGATTTGGGTTTTTATTTTATGAGTTTGGACGTATGCAGCATGTGTAGGTACGCGTAAATTGGTATGTGGCTGGCTGTAGGCATACATTTAATATGAATCCTTTATGTAAATATACCCTCACCGCAGAGATTATATATTTACTAGAATTGATTAAAGATGAAAAGCGATCGAGAAAATACGAATCATATTTTGGGAATTTTTCTCTCATTTCTCAGATAAGTTGAACAAAAGACTTTTTTATTCTTAATCCGAGATGGAATCACGATGATATGCTTAAGGAGTTTCATTTTTGGGAGCTGTTCGACATTTGTCACTCGCTGAAATACAAAGGCGTATTCAGGAAAACACTTTATCTTCTGTGTATTAAGACTTATTCAAAGTTACATAAAAACGATGATTTTTTTATGTCTACCTTAAAAAGTAGGATTAAATCATTATTTAAATAGAAAATCAAATTGATTGAATAAAAACACTCAGTCATTATAAAGATACGATGGTGGCTAAAGTGAGAAAATTAATAAAACATATTTGAGAAACTAAGAAATATTGATCAGATTTTTGTAAGAAAACCAGCTGAGCAGAGTCAAGTTATAAAAAGTACTGTAATGTTATTTGGGTTCAAATATTTTGCAATTAAAAACTGATCTTCTTTTAGAGTATTTATTTCACACTTAGAGCTATATTTATTTTTTACAATTTACATTTATTTATTTTACAGATGGTTTAGGTTCACTTATACTGTTTTAGTGTTTAAAAGCAGATTGTCGTAAGGTGACTGACTCCTGCAAGCCGTTCGCGGCCTACTATACTCCAGCGATAGAAGTTGCTAGAGGTCAATTTTGCTGGAACCTTCTCGAACGGTCTTCCAAAAGCTTCGAGTACATAATTATGATGATTTCTAGTTACTTCCTTTTAATACCTCTTTACCCTAGGTTCTTTTAATTATTAATCCTACTTATATACAACTCCCATCAGCTTTAATAATAAATCTACCCACCTAAATAATATTTATATGCATTTGCTATTTACATAACAGTATATACGTATACAGCTCACACGACTCGCTCATCTCCACCGTACATTTTGATATAAACTGTCGTTTACCATTTTTTATTTCGAAAAATGCAATTCGCCTTATTTAATTCAGGTTTCTACACGTAAGGAGATTTATTAATTAAGAACCAAGGGCTGTATTTGAGCTACTGTCTTGCTTGTTAAACCGATCAGCGTACTTTGTCTAAAATTGAATAATTTGGAATCTACGTAGAGCCTTATTTAGATAGATCATATAAATGACACACAAGTAAAAAAATAAGAACTGTTTGAAAAAACAGTATTTATGGAGAGACTACAGGTTTATAAGGTGCATAATCCAACGTCCTCACTTCTTTGTTCTGAAAAGAAGAACGACAAGTTTTTTCGTACTCGTTCATGAACTTATTCAAGTTGTCTAACTTTTCTTAGAAATGTATAGAATTTCAGCTTCTTTACATTTACAGCTAGCAAAACCATCCATCTCCTCTCTAAAGATAGACCAAAAACTCGATATCAATTATTCGAAACAAATAAGTACTATCAATCTTCGCTGTACGAGAAAGGTACAAAAGAACGCTGGGCAATTCCTGGCAGGATTTTTTTTTTTCTAACTCGATATAAATGAGTATATTTTTTGCCTGATATTGTGAACGAAGCGTCTGACCTCCGAGGCCAGTTCACCGGATAAAATTGATTATAACCAATGGCCAGCAGGCGAAGATTAATGCCCTGACGTTTTGGGGTGAAATTCATTGGGTTCCGTGGAAAAGAAAAAGCCCAGGGTCCGACCGCCGAAATCAAAGATCAGGGGAAATCTTTTACCTCGTATAAAATCTCAATCAATCTGAGGCCAGGGTCTTTTCTCAAGGATGATAGAAAGCATCTTCGTTGGATGGTTGAATTGTAGAGAATTGAATTGCGGAGATTGTTTTATAATGGTTCCGATATAAAATATCATTCAGATGTACAAATCGAAAGGGATGAAATTATGCGTATTTTTTGTGTACAAAAATGGTAAAACAAAATCTTTGGAAATTAATTAAAAATAAAGTAGTTATATACATTGATCTTTGTATACTTATGTTAGTTTATAAGTTTTAGAGTAAAGTGAAAGTAAGAAGAAAAAAAAAAATTATGCCATTTTAAATTAACCAGCGATCCGTAGTCAAGGGTTTTACGCTATGGGCCCATAACCGAAGGGGTATAAGTCGGTTTCTGGCGTAGCACAAAAAATATATTATTCATTTTCAAAATATGCTCTTCGTTGGCTTGCAAAATTCTATGCCGCTACTAAAGATCAGTCACCAAAGGTCCATTCAACCTAACAGCAGCTGAACTGAACTCGTAGAGAGTTCCTGAGGTGTGATCTAAATCTAAATCTAAATCTAAGCTGCAAAGATATTTATCATTTGAGATTCATATTAAATGCATTTACACAAGCAGACATGCATAATTTCGCGCCTACACATGCTGCATGTGGACCTACAATATAAAAACCCCAATCTCAAATGAACATAAGACCTGCAACTCTTGCCGACCTTCCCTGAAGCAGGGGATGATAAGTCCAAAAAATGCGTTCACCAAATAAGAATATTTATTTTAAAAAAGCTTTGTAATCATTTTCCATTTGAAAAAATGCTTCGTTATTTACAGTCATTCGGAATACAAACAAAACATCTTGAAATATTATTTTGTTCTCATAAAGAGTGAACCGTTATAGAAATACGTACAGTTTATATATTAAAACGAGGCATAAAAAGTTTTGTGCTTTTTTCAATACACCTACACATACCATGTAGGTATTGTTGGAAAACATGGTATTTTCAGAAAAAGGAAAACCGTGAAAGAGATCAGTGGAAAAGTGCGGCCAGGCTGTGAAACTTCCGCTTCTAAAGATTTCTCTGCAATATTCTCACCTCTCGGTCTATAGCTGCAGACTATTGAAAGCCTTCAGCGAGAAAACATACAATAAAGACATGAAAGAAATGTACAAAACTGACTATTTCTCACAAATGTAAGAAGTATTTTATTTATTTTTCTGAGGAAAAACCTCTTAGCTAAAAAACCTGAAACAGTGAGTTGAAAAGAGTGCAAGGTCCTTTTTCATACAGTACATGTTCCTTGACTTATAGTTTGATGTCAACCTCATACCAACCTATAAGTCAAGGAATAAAAACAATACGGTCGCTCGTGGAAACTACTTATTATTTTAGAAACTATTTATTATTTTAGCCTTACGTCAATCACTTAATTTGAAGAGGAGATTTTGCAGCTCTCGAGGAGGTTGGTTTAAATTCCTTGTAAAGGCTGAATAAACCTTGTCGGTATTTTTACTTTTGGGTTTGAAATAAACATCGAAACAGGTACTTATTTAAGGCACACTGCATGGAACGCAAGCAATGTGTTATGGCCGAGGGCCTCAAGTGGCTGATCTTTCTAGCGTATTTAGAATAGAATAACGTTGATTCGATCCCCGTCTTTGACCATTTCTTTTATCTTAGTTCAACAGATGTCATTGGGTAATTATTGATTAATAATTCATTAAAACAAACATTAATGAATTATTAATTGATGTTATTAACAACTTTTTCTGGCTAGTCAGAATAGGACGGTGAATTTCATTTCGCTTCACAAATCTATTTTTTTAAACAACTGAGCTGTCAACCGGATAAAAATTGCAAAATTATGCTTCTGACGAAATTTGGATGAAACTGAAAAAAAATCTAAGAGAATTTTAAGTCAAGAGGCTTTCAGGATTGCGCGATATTGTCAGGGTTGTGCTAAACACTCGCGTCATGCCGCACGTTTTCAATTTCCGGTCTCTGCTGGTCTCTCACGGACCGGACCCACACCCGCCTTGGCTCATCCCTGAACATGGAAGGCCATGGATATTATCAACTCCTAATCCGGAACAAACACACGCAGTTTTTTTTTTTCATTTAAAAAAATCGCTTCCATCCTAGATTGCTTTCATCGCTTCCATCCTGGATTGCTTTAATCTAGAAATATTTCTAGATCCTGAAATGGCGATTGGGTTTTTTCTTGCATCGGAGTTTTTTCCATTTCCATTTTTTCCTGGACTTATACGTTAGTATGAGGCTGACCACCGATACTGAAAAAAATAGTTCACTTTTCCAATGCTTCCCCTGTTTCAAGGAAGGTTTGCAAGAGTTGGAGGGCTTATGTTCATTTGAGAATTTGGTTTTTATGGTTTAAATTCACATGCTGCATATATAAGCTCGAACATTTACATTTTTTCTTGCTGGAATACATTTAATATGAATCCGAAATGTTAATTTATATTTACAAGTTTTTTAGAAGTTTCCAAGATAGGGTTTTTTTTATAGTTTAATTTGTAGGTAGAATTTTAATTCAAAAGCAGTCATGGACCTAATTTTCAGTGGTGTAACTGTAACTCTGTCACCATTCCGCTAAGCGGTGGCCAAAGCCTCTGCAGAGCTGTCTCACTGATGTCTTTGAATTATTGGCCGAAATCTTAATAGAAGCAGATATTTTTGATTTTTCACGATATTTAGCCTAAATGTCATGTCATTGAGAAAAGCAATATTTTTTTTAATGAATCTAAAAGTTTGAAGAACCCTGTATAAGATTGTAAACGATGTTCATTATTTTTTGTACAACACGTCCAAACAACTCAAATAAAATGTTTAAATTATTTATGTTTTATTTTTCATTATTTATCTTGTAAAACAAAAATACATTAAACAAATACCTTGTAAAATTATACTTAAAAAATGTGTGTTTTGACATACTGCATGTTATTTTAATTTAAAAAAAAAAAAAATTTTTTTTTCATAGTTTAATCTCATTAATTTTCCTCTCGTAAGTACCCAATTAAATTTAATGAATAACATCCCTAAATTGAAGGTCTTATTTTGTAAAATATTTCAAAAATATATCCCTTGCCTTCTTTTTATATTTCCACGCCAATTAAATTACAATTCCCTGCAGACGTTGAACTAGTAATGCTAGAAAACTTTTACTTATACCGAGTTAACTCCCACTAACAATTATAGACTTACTCTAAGTATAATTGTACTTTTCCACGCCATTATTTTAACATTTAATGCTTGTTTTACTTAATTATTTATGCGAACATTTATAATGGATACTATTTATTTTTTCCGATGTATTCTTCGACAGGTCCTGTGTAATTTTTTTTTATCTATGTATAATATTTTCAAGGGCTTTAAGCTATTTTGAGAATGAAATGTTATGGATGAATATGAATAGCTGTTTTCAAAAAATGAAAATGAATGTGTTAATTTAGCCAGCTGACGGTGCAAACGGATTGTTTGCGATATCGGTCGAGGAATTTTAATATACTCGTCTTAATCGCATACAAAATTGTTTTAATTTGTATCTTTTGAACTACACACCATAATCATTTTTACAAACTCTACTTTGCTTATAGGTTGGTATGCGGCTGACCATCCATGCTGTAGAAAATGGTACACTTTGCCAATGTCACCTCTGTTTCAGGGAAGGACGGCAAGAGTTACAGGGTGTATGTCCATTTGAGATTTGGATTTCTCTGTTGATGGTTAATGTAGGAGAATGCATTTAATGTGAATCCTCAATGTCTTACAACAGCTAAGCTACACATATAGTGTAACTTCTTGACGCGATATCCCCGAAGGGGTCGCATGTGGCGAGTGAACCTATTTATTTTTACAGGTAAGGGGGCCGGCCTTACGCCAACCACTTCAGTTGAAGTGGGAGTTTCCCAGTTCCCAAGAGGGCTGGTACTCATCTCTTGTGAAGGCTGAGTAAACCTTGCCGGTATTTTATTTTGGGGTTTGAAATAAACACCGAAATGGGAAATCATTTCGAACACCCTCGGTGGGATTCGAACCCGAGCTCACGGGGCGGAATGCAAGCACTCTACCAACTGAGCTATCGACCGGACTATTTATATTAAAATTGGATTAGACTAGATTCAGAGTCATGTCATATGCATGTTATATGAATCTCAGATGCAATATAGATTCTAAGCCTTATTTGGTCCAATATTCATTGTGAAGTATTATTTATTTAATTATTTCTTTAGTGTTGGGTATTGTAAGTAATAAATTAGTATACCTTTTCTATGGTTAGAAAGACTTAGCAACGCTGCTATATGCAATACAGATAGAAGAGTCAGTAAGTACATATACGCTCTCCCTCAAGTAACATGATCGCTGCACTGCACTGGCTAAAACCCAAGATAAATAATCCCGCCGACCAGCATTTCCATCTCCACGATATACTAAACTCATTACTTTACATATAAATTCACGCCAATCGTACATTTCCCTCTGATTTGCCAATAAAAGCGCCGTTAATTTGTAAGTAGCTATTCGTGAGTTGAGATCCTTGGAGAATTAACAAGCCCCATACATCACAGGCATAATAAAGGAGGTTTAGCCTTTTTTAACGACCCGGTCCAGTGCTGGGCCGCGGTCTCATTAACTCGTGTTTATTTATTTCAGTCCTTGGAGTGCTTAAGCCATCGCCCGTTCAAAATTATTTACTACGTAGTCAAGAGCGTTTTATACCCTAAACCTGTCGGTTTTGTGTCTTAGTAAAAGTATGACAGTAATGGAAAAAAATCAGGCGTATTTATTAGTTAGTTATCTTCCTTGACTTATAGGTTGGTATGAAGCTGACCACCCATACTGTAAAAATTGGTTCACTTTGCCAATGTCACCGCTGTGTCAGGGAAGGTCAGCAAAAGTTTTAGGGCTTGTGTTCATTTGAGGTTTGGATTTTATTTTGTAAGTACACATTCAGCATTTGTAAGCGCGAACTACGCGTGTTTGTTTGTGGGCATGCATTTGAGAACTTTAAATGAATATGTCCTTGCAACTTAGATTATAGATAGGTTATAGATCTGAATTAGAATGATAAAAAAATATGTGTTACTAAAAAGCGTCAGCACAAAAAAATATTTAAAGAACACGTTTTTTTCAATTTTTTATCAGTTTTTTACATGTGCTATATTTTGGATATTTTTTTCTTTTATTCCAGATCTAAGTGTATATTTTTTTGGTCTTACAAGAAGCTGATTTTTGATAACGTGAAAGATTTTTGAGAAAATATGAAAAAACTGAAACAACTCAATTAATTCAATTTCTTGAAAACTGCTGAAAAAAGCTGTTGTTCCAACTAACTGTTGTTAAAACTATATTTTTTTGTGGTGACATTTTGTAAGTCATATTTACTTTTTCTAAGCTTTTTTATTTAGATTAAAAATGTATTACTGTCATTCTTTTACTAAAATCATAAAGTTGTCGGTGTTATGGCCGAGGCGAGGGGGCCAAGTGGGCTGATCTTTCTAGAGTGTTTGCAATAGAACAACGTTGGTTCGATCCCCGCTTGGGTCATTTGACCATGACTTTGACCCTGGTTCAACAGATGCTATTGGGTAATAATTCATTAAAAATAAACAATAATGAATTATTGATTGCTGATATTAATACCTGTTTCTGGCCAGGCAGAATAGGTTGGTGAATTGCATTCCTCATCACAAATCTATTTAAAAAAAAAAAAAAGTTTAAGTAACAAAAACGACGGGTGTAGGGTATAAAATGCTCTTAACTAATGTTTATTAATAATTAAAAGTGAGATGTAAGGGGTGTATGAAAAATGTGAGTGAATTCAAAGACGTATGAAGGAAAAGAAAGAAATAGAGGTAACTCTTCAGAGGTTCTGGCCAAACCTAGAGAGTGGCATGGTGACACAGCTAAAGTTACACTAGTTTTTGTCTCTAGCTGTAACTAGAACATTACATCTTCAATTTGGCAGTCCGTGTATTTGGCAACTGGAATACACGCTGTGATTTCTAGCACCAAGAGCCTTCACAAAGTTATCGCAGAGCTGGAATTAGGAGACAATGGAGAGTAATTTGTACATTACTCCCACACACTCGTCCCTTAATATCTGAGATCTCGTGAACGGGCGGAGGCAAGATTAAACTCTTGCTAAGTCCAAAGGACAATGTTTCTTATCGCTGATCTAATACCCCCGAAAACCACGGGCGTACCTACTCTCTTGTGCGAAATATAATTTGCGAGTAACGCGTTTGAGAGAAAGAAGATACCATTATGAATCATTACAAATTTGACCATCAATGACACATTACGTATATTTTTTAAAACACAGTTTTATTACAAGTTGAGCATTTATTTCACCTTGAGAATTTTCGACTTTCAAGAGGATACTTAAATACTCAACTTGTGAGAATTAAACTCTGTGTTCTAAAAAAATTACATATTTTTTCAAAAAAATGATTTTTCATTGTGTAAATACACAAACTCTTAAAGGGACCATCTGTGACGAAAGAAAAAAGCCTAGAAAGTTGTCAAAGCAATGAAAATATAATAAAACACTTCATCAAAAAACTGGTCTTCTTCGGGAGTTGGTACTCATTTCTCGTGAAGGCTGAGTACCCTACCCTACAAGTATTTTATTTTGGATTTTAAAGTAAACGCCGAAACGAGAAATCATTTCTGACATCCTCGGTGAGGTTCGAACCCGAGTTCTCGGCGTGGAATGTAACCACCAACTGAGCTATCGACCGGACATGATAATGAAAAATAAGCAATAAATGAAATTACTTGAAATTGTCCGCCACTGGCTTGCAAATACATAGCTTGAGGTAACAAGAATCGCTTAATTCACCATGAAACCCCTTCGAACGTAGCTGCCTAATATATCTGCAGGAGATGGCGCCTAAGTGCTGGTGTTATACGCTATCCAGTATCCACCCACCACTAGACACGGTATTATGTACATATGGAGAGGAAGGGATAGTTTCCCGCCCGCAATATTTAGATTTTTTTTCGAAAATGATACCTACATATTATGTTTTGTTTCGAGAGATGAGCTAAATATCTCGAGCGCTTTCAAAGTGTTACTACACAATTTTCTAGAGAATAACACTGATGAGTTAACATTCTAAAAGCGTTCAAGATACCTAATAAACTTTACTTGTGAAGAAAAACTCCGTTTTTATTTTTGCTTTATTATTTCAAAATGAATCTTCACAATGTCAATACAGAAACCCTTAAAAGAGTCCGTTTATAAAAAAAAATACCTTATTTTTAAAAACATGTTTCTTATACTTTATGACCTTAGTAAAAGAGTGACTAACGAAAAAAATTACGCGAGTTTATTGATTTTGTATCTAAATGTTGAAGTTTTTTTTTTTATTTTACTTAAAAAAATACGTGTTTCCTCCTCAATTTCAAATTGTTTTATTCAAAACTAACATAAATCGCCACTTCCTTTCCAATGCCTTAAACTAAAGCAAGGGCAACACAACACATAGCACAATACCACGCAGCTAGCAGCCCTGCTGTAAAGGACCAAGACATGAACTCAAACCTTCCTCAAACCCATCCTGCAAGAATGTGTCAGAAGAGCCCACAGCACATGAACGCTCATACAAAGCTTTATATTTCCTGAAGTGGTGAAAGGCTGTGAAATAAAAGCAACGGCACGGCAAAACAAGAACCTATAGGACAGATGCGTGCCATGACTCTAAAAGTAAATGGTTCGATATTACTGAAGCTAATAGCATACCTCGGGTGGCACTCCTTGCGGGATTGTTGCTAGTTAACGAGTAGCGTGAATAATAATATACATAATTCAAAATAATAATATAAAGTCTAAGGACAGGATTACTGTGAATCCGCTGCGGACACAGCTTAGCAAAAGGAAGCGCAAAATCGCTCAAAGGCGAAGAAATCTGATTCTTTAGCCACAAAGTCTGCGTAACCGATTGAACCAATGGCCGGTCGTATTGCAGCAAGGAGCGCCAGCTCACTAACGCACACACCTCTGTGGCACTCCAACAAGTGTCGTAGATTTCTAGATTCCATGTATCCCTTTCGAAAGTAGCCGCCCAGTATATCTGCAGGAGATCGAGTCTAAGTGCTGGTGGTATGTGCTATCCCCATACCACTAGTCACTGTATAATGTACATATAGAGGTGAGGGGATGGGTTCTGGTCCGCATTATTTAGGAGGGCACTTGTACGCTGCGGTGCCTTCAGGATTTATAAGGCGAGAGTCGGACCGTCGGCAAACCTAGAACAATCGTGTTATCTTATATTATCTGGAGTTAAGATAAAAATAAGCTTGTTAAGATGTTTTGGACACATGGAGGGAATGAATGATGAAGGACTGACGAAGAAAGTATACGTTGCTGCAAGAATAGATTAATGTCGTTGTAGAGTAAGACCGACAAAGGTATGGGTGGGCCAATCACTATTTTTCATTTTATGTAATTATATAGATACGTTCTAATTTTTTGTCTAGATTTATTTCTTAGGTTTTAAAGACTATACATTATAGAAGATCGCCTAGAAGGAAGTGTTTTTTAAGTTGAAAAAAAACCTTCGTCGTTTACGAAAGACCGGTCATCAAAAGTGCAACAGCAACTAAATATATACACAGGCACTGGGTCTTACACAGGCAGTGCATCTCTAGCGACGAACACATTTGGAGAGGGCTCTTGAGGTGTGATTCACACAAAACAGTGCTCACCAATTAAATCATCTTAATATTATGATTTTAATCTCTATTCCACGTCTGTTTTAACCCTTTAACCGCCAAGCAACGTCCAAAATACCCGCGCGTAAAATCCGAGGTATAAATTGCTCTTGCCGACATAATGGCAGTTTACCCGCGGCCATGTCTTCCCTCCAGGCCCATCCCGGGAGCTCCATCCTAATTAATTTTATAGGAAAGATGCCGTACCTCTGCACGTCATATTAACGTGAAAACTTTACACGTTAAGACAATAATTTGTGTTTTGATTCATATAACATTAACCCACAAACGGTGTGTAAGATTGTTTAATTACGATATGCCCTACAAAAGATACGTGCATGGTATACAGCAGGGGCGTGCTTAGGAGTTTAGCAGTGAGTAACTATTTAAAGTTTTGTTGTTTTTATATACTTAAATGTTATTTATTACTCGTTTTCCATGACTTAAAGGTTGGTATGAGACTGGCCACCAATACTATAAAAAATGGTTCACTTTGCCAATGTCACCCCTGTGTCAGGGAAGGTCGGCAAAAGTAGTAGGGCTCATGTTCATTTGAGGTTTGGATTTTATTTGTAAGCACACATTCAGCAGCCTCATACCAACCTATCAGTCAAGGAGCTTGACTTATTGAAATTGACTTAAGTGCTAGCAATGACTCCAATCGAACTTAAAATAATTGTAATTATGAATATCTATTTCCCACCTATTAGGAGCATGTGCCTGTATAGGATGCACGTCCCCGCTATTTTAGAATATTACAGTCAGATTATTCATGGTTTGAATAAAACTGTAGCATTTTAATCAAAAATAATTTGCTCAATTTATAACTCAATATTAAACCAGAAAAAACACACACACACACACTCACAAACCCATAGTAACGAAAAGTTTTCGCGTGATATTTATACCTGTCACCTAGAAATGCGCGACATTTTTCGCGTTTACCTTATATAGGACAGTCACCAAAAACATAAAAATTGAGAAAGAGGTAAAATAATTGCAGTCTTCTGATTATTTTGTGTGTTGTAAATATATATGCAAGTAGAATTTTCAACTCAAGTTTAAAACTGTAAGTTTTATTTTGGAATTAAATGGTTGTTTGACATATTTACAATTAAAATAACTACGCAGTTAAATTTTGTATTCGGTTATTAGATGAACTGTTATAAGAGAACTTACGTATATACGAGTACTATTCTCCACGTTTCGTTGACAAAGCAGCCAACGTCTTCAAGAGGCACCCTCTCTGCACGATCGTTGAAGATGTACTGATTTTAAAATCACATTAAAATAAAATGCATTATCTAATCTAAGCTGCAAAGATATGTGACATTGGCGATTCATATTTTATGCATTCTCGCAAACAGACACGTATAAGCTTGCGCTTGCAGATGCCGTATGTAAACCTACAACATAAAAACGCAAATCCGAAATGAACATACACCCTGCAACTCTTTCCGAGCTTCCCTGAAACAGGAGCAGCATTTTTTTTTTTAATATTTATTAGGAAAACCAACAGCCTTAAAAACAGAATTAAAAGCAGGAGTAGACACAAGAAGCCAATTACAGGTCCTCACGTCCAGCATTGTCAAAGTGAATCATTTTCTACAGCATGGGTGGTCAGCCGCTTACCAACCTATAAGTTAAGGAACATCGACAATCAATTATTTGTAAATATGTCAAACGACCCTAACTCCAGTTTAGATTTGATGTTTGTGGTGACTGGTCTACATGGGGAAGAGCACACGATATCTCATATTTCACATTTGTCGCCTCACCCCTCTACGCGGAGTCGCACGTAAATTAAATGTTCACCGCGATTCGCGTAAAAAAATGTCCGCGCCATAATTCTTCCTTAGACGTTTTATTTGACGCAACTTATTCAACGTCTTCCGCGCGCGTATTTTTAGAATGTACGCCTCAGTGGAATCATGAGACAAATAACGTCATAAATAAACAAAATACCATTGCGCACAATTTCTGGCGATATAAATTTTTAAGAAGCTTAAATATTAGCTAACTTTTTGTTTCTTTTTGTATACAAGTGTATTGTTGTGCATGTATCTAAAGATAAAAAAATCTATTTTAATCTAGTTTTTACTATAATCAACTTATTGAATCAATTATTGTAAAATAACAACACAGTTTTAGTTCAAAAATTGAATTTTTTTCCTGCTCAAACATTTTCGCATTAAACGGCATCTTCAGGAGCAGTGATATTTGTATCAAAAATCTAATCTTTAATCTAATCTAATCTAAGCTGCAAAGATATATATCATTTAAGATTTTTATCAAATGCATTCCCACAACCAGACATGTATAATTTCGCGCTAACACATGCCGCATGTGGACCTACAATATAAAAACCCAATCTCAAATGAACATAAGCCCTGCAACTCTTGCCGTCATTGGCAAAGTGAACCGCAAAAAAATAATGCCAAAACACTTGTTACAAATATCAATGCTTTTGAAGATACATTTTAAGGCGAAAATATTTGAGCAATAAAAAATTTCAATGAAAAATGTGAACTTAAACTGTATAGTTACAATAATTGGTTTAATAAGTTGATTTTTGTACAAACTAAATACAAGAGACTTTCACTGTGTGATCCACCTAATTCTAACAACTACACAATTAATAGGTCTAATCAAACCAGTCACCCTCGGCAAAAAAAGCCTAACACTGCGCTCGGCTGTAACTGGAGCCAAATCAAAGATTGTAAAACCGATAAGAAACGCAACTCAAAAAAAAAACGCAACTAAGCTACACATATAGTGTAACTTCTTGCCGCGTTATCCCCGAAGGAGTCGCATGTGGCGAGTTGAACCTATTTATTTTTACAGGTAAGGGGGCCGGCCTTCGCCAACCACTTCAGTTGAAGTGGAGGTTTCCCAGCTCCCGAGAGTGCGGTACTCATTTCTTGTGAAGGCTGAGTAAACCTTGCCGGTATTTTATTTTGGGGTTTGAAATAAACACCGAAACGGGAAATCATTTCTGACACCCTCGGTGGGATTCGAACCCGAGCTTTCGGCATGGAATGCAAGCACTCTACCACCTGAGCTATCGACCGGAAGAAAAGAAGAGTTAACAAAATGTTTGGAGAGCGTGCATTTTCAGTTGCTGTTCTTCTGGCCTGGAACCACCTGCCACATCATGTGAGAGAGCTACCATGGAAAGTTTCGGAATGCATCTGGTATCATTTGCACAAGCGTCCTAGGAGTGTCACACGACATCTTGTTTTTATAGCTTGTGTCACGTACATCACGAAACGGCGCTATACAGAAATCATCATCATCATCGTCCATTCTATACGACTCACATGTTTAATTTCACTATAGGTAGGTACATCAAAATCTATAGGCAGAGCATACAGCCTATGGTAATATTGACACAGAAAGGTTAAACTAATTCCGTCGTGGGCGGGCCCTTACACTAATCTGCTTGGCGCTCTAAACTCTCATCACATTCATTAAAACGATGACCCGGCAAATATAGCCCGGCCTAATGAGACCAACGCTTTGTAAGGTGATCTAAAAATGATGAATTTTCTACGTTGCTGAAAAGTCACCCTCATAGTAATGACATGTTTCAGGGTTGAGGTATGATATTCGTGGAGACGAAAGTAGCTTACGATATTGTTTTATTATTTGAGACCCGTCAACCACAGAGCAGTCAAAAAACATGGAATACTTTTTAACTATGTGAAATCCTTTTGTTTTATTGCTTCCTCCATCTTGTATTTCTTGATTGGAAAAAATACACTTATGATCTATATAATCTATAATTTATGTTGTAAAGATATAAAACATTTAAAATTCATATTAAATGCATTCCCATAAGCAGACACTTATGAATTTGCGCATACACATACCGCATGTGGATCTACAATATAAAAACACTATAAGGAATGAAAAAAAAAAACGGATTTTACTGACCGTGTAAAAGAGAAGAACGATTTTCTCTACGTTTCGTCGGAGTCATATCCGACGTCTTCAGGAGACGTGTGTCCTTCACAAAAAGGAACCACGAACTGTTGAATTATTGTTGTTTGTTCGGGGCCGAAGGTTATGGGTATTTTTAATAACCTTCGGTGATGCGTCCATAGATGTCGGATGAAGACGTCGGATATGACTCCGACGAAACGTAGAGAAAATCGTTCTTCTCTTTTACACGGTCAGTAAAATCCGTTTTTTTTTTCATTCCTTACAATGTCTAACGACCGTAATCATAATTTAAAATCTTTAATAAAAACACTAATCTCAAATGAACATAAACCCTGCAACTCATACCGATCTTCCCTGAAATAGGGATATTTGACAAACTTTTGTAGAAGAACTTACATTATTCTTGACGATCTGTTAATTAATAATAATACTATTAATATTTTTAAGGGTTTGGTAGTTTACACAGTGAAAGTCCATCGTTAATTTGATTAATATAATAATATTAGGATAATTTATGTGGTGAGTGCTGTTTTTATATAAAACACACCTCAAAACCCTCTGCAAGCTTTGTCGTTACTATAAAAAGCGCCAATTCTCAAGCACGATCCAGTTTCTGTAAAGCTGGATGGACCTTTGGTGAACGGTCTTTTGTAGCAAAATATAACATATTTAATATATAATATTGGCATATTTTTTTATGCTCCGCCGGGATTCTAACCCACGACCTTAACGAGTCATAAACGCTACCACTAGACTACGTATCGGCCACTTGTCTATTTATATTGAAAGTACAGATTTCCCTTGAAATTTTCAGTGTTCCCAACTTGGCACTGCCCCAGCGTTTATTTACAAAAACAACATTATTACACGTAGGAAATATTACATACTGCATTGTGCTGAGTCGAGTTATCGGAAATCCGTAGAGCTGGCTAATTTTTCGGTCAAGTAAATTTTGACTCTTTTCCAAAAATGATGTCACAAATTACAGACCCATCAATTTATTGTCGGCCATTCCTAAACTTTTGGAAAAACTTGTTTTGTCTAAGATTGGTTTCGTTATTACTAGATCTTTGACGGTCCATCAACATGGCTTTTTGCCTAATCGGTCAACGGCCACCAACCTCATGGTTTACGAAAATTTTATCTCAAATGCCCTTAGTAAACGTAAACAAGTCGACGTTATATATACCGATTTTTCTAAGGCATTCGATAGAATTTCGCACAACATTTTGCTCATAAAGCTTCAAGCCATGGGAATCTCGGGCAGTTTTTTGACCTGGATGGGTAGTTATCTTAAGGATCGTTACCTAGTTGTTAAAATTGATGAGACTGAATCAGAACCATTTACCCAACCAAGCGGAGTCCCGCAGGGTTCTCATTTGGGCCCGTTGCTGTTTTTACTTTTTATTAATGACATCATTAATGTCTTTTATGAATGTCAAGTCCTTTTATTTGCCGACGACTTGAAGATTTTTAATGTTGTGGATTGCGTAGAGGATTGCCAAGGTCTTCAAAGTAACCTGGATAGACTGGCAGATTGGTGTAATTTTAACCGCTTATTTCTCAATGTATCGAAATGCCATGTGATGAGTTTTTTTAAAATAAAAAACCCCATCCATTTTATTTACTCTATTAACAACTTAAGTCTAGGAACAGTGACTGAAGTCTCAGATTTGGGAGTGATATTTGACCAGAAACTATCATTTGTTCCACATATAACCAATGTATGTGCTAAAGGTTTGAAAATGCTTGGTTTTGTGTTCCGCATTGCTAAGGATTTTCGTGATACCAATACAATAAAATTGTTATACACGTCACTAGTCCGTAGTTGTCTGGAATACTGTTCACCCGTCTGGTCTCCTCATTATACGGTTCATATAGATAGTATTGAAAGAGTTCACATTAAATTCTTGAAAATTATAAATTACAAGCTTAAAATTCCTATTTCTAATTTTGATCCCATCCTTTTGAACTCTTTTCTTAAATTAAATAATTTACTGGAAAGACGCAAAATCATTGACTTGTTGACCCTTTATAAAATAAAAAATGGACTTATAGACTGTCCGTCGTTGCTGGGCGAGTTAAATTTTTTAATCCCTCGTCAAGGATCACGACACATTATTCCTTATCGCCCTGTAGCTTCCAATACAAATGCACAATATAACAGTTGCATAAATCGCCTTCAACGTAGTGGTAATACCTGTACACTAGACTTTGACCCACCCAACAATAACTTTGATAGGTATAGAGCTGGTCTGTTGAGGTACTTTTTGGATGAATAATGTTTTTATTTCTGTTGCTTGTATATTTCTTTTGATTTTTGATTTATATTTTTTCTCTAAATAGTAACTTTGATTTTTATTCTTATTTTTATATAGTTTTTGTTATTGTGTTTATTTGTTTCATTTTACTTTCATATATAGGTATTTATAATTTTTTTCAATCTATTTTTAAGTGTGGTTTTATATTCAGCTACTTACTTCTAATTTCTGCTTACTATTTATACATTCATAAACTGTCTTTTCTCTTGTTTTTTTATCTCATCTCTCTATTTTTTTTTTAAAGTATTATTAATACCTACTTATGTAATCATTATTTTGTTTTATGTTACTTTTTATCCCGGATTGTTTTCAATTGTAGTTCTGATATATTTGTTGTTTCATTTTATACTTTTTACTTACTCTTGTATTTATAACACTATTTTTAGTATGGTTTGTAAAAGGCACTAAGTGTCGTGAATTTATAAATAAATAAATAAATAAATAAATAACCTCGAGCGAGATACGAGCAAGACTTTCTAATCTCACGTCTCCCTTCAAGAAACTTGTTTTTCATTTTTCTTAAACTTCTCGTAGCCTTAATGTGCTTTCTGTCTGTTTATTTCAGAATAATAGTATTGCTATTTTTTTTAATTTAATTATGTATTTATTCGCAGTACTGCAAAGCCTACGCGAACGGTTCGTAGTCTAGTGGTTAACTTTTAGTAGATTGAAACAAAAAGTATGCGTGTTCTTTGCTGGTTTGTATTGTTATTGGTGTGTGTTTGATTGCAGTATTGTTATCTTTTAAATTCAGTATATATTTATATGCATGACTGCATAGCTTACGTGACCGGTTGGTAGTCTAGTGGTTAACGTTTCAGATTCATGATTTAATTGCAGTGGATTAAAGCGATAAACATGCATAATCTTCGCTGGTTCTAAAAGACTATTTGCCACAAAATGTCTATTATCCCTTATAGGGTAAAAGACATGTTGTAAGGTTGCTATAAAGCAACTGCGTCTTGCTTAAGATATTTTCGCTTTCTATAGCAATGACCAAGCTCACGTAGGGCTCTTATGATTGGTGATTTAGCGATTTGAATTCCTTGACAGAATCTATAAAATAAAAAACCAATGCAACAATAGAGAGCATATCAAGCAGACTCTCTTGTATAAAATGCATATTCTTCGCTGGTTCGAAAAATTTGTCTGCCTCACAAAATGTCTATTAATAGCAACTACGTCTTGTTTAAGATATTTGCGCTTTCTACAGCAATGACCTAGCTCACAGAGAGCTTTTAAGGTGTGATTCAATTTGAATTCCTTGACAGAATCGATAAAATAGAAAACCTACGCAACATTAGAGAGTATATCAGGCAGACTCTCTTATATTGTATGCAACAAATGTCACAAGGCTGCGTTTGGAATATATTAATTACTCTGTATATATTTGGTTTGATTAGTGCACCACTATGAATTATTCATCTTGTCTCAGGAACAGTTCTGTAGACGCTAGTGTCCACTAATTGATTCAACCAATACTCGAAGTGAATGGACTCTAGTACTGGATTGCTATTCACAGTCAACTAGTTACATCTTCAACGGGTCTTTAACTAATTATCAATTGGTTAACTAGAGACTTCAGCTTTCGTATCCTCTAACGGTGCTTTGTCACAAAATCTAATTGACAGTCCCACTGTGTTAGAGGGGTTTAAGTCTTATGCGCCGGACCACTAAGGCCAGGGAAGACGGCATGATATTTTTCATAAACCGCAACCCTGTACTGATGTACAATCTAATCTAATCTAATCTAAGTTGCAAAGATATGCAACATTGGGTATTCACATTATATGCATTCTCACAAGCAGTCACGTATAAATTGGCGCTTGCACATACCACATATTATTATTTGTTTATTTTTAAAATGTAATTTGTTGTGTATGTTTCTTAACTTATAGGTTGGTATGCGGCTGACCCCCCATGCTGTAGAAAATATCACCCCTGTTTCAGGGAAGGGAAGCAAGAGTTGCATGGTGTATGTCCATTTGAGATTCGACTTTTTATATTGTAGGTTCACATGCGGCATGTGCAAGCGCGAACTTGTACGTGTCTGCTTATGAGAATACATATATGTAATAGGAATCCCCAATGTTACATATCTTTGCAACTTAGATTGGATTAGATAAAATAATACTAATTTAATCCGAAAGATATTCCTGGTTATATAGAGCTGATAAATTTAAGGCAATGGCATATTGTGTAGGTATAATATTTTAACCCTTATTACCCAAAAGCCTACAGATTCATCCCTTACATACATGCATCATGGGGTGAGTTGGTATAAAACAGTAGTTCTGAACCCTTTTCGACTAGGTACTATTTCGATTGTTTTCTTTTGACCGATGTGATGACGTTAATTATTGTATCACCAAAAAAGTCTCCACGAAATCAGTTGATGAATCACTAAAGGTCACCTCACTTACCTACAACCTTCGATCAAGAGCAACAATTATTTCTGATAATATAGTGCTTCTTCGTTGACGAAGAAACATGTCTCCCAATGATGTTAGATACGACTTTGACGTAAATTGAGAGACCTAAATTTACAATACGGTTCGCATAAACTGTTTTTTTGTATACAAAATGTCTAAAGACCGTTATTCTAATTTTAAATCTAAATTTTTTCTTTGATTTTGTTACCCTTTTTTATGTAAAATCTCTGTTCTGCTTACATTAATTTTGTCATCCTTTTTTAAATATTTTATCTGGTTGGTAATGTCGATCAATTAGATTGTTTATTTATAGCTTTTACCATGTCCGGCCGAAAGCTCACTTAGTACAGTACTTGCATTCCATGCCGAGAGCTCGGGTTCAAATCCCACCGAGGGTGTCCCATTTCGATGTTTATTTCAAAACCCAAAATAAAATACCGGAAGTTGTACTCAGCCTTCACAAGAAATGGGTACTAGCCCCCTCGGGAACTAAAAAACCCCCACTTCAACTGACGTGCTTGGCGGAAGGCCGGCCCCTTTACCTGCAAAATAATTAGGTTCCACTCGCCACATACAAAACCCTTCGGGGATATTGCGGAAAGAAGTTACACCACAATTATGCGTAGTTTTGTTGCGTTTGCGTTAACCAACCTGTAAGGTATTTGATGTTAAATCCCTATTTTCTTATTGCATGACACTTCCACGGAACACTTTCGATGCTCTCACCAACCACCAGTTTAGAACCACTGGTATACAGTAAGGCTTAGCAGCTTGTCTACTGGGTTAGGGAACATTTAAAGATTCGATGATTCATGATCAACCCTTAGCGACCGTGGTCCGAACTACGCGTGTGTCTTAGGACCGTGAAACATATATGTGATAAACACATTGTCAGTTAACAAGATAAATTATGTAACTATCTTATTCTGAGTCTATTGTTTGTATACCTAAGTACTTTATACGCATTCATTTCAAACTAAAGAAATATCAAAAGTAAAACTGAATAAGAGCAATATGAAGTTCATATTGGTTCCTCAGAAAAATGCACATTTTTTCCTATTTTCTACGAGAAAAAACACTTAAAAAAGTGTAAAAATCCTGTAGTGTAGAACTTCTTTATTCACTTACTTTGAACAAATACACATAATAAAGGGTTTAACTTTCATTCCTCATCTCAGTAAATCTGTACTTATTTAGTTTTACATTTACGGTGGCGATTATATACGGTACTCTGTGATACTGTTAAAAATGGCCACAGCCTCTGCAGAGTTGCCTTCATTTCTTCCTATCCTAACATACCTCTTTCAAGTCATTCATATCCTTATATACTATTTACACTGTTTAGAGAAAACTATATTATTTTACAATTAAACTAATCTAATCAAGAAAACAGTTTGTATAGGTAATTTTAAGTGAAAGCTGCGAAACCTGGGCCATCTAGAAAAACGAAAGAGTCCGCCTAGAGGTCTTTAGGATGTGAATTTGGTAGAAGACGACCAAGACATCATGGGTTGAAACTTGAAAGGATGTCCAGCAAAAAAGTGTTGCAAAAATTAAAAGAAAGAATAACTTATAAGTCACATTTTAAAAAGAAAAAAACAATCGATTTTAAATGATAGAGACTTTTCTTAGCAAATATCTTCTAATCTAATCTAAGTTGCAAGGATATGTAACATTGGGGGTTCATTACATGAATTCTCACAAGCATACACATTTGGTTCACTTTGCCAATGTCACCCCTGCTTCAGGGAAGGTCGGCAAGAGTTGCATAGCTTATGTTCATTTGAGATTGGGGTTTTTATATTGTAGGTCCACATGCAGCATGTGTAAGCGCGAAATTATGCATGTCTGCTTGTGGGAATGCATTTAATATGAATCTCAAATGATATATATCTTTGCAGCTTAGATTTAGATTTAGATACATAGGTACAAGTTCACGCTTGCGCATGCCGCATGTAAACCTACAACATAAAACCCAATTCTCAAATGGACATACACCCTGCAACTACTGCTGACCTTAAATGAAACAGCGGTGACATTGGCAAAGTGAACCATTTTTTACAGCATGGGTGGTCAGCCAACTACCTTCGAAGAAAAAAAATGGGAAGACGAACAAGAGGTCGTCTAAGAACTTCATACTTCCAGGGTGCATAGCAGCTCATGGATGTCTACTATTCGCTGCTCAAGAGGATGGCAATAAAGCGAGACAGATGTCTTGCAAAACAAGGCACTGCCGTGAATAGAATAGGTGATGATGAAAGTTTTCCGATGCTAGTAGGAGAGTTTATTTTCGTAAAATAATAACATCAAAAACACGGACCACATTTTTGCGTTTATATAATCAAAGTTTTCCTTCATAATCCTCTGTTATGATCCCTCACCCACATAGTTTATAATACCTCAAGTAAATTACGAACGTGAGTTTTCACGCTCCCCCGGCGTGAATTATTTTCTAAGGATATTAGCTCCGAGACCACACAGAGGTAATGAAATATTTTCTTAATAAAACTAACCCAGCCAGCCAACCAAGTTTTCCTATGTTTTCGTTTTATCAAAGTTTTTCTTTGCTAGAACTTTTAATCCCGCCCATACCATATTCACTACCCCAGTATAAAGCTTCACGTTTAGACTCCACTTCATCGTTTTAACAAAAAAACATTAAAACCTAATCACTCACTAGATGCACTGATTTAGTTTACATGTATTTTTTGGTAGACTCCATGGTTGAAATTAAACGGAATTCTTATACTTGGGTGAGCTCAACTTAGTTGGGACTTTAACTTGAGATTAATATATTTTTCTTTAGACAAGTTTTCGATAAATACAGTTAATGGGTAGGAGCAATGTTAATGAGTTATCTAATATGTTTTCACAGATATAGAAAATCTATATATTCAACTAAGCAGTTTTAAAAGAAAAGCAGCGTTTAGAATCTCAAATAGAAAGGTATTTGTAAAATACAAACATGGGTGTACCTAGGAAGGGGCAGGAGAAGGAGCTGCCCCCCCTGGAAGTAAAAAAATACCTACATTGTTATTAAATTTTATTATTGAAATGTGCATTCTAGTTTTGATCCTGGGTAGTACGCACTTGTGTACAAAAATAATTGACTTTTTTCAAAAACCACACGAATCTAGAATCAAAGATAGCTGTAATCTAGGATGTTGCCAAAATGATAATATAAATGATAATAAGGGTATAGGCAAATACATATCAGCATACATAATTATTTTCTCCCATTTCTTTAAAATAACTCATTTGAAATTGACTCAATATTAAATTAGAATTTGTTTTCTGTTTTAGTTCTGATGTCCATACGTGTTATTATTTA